>OX346261.1:23566234-24208734 GCA_947049275.1 Epinotia bilunana | reverse complement strand
AAATTGATAAAAAACATCAACAACAACCTATAACTCTTGTTGATCTACATACCTATAAGAAAGTCCTAAATTGTTAATCATACATTAAAAAAAACCTATCCCTAGCTACAGGTAGGTACAGGTACATACATCTGCAGATAGAATTTCATTTTAGTTACATAAATAATGTTTTCCTAGTAATTGGCACCTTCGAAACGGTCATAGAGCTTTTCATGATTTGTTTGTAACTTTGTATTTGGCTACCGCCTGGTTCATTCGCCATGTGGAGTTAACACATTTGATAAGCAGTTTTGTCTCAGGGCGATGTGCTCTTTAGATAAGGCCATGTGTGGGTGTGTGTTTTGTGTGTCTAAGTAGGTACTCTACGGCCATTCGTCGCGCGCTCTATTCTACACTCGCCGCTAGTTCTTTTACAATAGCCGCGCGGGAGCAATAATACACTTCAACCAAGGCTAATTGGCCGAGACTTAATAAAAGATATTATGAACAATAAAAAGTTATTAACTCGTTAAAAAAATATATACAAGGATAATGCTTCTACAGTCAGTAAAGTGTAACGACGCGAAAGGAAAAGCTGTACGGATCGTAAAATTGGCATTACGATGATTAAGTTTAATTTAATACCTGCTTGCTGTTTTCTTATCGTTTACGTACTTAAAGAAAAGTCTTGATGAACTTACCATGTACCTAATTGCAATGAGTACACCAGCTTGATTAAATGATTCGATAAAGCATAGGTTAAGTCAGGCAGGATTATACAAATAATCGCACAGTTTGCAATAAAAAAAGCGGGGGGGGATTTTTAGACCGCGGTTCTGTGATCACGTCGCCGTTGGTGAAATACATGTGCTTATTTTTTATTCTTTCGTCTCTTACGAAGTGAAAGACAAACTTGCATACCTACATACCTATAACCAATTTTTTTTTCACTATTTGCTTTTAGGGCCCCTTAGCATGAGCCCGCGTAATTTTTTAGCAATGGCCCGTAGTCTCTATAAAAAAAGCAGTGAAAATACGAATAAATAATTAAACATACAAGATTCTGACGCCAACGCTATCATATGACGCGACACGTAATGATTGACACTCACTTGCATCGCGTTATCATCCTTGCCGCAAGTGAACAAGCTCATTTTTATTAATAACTAGCTTCCGCCCGCGACTTCGTCCGCGTGGACCCGGGATAAAACTATCCTATATTTTAATCCAGGCTATAAACTATCTTCGTGTAAAATTTCATTCAAATCGGTTCAGTCGTTTAAGCGTGATTGAGTTACAAACATCCAAACATCTAAACTTTCGCATTTATAATATTAGTAGGATTAACAGCGGCGATATCTCAATCGTCGTTACGGTAATCCACTCCGGCGCATCCATCACCGGCGCCGGCGAAACGCGATCCCGCATTATGCCTGCGGCCCACACCGCACCGCCCCCGCACAAGCGCAACACTATTGTCTCCCCGCCGCAAAGAAAAAATAATACCAACTTAACTTTTCTAACCGACACACCAATTTAAAGTTGACCTGTAAAGATTTGTTTTTTTTTCCGCCGCAAAGTTATGTTTGTTTTCTAAATCGATCACTATTTCTGCGATTAATAAGAACGAGTTCAATTGTCAGAGCCGTGTCGTAACATATCGCAATATTCGCAATGATGGCGTGCGTTTTGTAAATCCGACACAAGTGGCTTTAATTGAATTTGCAGCGTGTCGAAACATTAAAAAATCGAGTAGACGTATTTAGTCATTGTTGATATTTTTCCGGAATATAAAGCTGTTTACATTTAAATTGTAGTTTCGGGGTCGGTTTACTCGAAATGTAAACAGTTATGAAGCTGATAGCGATCGTTACTTTCTTCGGCTAAGAAATGCATTTCTGTTGTAATGTCAAAACAAAAAGACCATATCGTGCAGTGAATGGAGCGATAAATTTGTATCTTGATAGTTCAGGTTGCAGTTGCAAATTTTCACCCGACTTAAATGTGATTTGATTTCTTTTACGTCAATTTCTCACGATCATAAACAGTTGGGCCTCTCCGTTCACGTTTCAATTAGCTCATAATTGCAGTGCGCGGGTTATGACGGCGATAAAGACGTCAATGTTGCCGGAGTTTTTAATGGATCCATGAAGCTAAGTGAAGCCGGCGCGGGCGCGGTACGGTTTCAGCCGTGACCGAGGACATAGGGGTCATTCTCAGAATACGGCGTTCTCAGCCTCAACTCCGTCTTGATTTTGTACAGTATATTTACTGCTATATTATGTATAAAATACGAATCATTGAGCTATTTACATCATTTATATACTTTTGTCCCTGATATACATCTATTAGCTAACATTTTAAAAGCCATTGTTTTTTTCACCAAGACGGAGTTGATAATGTTGCGACGGAGTTGATATATTTTATACGGAGTTTAGAAATATGATATGGAGTTGATGGATACAGTGCTTTAAAACCTGAATGATATTTTATATATTTTAATATAAAATATTAAACACAGTTTGAAAAGAAAAATAACAGCATTGATTACTTTTAATTTTTTTATTAATTTGTATACTAATTTTAAAAGGCATGGTAGAAAACATAACAAAATCAACAAAAAAAAAAAAACAATCACTTAACTTAGTGAATAACATGTTACACTTAATAATATTTCTTTTAGATCTTTTAAGATCTTCTTAATCTTTTGCATTTAGAATAATCGCTTTTTAATACTCATCTCTAAACTAACAAATGCTTACATTAGAATATCACCAGTGTTTTACTTAAACAGGAAATAAGTTAAACGAAAAGCCCTAGCTCCAAAAATGATTTAAACGGTATTGTGGGTAAATAATTGCTGTCGTTAGTGTTCAGAACGAAGAAAATGCGTCAAATTTCACATGACTTATTTTTCTTGGTACTGTACATCAATGTTTGTAAATAGTACATGTCCATGTAAAATTCGCAGTAATGAAGGAACTAGAGAGTATACTTAATTTCTTCGGCCTTCGCTTTAGCAGCAAATGTGATGTAAAACATGTTTTTTTGCATGTGACTGCTCACTTAGATACTAAATACACGTTTTTTCTCAACTCCGTCTAAATATTTGACGGAGTTTATTTGACGGAGCCTAGGGAGAAAGCTATTTTATTTTTTTATTTCATAAATTACCTTATATAGTAAAACGATATTACACACATTTAACAGGTAATATAGTTTAATTCATTATACTTAAATAGTAGAACAATCAATCACACCAATAAGAAAATAAATGACTAAACGGAGTTTAGAAAATGCAAGTGACAAAATACGGAGATTAGATACTTACGTTTGTAAAATCGCCCAGCGTCGCGAAACGCACCTCCGTCGCTCACCGTGTCACAGACAAGACTGAACTGGCTCGCTCGATGTAATAGTGATGTGCGTAAACTTGCAAATAGTGATGTCAACTTTTGTTTTGCTTCCAATGACGGAGTTTAGTCATAAATTTGTACGCGCGGAGAAAAAATCGTATTTCTTTATACAAGCATTTGTAATAATAATCAACATAACAAAATGTAAATTTGTTTAACTGACTATAATAAAAAAGTGCCCGGTCTTAGGTAGTAGTAGTGGTTACCGAGTTGCAAAGGGGTTTGTCCCAAATTTTGGAGTCTGTACGCTTGATGGAGCATGATAAAAGTAGGCTTTTAATTTTTTTTATTACTGGTTCTCAACAGAGTATCTTCAAAATTACAACTGCTACAGGTAGAATAAAACTAAAACTACCCTCCAACATTTTTTGTATGCCATATATATGCAAGAATACAAAGTTATTCTACCCGACGCCCAAAAAACGTGCCCTCTGAGAATGACCCATAGACGATATCATTTCATTACGCTCACAAACAATATTAATGACGCTTTCCCCTCGCACATATCACTTTACACGCCCACCTCTTTTTGTTTTTAATTAGAATGTTACAACCATTCAAAAAACAATCAATTATTCAACAATTTGTATTGAACATATTAACAAACATATTAAAACAATTGGATAAATTTTGGTGAACACTTACATTCGGAGAAATTTCAATTCGAATTTGTAGCGTGTCCTAGGCTGGAGCAAGGCGCACGTTTGTGGTCAGAAATTTATTTTCGGCGCGTAGAGAGGTTAGATTCGACTATGCCATTATTTACCAGGACTCAAGAGCTTATTACTCAATCTATGATTTAATCTTTTAAATGGTTGTGTTTATGACACTGGCAACATTTACCTGTTTTCATATCCTCTTGGTTATGTTATAATTCACGATAACAATGATAGCATCAGGCTGCAGGTGCGGATCTGAACAAGTGTCGATATCATAGCATTTCCGTGCTCCTGGGCGAGCTGGTTAGGCGGGAGGCGAGACGGCGCAAAAACCTGCGTTCGCGCCGGCGCGGCGGGTTAAGGCCTTCACCGCGCACGACACGTGTTCGGTAGGTACCAGGGCTGTTGAATATGTATGTATATTAAGTGCGGATTGCATCAAAACCACGTAAAAATTACGTCTTCAGCTCTTTCAGCAAGTCCACGAAGGACTGACTAATTTCCTGTTCGGCCCGTACTTTACTATACAAACCGAGTTTATCATAACTGAACATAACAGAGTGGAGATAATTAGTAGGTAAGTGAAGACATGGTGATGGATTCTATTTAGATAAATTAACTTTCCACCATCTGTCTGCTTGGCTCAAAGTTTGACTGGTAGATAATGCTTACGCCACTAAGTCCGCCTTTTGTACGGTAAGTACAAAACCACCTTTCGTGCATTATCCTAAATAATATTTCGTGTAATATTTCGTGTGCCTATTTTTTTTTCCAAGAGAATGCCATCAATTGTTCCACTTCCTCGTACCTAACCTACACTTACAGACCTGTGGGTGAACCCAGCAAACTCTCCGGCCGCGAAAAGCGTGTACCACCAGTAGGTTCACTAATGTTTGACCAAAAAATTATTGACAAATGGTAATTTGACAAACAACGTTTCACCAAATGATCATTTGGCAAACGAGACATTTGACAAAAGTATCATCTTACAAAAACTCACTTAGCAAATGATCAATTAGCAAACACTACACTTGGTAAATGGGTTAAATAATAAAATGTCAATTGACCTTTTTTCATTTCAGCAAATAATATGATTCGCAAATTAAGCATTTGTCCAAATGTCATTTTACAAAATGTTATTTCATAAAAAAAACTTCTTTAAAAATAGTCGGTTCTGGCGCTTCGCCGGCCGCTGCCGCGATTTTGAAAAACACTTTGTATCCCTGACTGACGAAGATAGCAAAACAATTGCGTATTGGTTTAAAGAAACCAAATTTTCCAAATAATGTGTATGAATTTGACCCAGACCATATCTATTATGAGATTTATTAATAAACGAACCACTTGTCAAATAATACCAAACGTTTTTAGACCAATAGTAGTTTTGTCTGATAACTCAATTGCTAAATGTTCATTTAGTCAAATAATTATTTATAAAATGTAAATTTAACTGTTGATCATTTGGAAAAGTGAGTCATTTGTAAAATGACTAGTAGTAAAATGATCAATTGGCGAAACATTTTTTTGCAAAACGTTGTTTGTCAAGTGTAATTTTGCCAAATTACTTTTGGTCAAACGGCAGGACACCCCACCAGTACCACTACGCACCCGACGCGACGGCCGCGGCCGACGCGGCGCGCACGCATCGCTCTCGTTCACACCCGCTTCACACCACATCACACCGCCACGCCACCGCGTATATCATCGCGAGCAATTTGCGCACACCTATCAACCCGAGAATACGCATAATAATAACGGCCACTCCGACTTTATCATTCTTTCGGCTTATCCGGTTTAACGGGAGGAGAAAGCTCGATGTTTTGTGTATAATTAAGTACCGTAAAATGGGGTGAGTAGGGTGAAAACTGACATTCAAACCTCGATAACATTTTATTTTTACTTATACAAACTGTATGGTGTACATAATAAGTGTTCCGGACGTTTGTATTTTAGTTATTATTTTATTTTGGGTAGTTCCATTTCATAACTTGGACGATAAACAGGAAAGCCCACCTCACCCCGTAGTCCCTCGTAATTGGGGTGAGATGGGTTTTCATACAAAGGTGATTTTGGAAGATTGTTGGATCGATTTTTTTATTATTATTACTATAGCTCCATTTTAAATTGGATTACATTATTTTTGTAGCAGTACCCTTAAAAAACCATCTCACCCCCCTTTCATACCTTCTCTCCCCATTCATAACCCAACTCTCCCCGCGAACCCTACTCACCCCATTTTACGGTAATACATTTTTGGCCAAACTTTTACGAGCTCTCTGTGTCAAATTCAAATACAAATTAATATACTTACTATTTAGTTTGGGAATGAGGGCTCAAACAAAATGCAGCCAGGGGAAATTCACTAATTTCTATCCTCAAGCTTCCTTAGTTAATACCATACTACAATGTAACGTAAAAAAAAGTCGAATGAATTACTATGTCTAGGTTTGGTTATAATCATTCTAGTTTGCAGTCGTAATTCCGCGGTTCCTCATTAAATCATGGAGTCAGGCAATTAGTCGAGCAAAGCCGCGGAGTGGAATGAATTAGTGAAATGTACATTTGTCACGGCGCGTCTTCCAGGTGCTCTTATATTTATAGTCTGTCGCAACTTCCTCTGGAGACGTGGGCCTTTCTCCGAATGAACGCAAATAGACGTCAAGTGAGAACTGTTCTTTTTTACCGACACATGAACCACGGCGTGATATTTGATTCTAATTCTAATGGACTTTTGAAATGGGATAAGCTGACGTAAACAAGAGTTCAGAGAATTTAAGAGTTTAAGAAGTATTTCGTTTTAAATGTGCATATGTATTGTAGCCAATGAAATAATTAAAGTAGAAAAGGGAAGCGAGAGCCCTTAAGCCGCCCGCATCCTGTCGAGAATTATATCGTTGCCGCTCTCCAAAGTGGCGCTTTATTGGAAAATTCCGAGGGCGCATGTCATTTGGTCACTTTGGAGTAAGTAGTCATCGATCTCCGCGACCGCCGTGTATTTATTTGTGTTCCCAGCTTAACGAGGCATACTTTATAACTTCAAGTATGTGAGGAAAAAAATAGAAGTGGTCTGGAATGTAATCTACTTATAGTTTAAGAGCACATACCGAACCAACTCATTAATCCGTAAGGATCAACTTTGCAACCTGTCACTCATAATCCCAAGTAGATAGAGATATTCTATTAATAAAGCGAGACTAAAGCTAGATTGACAAGACAAAAAAGTACCAGGTAGATATAAATAGGTAACACTTTAATGCTTCTGGGAATAGTAATCCCGTGAGCGGCCGTCAGCGTCAGCGCGAGGAAAGTGCATCGGACAGTAAGTTATGAACTTGGTGCCGGCGCAACTTGCCCAGCTTGACTTGACTCATTGAATGATTGGGATATTTAAACACGGATTTAAATAGAGGAATCCGAAGCCAATGTAATGCAAATGCTGATTATATTATTGAAGTCAAGGTTCATACGCATGCACAGTTTTATTAAGGTTATTTTAACATTATAAACAGAACCAAAATTGCACTGATGGCGAAATTGTTCAGAGATCTTCAATAAGTGTTAATTAAAGCTCGGTGTTTACTTTGGAGGACTAAATATAAAAGGTATTTAATTAACCAGTAGTAACGATATGGTGCGATTTAAAAGTGTCGTGGGTGGTCAGTTTAGATCTCTTGTACTTATGTATTTATTTACATCGATCATCGCTGGTACCCACGCGAAGGTGAAATTCACGTTTGTCATTCCATGCACGGGCCATTGATTAATACCTCGTGTTCCTGGTAGCCTGGTAGTGCAGTCTGGACACGCAGTCTGGGAGCCGATATGCTATGATTAACGCCTCTGGTTTCTAGGAGCCTGGTAGCCGAGTCAGGGCACGCAGTCTGGCGGCGAGACAATGGGAAGTGATGACACATGCTCTCCGTGACACGAGAGGGCTTTTCTACGTTCGTCATTTGAGACCTGCGCAAACCGGTGGAGCGCAGCGCAGATCACTTTAAATTTATCAATGTATATTCTTTTCTATTTATTATTTACAACAGGGATTTAACATTTTAAGATTTTAAGATTTCATTTCATTTCTCTTTTCTATTTTAATTACATTAAGGTATAAATTTGAATGCTCTGAGACCAACCTCCGAGCATCACGGGGGATTTCTCAGAGCATTCAAATTTATACCTTAATGTAATTAAAATACAAAAGAATAAACATTGATAAATTTAAAGTGATCTGCGCTGCGCTCCGCCGGTTTGCGCAGGCCTTTATACTGGCTTTGCGGTGTCACCGTTTGTGACAATGACAACATATGCCAACTAGGCCCGAGGGCTTGCATAAAAGGATATGTGAATGGGGGAGGCACGACTACCGTATGCATTGAAATGTGTTTTTTTTCGTTTCGCATTCCCCATTCATTTCACCTGACGCAAAAGTAAGTTGGCTGTAAACACAAAATGACTAATTATTTAGTTATTTTATTAGACATTTTGTACTAAATAGTTTCATTGCTAAATAGCGTAGCGAATACGATTACTGATCTTTGCACAAGTGTTCTGCTATACATGTTTCCAGCCATTTCAATCGGATGACGGAATCCATAAATTCAAGTATTGCGATGTATGGAATGTTTCAGCGGCTATGTCACTGTGTAAAGTAACGACCACGACCACCTGGCCAAACATGAGACAAGGGTCCTCTTAGGACATAGTTCAAAAACATGGACGTATTCAAGTAAAGAATGTTATTATCGCTAATTGAGTATTTACTTGACGCCATTATAATACAATAGATAGAGCTGCTGAGCACCAAATTTGGTCAAAACAGTGTTGTGACAGAAGTAAGCGCCGGGCGTGCTTGAACCATTGTGGAATAACAAAACAGTGTTGTGACAGAAGTAAGCGCCGGGCGTGCTTGAACCATTGTGGAATAACAAAACAGTGTTGTGACAGAAGTAAGCGCCGGGCGTGCTTGAACCATTGTGGAATAACAAAACAGTGTTGTGACAGAAGTAAGCGCCGGGCGTGCTTGAACCATTGTGGAATAACAAAACAGTGTTGTGACAAAAGTAAGCGCCGGGCGTGCTTGAACCATTGTGGAATAACAAAACAGTGTTGTGACAGAAGTAAGCGCCGGGCGTGCTTGAACCATTGTGGAATAACAAAACAGTGTTGTGACAGAAGTAAGCGCCGGGCGTGCTTGAACCATTGTGGAATAACAAAACAGTGTTGTGACAGAAGTAAGCGCCGGGCGTGCTTGAACCATTGTGGAATAACTAAACAGTGTTGTGACAGAAGTAAGCCCCGGGCGTGCTTGAACCATTGTGGAATAACAAAACAGTGTTGTGACAGAAGTAAGCGCCGGGCGTGCTAGAACCTTTGTGGAATAACAAAACAGTGTTGTGACAGAAGTAAGCGCCGGGCGTGCTGGAACCATTGTGGAATAACAAAACAGTGTTGTGACAGAAGTAAGCGCCGGGCGTGGTGGAACCATTGTGGAATAACAAAACAGTGTTGTGACAGAAGTAAGCGCCGGGCGTGCTTGAACCATTGTGGAATAACAAAATAGTGTTGTGACAGAAGTAAGCGCCGGGCGTGCTTGAACCATTGTGGAATAACAAAACAGTGTCGTGACAGAAGTAAGCGCCGGGCGTGCTTGAACCATTGTGGAATAACAAAACAGTGTTGTGACAGAAGTAAGCGCCGGGCGTGCTTGAACCATTGTGGAATAACGAAACATTTTCTTGCAACTAACCCGCGTTTTCCCGCTCAAAAATGCCGCATTACCTCCATATTTGAAGCTGGCTTTCATCTCTCCTTTAAAGGGCGTTGCATATTGACGACATGTTGTGTATGACATCAAAGCACGCGATATTTACGCCCAGGAATAGCCGTGGCATATTTATAATTGTAAGCAGCCTTTGGAGGTGGAAATAGCCGGGACATCACTCACCACATCCGACGGCGATCAAAGATGGCGCTCGAACGATGCTTGTTGTGATCGTTAAACTAAGAGGCGGAGGGCTGTTCTAATGTAAACTTGAGTACTAAAATGGCTAAATGTAACGCTGCAAGTGACGTATCTTCTCGGAAACGGATTATCTGTACCTATCTACAATGGTGGGAGTTGAAGTACCTAAAGGTAGAGTGACGTATGCGACGGGGCTGTAATCATAATGTTCATCAGATTATCAGGTATCTCTAGACAATACCTGATCATTTGACTATTCGTACGTGAATGAGGTCTACCTTGTTTTAGTTTTGTCCCTATGGTCTTCAAAGGTACTAGGTAAGGATGCCATCTTCAAATCAGACCCTTATTGCCATCAAGGCTTACATTCCTTATGTCGTCTATCTGTGCTATTATATTATATTATTAATCGAGCAACGTAACGTAAACGTTAGCCAGGATTGCCATGAAACGTGATAAGGGATATTGCTCTTATAAAATCTACGTGAGCAGATCGAAATTGGGAGCTTACCTAAATGACCACCTGTGGCCCAGTGGTATAACTTTTAGACGTTTTGTAACGTTTGGAGGGGAAAAGGCTCATAATGAAAATAAATCTAGTGAAATTAATACATTAAAAAAATGACTGATCAATGTAAAATGATAACTTTTAATTGTAGGTCTGCTAAAAGGTCTATAGATGGTATAAGGGCCTTGTGTAAAAGTGCGGATATAGTGGCGTTGCAGGAGACTTGGCTGCTTCCCTTCGATCTGCCTTTCCTCAGTGCGATTGATAAGGACTTCGGCTGGACTGGCAAATCGGCAGTTGACGTGTCTGCGGGATTATTGAAAGGGCGCCCTCATGGTGGCGTGGGTATCCTGTGGCGGAAAAGTGCGTTCAGTGAGGTAACCATAGTTGAGTGTGACAGTGACAGAATAACTTTTGTGAAAGTATCAACCGGTGACGTATCCTTTTTGGTGGGCTGTGTATACATGCCTACGGACTCGAATGAAAATCTGCCGATGTTCACAGAGTGTTTAGGTGCGCTTTCTGCAACTATTGCAGAAAATAATGATGTGCAAGCAGTGTTTATACTGGGGGATTACAACGCTCATGTTAATGAGCCTTTCTATACTGAGATGATGGATTTCTGCTCTGAGCAAAAATGTGTACCGGCGGAGTGTGTGGACTTGTTTAGGCACTGGTACGGCAATCAAATAAACCAGGTTAGATGGGCGAGCAGTTTATCCACTGAGTATAGGCTTGAATGTGGGGTAAGACAGGGGGGTATCACATCACCGAAGCTCTTCAACCTATACATCAACGAGCTGATAGACGGGCTTAGTGGCACGCATGCGGGATGCTATGTGGGTAGCACATGTGTCAATAGCCTGAGTTATGCCGACGACATGGTGCTGATGCATGACGACTGAGCCCGTCTGTCAGTGCGTTGGAGCAGCTGCTTGCCCACTGCGAAGCCTACGCCATGACTCATGGGTTAGAGTACAACAATAAGAAGAGTGAAGTGTTGGTATTTAAGGCGGGTAAAATCAAGCCGTACCATGTACCACCTATATTGTTGAACTCTGGCCCATTAAAAGTCGTGGATAAGGTCAAATACCTGGGACACATTCTCACGAGTGACCTAAGGGATGACTCGGATATAGAAAGGGAGCGCAGGGCGTTGGCGGTTCGGAGTAACATGATTGCCCGCAGGTTTGCTCGCTGTTCACGTAAAAATAACATTATTTCAATCACATTTTCAATCTCTGTACACGAGCAGCCTGTGGATCCGGTTACGAAACGAGCCTACAACGTCCTGCGAGTACAATACAACAATGCCTTTAGAATGCTGATGGGACTGTCTAGAAGGTGCTCTGCGTCGGGCATGTTTGTGGATGCGCGCGTGGATAGTTTTCAGACCATAATTAGGAAAAATATAGTCTCCTCACTAAGTCGTGTGAGGCATAGTCCCAACAGCATTCTAAAGGAAATTGCGGATAGGTTTGATTGTCCGATACTAAAGCAGTGGTCCGACCAAATTAAAAGCGTAGCACAGTTCCTAGTATAGATACGTTGCTGGAGTGTGTATGTGTGTGTAATGTCCCAATTGCTTATGTATAAATGCTAACACTAGACTAAGATATTTGTTATGTTACTAACACTCTATGGATACTTTGTTGAATTGAATTAATTGTACTTATATCTTTCATTCATGTATTTTGGTTAAAAATATTAACATTATTAATTTCTTATACTTTGAACCATTGAACTATGAAAATACGGATCTACGTATATTATGATTTTATGATTTACAACTGTCGTTTTCAGCACGACTGTCGTATTTCACAAATGGGCTATAAAGTCGGTTTGCAGACAGAATCGATTTCAAATGATATTTACTATTCCCGTGCCCATTTCACTCCGCTGCGGTCCAAACACACCCAGACCAAATAGGGTAGAGGAGTGCCGCACGCGGTGCATGGGTGCAGCCATCCTATTCTAAAACCTATTTAGACTTGTCTGTTGAAAAGTATCTATTATAATTTGACCTCTTGTTTCATAGCTATTGTCAGTTCTTCGTAGTTACTTGTATCCGTCTCAGTGATATACTGGCTAGCTTCTTATACAGTAGCCCTGTGTCTGTGTCGCTGCACGTAGTAAACTATATATACCTACGCATGTCTAGACGACCGAGCTCTGCTCTAGTCAATGAGGTTTATTTTATGGTGATATTAATATTTTTGTCCCGAAATATGTATATGTATATTTTACTAAATGTAAGATTAGCTAGTTAAAGTAGTTAAAAAGTGATTATTTACACACGACGACTTTTGGGATCGATAGAAAAACGCGCATTTCACGAACGCGCGACTGTCGCGCAACACTTGCCTTTGCCAGACTCGTAGATCACCTGTCAAAATCACCTGTATCGATCGATACTGTATAGCGTTTGTAGCGGTGCAAAAGTCCGTTTGTAACCACTCTAAAGCCACAGTTTAATTACGTGAGGAAACTGTGAGACAGTCCCGTTATTTCTGTTACAGGTAAATAATACCCTGAATGAATTCCAAAATGATTGATGGTGCATCATAATTCTAATTATAAGCAGTTAATACGACTTTTTAAAGCATTTCATTTACTTGACATTGACCTCTTTTCTCGTTGATTTTTATTTTGCTTTTACGTGCAATATTGAAAACTTTGTAATTTTAATCGTATTTCGTTAACAGTGTTTGGTAATGATATAACGTTTTACCGACTTTTATTAGTTTTATTATGATACGAAACACTAAATCGGAGTGCAATGTAAGGTGTTTGATGTAGATTCGTGTGGGACACGTAAATGCGTAGTTCGGGTCGGGACGACCTGACCGCTTACTGACTTAACTTACTGACCGCCCGCCAGAGGCCAGAGGTGGACCGTGCTCCTCAGGTTTCCTTTTGCATAGTTGATACGGATCGCGATGTCAAAATATATTGGGGGTGAGTAATGAGGTAAGTCGAGACAGGTTGTTAGTCATATGGGTGTTTGCGTAAGCGCCGGCGTTTCGTTTGTTGTTGTTGGCGCGGTCCACCAGACCAGGTCTTCTCTAACCTACATGCTTAGAGGAAAAGCTACTAATCTGATGTGGTGAAAGAAATATCGTATAGAAAAGATTATTTATTGTGGGTACGTAGGTACGCACCGGGGCTCGATTTCGGAACGCGCTGTAGGTGTATTGAGATTTAAAAAAATATTGACTGGAATAATATCTCGCTAGCGTTAGCGTCTAGGTACTAAAATGTGTGATAGTTAGATTATTGGATATATTAGCACAAAACTGCGTGTGACCTAGATTGTCCGTCTTTTTCTAATTATCTTTTTTCTAATTAGAACACTGAAAAAGAGACGCGCTGGCGTCTTAAAGGAAGACGAGGCATCTATGTCAGACACCGTACTATATACAACTTCGTGGACACGAATATACATAGGTTGGCATTAAAATCAGGCTCCTGTCTTCTAAAGTTGGGGGACATTTTTGCTTTGCATGTGCCTCATAGGAGGCACATGCAAAGCAAAAATGTATACGTATAGACGTATTAAATAATGGTCTAAGGACACCAGCCGTAAAGCAAACGTGTCCTTTGCCTAACAAGCTCAATAAGAGTATCTAACTCTAGCCTAACAATACGCGGGCGTGCTGGAGTAGCTCCCATTCAAATAGGCCATACATACACTACATAATACAATACGCACGTGTGCACTATTTCAAAGGCAGGAGTATAAGCATACCTTTTGAATATCCCTGTCACTATCACCCTTGCCCTATACGAGTGACAGAAATATAGATATACGAACTGTCATTTTCGGGCGTTCGCGGTAATTGCTCTGATATGTGGATGACCGGTTTAACGAAAAGCAGGAACGCTTCAAAGACTTCTTCAATAATATGAAGTCTATGATTTCATAATCGCTTTTCATAACTATTAGGTACATCAACTATGAGATCACAAACCCAGACGGCCACATGCAATAAAATTGTTATCGTTATCGCTATCACACGAGGCTGATGTCATCTGGCGCAAAACTAACCGTGAGACAATTGGTGTGGGACTCGCACACGCCGCCATAAC
This sequence comes from Epinotia bilunana, assembly GCA_947049275.1. NCBI lineage: Eukaryota > Metazoa > Arthropoda > Insecta > Lepidoptera > Tortricidae > Epinotia > Epinotia bilunana. Next base: position 24,194,121 of record OX346261.1, on the reverse strand, counting down.
AACCCTGTGACACAAAACAAAACATCACATGAACATAACCTGTAGTGTAGTGATAGAACAAAAAGCACGCAGGATGTCGTTGGCAGCCGTGGGAGGTTCATGTTTCCTGCGCCCTTGTGCAACTATATGAGTGCAGACTCGAGAGGCGTTGACGTGCGTGGCACAGGCATGCTTCTTCCATTCTGCAAAAAACAAATGAAGTTTTCGACGTAAAAGTTAAAATACGATATCATTACGACTTGCTAATATTAAAAATCTTAAGATAATGTCCACCACCATATTCAATACATTTTACCCACGAATATTTTGACGCCCCAGACCAAGTATGCGTAGTATTTATTTAAAAAACCTTTGAGGACTGGGGTACATATACGAAATGTCTATAACAGTAAAAAGAAAGAATGACAGTAATATCAATAGCAATCACGTTCATTAAACACACAAGTGGTCAAAGTAAACGTGACATGCGTAATCCAATCAAATGTTCCGGCAGAACGATTATCCCACCTCCCTCGTCGCTGTTAATACAATACTTGATCCCCTGGCGAGTGATCCCGGCATTTAGGCGGATGTCACACTGCGCTGCATCCCCGGACGGACGTGCGGAGCTGCATACAAATTTCGCCGGACAGAGGTGCGGTGCAGTGTGCCGTATCATACGGACTTTATATACAAACTGAAGTACTTGCATACAACGAGAAACTCACCTCCGTCCGGAGATGCGGTGCAGTGTGACATCCACCTTATAGTGTAACTATACATAAGTAGGTATAGTTTTACCAGACACATTCAGGCGGCGTGGGAGTATGGTGAATGGAAAGGACAATCTTTTCGTAAGTACGTTCTTTTCGTAGATTTATGTGTATCTGTTACAGGATCACCATATTTTGGGGATTCGCTATTGTGTTCGTAATTTATTGCTAAGGAATGTCTCGTATAGTAGACAATTAGGGTATTTTTATTGCTTGTATCGTGATATTAGAGAGGGTTAGAAGGAGTTAATGTATTAGAAGTATTGTAAATATTTGGATAAACTTCCCCCCAAGGAAACATTAATGGATATAGGATAATCTATTTTATAAACCCACGTCTCTGGTTCGATCAAATAAACTACTTAGTTCTCTTATTAAAATAAAGTTGGGTTTTAAAGTTGTATAGCCGCCATAAAACTGTCACACATAGCATCATAGACACCGTCTAAAGAGACGTTAGTTGAGATCCAAACAAAAATGTACAGTCATCTGCAGAATCAGCCCCCTCTGCTTGTTAGCTAGTGCGCGTGCGACTGTACCGGTTCGTCAGTCAGCGGGAGCGCGGTGTGGTCGAGGCGGGCGGAGTGGCGCCGGCAACCACCCTCGGAACCGGCGTTTATGGGACCCGCCGCACCACCAGTCCCGAGAGTCCAGTTCAGTTTGAAGTTATGGCAACTGAACACAAGAAACATTTTTGGAAAGTCATGTACATACCTACATTATTTAACTGGATTTCGAGCGTCGCCTTTAGGAATTTATGCACAGCATATGTTATTACGCACCCATCTACCTACATATTATTGGATCCTACCATATGTACAATACTACCACAGCAGCGTGACGCGTGACCCTCCAACAGTTCATTAAAAGGCACATGAAATTTTAAACACGTGATTATTACCATCCTTACTCATCTCATACTATGTGATATTGATTCCAAGACTAATGAATCTCGCCGCTGAGGGGTGACTTGCGCCGTGAGGGTGGCCCTGTCCCGTTCACCCCTGTGGAGAGAGGGGCGCGAGCGAGGGAGAGCGCGGTGATTGATTCAGTGCCTGCAGATGCTGCGGCCCCGTGATGCTGTACGGAACCAAAATAGACTACATAATTTATCTCGCCGCTAATTTTAACATAGCTTATTTTGTTGTGTACCGGTTAAAATTCTCAAAATTTTCGAAAATTCTTACGATATCTATATTCAGATTTAGTATGTGCGAGTCCCAGTCGGCTGTCTATGTGGTTAGTTAGTCCTCAGGCCCAGTCAGGCCATAGGTCAGTCGATCCAGCTAGAATGACCATATCGACTCGTCTTACTTGGTAAGAACAGAATGCCTTTCATAGCGTTTTCCGAGGATTTCACAGTATTCACACCCATCATGTTTGCAAAACTTAAAAGCTGAGAGTGTTTGTTGATTTAGTGGTTAACACTTAACTCGAAAATATGCAAATCGAACTTCATTCTCACTGGTGACCTATGGATATCTCCAGGTCTGAACTTGACCTTCCCTTGGTTCCCTTTGGTATGCAGGCCGGGTGGCAGTCAGTGCCCGTCGCGACGCCGCGCCGACGGTCGCGTCCGACAATCCGACAGTCCGACCCGACACGAGACATGCCCGATAAAACCGTCAGCTGACGGTAGCCAGGTGCTGTGATATGCTTTAACGTTAGTAGCTTAGTTTAGGATAATTAAGGTGAGTTTCAATTCATGGTTCAAGAAAATTTCTTGTTGGTTGTTAGTTTGCTGCGTTTCTTGCCAGTGTTACATTGAGGTTATCTTTGTGAGCAAATGTTCTAAACAGTCTTAGAGAATCGCGAGCTCTGCCCTGTTTGTTTTTGGGATGAGGAAATATTATCAATCCGGGCATCTTAGTCAAATGTTTTCAGCGTGTATAAGATGAAGTAAGTACTCAGGTTGTTCATATCTGAAGATAGATAAACAAACCTTCATCCATGCTTTGAATTTTTAGTGTCCCTTATCTTTATTATGAGTTTAAGATGCTCATGTACGCTTACGCGTAAGATACAGGGTTTTATACAATGCTTACGGCAATTTGCACTATTACTTAGTACGATAAACGTGTCATCTCATTTCTTTTAACATCAAATCTTGACACCAATGATCATATAACTACCATTAACTCGAATCTCTGTTATAAATCATACAATACGCGGAAAGATAAAGATAAATTTCTTAGATCGCTCTCGGCCGAGACTGACAGCCTCTTTACGCAATTAAATCAACAATTACTGCGTGCACGCATGTAGTTCTTGCTCCACTGGGAAGTGAGTAGGCGTCGATCAATCTCGCTAATCCGGCAAAATTACCAGGCTCGAATAAGACGGAGTTTTCTTCTCCAGCTGATAAAATGGTATCGGGCCGCGTGAATCTGTGCGGAGCCCGTACAATGGCGTGTGTAATAAATAACTTTAAGATCGCTGCAGACGTTCGTTCATGATCCTACATAGTCAGTGATTTATATTCGTCTTAAAAAAAGAACAATTTTCACGATCTAATCGAGCTACTTGGCGACAGAAATAGGTAGGATCGCGTTTCTTGAATGGATGTGCTGTTGGGAGGAGAGTATATCCTAATAGGAAACTCATAGCCTCTATCCAATCTCAAGTCTCAACACGAGCTATTAACTGCCAAGTCGAGCAAAACAGCGGCACGGCCGTATCATCCTTTTCTCGAAGCAGTTCAGGCCATTTTCGACCCCCCTATAACTTCGCTGTGCATAAAACTAGAAGCCTGAATTTTCAGTAACCAAGCACGCATTGTATATACACGATATATTTCAAATTTCATTCAATTTAAACCGGTAGTTTAAGAATTATAACTAGTCAAAGTTTCTTAATTTTGTCACTCACTGACTGACTGACTCACCTAACAATACTACATAGATTTAGGTATGCAAAAATCCATAAATGCAGTAAAGTTGTGTGATTGACAAGTCACAAAATTTTATTTAGCAAGCAAATAAAGAATAATAAGAATGCCTGAGACTTGGCTCTATGAAATATCTCACAACTTTTTACGGTGGAAGAGTTTCGAGACTTGGCCTCTTTTTACATGGAATGTTTTTTTATGGGATCAGTTTATCACGGATGCATTAAGCAGGACATTAGATGGCATATATGAAGGCTCAGATTGGAAACTGAATACTAAAAAGTAGATTTTTAATCTCGGCATTAGGTCCGGTGCTCGTATGGGTATAATTTAAGCTTTTCTGACTATAATCCTACTAATATTATAAATGCGAAAGTGTTTGGATGTTTGGATGTTTGTTACTCAATCACGCTTAAACGGCTGAACCGAATTGAATGAAATTTTGCACGAAGATAGTTTATAGCCTGGATTAAAATATAGGATAGTTTTTATCCCAGGTCCACGCGGACGAAGTCGCGGGCGGAAGCTAGTTTTTCTATAAATAAGATTGTGTAAACTGGCAGTGCGCGGACGCCATAAGCAATGCCGTCGCAGCGTGACGTCATGCGTGCTGGTAACGGCTCTAACTATGACATTGGCATTATGAGAAGGTTAAGGTCGCTGCACTTTTCATCTGTGATAGCATTTTACTGCGTTTTTGTGCATAGTGTAGTAGACTAGAAACCGTATATCTATTAGAGTCGGCTGCAAAACACTACAGTGCGCCTAACTCAAATAAATATTGACACAGACTCTATTGCCACGGCATCGGCATGGTAGGACCCGTCGATCAGGTCAGTCAATCGTCAAGTGTACATACATTTGCGTACTTTAGTAAGTAGCGTAGATATTTTTGTGTCGTTGTTTAATACGGCGGTAAACAAGAGTACGGCCCATTGCATGTACCGCGGTAAGGTTTCAAATGCGTCTGCCTATTTGATATGCTCCACGCTGAAAAATGGAATCTCTACCAATGTCGTATTTGAGCTAGTAGTTTTATGTAATTTTCGCATACTTTTTTGCTTTGGAACCACACCCGCGGAGTAACTCACGTGTGATGTATTGTCGAAGTCTGTAACCCGAGCGCTGCGCGCAAGGCCGCTTGCGCCCGCGGCTCTGCTCGTAAACTCGGCAAAACAATGCCCACTCGTCGAAACCCAACACTGCTACAAACGGCTTCCATGCTCGAGTGGAAACTCGAGCATATACCATTTATTTTGCAAAAAACCACAGTTTTTGCATTTTGCTGAAAAAAATGTAAAAGGTTTCTGAGTTTTCAAGTAATAGCTAGGTAACTTATAAACTCAAAAAGAGTTGATATTACAGGGAACCTGAGTATTTATCTATTCGTAATTATTTTTAGGTTGCCTGATGAGTGATGATGAAACTACGCTGCCAACTGCGTGAACTGTTTTAAATCCTATAAATGCTTTTATTTCGTTAAAACAGTACATTACTTACTTGACTTAATTGAAGCAAATAACACTAAGTATGAAGGTTAAGTGCATTTCCTATTGACGTATAACAAAAAAAAGTACATAATTGTAGAAATATGAAGCCGGCGACCGAGTGACGCACGCGCGGCGGCGGAATGCGCGAGGTGAGGAGTACAATAATATTTTGGTAAAAACTAAAACAAATAACAGCAGTCGAAATGGAAGCAAAACATTATTGGAGTTATTGCAATTTAAAATAACAAACCAGTAAAATATAAGGGGAATAAATATAAGGGGACAATCTTACACAAATCGACCTAGTCCCAAACTAAGCAAAGCTTGTACTATGGGTACTAGACGACGATAAACATACTTATATAGATAAATAAATACTTAAATACATAGAAAACATCCATGACTCAGGAACAAATATTCGTGCTCATCACACAAATAAATACCCTTACCAGGATTCGAACCCAGGACCTCTTGCTTCGTAGGCAGGGTCACTACCAACTAGGCTAAAGCGGTCGTCAAAGAAAGCAGGATTTACTTTCACGTATTTCAAAGGCAAAAACGGGGCTTAGTAATCTTCTATGTCTTATCTTATCTAGATGAGGGCCCTTTCGGATGCACTTCGACCCAGAGGAATCTTTTGCGCATTTGCCCTCTCCTTTATGCCTACTCCCAAGCAAGCTCGCTCCATCATTTCCACAAAGCGGATGATGCAGCTCAGCGGGAGCACCTTGAATTCCTTTGGTTGCGGATAGTCGTTACCAAAGTAATTCATTATTTGTCTGGCAAGGGCATGACATTCACACAATCTTCTATGTAGTGTTCTTATATATATATATATATTTGTGAGAACCAATCTACGAACGTTTAAACGGGTTGAAGTACCGGGTAAACAGCTCCGATTGCTCCGATCCACTGGATCTGCTCCGATCAGCGTCGCATGGCACTTTCAGTAAAAAATCCTAGGGTAATTGGCCCAACGTATTACGAGCGTCTACCCGCCAAACTGCGAACTGAACCATCTGACGAAACATTCAAACGTCAGCTGAGAATCTTTTTATTTGAACATCCATTGTATTCTGTATGTGAGTATTATGGAAGTATAATAAATTTGACATGGTTAATTTAATTTTAATTGTTTTATAATTTGACAATGTTCTAGGTTTTATTTGGACGATCATTACGAGATATCAACATAAATCAATATTTATATTCCTTATTTTGACTTTATCATTAATAATTTTGTAATATAATTATGTCCATGATAATGTTGTATTGTACATTTCATTCAATTAATATTCATTATTTGACGATTGTTAAATAAATTCGTGTAAATTAGCTTAAAGTTAACTTATAATGTAAATTTATTTTATGAAATAAAGAAATCGAAATCTATATGACCATCAGGCTACAATAAGCTGAACATATCCTGAGTTCCATACAGAGATATTGCTACGATTCACAAATTATTATAGAATTTGCCCAGAGGAGTCAGGGTCAGGAGTCCAGCGTCACCTCCAGCTGACCAGGGTGACATAAGAGCGTAGCGGATTATTGCAGTGGCGACGTTGCGTCGCGCCGCGCACGCGCGCCGGGTCCATTGCCGATCCGCACCGCACCGCACCGCTTTCACATAGCGCGAATATCTTACGCTCTCTACACTGTATTTTTCTAATATACATATGAACGCTTCTCTGTCCGAGTTCTATTCACAAAATTGGCGCAACAGCACTCACCAAACGGTGTTGAATTCCGTAATTGTTCACGCTTGCCGAGAAATTTCAAAAAGACTCCGGATAAGTTGTAGTTTGGTGCTTAGTTGCTCGATTAGATATTTTTACCTGGCACTTACACACAGTGACATCTGTTCAAGTGTCTGTTATTACTGTAAAATTAGCCAGCATATTCGATATTACTGCATTTTTTTCCGAAGGCAACGTAAATTATACTTAAATATGTACATTAAATGGTATCCTGCCGTTTCGGCAAAATATTTTCGCCAAATTTCACTTCCCACAAAACTTATGGCAGTAGTTTCATTTCCCAAAAGAACAAATAGCACATTTTTAATAGCATTTTTTTCATTTGGTCAAAATATCATCTGGCATCATTTTGCTTTGTCAAGTGTTATTAAGACAAAAGTTTATTAAGCAAACACTTTGTTTGGGCTAATATCGTTTTCCAAACAAAACATTTATTAAAATTTTCATTTCGCACACTTCACGTACTTAGCATAACTTTGGCAAATATTTGAAAAATTATTGTTTGGTGTAATTTTATTTCATAGAATAACTGTTCACTTGTGTCCCTTAGAGCGGAAATAGGCACCCCGCGAAGCGGGGTGACGTCGACACGCTGGCGGTTAGGTTAGGTTTAGGTTAGGTTAAAATAATTGCCATAGATAACTGTGTATGCCAACTATTTTAATCTTAAATAATAATGCTTGTAATAATTTGTATGTTAATTACAAAACTACCCGCTTAGCAAAATATTTAATCTCACTCAAATACATTTCGTATGCACTACACAATTTGGATATAAATCGTATGCCATGCAATAATTTGGAAAACGAATGTTATGCCAAATCATACGTTTGACCAAATGAAACTTGACTATATAAAACTTTACCAAACAATAATTTGCGAAGTAATATTTTGCCATAGGATATAATGCCAAGTGATAAAATGCGAAACAATAATTTGACTAGTGATTTTTTGCCAAATGAACATTTGGGAATAATTTTTTGGGAAGTGACACTTTGGGAAATAATTTTTGCCCATACAATAGAGAACCACATTAAATTCAGTACAGTAAACAAAAACCTTGTGAGCACACTTTACATAAAGCTATGTTTATTAAGCATGGTCAGCCCACACGCCGCCGATTTCACCGCTCAAAATTAAAGCGGCATTATTTTTAATTAAGCGCTAACTGTACGCGTTATTGCCGACATTGACCCATGTTAATGAATATCTTATTTATTTACCAACCGAGGACAGATGATTAAGATTTAAATCCACCATTGTCTCCGGTGTTTGCGGAAGGGAGATGATTTATGCTCGTCATTGTCATTTAGGTACTGTTCGCGTTTACAAAAAGATCTTCGTTTCGTCAGCAGTTTACAATAATGAACGTGAGTAAGCTGTAACATCAAGGACCAATGGACAGTCAACTGGTCTCGCCTCTTTTTACCCGACTGCCGAAGGAGAGGAGGGTTATGTTTTTTGCCTTTGCCATATTAGAAGGCAATATTAAGCATTCGTATAGACCGTTAGCGGTTTTAATGAATATGGGTGTAGATGCCAATTAAAATAACCAATAATATTGAATTTTCCCGAAAAGGATTAAACATATTGCCAAATGGAGAAAAAAGTAAAACAGGGGATTCAATAATTACTAAGTTATAGGTGTCGTAGCTGAATGGGACTTTCGTCACTAAGGCACATGTTTTCCATTATTTCTTTTGGAGTAAATCAAAATCAAACAATTTATTTGCTCAGAATACAGTTGTGTACAGTTGTTACATTGTTAATTATAAATATGTCCATTGTATTCAGCCTGCATGCAGGCGTGCAAATATTATATTCGGAGCGATACAATTAAAATAATATAAAATAAAACAAAAAATAATCATTTACAAAGTATAAAAAATAAAATAGTAATAACACACTCAAGAATAATCAAATATACCTATGAGAAAATATTTTAAAATGTCAAGAAATTAAATGAAAATGAAATTAATCTAATTGCAAATGTCAGTCACGATTTAAATGTTTTTGGATTGAATAAAAACAACGGTCTAAGAGCCAGGTAGTCAATTGGTATTTAAAACTATTGTCCTCAAGTAATTTTATGTCCTCAGGTAATAATATTTATACTAGCTTCCGCCCGCGACTTCGTCTGCGTGGACCCGGGATAAAAACTATCCTATATTTGAATCCAGGTTATAAACTATCTTCGTGCAAAATTTCATCTAAATCGGTTGAGCCGTTTAAGCGTGATTGAGTAACAAACATCCAAACATCTAAACATCCAAACTTTCGCATTTATAATATTAGTAGGATATGTCTATGCACATGTTAAAAATATTCTTTTTATAAATCATCGTATGAGCCGGTGGTTTATAAAGTAAATTCATAATTTTAAGTCGGGTTTCTCTATGTGTTACATCACCTCGTTTTTTAAATACTTAAAGATCTATGGGCACTTACAAACAGACATATTTCTCGTATATATAAGCAAGGTAATGGAAGAATGCGCAGTTTTTTAAATAAAGGGATGCAAGAATCGTCATTCCAAGCATTACAAATAACCCTAATATTTTTTTTCTGGACTTTAAACACTTTCCACATCGACGGATCCACCCCACAGAATCAGGCCGTAACGAAGAACTTTGGCGAAACACCTTGTACATATAGTATCAAAGTTAACTAGAGAGGAAAGGCCACATAACACTGTATCTGTAAAGTCCTGGGTAGCAAATACTTTGTATAAAAATGCAGCTATCTAACCTAACGTTACGTTTGCAAATCGGAACCTATTGTAGTTTTTCAAAATTAATTCTTGCCATCATTTTCAAATATATTACGAGCACGAAAGTAACTATTACCGATAGACACATTGTTTTGAACAACCAGTTAGAATAGTGTGACAACATCGATACCGGATATGTTGTATGACACCATCGTTTTGATGCTTCGTGGCCAAAGGTCGGATGCGCTAAAACTTGAACGACTCTTGCGCCTATTTTGGCCACTCGCTGTGATCGTAAATCGTAATCCTTGCAGCGCTTGCGATAGAAAGCGATTGTGATTTGTTGGGAAAGTGCGGATCGATCGACGCGACGACGGGCTGACAAACCAAGCTTCGCGCAATGCACCTAGTGCGCGGATCGACCGACGCGACGACGGGCTGACAAACCAAGCTACGCGCAATGCACCTAGTGCGGTCAGTGTCTTGACCACCTACAGGCTTGCATATAAGCAAATATTTCTTGCTTTTGAGGCGACAGGTGAACTGTGGTTTTATCGATTATGTATAGTCAGCGTAGAAGGATAATTGTGTAACTTTCTAGAACGAGCGTAAGGACAACTCGACCAACAGTCATAATCCCATAAGTACAAAAAATTACATACAGACCTTCCCGGATCCTTTTGACGGAACGTTCAACTGCTTTGGGTTCTTGCATCGAAAATATTCACTGCCAAGTCAACAATTTAGTAAACCTTATACTTATGTGGAGTATCTACTTGATAGCAGAGTTTTCAGCTATTTTACGAAAACTGGCTTCGAACAGAGAACTCAACTTGCTGGTTGTAGGCAGCGAAAGAACTCAACGGAAGTTTGAACTCTACAATATTTGCTTTGAGAGAAGTTGTACTTACGTAATAAAAAAAAACCATTTATTTCGACCAATGCATGGACATGCTTGAACCGTATTACTATGGCAATACGGTCGACATCTGTCCATGCAATCCCGAGGCCGACTGTACATACATTAAATTGATTACTAGGATTTCTTTGCCACTACATGAATCAAATGAGAATTATTCATGTAATGGCAATCAAACCTCTCCGAGAATACCCTCAGGATGGGATTATGTTGATGAGTAATGTTTTGTTCTCTTAATTAATCTGTTTTGTATTAGGTACCATTTGCTTCACGCGCTCACGGCGCCCATGCGCGCTGCCGCTGAGCTAATGCGTTAAAGCACGAACGAAACTTACTAAAATACGATACCAATGAAATGAATAGAGGCCCTAGTTTATACTTACTTAGTTACTCTTGTGGCGCATGAACCCAAAGTGGATCTTGGCTTCCGACACTAAAGACCGCCATACATATTTTTGCCTTAAGGTACTGCTTACGATGGGAGTACTGTGACATGCGCCCGCGCACTAGGCGCGTGCGCGCCGGCATGAAATTTGACTTCGGAACGATCCGAGTAGCTTGTTAGGTCGTTAGTGTGCCCACTGGGGCGGACCTCCGGGCTCCGTCAATTTGCTCCTAAAATACTCCGGTCGAAATCGAAAACTGATCTAATCTGAATATACCTAACATCACTTTCGATTGCGGATTTTGTGAACATTTGTGTGGTTTTCAATCATCATTGAGTGGAATAATTAAAATATCTGAGGCATTTTCAAGGTATTATGTACTATGTAGGTGGGTACCTACATAGTACATACTTTCTATTCAATATCTTCCCGGTGAGATTGAAACAGAAAACTCTCTACCACTCTTCTAACGACCGAATTACCCGTAGCATAACCCTATGCTAGGGTAATGCTAGATTTGATATTAAAGGGAAAACAGAACGTTCCTTTTGATAACGTATAATTATCACTAAAACATATTCCGTACGCGATTTTCATCTCAATTTAAGTTCAAAGTTATAAAACATAACATTACTTTGGTAAAACTAGTGAAACATAAGCTGTTCTATTTCGACATCGAGTAAACACTCTAACCCTTTATAACACATGCGCAGATTTCACTGTTACTCGTGTCTCGAATGTCAGAATTAGCAATTGTAATGTAAGGGCGTAACTTTGATTTCTTTTCACTCAACCTTTTTAGTATTCGGTCGTAAAGAAAGCGCGCCGACCTCCCGAACCATCGGCATCGGTCTAAGTGCATAAACACAGTCAAATTTACGTAGTGTTTCTCGTAATGGAAAACTGCATTAATGTATAATTCATTACAATACTAATTGCTGGCCGTCTTTATATACTTATCTTATCGAATATATGTGTAGAAATTTCTTGTCAATCAATGATTGATGCTGAACTGATGTTGTTTTCTTAACTATAGTTTCTAATGATATCCCGTATGCTTTATTTATTTATTTAATCTTTATTGCACAAAAGAACAACTTATCGTACAAAAGGCGGACTTAATGCTTTATAATACTACTTAAATGGTATAGGCGTCTACATAATGCGAGTTATATTCTCGCATTATGTAGACGCCTATATCGAATTCGTAACTAACCTACCTAGGTATTTGGTGTAAAGTTTGCCATCTGATTTTTTTAAACCGTAACCGTTTTGGGGTGCAAATGCATATGCTTGAAAGATGTCGATATCAGTCACTACTTAATCTAGTAGACTACTCTTTAAAACTAACAACTGAATACCGGAACAGCTGACCGCTTGATCTCCGCGCGGAAGCAGCAATTTCCACTTTCCGCCCGCATCGCGCGTGATGTCGATACCGCAACCATCAGTTGTTTACTACCGACCATTACGGAGACAATCCACCAAAATAACACTAGTTGTGTAACCGACTCGAACTTTTCAATTCCCGAGGTAATAGATTAGTACAAACTGTTGGTTTTACGGTGTAAAACGTACGCGTTCTACTGACAATGGATTGGACACGCGTGACCATGGTGGAGCGATTTTCCGCTTGTCGAATGCTAACCTTCGATTAGTCGAATGTCACTGGGATTAGTCTGTAATTAAATTTCCGAGTGAGCGAGTTATGTTACGGCTGGTTTAAACGACACGATTTCGTGCTAATTGATATATTTCCCTTGCGGCGAATGCTCTATTAAGTGGATGTTGCAGTGCAGCGCATAGGTTAGTCTACCCGGTTAATGAAACAGGAGCTCTAGTTGTGTTTGTCTATTCGTATTGTGGTTCTAATTTGTTCCGCATACTCGTTCTGATACGATATCTCGAAATACATACATACATACATTCACGCCTTTATTCCCAAAAGGGGTAGGCAAAGCACATGAAACTTATGTTCCAGCGCCACTTTTAGCATAAATGTGGGTATGAATGATCGACAAAATGTGATATTGCAGTGATAGGTTGCTAGCCCATCGCCCACAACACACTTCAACCCTGCTCCCTTAGTCGACTTTTACGACACCCACGGGAAGAAAGGGGGTGGTGAAATTCTAACCCGACACCACACGGACATATCTCGAAATGCGTGAAGTTAATCGCGCGAAATGCATTGAAATCAAATAATTTTGCTAATTGACGAACGCAGATTGACCTCCGGTTAATAGTAGCATGCCGCAACATTGCACAATCAAATAATTTGTCGATTGATATCAATTAACGTTGGCACATAACATAACCGATAGCATTACACGCGTATATCTTCGTCCAGCATAACATAGCACAGTCTCTGTTCAGCTCATGCATTTAGTTTTATAGGCCTGAAGCATTAGCCGTTTTCAACAAATAAAAACGTGTACTTAAGGGACTACGTAAAGTACGTAACTACGTGACAGATTTTCTCCTTTTAAACAAGGAACAGGAATCAGATATAATAAAGCAACTTCACCAGCGGCACGCACGTTCGATCGTGTCCCAAGAAGTTCCGCCTCACATTAAACAGCCGCTTAAATTACCATCAAACTGCTCCCGAGGTCGTGCCCCGGCGAGCTCCCGAGAAAGTGAAAACCGAGATCTTAACATTCCTAACGCCACGTCACGCCGCTGACCCACGCACGGCCCGCCACTTCATGCCACTTCACGCCAATCACGCCATTCAAACGCCATTCTGCGGAGCCTCCAAATTGCGTGTCGCGTTGTGACAGTTGGATAATGGGACAATCGCAAACGGATCAGCAATAGGACTACTGTTTCGAGATGTACCTACCTACTGGATTCTTACGTAGTAGAAGAATTTTCCACGTCTATGTTAATATACCTCGGTTTTAAACATCTTCCACAATTGTTGCTCAGCTAACATTTAAGATGGTTTATAAACGTACAGCGACTACTTCACCTTCTTTTCAATAGTAATAGTAACATAACATGAGCAACGTAGCGTATATACGAAAACGACGTCAATGGGAAATCCACTTCTCAGTGTCGAATTTTGCATTCATTAAGGAAACCTAATCGAATCACCCCTTTTCTTAGAATATGTTTAATTTGATTTAAATAACATCCTGTTTGTTTGTTTGTTTAGAATCTAATGTTTTTAACCCCCGACGCAAAAAGAGGGGTGTTATAAGTTTAACGTGTCTGTGTGTCTGTGTATCTGTGTATCTGTCTGTGGTATCGTAGCTCCCCAACGGATGGACCGATTTGAATGCGGTTTTTTTTATTCGATAGCTGTTGTGAGCCCGAGTGTTCTTAGCCATGTTTCATGAAAATCTATTTAGCCGTTTATGAGATATTGGGCTTTGAAATGAAAATGTCGGGGGTTTTTCAACTTTTCTAAGTTGTAGTTATGTTATTTTATTATTAAGATTACAGATACTTCTTTGTTTTTAAAATAAGCCCACAGCTTATATCATTATACCTACTTAAAATTATTAGTTTAAGTTAATATATAAGTAGGGGTGTAATGTTGTTCGTCAACTGTAGTACATATCTCCCCCGCGGGACAGGCAATGCCTATTGGTATGGGGGTCAGTATTATGTTTTGAGAAATAAACTATTTGTATTTGTATATTGGCAGAGACAGGGAAAATGTGTCCTTATTTCCTATATGCAAGAAAGAAAAGAACACGAATAGTTAGCTTCACGATCACGACCAGCCGAAAGACGTCCACTGCTGGTCATATTCCTCACCCAAAGAGTGCCACACGACACGACCGGTCCGGCGCCACCCGCACCCAGTATATTATAGACACAAACCGACATGTTACACTTCCTACTAGGCCGAGCTTGTTGCTTGGACGACAATATGTACCTTCTTACCTACTCACCTCCTTCAATATGTCGATATTGTCGATACGTAACTATTCAAATTAATTAAGTAAATAAATATCATTTAATTCTTACACAAATCCAACTAGCCCCATTGTAAGTTCAATAAAGTATTATTAAAAACCCCCGTGTGTTACCCTTAATTGTTTGTCTCCGGGATGGTTGGGCTAGACGCTAGACGCTAGACACTAGACACTAGACGCTAGACGCGCTTCGGATGAGGAGGAAGTCGTTGTAGTTGGTCCACTACCTGTCTGTTGTCCAGTCGCAGATATATCGGAGCGGCCAAGGTGCCCACAAATATCTGAACACGTGTCCAGGCATTAGAGACGTGTTCAGATATTTGTGAGCACTTTGGCCACTCCGATATATCTGATGGCGATTGTCCATCACAGAGTGGACAGCCGGCTGTACTTGAGAGGATCGGCTTGGTGGTTCCGACGAGGGTCCCCCAGGATTTGGATTGCGTGGCGGTGGCGCCTCTCGCCGGCCGGGCCTGCTGCAGCGCGTGTCCGCTCGCACGTACCACGTTCGACACGCGCGCGCAATATCTTTATTACACGAAATTCCCACTCTGCACGAGGAGGCTGACGTGTTTGCTGATCGCTTTACTAAATTATGCCGTATTGCTAAGCAGTTCCTTGACAATTTTAATAAATCATTATTTTTTATTTGAATGTATTCCATAATTTCGAATGTTCTCAAATTGACGACTTTCTCTTTTTGAATGCTGTAAACTTACATTATATTTAAATGAATAAACGAAATAAGTTAACATCCTTAGCTTGTAGCCTGCTTATCATAGCGTGTCGGTAGTTAAAGCATTTGTCCCTTACTTGCTACTCTTGCTAGTAAGTATATTTATTAGTGCGAGAGGGACGAATGCCCGATAGGTATAATCGCGATCATATAGGCTGTATCTATAGATTTATTTGTGTTGCGTTTCACTCTCGCTATCGTCTGCGCGGGCGCCGCAATCCACGGTCAAGGCGACCGGAGCGCGGCTCCACTGCACTACGGTATAAATAAACAATCTTACAACAGTTACAATAATTTGCACAATCACAAGCGTTCGTTAGCGG
This sequence comes from Epinotia bilunana, assembly GCA_947049275.1. Taxonomy (NCBI): domain Eukaryota; kingdom Metazoa; phylum Arthropoda; class Insecta; order Lepidoptera; family Tortricidae; genus Epinotia; species Epinotia bilunana. The sequence goes on along the minus strand of OX346261.1, from coordinate 24,178,229 downwards.
GATGAAATGCCATGCCGACGATATAGGATCTTTGAATTGTTAAATGACCCGTGAAAAGTGGTTGGTTCAACTGAACTGTGAACTGTTTTAGGCACTCAAATTGATAATGAACGATGTATCTTAGGGTTTAACATATTACTTAACTAGTTTAATACTTGCAACAAGCACACTGAATGTATGCATAACTGTGACTGTGAGTTCTAATGTAAATCTCTTTGATATTTTACTTACTTATTCGCATTTGTGGGTGGCATTAAGTCGTGCTTGTGGCATCGTTAGCTCCCAAACTGAAGAACCGATTTGAGTACTTTTTTATCGAAAGTAGGTGCCTATATATAGTCTATCGAGGTAGTTTTTAGCTAAGTGTGTCTGTTTTACATTTTTAATTTATTTAGTTAGATACTTAATAATATTTTTCTGTGTCCGATATTGACGTGACGTGTCGTGCGGCCGAGGACCCGCGCCGCGATCTTGTCGCCGCGCCCGCGCCGGTATACCGCTAGTTTTCCCACGACCGTTGACTGCATATTTGAGCCGAATCAAGTTAACACTCCTATTATGTCTACCGTCAACTATCAGACTACTTTTCTTGTTTCTGACCACATCGTGACCTCGGTTCTTATCGTGATTTTTGCGGTTTAGTTAAGTATTATGATATCCGATCAAGACAGCTTCGAGAGAGAGGTGTTCTAGTTTTTCACCGTTTTCTTATCTTTCTTTGCGCTTTACTTACTTACTGGATTTCAGCGGAAGGCCTTATTTGTATTGGTTAAATTGAAAAAAAAACCAAGTCGGATTGCCGTTTTTATTCGAATTACATACCCGGTCCAATTTTAATATTCTAAGAAATGCGATAGCGAGTGCTACATAGATAGATAATCGATACATTATTACAAATAGTATTTAAGTATCAGATTTTTGACCCAAGCTTAAACTCGTACACCGAGTTTGGACCACATTATAATTAAGGCCACAAGTTCTTTTAGATAATTCCCTACCTTCTGCTGTCGAAGTGATTTTTAGGGCCTTTATTTACGTAAAACTATTAGTATCATTGCAGCACTCTGCTTCTTATTGCACCTTATAGCTTTCAAAACAGGTAGTGGAACATTTCCTAGACTTTTTATCGATAGAGAGTCGAATAGCAATCGGCAGGTACCTACTTGGCTCGGAGGCAAGCCTTCCTGTTCAACCTGCCCGGCGCTGCCGCGCACGCGCACCGTTCACACCCGCGGCGTTTCCTTACCTCCCGAGAGAGTTGGCTTGACTTAAATTACTTCCCTGAACTCTTCTCTTGGCTGTAATCCAATAACCACCTTGTTGCGCTGAAAACAATCTCAAATTGTTATCCTTGTTGCATCCGAAAGGAGACTGAGGTCTACATTTTGATGTAGGGACCTGATGTTTTTGTTGTACAAAAGCGAGCAATTCGCGCCATATACAGTTTGAAAGGACGTGACTAGAGAGGTGTTCAAAAAATATTGAATTATGACCGTGCCAAGTCAATATATTTACGAAAACATTATGTACGTAAGAAAAAACCAAGCGCTATTTCGAAGAGGTTGTGACATTCATGATAGAAATACTAGGAATAAATTTAAATTATTAGCAGTTTCAACTAGATTAAGTAGAGTTTCAAATTCGTTTGTCGGTCTCTGTACACGCTACTAGAATGAACTACCTGACCAAATTTTGACTATGTCAGAAAATAAATTTTAAAAAAGGGCAAAAAAGAGCCTATTATAAACTCAGCGAATACTTAGACGATAAAGACATATGGGCAAAGGCCATCGTTATACCGAAGCAGACTGTAAATATATAATATTGTTTAAACCCTGACCTTCAAAAAGTGTTCTCTAAGAATTTATTTTGAATAAATGATTTTGACTTTTGACTTTGACTTTGATGAAAATTTGCAAAGATTTACGCCGCTCCGCGTAATTTACAGATTATTAATGGAGAAAAGTTCAATAAAGGCAAGACTCTTTTGTGGAATTCGTGGTTATAGTAGTGCTGGCTGTGGCCAGATGCACAAATTATGCAATGCAGACCCCCCAACCAGGATCGGATGTCGTCTGATTAAAAACGATTAAATTATGTTTTGATTAAATATTGTGGTGACAGATTAGGCAGCAGTGGTCGCTGCGCATGCGCACGCGCTGCCGACGGAGAAAGCCGCCCGATCTAGCCGACCATGGGCTGTGGTGACAGATTAGGCAGCATTGGTCGCTGCGCACGCGCATGCGCTGCCGACGGAGAAAGCCGCCCGATCTAGCCGATCATTTGCAAATTGCGGCGCCCCAGGTCACTGCTCCATGCCCTCTCCTTCTTAACAGATCACTTAATTAGTAATCGGTGTTTTCTGAAGTTTGCTAGTTTAGGAATAAATTTTTAACGTTCACGCGTTTTGCTATACTTTACAATACAAACTGTAATCCCTACAATGCATGATGGGTGATCACCCAGGGGGGGTGATCATGCATTGTAGGTAGTGGCTAGCTCCAAAAAATGTTAACCAAAAAATGCAAGGAATGTTAAAACCAAACCACTTTGTTTTTCTTTTCGCAGTTAATTAAGCTGAGGATGCCACTGTGATTCGCGCGCGACGGTGAGTGTTTCCTAAAACGTCCTTTATTCCCTAATTTTCTGAAGTCCAAGAAGGTGATTTTGAATGGTTTAGGCTTGGGTACTAGGCCGCGTTCACGCACAGGTGTAAATTCGCGCGAGACGTTGCGCGACTTTTAGGCGACTACGGCGTCTCTTCTCTTCCCACCGGCCTGACTGACACATCGGTCGCGCGAAATTACGCCTGTGCGTAAACGCGGCCGGTCACGGCCGCTACGGTTCGTAGTCGGCGTTTAGCTCTGGCGACTGCAATAAAACTGCATTAAAACTATCAGAGTGCAGTCGTCAGAAGCACTGCAAGCGGACTGCGCAGTCAGTTTTCAGTTTCGATCAAAGAACTGCATTCCGTATGTAACGGCCCAAAGTGAAACTGCTCACTGACACAGCGGGCTGCCTCCGAGCTCACGCTTACTACCCCGCGCCGCGCGACTGTACACCGTCGACGGGTTTGCTCGCTTTTCTCACAGTAACGTAACGCAAATGGACTTGACACCTGTATGGAAACGTCTCAATTCAGGTTCACATCGTAACGAGAACGGTTTGTTTTTGTGGAGATGAACTATTTATCGTTTCCTGTTGAAGATTAGCCTTATCGATTCGAAATTATATACCTATAGAAAACTCGTGAGTTTCAATTCAACTGTAACGGTAAGTGAAGTAATAACGGCATATCGGGTCGAAACATGTCGCGCGATACTCGACCTCAAAGACGAGAGTGACTCGTTTCATTATACTTCAATATGATCTGTTAGCAGTTTAATTATGAGTACGATCTGAGAATGTATGTATGCGTTTATGTACCTTATCAACACAATGCTTCACAACAGCGCCTCATTCGTTATTTAGTAGTACATTATATATATTATTTCAGTATACATTCGTTATTCAGTATAAAAATAATAACGAATGTGCTGAAAAGCCGCAGTCGTGAAGAATCACTTTTGTGACGAATTGCGAATAGGAAGACACGGTTGGTGTCAAAACGAATGCTAAAGAATATTGAATATGGTTCATTTTTGTAGTGGAGAGTTGCGTTTTTAGGGTTCTGTAGTCAACAAGGAACCCTTATAGTTTCGCCATGTCCGTCTGTCTGTCTGTCTGTCCGTCTTCGGCTTAGCTCAGTAAACATTACTACTAGAAAACTGTGATTCGGCATGGGTATATGAATCAATCACGCCGACAAAACAGTACAATACAATTTGAAAAAGATTTTTCTTAGGGTACCTACCTCCCCTACACCTAAAAGCGGGGATGTAATTTTTACTTGGTATCGTTGGATGGCTCGTTCAAAAATATTATGGGTTTTCTAAAACCATTTTTCAAGTCAGTAATTCGTTCGCGAGATATTAGGCTTTGAAGCCCTAATTTTAGTTCGAGTCATGTGTCCTTCCCTGCCGGCTAAATGGCTACTGCTGGGGATGTGAAAAAATTCGTGGTAGTAGTACATATTATGAATTTAAAAGGAAAACTATCACGAACAAGTAGGCATAAGTACCTAGTTACCGAGTAATAGTAGACCAACTTAATGTGTAATCGAAAAGGCCAATTTTCGTACTAATTCGGCCGACGCAGCCGTACCGCACGTCGATGTAACTAAGACGACAGGCAACTACGGAACCCTACACTGCGCGTGGCCCGACACGCACTTGGCCGGTTTTTAAGTAATGCTAATACTTATATAAAGCCTACAGAGAAATTTAATATAGTAGAGAGTTCCAAACTCCACTGAATCAATCATCACCATCAGAAAAAAATAGTCTTTTGAACACACTCAATAGGTAGGCAAACATATTATGTGTGGTTTTCGATGGCACATCCTGATTAGCCTAGGAATAAAACGGAATTATCTATTTCATTGTTAGTTCAATCGCTCGTTAACTGCCGCTTATGATAAGGACGTTTATGTAACTGACCTAGTGCAACCGAATCAGTTATGAGCGCATCCTTACTCCATGGTAATAAGTTCGATAATCAAACAGTGCTGATTACGGTCGACTTAGGTTAGTACAAGCTGTATTTGGCCGTAACCGTAAAGCGAAATATTGGTGCCAATGCGAAATACACCTTTACGCCTTTGACAATACGGTGCACATGAAGCTTCGCTATTACAAGCCGGTTGTATATCTGAGGATTAATGTCCAGCGACCACGTAGTGTGTCGCTAAGCGAGACCGAGGCGAGGATAGCCGACTATACAAGGATCCCGCCGCAGGACTCACAGGCGTCACGACGTCGAGGTACAAATAGCAACCACATTATGTAACCGTCCATTTTAATCCTTTATCTCGATGCAGGAAGGATCGAATGGATAGCAAACTGGTCGCCGATGGTACCTCACCTCACCTAATGGCAGTCTTATATCGGCTTCAGCGAGACTGAACGAGGGTCTTTAAGACCTTTTGCAGAGATTTATCAGCGCCATAATTCTTAGCTACTTTTTATTCGTTTTTGTATCATAACATGACATTGCAGTATTAATCACCCAATGCTAGAGCATTGCATGCAAAGTTGATCTTCCTTATCTATATAAATATATAAGGGAGATCAACTTTGCATTTGCATTTACAGCGAGATATTTTTAGCAAGCAATAAGTCACTTCCGGAACTATATAAGTTTTGACTGTCACAACCAGGGGTTCACCACCAAACGTGACTAGCATTCTCATATCTGTGATATCCGTTACCTATTACGTGGTGACTCCAGTTACCAGGGAGCTGCAAAAAGATCATAACGATCAGATTTCATAACGGTAAATTTGAATATCCAAAATTGCATATGTACCTGGATCATTGCTCATCGTTAAATATTATGAGAATGCGTCTTTCGCACGCCGTTTCATCGTCATTACTGCCACTGTACGAATGTACAATAGCCTGAGCAAATTAATCGATTGCGTTGTAAGCATTGGTGTTTGATCTTACATAACAGCACCCGTTCGCTGATTATGACACAAATACAATGATAAAAGCGTAATTGTAGAAAAAGTATTCGGCTGTCAAATTCGCCGATTACCATCTCAGAGGACAAAAGCGTAATTGTTGCTGCACAGCCGGCAAAGACGAAATTGCTGGCCCGTTACAACGCTACCTGACAATTCATTTGATTCTAACCAGTGTAAGTCTATCTAACCTTCGGTTTCGTGTAGTTGTTACGATCACCGTGGCTAAGACATACTGGGGTGAGTGGCGAGGCTGGTTGCGAATAGGATAGCTCAAGATGCATGCAACAATGCATAGTCATGCATTGTTTTGGTCATGTAACGTGGTCCACTTGACCAGCGTGTCCAGCAGAAGCGCGCTGACGCAACGTTCCGCTTTCCGCACTAATTGTGACGAACGCCGAAAACTTCCGAATTTCATTAAGTATACGAGCACTTTCACGGCGCGAGCAGGTAAGGCCGCATGCACGTCAGGGCGTGAGGAGGATCCTGGTGGATGCGCGTATCACCTCTGTTACTAGTAACAAGTAGACACATTGATGGTCAGACAGCACTCAGTCGAATAATGTCAAGATCACAAACCGAGTAGTCATTTTGCCCAATCCCGAGCTGCCGAGCACTCGAAGCGGAATTTAAACAATCTGCAGCCATTATTAGGGTGGGTTGGGTTGCATCAAACCGGCTGTAACAGTCAGCAGTGTTCGTAAAAATCTGAATGTACGCCAAGTTTGACAAGTTTCTAAGAAATGACAGCTGGCGGCGCCATATTTAACGTTGATCGGTCTGACTGTAATCTTAAGTTGGTGCAACACGCCCTTAATATTGTAGATCGTAGGCCAAACAGCTTTCCTTCTTTCATTAGATCTACTCGCCATGCGCTGCCAAACTACCATGGTCCACAGGCCGCGAATGTTTTGCTATGGTTGGATTGGTCGGTCGGTTGGTGTGGACGCGTCTCGGCCGCTAATTGCTCGCACCGACGCGAAGGCGTAAACCAATTGGATTTATGGGAAGAAAGTAGGAAAACCTAAACTGTAATTACGCGATACGAGTGCGTGTGGATTAGTAGTGGGCGGCGCCAAGTGGCTAAACGAGGTACTAACGCATCTTAATGGGCACTGATAACAAGACGACCAACAAAACTATCATTTTAGTGAAACTGTTTATCAATTAATTTAGAACTATGTTGCTTTCCTCGTTCCGAAACGATAATCGAATGTAATATATGCTCGCGGTCGTATATAAATATATGGCAACGTGTTTGAAGATCGAAAATTGAAATATCTACAGTGAAAACATCGAAATACAAAATATCGAAAATCAAAATATCGAACGATCGAAATATCTAATGTCATTATATCGACGTCTAATTGGTCTAAAATACAAATGCCGAACGATTAAAATATCGAAAGTAGAGAATATCAACAATTATGCAAGCGATATATTACAATTTCGAATGACAAATGTATCGACCATTTAAATGGCGACGCCTAAATAATCGAATATTAAAATGTCGAACCATCAAAATAACTATAATATCATAAATGTTCTACTTGCATATCACTGGGTAAATTATTAAAATTATTTTTTGCCGGATTTTTGGGAGCGTGTTCCACCTTGCCTATTAGTAGGTATTCTTTCTCTTTTAAAAAAACCACCAGTAATTTACTACCTTATACGTATTAAGCTCATATAGTCCATTATGCATTGCGTATACCAACTGCAATATATAATGACATTTTAAATATTATTCAAATGGTATACTAATAATATCTGGTTACCTCTACTTTATATATACTTGTTCATAGTAATTTCATAGAGACTTTTAAATATGTACATACTCGTATGACTATGATAATTTGTATAAGTCTAATCATGCATGGCATGACTTACAATAATTACCTAGTTTAAATTTACTTGATAATGTTAATACACAATACTTGCTCACGCAATATTTACCTGTTGTGGAAGACCAGAGGCCAGACAGACCAAAGGCCGATGGCGTTGTTTCCATAATAACGGCAGGCTGTAGAGAAGAGACACACTGCACAGAATAGGAAGAGATTGCGCCGAAAGCAGCACATGATAAAAGGCCTTCTACACGATCGGAACTAACCGCCAGTCCGCCAACCATCGTGTCCTTGATCGGATCAACAATTTTTTGTATTCGTTTTACACGATCGGTGATTGACTCAACTTGTCAGTTCTTCTCCGGTATTTGAACAGAACGGTAGCGATGGCGCCTTGCCTTTCAAACAAAACTAAAAATCGGTTTGGCAATAGGTAACTTTTTTATGTCTGAGTGAAGAAGATTATCTTATCCTTAATAAGCGCTCATCCTTGATTTTTTTGGTTCCTATCTTTATAAGATTCGGATGCAATGTCCCAAAGACATGGTAAATCAAAGTACCTACAGAGCTAAAAATTCGATCAAAACTTCTCGTTCGCGACTTTCTTTTAGCGAATCCATTTCGCAGCGTGCGCTCGCGTCGCGACGAATGACAAGCACACACTGTAGCGCTCCAGTCGGCCCATAGGGTTCCAGACGGTTGGGACCAACCACAGATGCAGCCCGTCGCGAGAGTTGCGCTCCCGATCAAGGCCGTTGGCATCAACCGAGTATCGGTCGGAACAACCGCTTTCTTTCTACACGGTCCATTTTTATATCAACCCGATCAAGGACACGATGGTTGGCGGTTGGTTCCGATCGTGTAGAAGGCCTTTAATAATGATAAATAATAACACAACGTTAGTCGCTACCAAGCTAGGATGTCGCAATTTTCTAGGTTACAACTTTAAGATTACAACCATAAATGTGACCTGTCATATAATAGTGCAAGGCCTGAGTGCTTGCTCCAGTGACATAGACTTTGACAAAGAAATCAAAGTAGACATTATACTTGAATGTGCGTGACAACCATAAGTGAAGGGTGTCGAGTTTCGACGGTTCCGGGGCAATCTGCCGAATCCTACACCGGAGATGACGATGCAACGGGGCCACGCCGTTTCGTAGCCTAAATAGTATTATTGGTTGTTTTTAGTTTCGTGACGCATTGGTTATTACTGTAATGTCACGTAAATGTATTTGTCAATAAATAAATAAATAAATAAATGTGCGCAGCGGGGTACAGAAGTAATTAAGTACGCCGCATTTTGATTAAAATATCTAATTACAAAGATTGATTAATTGGCTGCGCGCCGCGAGTCGACGGCGCGATTTGACCCGCCGGTTATCGCAGCCACGCCGGCTGTGGATCTATCGCTTCATCTATCACCGAGTAATCGATTTATTATATCGAATGATTGTTTCTAACTACGATTAAGAGGCTATATAATTGAAGTCGACCAAACGAGGGCAAACGAGCACCATGGCATTTTCAAAAAAATGTGTACCTAATAGGAGGTGTAACTAGACACTAAAAAATATATATATATAATATTTTCTCGAAAAAGGATTAAAAGTAGTAGTGAAATGGAGAAAAATCAACGCAACAGGGTAAATAATCACGAAGTTATAAGTGTCCAAAGAAAGGGACAGAACATATATATGTTCTGTCCCTTTTTCGCAAAACGCAACTTTATATGAAACGATGAAGCTTGTAGTTTGTGTGTGACGTCACTAATAGACGGCAAGGTGCCGTGCCCCATCGTGTTCGGCGCCGCCGTCAACGCGGCCCGCCGCGCGCGACTGACGCTCTGCGGCACCCTCGCATATTGTGACACTGTTTGCTTTTTCTCTCTCTAACAAGATATATTAAAACGGTTGTAGCTTCGTAATTCTTTGAGTTATCTGATTGAGATTTTCGTCACTAGGCATATTTTTTGCCTTCTTTCTTTTGGAGTAATAATAATTTTCGAGTCTACACCCGTATTAGCATGAGTCGTGAAATTGATTAAGCGATTGTGTTTAAAGTACAATGTTTAGTTGGTTACATTTTATAGTGCACCAATTTCATTCAGGGATGTAACACCGCCAGGTGTTACATCCCTGAAACACGCTATCGTTGTTTTCCCGTAGATTGTATAAGGCTCTCTTCGAAATCTGAATTATACGAGTATTAAGTTGTCAAGTTAAGGTGTTTCATTCAAATAAGGTAGTAAGTGCTGTGACGTAGTAGGTAAACATTGGTCCTTCGAACCGGATAATCGTTAGTACAGTGACAGTGGAAATAAAAGTGATGTGTCAAAGACTTAGTCGATTGTCGAGGTAACAAACACAGCATATTTCGCGGAATTATTAACTTAGTGCAATTTCGTGATTCAACGACAGAAAAAAACCGGTGAAAATTAACTTAAGTTCGCGTCAAGTTTGGACTTAGTACAATTTGTGAATTCTGAGACTTAGCGTAATTTCAGTCCAAAATCACTTTGAAAAATTATGTTCTCAGGGACTTAGCATATTTTTTACTGAAAATAAAGACAGCGAATTTTAACAACAATGGCGAACATAGCATCACAAGAAGAGCTTCTTAGTCAGATTAAAAGACTCGAAACTAACTACAAGAAAACATCACCATCGCGATACTCTGCAAGCTACTTGAAAATACGGATAGAGTCACTTGAAGAGTATTATTTATTAAGGACTCAATTTATTTCTCAACATCGAGAATTCCTTAAAACGGCAGAGAAATTAGACGAAAAAAAGGAATTAAAGGCTCTCTACAATGATGTTGAAGATTTGTATATGAACTTCAAGACTAGTTTATTGGAACTGATGGAATCTGTCACAAAACAAGAAGTTGTCTTACCTCATACACTTCAAGCATCTCAAACCGTCACGCACACCAAGTTACCACCTAAAATGTTAGCACCTAAAATGAAGAATTTGAGATCTTTTACCACAGAAATGGATACGGAATGCTCATATTGTAAGAAAAGTCACTACATCTGTCACTGCACCGAATTCGCACAACTCGACGTAGATCAACGCAAAGAATTTGTTCGAAACAACAACTTATGCTTCAATTGCCTTGTCAAAGGACATTCCATACGGAACTGTAGACAAGTCACATCATGTAGAACCTGTAACCGCAAACACCATACGCTCTTGCACTACCAGACCATAACAGCCAAGCCGCTTACAACGGAGACACCCACAGAACCTGGTGACCCACAATCTTCGCAACTCACTAGTCTAAAGGTTTCACTAAGCGACAACCAAGTTATTCTGGCTACAGCACAGATTGGTGTGATGGATAGCAGTGGTTCTCTCGTGCACCTCAGAGCCTTAGTTGACCAAGGTTCACAAGCTACCTTCATCACGGAGTCGGCGGTGCAACTACTGCGACTGAAGAAGATTTCACAGTCAGCTAATGTAACAGGCATTGGGAATCACGCTGTACAGGCACGACACGTCGTTAACTTAGATATTTACTCACCGATAGAAACTCACCACGTAATGCAAGTTAACGCTCACGTACTCTCCAAATTGATACCATTGTTACCCACAAAAGATTTTGACATCACACAATGGCCTGTCCTGTCCCAATTGCAACTAGCGGATCCTCTCATGCATCGACCGGGACCTATTGATGTTCTACTGGGCGCCGATGTCTACGCTTGTATTTTACTCAAAGGACTTCACAAATATGACACTCTCCTGGCACAAAACTCCAAACTGGGATGGTTAGTCTCTGGAGCGACGAAATCATCGAACGATCTGCCACCTCACAACATAACAGTAAATAACGCACTCATTGCGAAAATTCTGGGAGACTGAAGAATATAAGCCACATGAGAAACCTCAAACCCTTCTCGAAACACAATGCGAAGAGCACTATAAGAAGACACACACCAGACAAGAAGATGGTCGTTACGTATACGCTACTTTTTAAAGACAACCACGAGGAAAATTTGGGCAACTCGAGACAAATCGCTGTACAAAGACTGAAGCACATGGAAAAGAGATTTGCACACAAGCCGAAGTTTCGGAAGGATTATTCGGACTTCATCGAACAGTACCAAAAGTTCAACCACTTGGAAGATGTAGACCCACAACATGTGCCAACTCACAAAGTCTACCATCTGCCTCATCACGCGGTGATTCGAGAATCCAGCACTACAACGAAGCTCAGAGTGGTTTTTGATGGAACTGCACAGCCGTCAGATGGCTCATCACTAAACGACGAGCTACTTGTTGGCCCATCATTATTGCAAGACCTGCGTGATTTGGTTGTTCGATGGCGTACTCACAAGATTTGTCTACTCGCAGGCGTAAAACAAATGTATCGCCAAATACTCGTGAAGTACCATTTTTATATTTTAAGGTAACAACTCTTGTCAAACCATCTCTACCAGGATGCTTATCTATTATTCGACCTAACAACCACTTTCCGGGAGGGAGTCTTTCATCCTTGACTAGAACTACTGTTCCGATATCAGGATCGGTATTTTTTACATTCCACTTGTATCTGTTCTGTAGAGTAGTCAAATACTCTGAACTCCAACGCACCCAAAGTGATTGCAACATTTTTTGGAGTAATTGCCAGCGATCTAAACGACATACTGGTACGGTTGCGAGACTTTCTTCCGGAATAGTGATAGGAGCTTCACCTATAAGAAAGTGTCCGGGCGTAATTGGAGAAGCATCATCAAGGGAACTACTGATTGGAGTTAACGGCCGCGAATTTACACAAGACTCGACTTGAGTCAACAGCGTAATATAATCAAACTCTTCAAATGTGAGTAAAGTCTGCCCTATGACACGCTTCAAATGGGCTTTAATCGACTTTACGCCGGCTTCCCAGAGTCCACCGAAGTGTGGAGAACCAGGAGGAATAAAATGCCATGTAGTTTGGTCATTTGCGAGAATCTCGGATATTTCTCCAACTACTTCTGACTTCCTATTATTAAACATATTGTCAAGCTCTTTAGAGGCTCCTACAAAGTTAGTACCACAGTCACTCCACAGATCACTACAATGACCGCGTCAGGAAGTAAATCGACGAAATGCGGCAATAAAAGCAGCCGTGGATAAGTCACTCACAAGTTCTAAGTGAATGGCCTTGGTTACGGTGCAAACAAATAAAGCAATGTAGGCCTTGCATGTCCGTTTACATCTGCCAGGGTACATTTTTAACTAAATAGGACCCGCAAAATCAATTCCGCTTTTAGGGAAGGGTTTATCGGGTGTGACTCGACACGTAGGCAACTGACCCATCAATTGATTAATCGGTGCTGCAGATTGCTTGAAGCAAGGAATGCATTTGTGAATAACCTTTTTAACCAAATTCTTGGCACCGATTATCCAATTGATGGGTCAGTTGCCTACGTGTCGAGTCACACCCGATAAACCCTTCCGTAAAATTTACTGATGCGCTACAATGGAGAAGAAAAAAATCAGGATACGAGAAGCCTCATAAGAGTCATAAGTAGGTACTTACTGGTAGGTACCAATGCAAGAAAAACAAGGCATTCGTAAAGCACAAATGATAAAGGGCCATTCTGGTTTCAGGTCAAACTAGTTTCTCTTTCTTCTAAAGTGACTGCAGACACATTCATTCAAAATAAGCCTGTAATCATAAAAAGACAGCCTCATGTGTTGGATCAAGGAGTTGCAATTTCAAAGCTAATCTGTCAGGGCGTTGTGTCATTATTCACCTGTTTTACAAGTTGTTTTGACGCTCTTTCGATCCTTAACAGCACCGACCAAACGAAATGTTAAATTTAAATTACATATATGTGCACCTTATATATTTCTAATAAAGGTGAAATTTGTATATTTTGTCGTGGACCGTGCAAGCACTCGTGCGCCGGCGCCGCCGGCAAGGCCGCTGTTGAGTTGAACGCATTTCGATCGCGCCTTCCCAGCCCATAATGGCGGGCATTAGGTCTATGGGCTAGGTGAAGCAGGAGGTCTTATGGTTAAACGTTTCGAAGCCATTATGTAGATTACTAAAGTCAAGTATCAGTTTGTTATAGGCGTTTGTGTTGAAATATAAACCAAACTGTTCTTATCCTGTAACAGCTGTGTACACGAGTAAAGAAGCTAATATAAGTAGGTATGTTGTACCTACATAAAAACACATTTTTGAGTAGGTACCTAGCTTTTAAATAGGGTCAAACAAACGTTAATAGACCTTACGTGTGCGGTATCCTACCGGAAAGCTATGTGAATATTGAAAGGTTAAACTTAGAAAAAAATCAGCAAAAAGTACCTATAGGCACTATACCTATACTACACTAAACCTGCCTAAACCAGGGATCATCTAATGTCAGAATTTTCAAAGGGCATTTAACACGATAAAAATACAAAGCAACTTATACAGACATACAGAGAAGATGTATAGTGTCCTGGTCTAACATATTATTGATATTTTGACCTTTTGCTTGGAGATGTAAAGTGTCTCCGGAGTCAGCATAGAACAAAAGCTAAATTGATCCGATGAATGTAGCAAGTAGCAAGGTGTTGCCACTGTATGTTATGGCCTGTATTCACTTTGATTGGTGATTATCGATTTGTGATTATGGTGCGAGTTCATACATTTGCTGCGAGTGCGAGTAGCTTTTGTATGAACTCGCACTAATCACTAATCAAAGTGAATACAGGCCATAAGAATCAATCGCTTGAGTTGAATATATAAATTCGGGCGCTTGTACGGGGTAAAAATACTGCTACCCTCGCTTATATTGTGGCCGGCACGCTCGCATCAGATACCGCGTGTTATCGCCGCATCAGTTATTATATTATTAGTTGCGCCTATTAACTTTGTTCCCCTTTTCTTACTCTACTCTACACTACACTACATACACTACAAAATGCTTTACATTACAGTCCCGCTAAATTGTATATTCGTTGCGTAGGCGCAGATCTATGCAGATGTGGAACACGAACGCACTTCATATTTGGGTCTTGGTTTCGGTAACCTACAGATGTGGTAACCACTTGCGGGGCGAATGCCCATATGATTTAAGGGCATAGATAGACAAGACAGATATATAAAACGTTTTTATTTATCTAGGTGCATATTTAGCCACAAAAAATAAAGAGACCTTGAAGAACGACCAACGCTATTAGTTGATATACCTTCTTTTGACAGAATTTTATTTACCATAATTTCAGTAGCCATAATAGTCAAAGGCATGATTTTGTTTACCACAAGGCAGAATTGTTATTTACTATATAATCATATGCCATAATATCATTTGGCATAAACTTTAAAATCCATAACAGTCATACGCAATAAAGTCTTTGCCATACCTTTTAAAAGCCATATTACATACATGTAAAATCACAACCTACTTTTACGGCTTCTTATCGGCTGCATAAAGATGTACGTATCTAATTCTTCCCCTTATTTTTATGTAATAAGGTGATACAATGACTTCATCTCTTTGTAGACTGTACATACTTAATACATTTTGTATCTATAGTTGGATACCCAGGATAGGATTAAATATTCTGCCAAATAACGTGATTGTAATTGTATTGTGTTGTCGTGTGTGTATTAGGTAGCTCAATATTTTGACTTGGAAACGGATTTGGATGTGTGTTTAAATCCTGGATGTGGGTGATTATAATTTGATTTATTATTAGTAAGTAGGTGCAGGTTATTGTCTTAGAAATGCATGTTTGTTTACTTAAATACAATACAAGAATACATTTATGCTTTACGTTCACGTTTTATTTCAACTCTTTTAATCTTCCATATCTATCACGGTAGCAGAGAGTGGTTAATAACCGATAGAGTCCGGAAATATAAACGCAGTTAGAACAAGAAAATTCGGCCGGCGTAAATTTGTGTTCAGTTATAAAGACGATTTGAAATTGACGTATAACTTTTCTGGAACGGTGCATTCTGTCTTATGATTATCGAAATATTTTTACCACGCGAAAATGTCTTCAAGCCACAACAGTTTTCATATTGATCGCTTTTTCGGAAGAGAAAACTATGCGAATTGAAAATTTGCCGTGTAAGCATTTTTTGAGTTAGAAGAATTGTGTAATTGCGTCATTGGTATAAATACTGACACGAAGAAGGAAACAAAAGCTAAGTCAAAGCTCATATTACTACTAGACCCGATCAACTATGTACATGTGCAGAGCGCAGTACCATGCAAGGAAGTCTGGGATAATTTTGAGCAGGCTTTTGATGAAGCGCCAGAACCGAACATTATTCATAGTAACACCATACTTTCAGTAGTTAGATTTAATGTCCCTTATAGGTTGGTTACGGAAATGTAGGTTAGATAAGAACTGCGACATCAAAAGAACTTAACGGCTCGCCGAAATGTAATTTACACTGAAATGTTTTTTTATGGTAATTGAATATTCGGTCGAGTGAAGAGATTGCGAATATTGCAATTAAAATTATGGCAAGTTTATGGCATTTGAATGATTCCGGCATCCAAGAATATAGAAAAGAATTTTTTATATCGAATAATACTATGGAAAAAAAAAGTTATGGAATATAAAGTTATGGCAAAGAAATTATCCTGCCTACGAAGCTAGAGGTCCTGGGTTCGAATCCCGGTTTAAGGGCATTTATTTGTGTGATGAGCACGAATATTTGTTCCTGAGTCATGGATGTTTTCTATGTATTTAAGTATTTATTTATCTATATAAGTATGTTTATCGTCGTCTAGTACCCATAGTAGAGGCTTTGCTTAGTTTAGGACTAGGTTGATATGTGTAAGATAGTCCGCAAATATTTATTATGGCAAGTGAAATTATATTATATTAAATTCTGGCAAACGATAGACAACCCTATTACTTAGTTAGTATATAATATTGTAACGCTTACTAGGGCAACTTATTTATCCATTATTTCCCGGTTATTGTGTCGTAGCACTGCTGCTACGACACAATAACTCTACAGTTTAACACAGTACCTATATTATGATGCAAAAAATGTGCCCCGTTATTGTTTGTTGGAATTCTCAACTAGGATTTTATGCTAGTTTATTTTGAATCGTAAATAATGCTTATAAACAAGTTCCGCGGAGGGTCCATGATGATGCCATACGCCCATGTTGGTCCTGCGGCCGGTCCATTTGCAAAACAATAAAAAATATTAAAATCGGACCATCTGCGCCGCGTAAGTCGACTCGAGTTATTAAGAGATTTGGCAAAAACTAGCGACATGTGGCGGCCCACGCGAGCACCTGCGACCGCGACGCCACGGAGCCGCCTCTTGGGTACTCCGTCTTGGAACTCCCGTGTTATTGTCGTCTTATTATTATTTATTTTACAGTAAAAGCAATGTTGGTCCTACAAGCTACGTGATGAACAGATGAAACCCTGTGGCATCTTTGTTTGTTGCAACTGATAATCAAAATGCGATGTCAACAAATGCGAATATTGCACTATGAAAAACTTTCATTTTACCCTCGTAAAGTATAAAAATACACCATTTATGAGTTTTATGACGCTCTTTTGATTTTTTGTGTAAAGGCAATGTTTTTTTACCCTGCATGTAAAGGGTTAACTTTACTATTTGCGTCTATATGTGTACGACTTTCTTTAGTATGCTTCGGATAAATCTTACAAGTTATAACTTAATTATGTTGTCTTATCTAGATGAGGGCCCTTTCGGATGCACTTCGACCCAGCGGGATCTTTTGTCTTTCTCTTCGCCACACATTCTGCAGTCTAAACTATCCGACAGTCCCATCTTGGCCAAGAAATCCTTGACCCCGAAGTGACCTGTGAACACCCCAGATATGGTTCTGAGTTGCTTCCTACTGGATTTCCAGAGCTTGTTAGTCCAGCCCGAGTCCACTCCTTCTATGAAGAGCTTTGAGTGCCTTAAGCCCGCCTCATTCCTCCACTCGTGCTGGTGTTTGGTTTTGGCGTAGACTTTAAAGGTCGATATAACTTACTTACTTATATATAGATACGAGTAATTTCCTGTCGCTCATTGACGGTTGAAATTTGGCTCTGCCCTGACATGTTGATGACTGTGCAAGAAAAAATGCAGCCAGCAATTACAGCTTCTTTTAAAAATGAAGTTGACCAAGCCTAAAAAGAAATTAGGAGGAAATGCAGCGGAGTGCTAACTGTTGAACCAACTTCCTAACGAGTTAGCGACCTGTCCGATGGTTCCGCCCGATATGCTAAACCGGCAGTGCGTGCTATCGTACTTTAACCAGATTAGCCACTTATTTGTTTTACTATGATTCAGTTAAAGTAATTATGTTTGCCATAACTGGCTTTATCGGTATTTTAATTTAATATACGTCTGGGATGCGCTGTGAATAATAAAATATAAGTACTTTAAGTTTAGTTAATTTAACTATTTATAATAAACTTTAGGTAGCTTTTGCATTGTAAATCACATCACATTTTAGGATAATTTACTAATAAATGGTAAGGATTATTTAGTGAAGCTTGTTTAACTTGGTACAACTTTGCTCACACGCAGTGTCCTATTTTTGTACTAATACCTAAAGGTCTCACAAGCCTCGCTATTCTGTAAGTATGTAACTTGTTTTAAGCTCACCTCACCGTTCACGCACAAATATATCTCGACGCCGCGATTCGTAGTAACTAAGCGTAACCAGAGGTCTGGTTTTGATAGGCGTGACGGGTGAGGTGAGGCGCATTAGCGCGTTCCGAATAACAGCCAAGGTTTTAAGTGAACATTAGACTTCACTTAAATAACACCCGTTAGATGCGGTATCACACTTGAATGCAGTTATTAATAAGCAGCAGGATCTGGTGATTAGGAACGGTACCAGGAGCTCAGCGGAGCGTAGGAGCTTGCGGGGTGAGTGACACGCGACGATGGGTGCCAATGGGTTAGTGGGCGCGCGTACCGTAACGCTATCGCCACGCCAGAGGGAACTAGCGCTGCGGGGAACTGTGCCCCTGCGGTACAAAACCATACTCATTTCCCTTGAGAACATTTTACCTAACGTAACGGACCAAGCAGACATGTGGCCAGAGTATCCAGTTTTATATAACGAACGTTTTACATATGATTTTGATTGATGCTGGTAACAATTACTTTTTCATTGAATATCGTAATTGTCTATAATTAGATTACATTTGCGTTATGCAGTTTATTATTAAAGTTATATAACTCACGCTTACGGCGAGTTTTCAAAGTGGTTCCGACGTATAATTAACACGTTGACTTGTAAGGCAGCTTGTACAGGGCCGTTATTCAGAACGCTTGCCGTGCGCATCTGGCTAACCAACATAAATCAGACCTCTGATTTGGAATATCTGTTATGAATCTCGGCGTCAAATTATACGAGAGACGAGGAGGCCAGAGTCGAATAGGAAATGTTTTGTGAATAGAATAGGCTGGTTAGGTATGATTGCTGATCAAACATAATTCCGCAGTGTTCGTGTAAGGCGGATGTCACACTGCGCCGCATCTCCGGAGCTGCATACAAATTTCGCCAGACGGAGGTGCAGTGCCACATTGTCGTAACACACGGAATTTGTAAACAAACTGAGGTACTTGCATACAACGAGCTCCGCATCTCCGTCCGGACATGCGGCGCAGTGTGACATCCACCTAAGTGCTCAAACACCGAATTAACAGAACAAGGCCACCGGGTTGGAAATCGAGGGGTGTTTTAACAAGATTGGGCATTTCCGTTGGCAAATGGGGGAGTTTTTGAAATGCACTCACCACATCATGCGACTGTGCAGTGGGTACATGACTACGAATAACTCGAAGAGGCATGAAATACATTTGAAAATCTTGTGTCGTGTTACTAACATGTACAAAAGACTACGTCCGGCGTCCAAGCCTACCTTCACTGTTTTCGGCATCAGTGGATATCTCTGTCGTGAGATGAGATTGATGCGATCATGAACTACAGAATCTTGAAATTATAATGTACAAAAACAAAAGCATATTGCCGCTGCTTTATAAAATTGAGATGTCACGAAATTCCAGTTTCACTTTTATCTTTATTGCAAGTTGTCGACATCAATTCCATTGAAATTTCGAATTCATCCGTATCGAGATCCTCTTTTGTTTTTCTTTTCTTCGCGTCGCAACCCGGCGATTCTTGAAGTACGAGACAATGAGAGAAATACGGTACTAAATGAGTACCTATGTATACAGTATACTTACTACTCAGCCTAAGAGGCTGGTTGAAGTGGATTTTCTCATTACCGACAGTTAGTAAGCACAAACACATGGGATTTGCCAGGTTACTGACGGGTCTAGCTGTAGGCGTTTACGTGACTCGAACGCTCGTCTTCAGGAAAGTTACTCTGTGGTCGGGGCTAAATATAAGTTTCCCACTGTCACGGTCCTGACTAAAATATTTGTTTTGGCGCGTTGAGTTGTGCGGTGTTTGCGAACCGAGTGGCAGCGGAGCACTTCACTTGACAGCAGCGATATATTTGCTTGTTTTTGGTTGTTTTGGCGTTTGACAGAAGAAATTCAAGAGCGAAACGAATGTACCTCGCTTGCAATTGTTTGTATTGTAGATAACCTTGATATTTTTACCCGCCTGCAGCAGAGAATGTGTTCTAAAAAGTGCCACTGCTATGAGATCATGTTCATAATTCGTTAATTTCCGTATAAGTAACATTTTGGTAGCAACGTTCTAAAGAGATGATAAGTTGATTACGCTGACAGTGAAATCTCAATGATATAAACAACTTAATGCCAAAGGTTTTCACGACTACGCCGTTGTTTCAGGCTGCCATACCATAACCATAACTAAACCTGGCAAATAAAAAAAACGCGGGTCTTGCCTCGGTCGCTCTGAATACTTACAGCAAGAACATAAAATAAACGGAAAAAAATAACCAAAAAAATATGTGCATTTAATGATACGCTGGCAAGTGTTGGGATAAACGCACACCGCGATGAGCGCTTGCGCAGTCCATTGAGCGGCGCGGCGCATCCATCAATGAACGCGGGCGTGGGGAGGCGGGGGGCTTCCGGCGGCTGGCGCACGGTATAAGAGGAGGCGGGGACTTTTAAAGTACGAATATTACATTTCTCGATATAGTATGCAGTTAATGCATTTATATGAGAACAAAAAATTAAATACCATAAGGGTCTTAATAGTGCCGGTTTCGTCAATAAAAACACAATACAGAATACCGCTATATCATCCGCATCCGCAACAGGCATCGTCAAGTTAAAAGTATACAGAATTTAGTTTTGTGCTAATAGGTAGTTAGTTACTTTCGAAAAATACCATACAGAGCACATGTATTTTATTATAATTATTATTTATTTTGTTACCTTCTATTTAAGTATTTTATTTCGTGATATTGATGTTACTCACCTACACTACACTTCACACAGGTTCGTAAGACGTACCGTTATAAGATTGAATTTCGCCTGGCATGAATGGAAGAATGCTATAAATATATATATTTTTTAGTACAGTTTTGATTTAGTTATTTTTATTTTTTGTATGTTGTGATACTGAACTTACGTGTCTCGGGCTCAGGCAGAATACCCGTGCTTCTCTCGAAAGAGGAAAACGTAGGTATAACTAAGCCATGAACCCTTTTGTTTTGCTGCAACGCACACAGCAATTGTATGTTGAATTATTTTTTTAGTATGTTGTATGTCTGTTCCATATTATGTATCGAATATTTGTTATAATTTTGTTTTTTTACGATGTTGTTTCTGTTTCTGTGTGATTGTAGCAAACAAATAAACGTTATATCTATCTATCTATCTATCTATCTTATCTATCTATATTTTATCGGTCAGTATAACGGTTTGAGCCATTTGACTCTACCCAGGAAAGACATAAATGTGCGAGTCATAGACAAAACTACAAGCGAAATTCGCTACTTTATGCGTTGTCTGTCGCTTGTATTAGAAGAGTTGAGGATATAACGCTTTGGAATGAGCTTGTTTTCTCAAGGGACAAGACGCTTTCCACTTGCATCTTGTCCCATTCGCCGCCCTATTGTGCGCGCGCGCTCCCTCGTAGTTCTTATGTCATGCGCGTAAGGCGCACCGCGCACGCAGCGTCTGGGCATGCGCTCAAGTTCAATAGCGTTGAGGGCGAAAGAATGGGACGAATGGTTTTTCCATTTTTGATGTATGGACGAACGCTCAAACTTACTTATTTATGAATCATTTTGTACTCGTTTGTGGAATCGTTCGTTGTATAATTGGACTTCGAGATGAACACGAGAGAACAACAAAGCGCAATTGGAGGTCGACTTACACTGGTTCGTGAGGTCTGTAAGTTTTGTGAATAAAAACCCTGGTAGCTGTATGTCTATGTCTATGTAATTTAATATATGTTTACATATAGCCTGGGACGACGATATCCAGAGCTTTTTGTGGCTATTTGAAGAATGTTTTTGTTTGTAATACGACATGTGGTTAGTTTTTAAGTTTGTAAACTAAGTATGTGTAAGTGCAGTCGTCATTAAGCGGGTGATCCATCGTTCTCGGCTCGTTGGTCGAGACTCGGCTTTAGGCTGAGCCTGAGTAATGTGGCTGACTTATTAATAGCTTCACAGTAAGACCGATCCGATCCATATCCGCATCGAAATTGAGCTTGTTAAAATCATCTCAATGCGCAGTTGATGATAATTGTCTTTCGTAATACCTAAGTTGATTATTCTGCCTATGTGTCCGATCAATATCGGTATAACCTTACCAATTCTGGCTGATGTGAGAGTTGATTCATCTTGTCACGACCAAAAATCGGTATGTCGGTCTGTCCGGCCGGCTAAATGGCAATTGCCGAGTGACTGTGCGACAAACACAAAGGATCAGTGAAGGGCCCCACGCGCCCCGATCTCCATCGCGGTGAATAGCATCGTAGATTAGATGCAAGCAGATCAAACGACCATTCAAAGGACGTGCATTTGAACATATCGGTATCGTTTTGCTGCGACTTGTAGCCGCATTGAAAGCGATCGATAGCTGACCGGTTTGAAACGTATCACAGTAATCGAACCCCATTTCCTCTTGCCAAATCAACCACAAATATGATAGGCGCTGACCACAGGCAATCTGAGCCGACCTGGATGGAAAGCGAATATGTTGCGGGTTCATTGGGGCTGTGCGGTACCGAGCGGCCGCCACCGCTCGCCGCAGTCCGGCACCGTGACACTGATCCATCGGTGATCACGTTTGAACCCATTCTTTTGATTAAAACCTTTGAATGCGACCGCAAAGTTGTTGTTTCTAACCGACTTCATCACAATTGAAAATAGTAGCCTGTTCTCAAATGCAACTGTACAAAAAGTTGTTTGCGTGCATATTTATCTAGCACATGGACAAAACAGATCAACGGATTTTATTTTGTTTCTTAATTGCCGATTCTCTTGCTTTGACTTGGAATGCAGTGTACTCTATATTACCTACCTGTATTTAAAAACAGATGTGAGGACACTGCTGTATGGTTTAAGGATTTAGGAAAACTACGTTACAGTGGCGTCATCATATTTTGGTTTGTGTTAAAAGAAAAGTTAAATTGAACTTTAATGAAATTCTTCGTGATTCGCGGAGGTTTTTTCAGGAATTAAACAAAGAGTACGGCGCCTGGGCCGCAAGGTTTGGAGCCCGCCGGGAGAGCCCAATCTTGAAGACGCCCCCGCGGACCCGTCAGGGTTGCACAGGGTTCCTAACAAATACACATCAGTGCTAGAACATTAAGTAACCCACTTTTGTACATTTATGAGCTCTATAAACTCTACGTTTGCTTGCACCAGGCTTGCCTCAGGCCCGAGCGGACTACCACTGCTATTTGAAATAGTATCCTACGTGGTTTCATTAGTCCAAACAATATTCACCCATGGCCAAAATAGTTTGAATTTTATACCTTTGCTTGCACCAGGCTTGCCTCAGGCCCGAGCGGACTACCACTGCTATTTGAAATAGTATCCTACGCGGTTTCATTAGTCTAAACAATATTCACCCATGGCCAAAATAGTTTGAATTTTATACCTTTGCTTGCACCAGGCTTGCCTCAGGCCCGAGCGGACTACCACTGCTATTTGAAATAGTATCCTACGCGGTTTCATTAGTCTAAACAATATTCACCCATGGCCAAAATAGTTTGAATTTTATACCTTTGCTTGCACCAGGCTTGCCTCAGGCCCGAGCGGACTACCACTGCTATTTGAAATAGTATCCTACGCGGTTTCATTAGTCTAAACAATATTCACCCATGGCCAAAATAGTTTGAATTTTATCTATATATATAAAACTCTTCGTTACTAATCTATTGACAGACAGCGCACAGCCTAAACCGCTGAAGTTATAAACATGAAATTTAGAATATACAAACATTCATGTTACAAACATTCATCCCCTAAGGGGGTTAAAAAGAGTTGAAAATTTGTATGGGAATCATGTCGTTTTTAAAGTTAGACTTTTAAAACTTTGGCCACAAGCTCCTAATGTATAAGGGATATTTTCCAAATTCATCCCTTGAAGGGGTTACGATAGGGGTTGAAAGTTCACATACCTAAGTAATGTGTGATTTTTAATATTAAACTGTGGCTAGAAACATGAAAGCAGGACAGCAGGTTTCTTTTATAATATGTAGATCTATCTATAAGGGCGTAAAGGGGCTTAATCAAAATAATTTATACTATAACACCGTTAAATGGGGACGGTGGATGGAGATGGAAAGTTCTCCGTCTTTTATCATTAGATAAGTTTGCTTTCAAAACTATACAGGTAGCCCGAACTAACGTGAGTAAAACTACTGGACGGATTTAAGCAAAAATTTCCAGTCATGTAGCTTTCTTTAATAGGTACCTACATTATGAAAAAATATACAATTTAAGCAGAAACGTCTGTTGGTGATTCTTAAGAAATTATATTTGTAAAAACTGAGTTTTCAATTGAAATTTTGCTATTTAAACTAATGAACTCATCGCACTGTTACCTAAGTATTACGTTTAATCCCTGGACGGATTTAGATGAAATTTTTCGTACAGATGAGTACGAAACCCTTGGAAGGATAGTTTTTATTTCAGAAATCATCCCTTAAGATGGTAGAACTTTGTTTGGGTCGGCGATAATTGAGGTTCCGCCCACAATAATTTAATAGCAATCAAGTTCTACGCGGACAAAGTCGCGGGCAACAGCTAGTATACTTAATATATCCGTATAGTCAATAGTGGTAATCCTGTAGGGACTAGGGAACAACGCACTCGCGTCTTGCGCCCGCGCACTCCCGGGAGTCTCGCGCAATAACATTGTCTTATTTGAGTACTAAATCACACAACCATTACCAACACGTGGCGCGATAATAGCTAATTTGACACGAGTCGTTGGACCTATAATACGATGATCTGAGGACCTGTTGCTTTCATGATGTGCTGCAATCTATAATGTAGTAGGTATAAAGAAGCAGCAGTAAATATAACAGCCGTTTACATACTCGTGTCGTGTATCTTATTTGTACTAACCGGGACTTCATGGCGTATAATTAACTTATTTATTACTTATAAGACGTCCCGGTTGGTAAAAATAATGTGTGGGTATCGTGGAATCAACATACTCGTACAGCCAAAAACCCAGATACAAAACGGATAGCTTGGATAAGTCAATTCTGACACAATTATACTTAGATCACTTTCACCTTCTTTCATCGGCTAAAATTCGGCCATACGTGATCAATTGGAAACTTAGAGCTGAAATCCACTGATGCATGCGGTTGAAACTGACTCCAGGTTTGTTAGGTATAGAGTAACCTACTTCTGTAGCATAACTAGAAACGGTTCGTTTCTTCCTATTCAACATCTTGCAATTTTTTCTACTTTAAGCTAACTTCAGGACACACGGTATCAAAACCCGGTTTGTCTGTCCTCACACAAAAGGGACGGAGTTATGCAAATAGTCTAGTTGTCTCTGTTGCGGCCCAGGTCAAGTTGAGCGACGCAAATTGCGAAGGCCTCGGCCGCTTGTCTCGCCGCCTTACGTAATGGTATCCTCTATCAGATGTGGGCATTTATCAACGTTCGCTGTGTAGATATGAGCTGCTCTAAATGGAAATGGGATGATGCCTATTTCCGTAAACGGGACGGGAGAGTTAAGGGGCTTTTAGGCGAAAATTAAGAAGATGAATCTCTTTATGGTTAATTGGCTGCCCGCGAGGCTCCGTTCGCGTATTACAGAATATCCACGCGGAGCTAGGGGATGCACTAATAATCGCGACGGTCCATTCTACCTATATACTAAAAGAATATTTGAATCAGATGAGCACCTAGTGCAGGAGATTACCTCCTCTAGGTACCTACACACAAAGACGTAGCTACTAACTTACAAAGCGAGACTATACCTTTTTAAAATAATATTCATTTAAAATAATTTAAGAAAAAAAGTCGTCTCAGAAATATTATGTTTCCTGTTTCAATTTACGGAAAGTCCCATACGAATTGAATATTCGAGTATTTCCCTGCGACTCGTTTCGAGGAAAACTGCTCACTGGGCATTGCGTGCCATCTGCCATCAACGACGATTTAGCAATACTCACCTGTATTGCCCTTAGCATAGGGTTTCAATCGAATGGTACTATAAAATGATATGCAAAATATTGTCCTAAATTCGTGGCGATCGATCTTTATGTTTTCCGCGGATCCTTGGTGCCGACCGCCCCGGGACGCCACGCTTCGTAACCTGCTTACATGGGCAATTTGGGATTCAGATTGTATCTTCAATTGATTTTCGTTGCGTCCCTTTGTTTGTCCATCGGTCAGCACAGCACAACCATCGTGTCATGCGTTGGAGGGCTTGTACGATTAAGCCGTCGTGCCGTCGTCGTGCGCGGCCGCACGGCGCGGCGCGGATAGTCGGCGCGGGCGCACGACTCGTAGAACCGGTGCTCCGGCTCCTGTATGATCAGGAACAGCCCTGAAAGATCCAATCATTTGACGAGGTTCTTATGAAGGTTTGTCACTGGCGAACTAAGGCGATGCGGAGCCGGAAAATTCGACCAAATACGGGCCAAATAGGAGCACAATAGTCATTTGTTTGATTGCGATATGCAAGCAAAGAAGTGGCTTACCTTACTGACATCGTAAGTGATACATAGGTATCACTTACGTACTTACTTACTTAATATTGCCTTCTAAAATTTACTATACCTATAGAGGTATAGTAAATTTTAGAAGGCAATATTATCTCAGGCAAATAAAGTAGTTTTCGAACCTAATCGGATACAAACTGTCATCGTTTTTACTGAGGACTGCACTAGTGCACAATAGAAAAGCAAAAGATCTTCACTACGCGTCGCAATCTCCCGAAAAGGCAGCCATTGTTTCTGGTTTAGCATAATGCGGCGCCCGCGCATATAAGGCGGGGTCTGAGGCCCGCGTCAGATTAGCTGATCACGCGCAGGCGCAGGTATTCCTAGGCGATAAGCCTCCCAGTTTGGTGCCGCTGAGGCTTTGATTATAATTGACCAGGCTCTAGCGAACGTGGTCGGGGAGATTTGCATAAATAAATAAATAAAAAGTTTACGGTCTTCATAAGAAAAACTTTCTTCAATCCTACCAAAAATAGACAAGAACTTTATCCTTTTAACGAGATGATACAGTCGTAAGTCAAATTTCATAAATACTTTAGCAAAATTTGAAAAGTTTAACCAATTTATGCTTATGAGTATAGTTTTGTCCGCCGCAATGCGGTAACTGCAATCCTGGATGGATTTTTACTCTCACGGATTCGACGAATCAATAAACGGCATTCGTGCATCGAAATAGACTCAGTGATGGCCATGCTAAATCGTATGCTAATAAGTAGTAGTTAAGTCGGCTTTGCAGAAGTAGGTAATCGAAACGTCTCGTCTAATAACCATACCTGCCATTGTCGACGCCATACAAAAAGATCGGTTTCTTTGTCGGTTAATTATTGTCTGTCCGAAGGTCTCGTCATACGTTCCATTCGCACGCGGATTTGAACAATGCGACCCTTGTCCGCGAAGCTAATGTGTTTCGGCCGAAATTTACACGAACGATCGGCCATTCAACAGACGTATTTGGAACAACGAGGGCCATTAACAAGTCTTTATAGCAGGTTATGTCATGCCGCAAAAACCTATCAGCGACTGATATTATCCGCGAGTAGAGACCAACTCAGGAAAACTACATGTTAAGCTTTAATTACGCCGACTTAAGACGCTGTCAACACCAAAATGCCCTTGAGGATTTGGGATAGCGCGCACACTGACTATTTGTATCGGAGTAACCGAGAGCGAGTGTTACTGGTTTTAGAAGATATGATACATAAATATTGAAATAAAAAAGGACCGAAAATACCTATTAAAATTACATAAAATCAACGTTTCGTAGTCCCCTGATTTCTTCTCCAAATCTTGACCTATTTAACTATTTTTGTTATAAAAAATCAAAGAAAGGCTTTGGCCGTGTTCCTATGTTTTCCTTTTTTTAAATAACAAATATTGTTTTCTGGATGTTTGAACACAGCGGAAAATCTCGCATTTTTATTAGGTTTTTGGAGGTTAATATCTCTTTTAAGAATAAATTTATGAAAAAAAAGGAAAACATATGAACATGTCAATACTAGCCATAGATTTATGGAAAAAAAATGTCGCCCATTGTGTTTCCTCTTAAATAACATCAATTTCAACAAAATTAGTTCTTGTCAGCCTCTTAAGATTGAATTTTGGCTGTGCTTAGGTACCCTTTAGTGTCCACTCTTGCGCAGGTTTTCCACATGTGCCTACTGCCGATGTCAACAGAGCAGCGACGTGACGTTGGAAGTATAGGTATTATAGTTGTTATGTGTTTAGTTGTTTACTTACTGACGTACACAGACATTCGGCTCATTACAAACATCCTCAGGTGATTTACGCATGTATATTTGAAAACAATGTACCTATCCCTATATAACATAACACGGTCTATTGTAAACTCAATTCATAGAAAAGTAAAAAAAAGTAAAAAGTAAGATACCTAATAACAAATTACACACTACACTACATGTGACGTATCATTGACGATCACGATATGAAAGACATGGTTCTCATGGAGAAGATGGATTTGACTACCTAACTGTGTAAGTTCGTGACTAAGGCTCTTTCTAACTATTATTTTATTTTGTTCCAGACAAAGGAGGCATGGCGTACTACCGCTGCGGGCCGACGGCGATCGGCAGCCGCGCATCCTGGGGCCCGTCCTCGCCGGCCGTGGACCCGAAGACGTTCGACCGCCCGCTCAGCGGCACCTTCGACCGCATCTTCAACGCCTTCGAGCGCTCCAATGCGTTCGAGTACGTCAGCAGTGTTGGCGGCAAGGAACAGCGCAGTCAGGAGCATGGAGAGGTTTGTTCAGTTTTAATTCCACGCCACATTGCCCGCATCACAAGGGTGCAGCGAAGTTTTTATACAGTAGGAAGGGTAACTTAGCCATGCCGACTCGCGCTCTCGAGCACTCTCCAGGGTTATCCTGCCACAGAGGCACCTTCGAGCACATCTTCAACACCTACGACCGCTCCATTGCGTTAGAGTACTTCAACATCGTCGGGGGCAAGAAATAGCAATCATAATTCAATAATCACTAATTACTCAAGTGGCTTTCGCTTCGCACCTCTGATAGGGTGCTCCGAGTATATTGTTAATTCACACAGATGCAGTTGTCTTGTCACGCGCTCACCGCTCTGCTCTGCTCTGTGCCATAGATGCTAGCCAAAATCCAGTCCAGTAAGAAATATGTGTGACGTCATACCTTTTCCAGGTGGTGGTGAACCGAAAGAAGAGCAGCAGTTTCGAGCGTGCGGACTGCGCGCTGGCCGCGCAGACGCCGAGCGCGGAAGACGAGGACTTCTATCGCGAGAAGATCCTATACTCGCAGGCGCGGCAGCTGTTCCCACTGCAGGAGGACTTGGCTGATTGGATCAACAAGACCATTGGTGAGTCACTTTTACAAATTACCACCGGGTGATAACTCCCGCCGCGCCCCGCTTGCGGAACGCTTATGTTGTCTATCCTACCAATATTATAAATGCGAAAGTTTAGATGTTTGGATGTTTGGATGTTTGTTACTCAATCACGCTTAAACGGCTGAACCGATATGAATGAAATTTTGCACGAAGATAGTTTTTAGCCTGGATTAAAATATCGGATAGTTTTTATCCCGGGTCCACGCGGACGAAGTCCTGATAGATGGATTAAAGCATTGTTTTTCAACCTTTTTCATGGCGCTACATTCTTACGGAAAAACAAAATCGCGACCCAATTCCACCCTCTGCTGTTATCAATATGTATTTTAAATATTTATAAATGCATTATTGTTCGTTGAATTAATGTATTCTTGTTGCTAATATGCAAGAAACGGCTCAGTGTGAATTACAAACGATGAAAACACGTTATAAATGGACGGAAAAATTGCGATTTCTACTTATGTAAGGGTGTAAAAGGAAAGACGCCGTTTGATATGGGAATGTTTCCCCGAAACTATAAATAACATCGCACTTGCTGTATATCATATGAAAACTTGAAACTAAAGAATATCTATATAACAATACCCACACATAGGACGTAATGCTATTATTTATACTAGGTACCACATTATTTCGAGATCTAGATTCTCGCAAACAGCTCATTAGTTACCGTGTTCTCTACCGTTTATAACTTTTTTTGCTGAACCTGCTATGGTCAGCTGCCCCCCTGGTACCCATGAGCATAAATCAGGCAACAATAAGCTTCTAATGCGGTTGTATCATGCTTGTATCATCGGGCCATATCGGTCGTGTTTTTGCGCCGTGTTGCGCGTGGGCACGCAGAGCGCTGCAAACATGTTTTTATAACGTGACCACATTGTCCGGCTACAAGTGCGTTCAAAGTTTGTCACCGGTTATCAATCAAACGCATACCTACGCGCTGTGATTAGTGCGTATATTATCGAGCGTATTAGCTAGCTAATTGGGTCCTCGTCGGAAAATAAATATCAGTAATTATAAACCACGTCAAGAAACGAACACTGAAACTGAAAATTTATCGTCAACGAGATAAATCATGTCAATTGTAATTGTTGCTTTGCAACTGGTAATCCCAGCTTGCAAAACAATCGACGATTAACTATAACATACACAGAGTTTGCGTGTTGATTTAATTGAATACAGCATTTGACCGTGTATGATGACGTTGTTTGTTCTTGTTCAGTATTCGTGAGGTTAATCAATCTTGAGCATTTCATATAATAGCAATAGGCTTGATTATGATAGTGTTAATTCATTTTTCATTAATAAAAGATTCTCCTTTGACATGCACATCTTACCGGAACGCTGTTTAGGAGTGATGGTATCCTGTCATCTCTACTCAGGCACTATATGCTTCTCAAAAGGGTTTTCCATCTGACTCGGCAATTCAAATACCCTGGATGGCGTTGACAACTTAAGCACATCGCCTGTTTGTCTCAGAGTGTCAGCAAAGCGACCTAAGTAGTTTTTTTCTGGAGCTTGCTACGATAGATCTTTTTTGGATCTTTTTTGGTGGCTGAAGTCAGATAGATCTTCGCAACTGTTGGTGATGATTATAAAATGCAGATTCTTGATATATAAAATTTACTTCGGAATAGTGGTAACAAATGAATTTTGTCTTAATTTTAATCTGGGTGCGCGTGCGCGTTGCGTTCTCGGTGACGGTTGATTTGGCTCTGGTGGGACCTCTCCCCCCGCGCGTCTACCTCTTCGTCGTCTTACCCGGTCGCCGACAGCAACAAATCAACATTAGCGACATCATTTTCCTTAGGCTACAGAAAACCTCTTGCGACAAAAGATAATGTTTTGTAACATGCAGGTTAGATCAAACTGACAATTACCTATACCAATCATGGAATTTTAATTTCTGTATTTTCTTGACATATATATCCCGAAAATGGCTGCGGTAGATCAAACAGCGACAAGCGTAACTAGCATCGTAAATAACAAACGGCCCATCTCAAACAGCAAGCAAGTTGCTCTGTACTGTACTTATGTACTAAAGCTGTTTTTGAAATGCGTGACATTACGGTTAGAATAGCTTCGATTGAAAACAGTGTCGGCAACTAATGGCTATATATTAAAGCGTATTCGAAGCCAGTTGATTCAGTGATCGTAGAATATGTATACGTAAAGCTAAGTTATTTACAGCCTGTTTCTATTTACCTCTCAACTCGCTCATAACATGATCCCTATATTAGTCACCAGTTTGTCGCGTTAATTTAACTGCGGCTTCTCGTACAAGTAACATTTGTACTTAGGGTATAGTTGTGGCTACGCACAAAGTAGTTGTGGATGTGAATACAAAACTAATAACGTTTTCTGCTTAAAAGAGATGCAAAAACAACATCACTTTTAAGCAGAATACCGGTATCTGACGTGTATCTGACCCTAGATAAAACTTCTACTGGTTCCACTGAAGCCAGTCATAAGATTAGCGAATGCCAGCCAAGATTTATTGTCTTCGTTTTTTGGTCGTTAAGTCGCAGTTAGATTAACGCGACTAAGGGCAAGGGCGCCGAGCCGGCGCAGGCGCTAGATCCGGCACCTCGCCGCGCCGCCCACGCGCAGGGCGGGGACACTGCAACTGATTAACTACCTAGTTCAAATATTTTGTACCATACATCCAGCGGGGCTAGCACATGTTACGCCGCGACGCGGGGAGAATATCTGCCCTCCTCTTTATAATTCACATTGTGCGAGTGAGTCAGGAGTTACAGCACAAGAGTCCGCGTCGCGACTCGGCAGCAAGATGTGCTGGCACCCGGTTGCATAAAGATCGCTTGATGTTAAAATATTGACATTTCGTAGTATGCCATAAACACTTCGTAGTGTTCTAGCCATGGATGTGCCCATGATCCTTTTCTGCTCATTGCTCAAAGATTCATCACTGTAGAAAAAAAAAAAAATCATGGGGCAATCGATCACTCAAAAACAATGCGCATTGCGCAGCCTCTTTTCTGTGGCTCGTATTAATCGTCAAAACGATTTCTATACTTTGTCTCTAGAATTATTTAGAGCGAGAGATTCTGAACGAAATTCTCTGAACCTTTGCGTAACAAGAGTACTTACTATCGCAGAGTTACATGTGTGATTTACAAACACCCTATTAGCACAAGGTATTCGCAGCTTTCATAAATGAAATGAAATGAAATTCATTGCTTTGTGTGTACAATTTAAGGTCTTAAAAAATATCAACAAGTTCTACCACAACCCTGTGAGGGCATTGCAATTTCATAACACAACATACATAACATACTAGGTACTACACTACTACTAGGACTAGTATAAGTATCATAATTCAGTACATTACAAACAAATAATAAATTATGATAAAATTTGATTTGACAGGAAAAAATAAAATTCAAAATTATAATTCAAACAATAATAAAAATTAAATTAAATGTAATTTTATTATTATTATTAATTTTATCATAATATAATAATAATTAATTGATAATAATAAAAATTCATTTTTATCAATTATTTGGTACTGTAATATCACTGTATAATAATAATAATTTATTTGAATTATCATTTCTTAATAGCCATTATTTTTGCGATCTAAATAGTCATTTATTGTGTAAAAAGCATTTGCAACTAGAAATTGTTTTAGGGTGTTGATACACTTATTGTTGTTAGCCTCATTCTTTATATCACCAGGTAAGAAGAAAATCCTAGATCCGCGCTGATTCAGGCCTCCGAGGTAGCACTCTGATTTACGAGTGTTTGTTCTGATATCGACGCGCGCGCACCCGCAGCGTTGACTGCATCAACTTGCAACTCATTGACACCGCCCACAGAAGGGACCCGTAACTTGCCTCACCACTGACTCATCAACCTTAGCCCTAATTCTAATTGAATATATTTGCAAATTGAGATACTTATTGCAATGTTGAATGTTTGTCTATTTTACGTTGAATGTGAACTCAAGTTTACTAAACAGTGAAAAGAAAGCGGACGTTATATAGACTTTGTAAAACACCCACTTTAGCAACAAACAACCATTCATACTACACTTAACATAGTTTTTCGGTCAAAGTTCCGCGGCTAGAGAACCATTAAAGATTCTCAATTGGGAATTATATTTCTCAATGTACATATTTTTACCACGGCGTAGTTAGGAATCCAGAGGTCAAGAACAGAAGAAACGTCAACTTTAAGTAATACGTACCATGACAGCCTGATTATTTTAACCATCTTCAACCTACCTACACTTAAATAATATTTAGCTCACGCTGTTGCAAATTAATTCCTACAGTATGTATGTAGGTACAAAGACAATATCCGAGCCGTCATGCATCTGATTAAGTAAGTAACATCGTAGTGCAATAAGTCGGTATAACTCGCCAACCGTAGACCCTCTTAGTAATCCTCCTCGCTTCACTTAGAAAATGAACCTGGAGAAAGTTTCAAAAGAAACTATAACCATCGAAAGCCGGCAATCAGTGCGCTGCTGACAAACAAATTGTTTATCTTGTGTTTGCCGTCCCGTCTGTCACGACGCCATAATACCCCGTCCCACATGTCTCCGCTATATGTTCATATAAACTTTCATAGTAGACGAATATCCGAAGAGCTGAGCGCCTGAAATTCCTGGTTAATAGAACG
The DNA here is from genome assembly GCA_947049275.1 of Epinotia bilunana. Taxonomy (NCBI): domain Eukaryota; kingdom Metazoa; phylum Arthropoda; class Insecta; order Lepidoptera; family Tortricidae; genus Epinotia; species Epinotia bilunana. The sequence continues at coordinate 24,144,203 of OX346261.1, read as the reverse complement.
CAAAAGCGGCATTTCTTCAAGTCATAAAGACAAAAGTATATTAGAAGAAGATAATAATATTTACTTCGTATTAAGAAAGATTGGGATGGTTTAATTTATGAAAAATATAGTCATTCATACGTAGGCGCTCTAGATCTCTTTTCTAGAAAAGATACTACATATTGATGTCTCTGTATTCATCAGTCGGCCAATCGTGAGTCGCGAATTCTCGGTGAGAAATCGCATTTGACGGATGAGTCGTTTCCTTCATGGTCTAAGATCCCTTGAAGAAATTGATTACCTACCCTCATCTGTTACTTGATAATGATCAATATTACTCGTTAGATACAAATTATTTATAATATAAAGGTTTAGGCAAAGATATTTTACTCCACTCGGTGATTTCTTCAAACCAGGCATACTATGGCTGAGAGTAGGTAACCCCAATTTTTATGTCATGTTCTATCAGCTAATGCTCGATTATTTTGGGTAGTTGACCCAACAAAGTTACTCAGTATTTAATTTATCTAACAGCTTCAGTCCAGGCTGGGCAACCCATGTGCGATTTATCAATCTATATATATAGATAATATTATCTAACATGTAATATTAGTCATTAACAAATAACAGATGAGGGTAAAATCGTCTTCAACGGATCTCTGCCTATCTGGGATTCATGTCGCACGCTTAAGCCTGCTCTATATACAGTGGGCCATCACGACCCATCGTACAGGACGCAACTATGCGTTAGACAGAGAAAGACATCGCCGCGCCATAAGCCATCCGACACCACTACCTACACTCTCTACACGCTGCACCAGCCTAGTGGGCCAGCAGGATGGCCCATCGTGTGGAGCGGCCATTACACGCGCCCATTCAACCGAACAACACAACACGCCGGCGCCGGCGCCGATGTAAACAAATCGTCTCGCGAATGGCGTGATTGAATCATCTTTGTTGATATCCGAGGACAATATTCGGTAATAGATCATATATCCTACTAATATTATAAATGCGAAAGTTTAGATGTTTGGATGTTTGGATGTTTGTTACTCAATCACGCTTAAACGGCTGAACCGATTTGAATGAAATTTTGCACGAAGATAGTTTATAGCCTGGATAGTTTTTATCCCGGGTCCACGCGGACGAAGTCGCGGGCGGAAGCTAGTATTATATATAGTATCATTTGCAGTTGTTTTCTTCAAGTTTATTTCGCAGTTTCGTGGCAAATGGGATTTATACGGAGTTTTCAGCGAACCGAGGCGACATTATAAACGACATTTGAAGTGGTCGACTGTTGTAGTTTCTTGTATGTCATCAATTTTGCGTGGAACTGATAATTGTATGCCATATGACGAATGTCACGCCACAGTTGTTGCCCTAACTGTACTCGTACTTGGCATCATCATTGTCGCCATACTTCTCAGCACTAACGATTGGAAAAGCGTCAGTATGTAATGTAGTATAACTGCCTAGATATGCAAATGGTTCTTCAATAAGCACGGCTGGCTATTGGCAGAATGTGCAAGTAAATGGGGCACCACAGTTGAGTCACGGGTCAGGTAATTATAATGGTGCTATTTTAGGCCCGGGCGGCCGGCGCGGGCGCAGACGGCGCGGCGTGCATACATTAGGCCGGCTTGGGTGAGCGGCGGGGGCGGTTTACAAACAGCTTGCCCATTCTTCTCTTCTAGATTGTCACTGCTCGTGTATGAAGTATTCTGCACAACATTGGCGGATTCTCGTGACAAAGTTGCAAGACGATGACATTGCTAAGCACGTTTTAGATTTAGACGGAAGCGAGTGTAGGTTACTTAATAGGATCGATTGAACTAAATCACCTCAAGAGAATGATCACGACGGTCACGTTGCTCTGGAAGTATGTACTAACGCTCCATCGCGGTGCTCCACCCTCAGAGCGATAACCGTTTGAACATCTCGCGTTATCTGTTTGAAGACGCAGATTTTAATTCGTTGCATGGATCAAGGCAAAATTTTCTTAAGCGGAACACCGCGAATATACATGCATGCAGTAAATATGTGCCTATGGGTGCAAAAACTTTATCTTGAACCGCCCTCTCCTATGCTTGCGCTGCCCATCCCTTGACACTTATTATTTATTATGAATAAACTCAATTTGAATACGAAGTGTCGCCGTCCCGTTATGCCTCGCCGCGGGCTCGCGCGGCAAGCAGCCACTCGCAATTAGTAATTACTGCACTTTACCAAATTAAACTCCGTATAACTGTAGGCCGGTCTCAGTAAAGTGCATGATTTTGAATTCCATATAAATTGTGCCGCTTGGTTCTGCAAATACTTGCAAGCTGCACTTTTATAAGTTTGAACTTTAGGTAGGAATGCTCCAGAGAATAATACCAAATCTATACATACTTCTTTATCTGAATACGGTATACTTACATACACAGGTAGGTACAGTCACCTGCAATAAGATATGATTGAACAAGGTGCTCAAGAATATCTGATCGAACTCTATTAAAAATAATAACTCTAAAGCTCTACATTAAGACCGATTCAGACATTATCGCGTCCCTTTGTCTAGTCACATGCAGGCGACTGTAGGTACCTAAAGTTCTTCAAGAAGCTACAGTGCTGCTACTGGACGCACTCAGTGTCCCATGAACGAGAGGACGAGTTGCATTATAGTAGTAGAATTTCGAAATAGAACATCACAAGAAACTTGAAGCCTCAAGTTATGAGTCGTGTCCAATGCAGCGACGTAGAAGCATTGATGACTAATTAATTAATTGCGGACATAGCGCGGCTCGGCCGCTGCTAATAGTTTTGAAACTTTCTGTTGCGGGTACGGCGGGAAGATGAGTTGGACGCGGAGCAGGTCTGTTTGGCGAGCTTCAGTGCCGCAGACATCTGCGCAGCGAAGAAGGTGCTGTTCCAGTCCCTTGGGATCGCCGGCACATTCATACCTCACCGGAGAGGAGACAAAGCCGGGGAAAAATCCCTTAAGGACATCGTTGATGTTCTGAGGGAGCGTGAGAGCGACTTGCCTGAGTTCGTGGCGACGGAGGTCTCCAGGTTGCCGTCCCGCATTCCAGATGCCGTGCCGTGCCGCATGTTGACGTGAGTGGCCTGCTGAAGGAAATCGTGGCTCTTCAGGCAGGCATAGCTCAAATTTTGGAAAAGTTTGACGTTTCGCAGGCCGTTTCATTGCCGTGTTACGCAAAGAAATTATCGGATTGCGTCATAGTGCCCCGGAAACTCGGTCACCAGCGGGGTCAAATTTCAAGAGTAATGACCGGGCGTCAAGTGTCGACTCGGTCAGTTTGCATGTTGCTGACACTGCGCATGCCGTTCCACGGCCCGCGTGCCCCCTCCGCGCCATGCCTCCCCCCGCCCCATCCTCTAAATCACGTCATCGCTATGCTGATGCCGTAGCTGGTCGGTCTGTCGCAGCCGACCGGAGAGACGCGCCCTCAAGAGCGCGTGAAGTTCGGGTTCCTCCAAAGGAGAAGCCCCCGCGCACCGATGTGGATAAGGAGGGTTTTAAAACGGTATCGAGGAAGCGCAAGCCGCGCAAGAGTCAGTGTGGTACTGCAGAACCGGTTGGTTCCGGTCTGCGGGTTGCCACACCGAGCAAGGCGCTATATGTATCGCGCCTGCATTACACCGCCAGGGCTGATGATGTGGTGGAGTACGTTCGTCAGAAGACCGGCTTCTCGCTGAGGGTGTTCCAGCTGCGTTCGCACTATGTGCACTTCAGCTCGTTTGTGGTGCGCGTGCCGCGACCGCTGCAGGAGACCATCGCATGTGCTGACTTCTGGCCGAAGGGTGTCGTGTTTCGACGGTTCCGTGGCAATCTGCCGAATCCTACACCGGAGATGACGATGCAACGGGGCCACGCCGTTTCGTAGCCTAAATAGTATTATTTGTTGTTTTTAGTTTCGTGACGCATTGGTTATTACTGTAATGTCACGTAAATGTATTTGTCAATAAATAAATAAATGACAGAGGCTCACCTAAAGACGAAAATCAAACGCGCCTTCTATTTATAGAGTTGCGCCGATATTGACCGAATTGCGAACCGCTCGATAAGCAATGCAAACGGCGATGTTGTTGTTTCCGCGCATGCGCGACAGGCACCGTTAGCGCGAACATTCGGGTCAACTTCGGTAAAGTTATTGTCACTTTGCTAACGCGGCTTATAGCAGTGTTCGAGTTTAACAAGTGTAATTAAGGCTGTTGTAATCTCCATTATAAATATCACCGCATTTAATAAGTACGTATATATGTAAATTCACTTTTGAACTGCGATTAGAGATTCAGGGTAGAGTCCAGCCCAGAGCAGGAGACCACGTGATCGTTCACCAACCCTATGGACGACACCATATCAAAGCTCTCACCAACTTTCCTTTGGCAGGATGCTCTCGCCATGTTGACAGTAGAGACCGCGGGGAATCGTGAAAGCAGCGACCTACCTCAATGTTTGGCTTCAATTGGTTTGTATTCGTATAATTAAGAAGGCGACATTGAAAAATACTTAATATCTTCAAAAAAGGTATTTGTCGTTTTTTCTCTTCTACCTAACGCGAGCATCAGCGTAGAAAAGGAGTCACAACCTTTTCTGTGTGAACTATATTCGTTTCCACGGAGAGTTGAATGAAGCGCAGGCGCCGATTGCAAACGCACCAGCCCCCCTATTCTGTAACTTAATTTAAGCTCACCTCAACGCTCACCCACAAATATATCTTGACACCGTAATGCGTAGTAACTAAGCGTAAGTAGAGGTCTAGTTTCACGACGGGTGACCGGCGGGCGGGGTGAACCGCTTAGCGCGTAGCGAATAACAGCCCAGGCCCGTGTAAATAATCTGTACATCTTGGCCGGTTACAACGCTTAAGAACCTACTGACAATTCTCGTCATGAGAACCAGTATAAACCTGACCTCCGACTCCACACTGTTGTAAAGAACCTCGGGGCAAGGCTAATATCAGAGACTAGTTCTGAATTGAGTTAAGTCGAGAGTGTCGAGTCGCGACGGGTTGTGAATCTCACAGCTTATTAGGTACAGAGGCATGTCAGAAAGGTCCGCTCACCGACGGAGGCCGTCCTTGCCGCATTTATTCCCAATTACTTATTGATTATTTATTTTGCGAGGCTAGCCTCTAGCAAGCTCTCCGATTACTAATTAAACGGACGTCCTCGGCTTAAGTAGGTAGGCACAAGTACATTCCTTTCAATTCACTTGGCGGCTTCTTTTAATATCCTCGTATTTTCTATATTAAGTAACACCAACCAAATATAGTCTTTACTAATTTTACTATACGCATTATTATTGTGTAGAAAATGAAATGCATTCAAACGATCTGTTGAGCAGCAGCGATGTATATTCAATCAATTGTTAAAAGGGATGTTTAAAATAGGTAGGTAGGTACCGCCCGACAGAGCTTCGGCAGAACAAATAAACACCTATAACCTATCTACTTGTAAAAATGCTGAGAGGTGAACACGCATCGCATTCTTCATCTTCAGATACACAAATACCACTAGCAATTACTGCAAAAAGTAAAACTTCATTAATAATTGCATGAGTAAGTAGAGGGTTCGCGCGAGATCGTATCTCGTATTTATCAGCCGTGGAATAACCGCGCGGCGCCCGCAGGTCGCAGGTAAATACTGCAATCATTCCATTACTCGCTCATTTTGTTGTGTCTGACATCCCGCGGTTAGTTTTTAGAATATCGATGTGAAAATCCTCAGTGAGAACGAGAAAAATCTTTAAGTAGATATATGCGCCGGAGGGTTCAATGAATGCGGCGCGTTTTTGTACCTCGATCTCGCATTGCCCGTGTGGTCTACTAGAACAAGTCCGCATTCAGGATATATTTTTAAACAATTAAACTGTTACGCGCAGGGAATATCAAATCCTTTTTTCTCGGACGCCATAAATCGGTTGTAGATTTCGAAACGGTCGTTAATTAAAGACATAAATTAGCGGATGAGTCAGCGCGCATCAGGCGAGAGTGTTGAGTTTGCCAGGTGGGCTCGGCCGCGGGTGGTCCTCGCGAATTGCATGCTATTCCCGCTGTGCCGTCGATATTTGATACCGCCCTTCAATGAAGTAGCATCTCCAATGGAGCCCGGAAAAACTTCATTTTAAAACATCGAGTAGGCCGAGTCTCGTTATAATTAGGACATTACATTAGGTACTGTTTGAAGACGATGACGCGGCGCTACGTACCTAATATCACATTACAAAAAGTTACCTCACTGACCTTCTGTCTACTAAAATTAGGTCTAATGTGCATCGAGGAATAGAGATGACGTTTAGATCCTTACATCCTTTTCTTCTATACTTCTGAAAATATTATCTAATTCTCTAGAGGAACATTTGGCATTATTTTATAGGCAATATAATAAACAATTTAAATTATAAACAAAATTTAAAAAATGTATGCACCGAGCCGGACCACACAGGAATTCACAACAGGCATTTCGTGGCCTTCCTTACCAGCGATACTGCTTTATACAAAATTAATTTAGTATGGGGTGGCGCATTGTTACTGACGATTCTCAATGATCTGAGACGTTTATGCCGTAAAGAAGCCTAAGTCTTCTGGTAGATGTCGCTACACGCCTTCCTAAGGCGTTGTAAAAAAGGGACTGGTTGAAGGATTTAGTGGCCGAGATAGAGTGTTCCGATGGCTCGGTTAGTAGCGACGGGCCATGAATGCCTGTGGTCGCCGGTTCAAACCCGACTCGGTGCATTGAATTTTAAAAAAATTCCTTTAATTACTGCGTTAAATACTGCTTAATACTAAAATAATATACTAATAACCTTTGTTTAGGGTTCAGAGCAGTTCGGAACCTCGGCCATGTAGTAACAGCATTCCGTCATGCAAGGCTTGCACATTATCATTACTTCATGTTTAGCAATCCATACAGAGCCATTACGACGTCATCGAATACCAATTAAAACTGTTATGTTTTTGTCTTGATTGTCAATTCAACATGCTTCTTATTGCGAATACTTGCATTAAGATGTTTAAACGCGGAAGCTACGCGGTCTAACGTTACGTGGAGATCCTGTGGTTGCAATGTAAATAACGTCTCCGCGAAGATGGCCGCAAGTAATTAACTTTATAATTAGTTTAATGCTTTCCTCACTATAGTACTTGGAGTTGTATTGTGCGGCGAGTTTCAGTTTGTTTATATAGCGGTGGTAAATGTCTGTATTTACTTGTAAGGTAATCTGCTTACCTACTGCAGCGACTGCAGGTCGTTTCTAACAAGATTATAGGTCGGTGACGCAAACAATACCTAGATGTGAAGCATTTCAGTCATTTATGCAATTAACTATGCAATATGCTCAAAAGACTTATCTTTATTACACGTTACATTGATATAAGTACTTAGACTATTTATAACGACAGTTTTCTCTCGTATCTTCTATCTTTTCAAACTGGAGTTTAAGTGTCATGAATGAGTATGTTTTCTGGGTTGAACCCGAACACAACAGCAAAAACAAGTATGGTGCGGCTCATAAAGAAACATACCTACGTGCACTTTGATAACTCCAAAGGCTACTTTTTCTAACATTCTATAGATTACAATCTAAATGATCACTTTATCCACAAACTTTACGCAACAAGCTACGCTCGAGAATGCGATTACCGCTTCCTGCTGCGGTTTTGCAGTTTATCCATTATCAGCATTTTTAGAGTGCACTCCGCATTCGAAATAATTTACGCTAGATAAGTTAACATCTGTTTTTGTTAATTAGGGTCTTAAAACTGTCTTATTACGAGTTAAATTGGAATGTGGGTAAATTTGTCGATTAAGATAAATGTTACCTACGTAAAGTATGTATGTATGTAGGTAAGGCTTTCGTCAGCACCTAGTTTCTCGGCGACATGTACAGAAATTACAGAATGCTATAAAGTGCGTATAACTAACGCGTGCGATTGCATGCCTAATGCATTTTAATCAGGTTTTAGGACAACTTCATTTTGATTAGGCGGGGTTTTGACCTTTTAAATTTACTTATGCATGCTTAATCACCGTAACACATAATTATGTAACTACTTTAAACTGTAAATATTTCTAAGAAAATTGCGCCTAGAAACGTAAAGGTGCTTTTTTTTCCTACCTATCTTTCCAAGTTGGGCCCCGAAGGGGCCCTTAACTAATTACCTATAACTATTAACGTAAAGGTGCCTATCAGCGAGCCTGCATAGGTGCAGTCGACGTCAAAGACAGATATACAATTTTCACCTTATTACAACCGAGTAAGGTGCAAAAATGTAAATATTAAAGGAACTGGTCATAGGTGAATGAAGTGGCTAGGCGACGAACAATGCTCGGCCGGCGCCGGCGCCGGCTGACGGGCCGTGGACAAAAACGCGGAAACGACCACGTCACGTCAGTCATCGATTATCGAAAAACTGATTACAACATGGAAAGCCGGTCAAATAGCTATCGACCAAAGTAAGCACACGTATGACATGACGGCTTGTCGTTATTGTAAATTGTTAAGCTAGCCGCGCGACTACGCCCGTACCTTACGGAGAAGCCAGACAGCCACGGGATTATATAGTCTACGAGCTTCTGCCCGCGACTCTGTCCGCGTGGAACTCGTTTAAATATCGCAGCTCCATACAAACTTTCACCCCCCATTTCACCCCTTTAGGGGATGATTTCCGGGATAAAAACTATCCTATGTCCTTTCCCGAGATCCAAACTATCTTCATACCAAATTTCATCTCAATCGGTTCAGCGGTTTAAACGTGAAGAGGTAACAGACAGACAGACAGACACACTTTCGCATTTATAATATTAGTATGGATGGATATGGATGCCCATTCCGGAGATCCGTTCCATGTGAAATTTTGTGTGATTCCACTGGTGAAAGATTTTTTTTAAATCGGATAAGCAGCTTTGGAGATTTCCCCGTAAGTACATACAAACTTAAACAACTTGTTAGGTACCTCTTGATAACCTCATTAGTACGTAACATAGAATAACATTCCGGATTAGCCCATAATTTAACATTAAAGTAAGCAAACTAGTCTATTCAAAAAGCTACTCTACCGCCCAGGTGTCCCGTCCAGGTGTCCCGTCCAGGTGTCCCGTCCAGCAGATTCCAATTCCAATGGCAGTTTTACAAAAAGTCTGCCACATTAAATAATCTCAATCATTCCTATGTAATTTCTATCTGGCCAAAAAATAAGCAATTCAAAATCAAATATTTATTTAGACTTCTAGTGTACTTTTACAATCCTGGTTCTCTAACTACTCGATTGAAACACTGAAACCGTATCTATCCACTGATGCCTGAATTAAACCGGAACCCGTTCGCAAGTGCGCTAAACCATTGTTGGGCAATGATTCCTTAATTGCCCCAGCATTGGTACTGTACACTACATTTCCCATTACATATAAGTATTCAATCTTAGCCCTCTGCTCCGAGGCCAAGTCGGTATTCAAGTTTGAAAGCAATTGGATCTGTTCTGTTGGTCTAATCGTTATGTTTATTCGGTTTGTTCAGGGCTTCGTCAATACTAAGTAATTGGTAAAGGCCCGTTCCCACGGCGGTCGTGGCTCGTTACCGGGCGCCGCGCCAAATACGCTGCGTCCGCGCTGGGTTGCACAACGCATGAGCGTATGCTTTTATGGGGACGGCAGTAGTAGTAAGCCTATTGTAGCAACAAAAAGTACCAGAGGATATACAAATGTTTATTAGCGTGCAATGCCTTGTTTGAAACCTCCGATTTTATAAAGATCCGTTAGACCTCATATCGGTAAGTAGTAAAATGTACCGAACTACTGAGTTACCGACTAAAATACAGGGTGTAACAAAAATGTGGTATGAACCGATCAAGGGCTTAACAGGTATCATGTTCTAAGAGAAAACAGAAAAAAAAATTTTTTTGACGCGATTTTTTTTTCGCCTTAGCATGGAGCGTTGGCCGACTGGGGCGACAAGCTCCATAGAAATGTATAAAAAATCGCGTCAAAATTTTTTTTTTCTGTTTTTCTTATCAGAACATGATACCTGTTAAGCCCTTGATCGGTTCATACCACATTTTTGTTACACCTTGTATAATCTGACATTTTGCCTTTAAATAATCGGGTATACTGTCAGGCCGATTAGGGATCGGCAGCCCGGGCTCCATCTGCCTGCGGGTAGGGATAACAAAGTAGAGCTAATATTCCCCGGTGCGTACTCGTAAAACTTGTTGTCAATTCCCAACAGCACGGATAGATAGTATACTGTGAATCTATCACAAATCATACAAAATTGGATTATCATAACCTTTAGCAACCTTTAGGAAAGCCATTATTATACGTAATGCTGATGTTCGTTATTTCATAGTGTAAGTAGTACCTACACTTGGTACATGGGTTCTTCGACCGGTATTCATGCCATCAATGACTATAAATTTTATAAGCTAGCTTTTATATATTTAAGTACATAGGTAATATAACTACCGTCACAACACTAACCAATATTGTTAGTTTAGTTTGCAATTGTTACAAAACAGTCCTTAGACCCAGAACAATGGACACAGGCGGCACGAACTCATAACTTTCATCAGTAAATAGGTAGCCTGTAAAACATAATCGACGGTTGTACTGCTCTGTTCACATCCAAAAAGAAGTTTGCAACTACAGCTCGCTTATGTGGTTATAACCTTTCAGCCCGATAGTTAAACTAGAGTAGTTCCACCGCGTTAGACCTAGAAATACAAAGGCCTTTGCCAAAGGGCGTTATACTATTGAACTAAAAAGAGCGCAACTGACAAGTAGGTATCTCCAAGATAATTTACTTTATAAAAACAAAGTTTTAACCGACTTCAATTTAGTACTCCGCCAAGCCACGAGAACATTTCCAATTTTTTTTCCAACTTACCACATGAACTGATTTCCGATAACAAATGCGTTGATTATTAGAGAAAAAAACCGAATCGCTGTATGTGGGCCGATAATATTTGAGGACTTCCGTCAATTCCCCAAGATCATCACCAATGGCACTTCATTAATTCCTATTTCAACGGAATCTTATCAGAATCTGTGACGTAGGTACTTTTGCATTTTTAAAAGTACATAATTGAGGAATTCCATAAGTCATCTGTGGTCTTCATCATCAATTCCACTACACCAAATTTACGATTTCCGGATGTAAATACACGAGTTATAATAAAAAACACCAAAATCACTATACGCGTGCCTAATATAATTGAAGAGTTCCCTCAATTCCTCATGAATCCCATCATCCAACTGGATTTTTCAAAAAAATGGGACCACTTACAGACAAAAAGAATTACGAATCGGCTCATAAATGACGAAGTTCTAAGGTAACAAACATTGCAAAAAAAACATTTAAAAAATACAACCGTATTGAGCACCTCCTCTTTTTTTGAAGTCGGTTAAAAATTACGTCCTTTCGTTTTAAATAGGGCTGTACCGTGTACCAATGGTTCAGCGCTCGCGGGTCACGGGTGGGCCCGTGTTTGCTCGTGAAAGTTGATGATAAACTGATGTCATCTACGAGTATTCACAAAATATGTGATCATCCATGAGCTGGGCTCTAGCAGTCATAATGACTATGTGTTGGCTCAGGTCAGGCATTTGGTCCGTTGACGGAGTTGTCGGTAAACGTAGTGATTGTTGTGAATAGCCATGCTCCTTTATTAGCTGAGGTTATCTGGTGCACTCGGCCGCTAGTTCTAATGATGTTTAGTTCTATGACTAGCGACCCGCCCCGGCTTCGCACGGGTAGGTACTGTATTATACATAAAACTTTCCTCTTCAATCATTCTTTCTATTAAAAACCGCATCAAAATCCGTTGCGTAGTTTTAAAGATCTAAGCATACATAGGGACAGACAGCGGGAAGCGACTTGTTTTTTTATACTAGGTATGTACCTAGTGATTATGCAAGGGAGGCGGGTGCGTTGGTTCGCATCTACGGCTAACTACCTGACCCGTCAGACGACGGTCATCCAATTTCAGCAAATTTATGTTAGTTGTGATCGTTTTGTGGTTCTGTGAAAAGCAAGATATAATGGGCATAATGTGCCCGACACAGCCCATCATTCCACAGACGTGAAGCTAAGCATGTCGTGAGTTCATATAAAACTCCCAAGAAATAGTTCATTTTCAGTTTTCCTGCTAGAATTTGTTACGTAAATTAACAATAATTTTACCTACCTAAAATAGTTGAAAAGACACTTAATGAAAGCAATAATTACTCCGCTACGAATGTTTACACCTTTGCAGTTGTTGGCGAATACTTTTTTGTGGGAGGAAAGCTGATTGAATTATGCTCGCGGTTATCTAACGGCGCGTGCGCCGGTCGGCACGCGAACCAGCAAAACGCGCAGACCGAGAAACAAATAGGGGCTTCATTCTCACAATTAATTATGAATTCGATTCGTAGCGACGCTCTGACCACAAGGAACAACCACGCAATTCAGATTCTTAGTTAGCAGAGCGCCCGGAAGGCAATGGCGATGAGATGGATAACTAAATATAGTTAGTGGGCTGAAATCCCGTTCGCAAGTGACAAATATTCAATTTTTACTATAAGTTAAACGACGGAGTTAATAAACTGCACTTCCTATGAGCATAAGATTAAAACGATTTCCGAAGAATAATGATTTATGCACGTCCTGTATAAGTATCCTTAGCACCTTCAGTTGGCATTCTTATCAGACGCATAATATTAAACATGCAGGCTACTGATAAATACGTTGTAACGGGTCAGTGTTGTGGTTGTGGTGGTAAATCGGTAAAACAACATGTGCGCCGCGCGCCGCTGTAACTGTGACGCACGACACATGTCGGCAATGCAAACTTGTGGAGACAAACAACACAGAACACATTCAGAACTTGTCAGACAACCAGATGTTCCTATAAATTCAAATTATAACTTTATATCTATCCTAATGTATTTTAAGGGGTCCTTAAATAAGAAACAAATAAAAGCAAATGAAATGTAACTATATGTATATTTAAGGAATAATTTTCTACTCGGTTTAACCTCCCGAGTCCCAAACGCAAAAATTGCGTCCGACTTTTATCTTCCCTCGGGAGGTTACGATGCCCGGTTTACGGGACATCTTGGCCTGCAGATGGCAGACTTACCTACGCTGGCTGACGAACAGTTTACGACCGAGTTAAACGTGTCGTTAATTTAACCGACAGTAGGCTCTAAGATAGGCCACATCCACATTTCATATTTTAAAATTAAATTATTTCATTACCGCAATCGGATAATAAACATTCAATTTTTTTAACTTGCAATAGAATTAGGCGTAAACATATCTCTAAAAGTCACTGTAAATGGGCAGGTGATTAATTTTGTGATGGATTAACACATTTTTATTCAAAAACCTGGGAAAATAAACCACGTTATTGCGGGCTTTCGTGTGTAGAGTATCCTGTAACCTCTAGATTGCTGTATTTGACAATATTGTACCGTTATTACCTACTACTTCTGCAGAAATCAAGTACTTTTAATATGGCATTGATTACTTAAATGTTTCTTAGCAATAATAAATAAATAAAAATCATAAAATTTATAACGCCATATAGCCTCGTAATGCGATGTTTACATTGTAATCCTATTCCAATCAACCGACATCTGACCATCGTGTCTCATGGCGTTGGCAATGCAAACTTTGGTCTTAACCTTTATGCGACCAAGTTTAATGGTGTGTCTGAGGTGCGAGTCATAGCTGCCAGACATTTCTAAAAGTTGGCTGATACATCAAATTTGTATACTGTGCTCTCAGCTCTCTAGTGAACATTTGCTCACGTTTTTTAAAATAATCTGTCCAGTGAACACATAAACATAGAAGAGACTGCAGTACAAAAATAGACAAACTGGTCAATTTACGAGGCGCCGTAAAGGACAAAGTGCACTGTGATCACCAGGAGAGGATGAGTGATCAATAAAGTGCAGCCGCGGTCCGACGTGATTACATACCTACGGCGAGTGATGTTTATTGGGATGCAGACGTTTACGATGTAATAAGACGCAATACCGCAGTATTTCATGCAGCAAACTCTGGCATATAAAGTCACGCCTTGATGGCAGTTAAACTTTCTGTTCGCGTATCAAAATGATTACCCCTGTAGATTGACGGTATTTAAACCACGTACAGTCAAGGGCACCAATATGTATACCACGCCATTTTTCACGTTTTTTAGATATCACTCATCTTTTTTAACCCACGATAACAAGCGCTTTTTTAGCAATTGATTTTGTATGTAGGTGCCTACCTAACTCCCGAACTGAAGAGTCGGAACTCTGCCGATCATTGTCATCAACCTATACATATACAACCCTTCTCTCATGGACGTGGGGACATAACACACGTTAACAGACATCATTTTGTGCAGGTATCTCGTACCTGACGGGTGAGAACTTCCTGGACGCGCTGGACAACGGCGCGGAGCTGTGTCAGCTGGCGGGCGTCATCCACGAACGCGCGCGCGACGCGCTCGACCAAGGGCTCTTCGTTGGGGTGAGTCGGCTCAGTCTGTTGCAGGCATTACAGAGGGGCGAGAGCTTCCTGGATGCGCTAGGCACTAGACAAAGTTGCGGCACTGTGTCAGCCGGGTGAGCCGTCTGAGTCTTACATCATCATCATATCAGACGAAAGACGTCCACAACTGGACGTAGGCCTTCCCAGAGTGCCAAAATGACCTGTCCTATGCTACCCCCATCCAACGAGCTCCCGCAACCTGTATCGGGTCATCAGTCCCAGTCTTTACGTCTTTTTGGTTCCCTTAGCCTAAACCCGTCACTCGGATGTTCGCTATCTCTCAGGTAGAATAATGAGTTATTTAAGCTGACTTGGCTGTGGGTAGGCACATTCTGTAGACGAAAATATCCATGCGTAAATGTTGTAAGTTGTAAGCCTACCCGTTCCTTGAACGACATCTAAATGAAGCTTGTGTGCGCAGCCCGTGCCGGCGGTGCGCGGCCGCTGCTGGCAGCGCGCGGCGCGGCGCAGCTTCTTCTCGCGCGACAACGCGGACAACTTCCTCTCCTTCTGCCGCGACCTCGGCGTGCACGAGAACCTGCTCTTCGAGAGCGATGACCTGGGTAAGTGCTGTACTTCTGACGTTACTCTGTTCAACCTACGCACATAATATTCGACCGCGATAAGTTTGGGAATAGAATAGCTCAGTTTATATTTAACTTTGACTTATTTAAATGGTAAAACTGTCACATCCATCCGCAGTTTGAGTTACACCTTATGTAAATGGTCTGGTCTCATGCCGATTTCACACGGTGGCAGAACAGTGAGGCAGAACAGTGGGCAACACAGTACTACTGTTTGAACGCACAGAACAGTAGACAGTAGATACAAGACAGTACTGATATGTGCGTTCAATCAGTAACAGTACTGTGCTGCCCACTGTTCTGGCTCACTGTTTTGCCCCCGTGTGAAATCGGCATGAGACCAGACCATTTACATAAGGTGTAACTCAAACTGCGGATGGATGTGACAGTTTTACCATTTAAATAAGTCAAAGTTAAATATAAATCTGATCAAACCCAGAATGGGTACGAACTCTCATTTGGCTGCTATTTACACCAAAAATCATGACGATTGAGTTCATAATTATAGTTATAAATGGCCGCGGTTGATTGTTTCGAACGTTTATAGTGATCTTATAGGAGTTTTATTTATAATCTTAAAATGCATTTTATTTAAAAAATAGTATTTTATGCAATCGTTATATAATGTATGCTTTTTCAGTCGAGTACCACGTTTAGGCCACGAAGGTTGCCGAGTGGCCTAATTAAGGTACGTGACTTAAAAAGCTAATTATATAACTATTGTATACAATATTTTTTCTACGAGTCAACGGAAATAATAATATTAAACACACTTGGTATCTATTAAAAATCGCCCTGCTGAAACGAAGTGCAGCCAACTGCTTTTTTAAAACGCGTTGAAGTCTTTCTGTAAATCGAGCCCCGTGGTTGGTCAAAATTCATTTCAGTTCTGTGTATAATTGAATAATAATAATTTCGATTGTCCATAGAGCATAAACTTTTGCATCAGAATAAAAGTATTCAATTGCGTTATGGTTTGCGAGGTTCTAATGACTTAGGTTTGCGGTACTCT
Source organism: Epinotia bilunana (assembly GCA_947049275.1). NCBI lineage: Eukaryota > Metazoa > Arthropoda > Insecta > Lepidoptera > Tortricidae > Epinotia > Epinotia bilunana. The sequence goes on along the minus strand of OX346261.1, from coordinate 24,128,101 downwards.
TCTAAAACGATTGCAATGCATAATAGCCATAGCAGATGGGATGGGCCTGCATGTGCACAACATGTCGCATGTCTTCTTTATCTTCTAAAGAAGGTTAGGTCTTTAGTTCCTGAGCCCCTAGTACCATCTGACCTGTAACTTTTCTAGTGCTGCACAACCAGCCGCGGCAGGTGGTCTTATGCCTGCTGGAGGTGGCGCGGCTTGCCACGCGCTTCGGGCTGGAGCCACCGGGCCTGGTGGCACTAGAGCGGGAGATAGCTGCTGAAGAACGTGACTCCGGTCTCGACTCTGCCATGTCTGGGGCTTGGCAGTTTAGGGACAACTCGCCTGTGCCGGAGAAGTAAGTGTTTTCTGATCCTGAGCTCCTAGTAACTCAAAAAATAAAGGAAAGAGCACAAAATATGGTAGTTGGGTGGGCATCGTAGACCTGATCCTGTATACTGTCACAAGAGATATGCTTGCTAATTCTGAGCTAGAATGGAGTGAAGTAGGAGGGAGACAGTTACCAGGGTATCATGGGACATCAAGTACCTGTACCTACTGCTGTATCTGCTGGAGGAGGCTTCCGACTGGAGGAGGAGGGATAGAACGTGATTTTGGCCTCAACTCCACCACCTGTTGCAAGAAGTATTTTTTTGTGCAGTAGAGAGAAAGTACGCTCTCCGGACTGCCCCATCGTCACTCTGCCAAGGTAAACAAACTTGAACGAACTCCCGGCCGTCGATTGGACAGAAACAGCATTGCACAGCACAGGGAAGTCGTTGCTCCACAGCAGTAAGTAAGTAGGAGAGAATGTAAATACAGGACGGTATGGACCGATGATTTAGTTTGGCTTGAATATAAAAACTATCTATTATTCATATTATTTTTCATTTAAATCAATATTGTATATCATTTTCAGGACTAAGAGTGATCCTGCACCCTCATCGCCAGAACCACACGAAAGTAAGTATACAAGAGTTTATTTTAATTTACTTACGTAGTTGTAATGGACGAGACCAGTCTCGTTTCTGTAACCTAGTGAAAGTGTAAGGCATGTATATAGTAGTAAAAACTCTATTACATGGAGGATAGTAGAGTTGGCCAGTTGTGTTAGGTGTACACGTAGGAAAAGGTTTAGGCCTCTCCTTTCGCAATTGGCGTTTTGTGTCTAAGGTTGTTAAGCGGTTTTGTTCAAAGGATTTAACCTTACTAAAGATGGTAGATCGCTAAGATGACCTGATTGTAGCTAGCTCCTCCCAACACGCAGGATCGATAGCGCAGGCGTTCAGATGTCGTTTGAGCACGTCCTTATAGCGTAGGTAAATACTGACCGCCATACTTCCGCTTACCCTCGGCTAATTCTGAATAGAATATAGCTTTAGGCAAGCGGTCGTCGTTCATTCTAAGGACATGCCCACTCCACCTGAGCTGACGTTGCATTAAGAGAGCGTACATTCCGGAGCGACGCAGAAACTCTGAGATAGGAACTCGGTCATGCCACTTGATCTTCAGAATGTATTTCAGACACCTAAGGTGGTAAGTGTCTAGCTTTTTAATCTGTAAACTCAGTATAAAAGCTATGTTAGTCGTAGAACCAGGGGCTCGACTGGATGGTCTTTAGATATTGGTTCAACATATTCGGCATGTATGTTTCTTCGAGTTCTGCGGTCAAAGTGGTCCGAATATGTATATATCATCCCAACTAACATTTTGATGTCAGCTAAGGGTTTTATTATAACTTTAACCTATATAAGTGACTTATAATTATCTCAGTTGGAACTCATAGTGTTATAGAGAAGTTAAGAAAAAACATTCACTACAAATGTGTTACTAGAGATTTATTGAACGATGTTAAACAGGTTTTAGAGTTATAAGAGTGTTAATCAAAAAGCAAGTCTACTTAAGATGTAATGTGTGTGTGATGATGTATGTTGTGTGATGTGTGTATGTGAAGCTTTAACCTGTTTGAAACACTTAAATCTTTACAAGTGTTCGTTGACTCTCGTTAACTCTTATTGCTTTTTAGTTGTTGCCGTGGAGTGTCAAATAAAGCTTAAGGTGTTATATCCACTATTAGGTGCAGGCAGAGGCTTTATAACAGAGTTCGTCAAAAGTGTAGTAACACAAGATGCTAGAAGTGTCGAACAACACCGTTATGAAAGCAAAGCCTGCACAATATTCTTGACTGAGGGTGTTGTAACTCAAAAAGCGTTATAGATGACAACTGAGAACTAAAACTTTAATGAGAGTTCGCCATTGTTTTGGTGAACTCTAAACCTACAAATTGATTAGTTTATTCAATATTTGACAGTTAAATACTTCATTATTTATGTTACTCGTACGTACCATTCTATGTATGCCACTTAATTTAACATACCACTGGCCAAGAAGCAAGAATAGAAAATATAAAAATTCTAGGTGTCTATTTTATTCTTCATAAGTTTTATAATAAATATTTAATAAATCCAGGGCGCGTTAAAATTGAGATGGGAAACATAGTATACACTTACAGTAAAATCAGAAGGGCAGATTGTTTTTACTTAAATTCACAAACAAAAATCACTTCAATTAGTAACTCTTGTCAAATATATTAATAAGTACCTATCTTTGCCATTTTGTTGGTAGACTTTATTTGTCACAATTTTATTGTAAGAAGTAAGATGCTCACTTGAAACTGTTTAATAGGTCTAATAAAAGTGATCAATAATTCTTAGCCGAGAGGTTTCTGATACCCATAGTGTTGACCAACCCTCTACAAAGACAGTAATAACGGTTAAAGTATTCAATCAATCAATCATTTATTTATTTCTTTGAATGTGGTACAATTCAGGTTATTATGTCTATGGTTATTAGCTGCTGCTTATTGCTCTCACTCACCTTTGTGTGTCAATAGTGTTATTTCACTCTCAGCTAACACTCTAACCGGTATTACTGTGTTTGTAGAGGGTTGGTCAACACTATGGGTTGATGCGAGCGTAGACTTGGTTGAGGAGGCACGGTGAAGGAAACTCCAATGATGTTGAAAATTATAATATAAAATCGAGAAAATCAGATTACATGTTATTGATTTAAGTTGTAATGGAAGAAGAACGTTGTTTGTAGCCAAGCAACTCAATATCTAAATTTCATATTTAGAACAGCAGATATCCAAACAACTTTTATGTTGCCAACATGGATATCAGATAACACTGCTCTACAGGCTTTCTAAAACCTTTACAGTATGTAAAATCGTGGGCCTCTTTCGTGGTTATAAGGGTGTTAGAGCATGCTCTAACACCTTTTTTTACAGTCATTCTAACACTAACACTTGGATGGAACCGATATAAGAATGGTATACAGGTTATTTTAACGCTAGTGTGCTAGTTGGGATGTTAGTAACCTGATGGTGTCCTTTCAGTATCGACGCAGACAGAAGCTTCAGGCGAGCCGGTTCCGGACGGCACTGATGCGGAGAGCACGCGCTCCGGCGGCTCGCTGGACAGCGGCGACTCTGACGTGCCGCTGCGGCCCACCAGCGAGCTGGACAAGCGGGTGTGTACAGTGTCGCATACTGAACGAACAGATCCTCGATGTGTTCAAATGTTTCTATATAGAAATTACAAAGTAATATGTAAAGTAAATATGTAGTGACAGTAGTGACACGGATGAGCAACTGTCAAGCTGTCAGACTGTATGCTCGCAAAACAAAGATTCAAACTTCAAACCCTCTTAGTTTTTTAGAGTTCTAAGTTTCACGCACACAAGGTGACTGGTGTGTCCAATAAGTTGTAGTCGCACCATAATTGTACAGCGAAAGAGAACCAGCGGCGTAGAAGTAGATGGTTTAGTGGTTGGGTCGTGGGTGCAGTGTCTTGTGCTTGCAGGTGCAGCTGGTGACGCGGCTGCTGGAGCGAGGCTGCCGCTGCGGCGCGGGCCGCTGCTCGCGACTGCTCAAAGTGAAGAAGGTCGGCGAGGGCCGGTACAACATTGCTGGAAGGAACGTCTTCATCAGGGTAAGTACCTCCCCTTGTCCTTTCCTCCAGGGGCTGCAAAGACTTCGGAACGACAGATGGTACCTATTTTAGACTACTGTTTCATTTTATATATAACATAGATATTTGGAACCCCTGGTCTAATTCCTTGTACATTTCCCAGATTTTTTAATGTTGGTAGTAGTTTAAAAGAGCGTACACTAGATATTTTAGTTTCAGTAAGTATGTTCTGATTTCTGATGCAGTAGAGTGCAAACCCTAAACAAATTTCTTTGTAAAGTTCACGGTTTTTTTCTCAGTAGTAATCTCTCTGGTTTTTGGCCTCATCTCAATTTCGTAACTCCTTGATTAACTGTTAACCCATGTTTGTCTTCAGCTGCTGAAGGGTCGGCATATGATGGTTCGCGTGGGCGGCGGCTGGGACACGCTGGAGCATTTCCTGTCGCGCCACGAGCCATGCCAGGTGCGCCTCGTCACTCAGGGCCGCCGCGACGTGCTGCCCGTGCCCGACCCCGACTCTGGCATCGACGACGACCGGAAACTCTCCCCCGTTCCTCGCAAAGCCAGCACCGTCTCCCCTGCCTCCAGCAAAGCCTCCCTAACCAAGGAATCCCTCGGCACGGCCTCCCCCGACAGCAAGGCCTCCAGCGGCCGCGCCTCCCCCGAACGGAGCGGCAACACTCGAGCCTCCAGCAAAGCTAGCAGCGGGAAGAGTTCGCCGCTTCACGACCGTTGCACCTCCACCCCCAAACCTCGAACCCCTCGTTCAAATCTCACCCTTTCTTTGAAAACTGACGCACGCACGCGCAAGCAATCCCTCCCGAGCTTCGGCACGCCGCAGACGCCGAATAGATCCGTCAAAACACCACAAGCAGAGTACAGAAAGTCGCTTACGAGCACTCCTAACGCCCCTAAAAAGTCGCGGAGCATGAGTCTGGCGCTGGCGCCGCGGGACGACAAGCCGTTCTGCGGGACGGACCGGCTGAACGCGCGGAAGGCGGCTAGTGCGGCGACCACGCCTACGGCCGGGCCGAGGCAGATGCGCAGCCAAAGCCTAGCGTCAACTCCCGTGCACGACCCGAAAAAGTCCTTCTGTGGCACGGAGAAACTCAACGCTGCGAAGAAAACGCGCAGCATGAGTTTAGCGGCGACGACGCCAGCGGCGCGGCCGCTCCAAAAAGCCGCGTCGGCGGCGCCGGTCGGCGGCTTCACGCAGGCCGCTATAGAGGAGAGCATCCGCCTCTCGCTAGCCGCTTCCATCGCAGACTCCTGCTCCACGAAGAAGCCCTTCCTCCATATCAAAGCCAAATACCGGAGTCCCCCGCCGCGGGAGGTGCCTCCGAGATAATCATTCCACTAGTTTTAACTTTTGACTTAAGGGCTGAGCGTTGCTCGAAGTTCAATTAATTTAGTTAAGGGTCGTTGTAAGCGTACTTAGATCTCCCGTCCGGTCGGTAATCTCGTGCGGTGCGCGCCCGCGGGCCGCGGCGGCCGCAGGCGCAGGCGGGGGCGCGGGCGGGGCTAGTCATAGTGAACTTTGATCTACTTGTAACGATAATGATTAACTAATAATATGCGATAGGATACTTATAACTATATAATTACTATCTAATCTCTAATTTGCAATAATGAATCTGGTTATTATTATTATTATTAATTTTATGTTTGATTTTGATAATTATTTTGTGTTTGAGTTATGTTGATTTTTAAGTTACTATTAATGTTCAAATGAAATGAAATATTGCTGAACCGCCATAAATAGATAATTTCATTTGATTTGCTATGATTTGATAATAAAGATAAGAGATACTATTTTATTTTTGTTTTTATATTTTTTAATTTATTCTCTAGGATAGAACATTAACGAAAGTGGCCTCGCGCTCTCGCGACTCATCGGTACAAATTCGTAGTCGATAGTTCCCACATATCCCTATTTTCGTATGAGATAGATATTTTTGCACAGACACTAGATAGACAGGCATTAGACCACAACAGATAGAGCTCTTGCGAAATCCCAACTTCCGAACGAACAGGGGACAAAGTAAAGAGGTCATCTGTTAAATGGTCGTGTTCTCAGATCGGATACACAGAGCTGAATCATTCACAGCATCGAGCACATGCACCTAATGACGGTTAGACACTTCCAGTATTTTTATAAAGCAATGCAATATCTCAACACATGATCATACTTATTAGCTAGGAATAGAATTTGTAGAAATGATAAAGGCTAATTTTAACACGAGTAGTTTTTAACATCATCAATTTACACAATTTAAATCATCGCCTAACATAATCGAGAGCTTACCAGTATACACGCTAAATAAGTGATATTTTACCTCTTAAGATTAACGCCAATTTGGATTAATTAAAAATCATAAGTTCGGAGTTCTTACCCTGGCTCGCCAAGGCTGGGTAAGACGTTTGGAATGTTTACTTCATCTACGTAGCTAGCAATATTGTGCCAAGTTTAGTACGTTATTTGTAAGTAAGTATATAGCCCTGTACGCGTGGTTGATCTGGTAATAAACGTTTGACACTCGCTTGTAGTTTCACTTGCACTCTGACTGCTCATTCATTTTACCCGCTCGGCTGTCGGGTTAATGTACGGACCAATAATCCGCGTCCACTCTGGCTCTATTTTGCCCATAGGTTAGGTTCATAATAATTTATTATAAAAACAAAGTTTTAACCGACTTCAATTTAGTACTCCGCCAAACTACGAGAACATTTCCACATTTATTTTCCAATTTACCACATGAACTGATTTTCGAGAGCAAATGCGTTGATTATTAGAGAAAAAAACCCAATCGCTGTAAGTATGTGGGCCGATAATATTAGAGGACCTCCGTCGATTCCACATATTCCACAAGGATCACCTTTGGCACTTCATTAGTTCCTATTTCAACGGAATCTTATAAGAATCTGTGACGTACGTTTGCAGTTTTGTAAGTACATAATTGAGGAATTCCATAAATCATCTGTGGTCTTCATCATCAATTCCACTCCACTAAATTTATGATTTCCGGGTGTAAATACACGAGTTATAATAGAAAAAACTAAAATCACTACACGCGTGCCTAATATAATTGAGGAGTTCCCTCAATTCCTCATGGATCCCATCATCCAACTGATTTTTTGAAAAAAATGGGACCCACCTGAAAGCATATACATACAAGCAAACAAAAAAATTGACGAATCGGCTCATCAATGACGGAGTTCTGAGGTAACAAACATGAAAAAAAAAATACAACCGAATTGAGAACCTCCTCCTTTTTTTTTAAGTCAGTTAAAAAGACAGAGAGAGCGAGGACGCGAACTATTGGGCCGTACATTAACCGATCCTAGCTACCAAAACCGTAATCACATGTAGAAGAATACCTATTCTTAAACCTATACAGTACCTATACAGTAATTACCACCTGGTAATTACTGTATAGGTTCATAGAGTCCTATGTTGGTGCCCTATATTATAGGCTATCAAGAAGAATAAGACAAAATACTATTGCTTGAGATCTTAAACTAAATAAACATAAATAACTTGTGTTCCTAATTGCTCGGCTTATTATGAGCATAATCAGCACATCAAGACCGGATTTCACCAACTCATTCTCGAAACGATTTCAAGCTTTGGCAGCACGACTCCGAGCACCCAGCCAAACACAAATGAGAGCAGCGCCGGCGCTTGCATTGCAAGTACCTATCCCTCGATTAGAGCTCGACTCACGCGTTCACAGTAACCCACAGACCATATATCCTGGTCTGTGCAGTAACCTCGCTACTGTCCCACTGGGCTGTTGACCGGCTTTGTATATGATAGCAAGGTCTTTATAAGCTTCGTTAGGTACATGTTTTGTTAACTTCCCCTGGTTTTATAAAGATCCGTAAGACCAGGTCGGTAACGAATGTAAAACAATGTACCTACCAAAGTTATACTTAAATTTAGTCTAACATTTGGTCTAACGCATCTTTATTAAACCGGGCTATACCTACGGGCTCCGTGTAACGAAGCGTCATTTACTCCGTCAACATTATAAACCCTAACGAGATGCTCTCGGCGAAGAGAACTGTCTCGCCACTGTACTGTCTCATCACTCATCAGGGCACCGAGGCGTGAGCAAACCAATCGATCGATCTTCGTCGATTGGAGATATAGTTACCTAGTTAATATTGATTAGTCGAACTTTCGACCATCTTTGGTCCAATGATTGATACGGCCACGTGGAACATTCTTGTAGCAAGTGCGTGGTGTTCATTATACTTAGTAAAACAAGACTAGTGGGCCGCACGCTTGGCACCATCATCTGTAGGTAATAGGTATCTAGTACCTACCACCGGACTAGAGTTAAAGCTGTGTTTGGAATCATCGCACCTACTCGTAATAAAGTAAGTAATAATTTTCATCACATGCTTTATATATAGGCAGTATTCCCAAGTTTTCTTCTTCCGTATCAAATTACATCCGTAAATTTAAGCATCTATTTCAGTACCTACCAACGCGACAAAATAAAAGAAGTAATAAAGACAAGTCTTTTATACGATATATCAGATCGTATGTTTTTATAAACGCCTAAGGGACGCAAATTTCTCAAACCTAAGTTATCCCTATCAGCTTTTGACGTGATCTGTATCCCTCTATCTGCAGTGTCGGCCAACGCCGCCGAGTGCGGCCTCCCTCTCGGCGCGGGGCTCCGTGACGCCGCAGCGCCGTCGCTACACCTACTACAACCGCCTGTACAAGCCTATAGCTTACACGCTGCCGCAGCCGCTGCGGGTGTCGCTCGTGTGACGTCCTCCCTATAGTCACCCACACACATGGTTGGATGATGCGGGACGGTGACGCCGCAGCGCCGTCGTTACACCTACTACAACCGCCTGTACAAGCCCATAGCTTACACGCTGCCGCAGCCGCTGCGGGTGTCGCTAGTGTGACGTCCTCCCTATAGTCACCCATACACATGGTTGGATGATGCGGGACGGTGACGCCGCAGCGCCGTCGTTACACCTACTACAACCGCCTGTACAAGCCCATAGCGTACACGCTGCCGCAGCCGCTGCGGGTGTCGCTCGTGTGACGTCCTCCCTATAGTCACCCATACACATGGTTGGATGATGCGGGACGGTGACGCCGCAGCGCCGTCGTTACACCTACTACAACCGCCTGTACAAGCCCATAGCTTACACGCTGCCGCAGCCGCTGCGGGTGTCGCTCGTGTGACGTCCTCCCTATAGTCACCCATACACATGGTTGGATGATGCGGGACGGTGACGCCGCAGCGCCGTCGCTACACCTACTACAACCGCCTGTACAAGCCCATAGCTTACACGCTGCCGCAGCCGCTGCGGGTGTCGCTAGTGTGACGTCCTCCCTATAGTCACCCATACACATGGTTGGATGATGCGGGACGGTGACGCCGCAGCGCCGTCGCTACACCTACTACAACCGCCTGTACAAGCCCATAGCGTACACGCTGCCGCAGCCGCTGCGGGTGTCGCTCGTGTGACGTCCTCCCTATAGTCACCCATACACATGGTTGGATGATGCGGGACGGTGACGCCGCAGCGCCGTCGCTACACCTACTACAACCGCCTGTACAAGCCCATAGCTTACACGCTGCCGCAGCCGCTGCGGGTGTCGCTAGTGTGACGTCCTCCCTATAGTCACCCATACACATGGTTGGATGATGCGGGACGGTGACGCCGCAGCGCCGTCGTTACACCTACTACAACCGCCTGTACAAGCCCATAGCGTACACGCTGCCGCAGCCGCTGCGGGTGTCGCTCGTGTGACGTCCTCCCTATAGTCACCCATACACATGGTTGGATGATGCGGGACGGTGACGCCGCAGCGCCGTCGTTACACCTACTACAACCGCCTGTACAAGCCCATAGCGTACACGCTGCCGCAGCCGCTGCGGGTGTCGCTCGTGTGACGTCCTCCCTATAGTCACCCATACACATGGTTGGATGATGCGGGACGGTGACGCCGCAGCGCCGTCGTTACACCTACTACAACCGCCTGTACAAGCCCATAGCTTACACGCTGCCGCAGCCGCTGCGGGTGTCGCTCGTGTGACGTCCTCCCTATAGTCACCCATACACATGGTTGGATGATGCGGGACGGTGACGCCGCAGCGCCGTCGTTACACCTACTACAACCGCCTGTACAAGCCCATAGCTTAAACGCTGCCGCAGCCGCTGCGGGTGTCGCTCGTGTGACGTCCTCCCTATAGTCACCCATACACATGGTTGGATGATGCGGGACGGTGACGCCGCAGCGCCGTCGTTACACCTACTACAACCGCCTGTACAAGCCCATAGCTTACACGCTGCCGCAGCCGCCGCGGGTGTCGCTCGTGTGACGTCCTCCCTATAGTCACCCATACACATGGTTGGATGATGCGGGACGGTGACGCCGCAGCGCCGTCGTTACACCTACTACAACCACCTGTACAAGCCCATAGCTTACACGCTGCCGCAGCCGCCGCGGGTGTCGCTCGTGTGACGTCCTCCCTATAGTCACCCATACACATGGTTGGATGATGCGGGACGGTGACGCCGCAGCGCCGTCGTTACACCTACTACAACCGCCTGTACAAGCCCATAGCTTACACGCTGCCGCAGCCGCTGCGGGTGTCGCTCGTGTGACGTCCTCCCTATAGTCACCCATACACATGGTTGGATGATGCGGGACGGTGACGCCGCAGCGCCGTCGCTACACCTACTACAACCGCCTGTACAAGCCCATAGCTTACACGCTGCCGCAGCCGCTGCGGGTGTCGCTCGTGTGACGTCGTCCCTATAGTCACCCATACACATGGTTGGATGATGCGGGACGGTGACGCCGCAGCACCGTCGTTACACCTACTACAACCGCCTGTACAAGCCCATAGCTTACACGCTGCCGCAGCCGCTGCGGGTGTCGCTCGTGTGACGTCCTCCCTATAGTCACCCATACACATGGTTGGATGATGCGGGACGGTGACGCCGCAGCGCCGTCGCTATACCTACTACAACCGCCTGTACAAGCCCATAGCTTACACGCTGCCGCAGCCGCTGCGGGTGTCGCTCGTGTGACGTCCTCCCTATAGTCACCCATACACATGGTTGGATGATGCGGGACGGTGACGCCGCAGCGCCGTCGTTACACCTACTACAACCGCCTGTACAAGCCCATAGCTTACACGCTGCCGCAGCCGCTGCGGGTGTCGCTCGTGTGACGTCCTCCCTATAGTCACCCATACACATGGTTGGATGATGCGGGACGGTGACGCCGCAGCGCCGTCGTTACACCTACTACAACCGCCTGTACAAGCCCATAGCTTACACGCTGCCGCAGCCGCTGCGGGTGTCGCTCGTGTGACGTCCTCCCTATAGTCACCCATACACATGGTTGGATGATGCGGGACGGTGACGCCGCAGCGCCGTCGTTACACCTACTACAACCGCCTGTACAAGCCCATAGCTTACACGCTGCCGCAGCCGCTGCGGGTGTCGCTCGTGTGACGTCCTCCCTATAGTCACCCATACACATGGTTGGATGATGCGGGACGGTGACGCCGCAGCGCCGTCGCTACACCTACTACAACCGCCTGTACAAGCCCATAGCTTACACGCTGCCGCAGCCGCAGCGGGTGTCGCTCGTGTGACGTCCTCCCTATAGTCACCCATACACATGGTTGGATGATGCGGGACGGTGACGCCGCAGCGCCGTCGTTACACCTACTACAACCGCCTGTACAAGCCCATAGCGTACACGCTGCCGCAGCCGCTGCGGGTGTCGCTCGTGTGACGTCCTCCCTATAGTCACCCATACACATGGTTGGATGATGCGGGACGGTGACGCCGCAGCGCCGTCGTTACACCTACTACAACCGCCTGTACAAGCCCATAGCTTACACGCTGCCGCAGCCGCTGCGGGTGTCGCTCGTGTGACGTCCTCCCTATAGTCACCCATACACATGGTTGGATGATGCGGGACGGTGACGCCGCAGCGCCGTCGCTACACCTACTACAACCGCCTGTACAAGCCCATAGCTTACACGCTGCCGCAGCCGCTGCGGGTGTCGCTCGTGTGACGTCCTCCCTATAGTCACCCATACACATGGTTGGATGATGCGGGACGGTGACGCCGCAGCGCCGTCGCTACACCTACTACAACCGCCTGTACAAGCCCATAGCTTACACGCTGCCGCAGCCGCAGCGGGTGTCGCTAGTGTGACGTCCTCCCTATAGTCACCCATACACATGGTTGGATGATGCGGGACGGTGACGCCGCAGCGCCGTCGCTATACCTACTACAACCGCCTGTACAAGCCCATAGCTTACACGCTGCCGCAGCCGCTGCGGGTGTCGCTCGTGTGACGTCCTCCCTATAGTCACCCATACACATGGTTGGATGATGCGGGACGGTGACGCCGCAGCGCCGTCGTTACACCTACTACAACCGCCTGTACAAGCCCATAGCTTACACGCTGCCGCAGCCGCCGCGGGTGTCGCTCGTGTGACGTCCTCCCTATAGTCACCCATACACATGGTTGGATGATGCGGGACGGTGACGCCGCAGCGCCGTCGTTACACCTACTACAACCGCCTGTACAAGCCCATAGCGTACACGCTGCCGCAGCCGCTGCGGGTGTCGCTCGTGTGACGTCCTCCCTATAGTCACCCATACACATGGTTGGATGATGCGGGACGGTGACGCCGCAGCGCCGTCGTTACACCTACTACAACCGCCTGTACAAGCCCATAGCGTACACGCTGCCGCAGCCGCTGCGGGTGTCGCTCGTGTGACGTCCTCCCTATAGTCACCCATACACATGGTTGGATGATGCGGGACGGTGACGCCGCAGCGCCGTCGTTACACCTACTACAACCGCCTGTACAAGCCCATAGCGTACACGCTGCCGCAGCCGCTGCGGGTGTCGCTCGTGTGACGTCCTCCCTATAGTCACCCATACACATGGTTGGATGATGCGGGACGGTGACGCCGCAGCGCCGTCGTTACACCTACTACAACCGCCTGTACAAGCCCATAGCGTACACGCTGCCGCAGCCGCTGCGGGTGTCGCTCGTGTGACGTCCTCCCTATAGTCACCCATACACATGGTTGGATGATGCGGGACGGTGACGCCGCAGCGCCGTCGTTACACCTACTACAACCGCCTGTACAAGCCCATAGCGTACACGCTGCCGCAGCCGCTGCGGGTGTCGCTAGTGTGACGTCCTCCCTATAGTCACCCATACACATGGTTGGATGATGCGGGACGGTGACGCCGCAGCGCCGTCGTTACACCTACTACAACCGCCTGTACAAGCCCATAGCGTACACGCTGCCGCAGCCGCTGCGGGTGTCGCTCGTGTGACGTCCTCCCTATAGTCACCCATACACATGGTTGGATGATGCGGGACGGTGACGCCGCAGCGCCGTCGTTACACCTACTACAACCGCCTGTACAAGCCCATAGCGTACACGCTGCCGCAGCCGCTGCGGGTGTCGCTAGTGTGACGTCCTCCCTATAGTCACCCATACACATGGTTGGATGATGCGGGACGGTGACGCCGCAGCGCCGTCGTTACACCTACTACAACCGCCTGTACAAGCCCATAGCGTACACGCTGCCGCAGCCGCTGCGGGTGTCGCTCGTGTGACGTCCTCCCTATAGTCACCCATACACATGGTTGGATGATGCGGGACGGTGACGCCGCAGCGCCGTCGTTACACCTACTACAACCGCCTGTACAAGCCCATAGCGTACACGCTGCCGCAGCCGCTGCGGGTGTCGCTCGTGTGACGTCCTCCCTATAGTCACCCATACACATGGTTGGATGATGCGGGACGGTGACGCCGCAGCGCCGTCGTTACACCTACTACAACCGCCTGTACAAGCCCATAGCTTACACGCTGCCGCAGCCGCTGCGGGTGTCGCTCGTGTGACGTCCTCCCTATAGTCACCCATACACATGGTTGGATGATGCGGGACGGTGACGCCGCAGCGCCGTCGTTACACCTACTACAACCGCCTGTACAAGCCCATAGCGTACACGCTGCCGCAGCCGCTGCGGGTGTCGCTAGTGTGACGTCCTCCCTATAGTCACCCATACACATGGTTGGATGATGCGATTAAGTCAGTGTCAGTTTTGTGACGACAATTAACGATACAGTTCGTATACAAATTAACTTTTTCTTTTCAATTTATAAATGCTATGCATATACACGTTATTTACATGTGAAACAAGTTCAATTTCACATAATTGGAATGCTTAATTATCGGCACAAAACTGACACAGAGTTAATTTTTATTTAACAACTCACGCCAATTGGGTACACGAATTTTTTAAATGCCCAGAATAACAATGCTAAAACTGTTGAAAACGGAATACAGTTGTCGAACACTGGGACGTTTACCTAAACTTCATAATTAATGTCTCTAATGCCATTTCATTCGGCTTAAAATGCATCTGTTGTTTTGATTTGGTCATAATTTGACTATTTGATTTGTTAGGTTTGACTGGTAGAGAATGCCATATGGCATTAAGTCCGCCTTTTATACGATAAGTTTCCTTTTGTGCAATAAAGTAAATGTAAATGCGGAGTGCGGAGTTGAACTCCATTGCGATAAGACGCGTCCACGCAGTGTACAGCGCGCGACCAGTGTGCCAGGACCCCTCCCTTACGGCGTTTACCTGTGCGGCCAGTGTCTGGCTCCGTTGGACGTCCCGACGCGCTGACCGGCCACTTGACCTATTGCTTACGGCTCTAATACGGACGGCCGGTGTCTCGCACGACTGGTCACTGGATTCACTAGTAATTATACCTACATTTTTTTTTTTTTCATAGTAACTTACTGCGACAAGTGAATAATAAAATGGCCATAAATTGCGTAGCTTGTCGCAAATCAATTAAAACCGCACAATATATGTCGTGCTCCAAATGCAGTGGCACTTACCATCCAGAATGTGTTAACAAAGACTACAGGAGCTTGGCAAAGAGTGAGATTTTGAGCTGGGCATGCCCAGCCTGTCAGAGCAAAATACCTAAATCAGACAACACATTAACGCCCGGGCGCCCGCAGGCTTTAGTGGCTGGCGCCGCGGATACACACTCATCATCCAAAACAAACGTCACCTTGCGCCCGCAAAACCGCGAATCAGAAAAGCGTCCTCAGTCACCGCTCCCTGATAACGACGCCTTAGTCGCGCTAACGAAAGAGATTATGCTGCTGCGTGAAGACATGGTCGAGGTTAAAAATCATCTAAAAAACCTAGCTTCTTGTGTGGGAAACTGTACTGCCCGCCTTGATGAATGTGACTCCAGGCTGGCCTGCTCGGATGCCAAAATACGCGTCTTGGAAGGAAAAGTTCTGGAAAACGCGTTTCTTCACCAGAAAGTCTGCCAATTGGAAGAGAGGCTGAATTCACAGGCGCAAAATGTAGTACGCAATGAAATCGAAATACAAGGTATCAATGAGCATACGAACGAAAACTTATTTCATATTGTCAAAATTGCCGCAACAAAGATTGGGATAGATCTGACAGAGTCAGACGTAGACGAAATTTCGCGGGTTGGCCCCCGCCGGGGGGCAGGCGCTCAGAACTCGGAGTCGTCCCTTCCACGGCCTGTCGTCCTTCGCTTTGTACGTCATATGAAGCGTCGTGAATTCCTGAAAGCGGCTAAGGCTAGACGCAACATTACCACTGCCGACATTGAGGTAGCTGGACGGAGTAGTAAGATCTACTTTAATGAAAGGCTGACGAAGGAGAATAGGGAATTATTTCGTCAAGCTAGAATGTACAAAACAACACAATTCTACAAATACTGTTGGACTTCTAATGGACGCATCTTTATGCGCAAGAGAGAGGGTGGCCCTGTCATCGCGATACGAGGAACAGCGGACCTTGATAGAATTAAGGAAACAGATCACGCCTTCTCCCCTGCGCTCCCCATCTGCCCTGAGACTGCTAACCTTGGCCCACGCCCGGATGGTCCCTCCGCGGCGGACTCGTCGGCTCAGGAGACGTTTCGTGGCGAAGATTAATAGCAATGATTATTTACGTTTGATTCTACAGCTTTTTCTAATAATTACTTTTGTAGCAAAACAGAATTTGGCCATCTGTTTAGATGTTGGCTTAACACGCAATAGAAATATCAACACATATACACAAACTCACTTTCCACTCACAAATTCATACACCATCGCATACATGGCAACTGCACATATTACTGCTGAAACCGCATTAATTACGTTGCTGAAACTATTTATCGGCACACAAACTTCATGGCTTAATCTAATAGGTTTATACTTCCATCTCTTTCCAAGTATCAATGGCAGCATTTGAATTAGGATCTGATATTGACCAATCCATTGCCATAAGTTGTCAGAGGCTCGAAGCCTTGGAACAGTGTAAACCTTTTTTTGGAAGTGTCGACTCTCTGAAGTTCATGACTCTGAACATCAGAAGTCTGCAACGAAACTTCAGCGCATTCGAAGTAGCCCTAAATCGAATGGATACTGTTTTCGATGCCATCATACTTACCGAATGCTGGATAAACGAGCACTCGGTAATCAACCGTATTTCAGGGTATAATGTTTTTCATACATCCAAGTATATTAATAAAAGTGGTGGTATAGCGGTATATATTAAAGACTCTTTTTCTGT
This sequence comes from Epinotia bilunana, assembly GCA_947049275.1. Taxonomy (NCBI): domain Eukaryota; kingdom Metazoa; phylum Arthropoda; class Insecta; order Lepidoptera; family Tortricidae; genus Epinotia; species Epinotia bilunana. The sequence goes on along the minus strand of OX346261.1, from coordinate 24,111,491 downwards.
CTCTACCGTGGAACCAAAGTTCGATGACGCAAACTGTATCTCGGTCGCCGTGTCAGATAAACTGAAAATCATAGGGATTTACCGATCCCCCTCATTCCATAATATAGACAGATTTGTAAACTCTCTCGATCAGGTACTGGGTGAATCTAAAGGATTTCAAAATGTAGTGGTAATCGGAGACATAAACGTTGATATAATGGATTCCTCAAATAATCAATCCGCTGACTACTTGCACATGCTGGCAATGCATGAGTTTCTTCCGGCTGTGACCATTCCTACGAGAAACAGCTCGTGTCTTGACCACATTTTTATAAAATCTAAAACTCGTGCAACAGGTGCTGTTTGCTTGTGTCCTATTACAGACCACGAAATTGCCATAGCCGCAATTACCACTCCCAAACACAAAGAAAACCAGCGGTTGCGATGTTCTACAAAAACTGACTTTGTTGCAGCTGCGCAGGAACTAAGAGCAGCTGACTGGTCTAAGGTAACTAGTTCTGAAAATGTGAATGAGGCGGTTACTATATTTCATGACATTATATCCACTGCAATAAACAGTAACACCTGTAGGGTAAAAGTTAGTCGCTCCCAATTCAATCTAAAGCCCTGGATCACACCCGGTTTAATCAGGTGCATGAAGCACAGGGACAAATTACACAGCCGAGCAAGAGCCTCTCCCAACGACCAGGTCCTTCAAGCCATATATAAGCGGTATAGAAACTTCTTTGACAATCTATTATTCAACCTGAAAAATGAATACCAAACCAAACAGTTAACAGAGGCTAAGGACAATCCAAAGAAGTTGTGGAAATCAATAAAAAGCATTTGCCATTGCCAAAGCACTTTAAGCTCAGCAACTGATCTGAATTCCTTGTCAGATTCTCCAAAACAGTCATTAAATGTTACTAACCAACACTTCGCCACGGTGGGTCAAAAGCTAGCCGTAAGTATTCTTTCCAGACTTTCAGAGACTCAATCTTCCTTAGCTTCAAAGGTTAAACCTCGCAACTCACCCGCTAACTCCCTTTTCTTCCATCCAACCAACGTCAATGAAATTGATACGATTATTTCTAACTTAAAAATTGACAGTGCGCCTGGTCCAGATTTTGTCAAGCCACTCTTTATTAAAGAAATCAAAGAGATTATCCTCGACCCGTTAACTCATATTTGTAACTTGAGTTTGACCTCCGGTTGCTTTCCGGATCGATGGAAGTTAGCACTAGTGTCTCCTATTTACAAAAACGGGCCAAAAAATGACCCCAACAATTATCGCCCAATATCACTTCTTAGCGTATTTTCCAAAATACTCGAGAAGATAGTTAATTCTCGTCTCACGGCCTTTCTCGAAAAAAATAAAGCTCTCTCAGATAATCAGTTTGGTTTTAGGAAAGGCAAATCTACAGAAGACGCAGCTATTTACCTATCGAATAAAATATCTAGTTCCCTTGATGGCGGCAATAAATGTGTTGGGGTATTTTTGGATCTCTGTAAAGCATTTGACACTGTGTCAATAGAAATCTTACTTAATAAACTTAATTCCTTGGGCGTTAGAGGGGTAACTCTCAATTGGTTTCGCAGTTACCTGACTGATAGGCGTCAGTCCGTTAAAATTGGCGAATTTTGCAGCGACGAGTTGCCACTCACTTTTGGAGTTCCACAAGGCAGCATCCTCGGCCCTTCGCTATTTCTCGTTTACGTCGATGATATCCTTAAGCTTAATCTGAATGGTGCTGAAGTAATCTGTTATGCGGACGACACTGTGGTACTGTTTTTCGGTAAGACATGGGAACAAGTTTTTGACCTGGCAGAGCGTGGGCTATCTGATATTTGTACATGGCTAGAAAACAATTTGCTTACTCTAAATACGAATAAATCCAACTTTCTTACATTTTCTAAGTCCCCAGTATCTTTTGCTCATCTAAATAATAATTTATTAATACACACAAGTAAATGTCCCAGCCGTGTCAATAGTTCCATCGCATGTTCCTGTAGTTCAATTGTTAAAACTGATAAAGTCAAATATTTGGGACTAATAATTGATGATAGGCTAACCTTTAAGCAGCATATCTCTGCGCTATCCAATAGAGTCAGAAAATGTATTTACATAACAAAGAAACTCCGCTACTGTGCCTCGGAACAAGTGCTACGTATTGTATACTATGCCCTGTGCCAATCAATACTACAATATGGTATATCTGTTTGGGGTAGTGCTCCAAAAAGCACTCTGATAGTTCTGGAAAGAGCACAGCGCGCAGTAATTAAAGTAATGCTCCGAAAACCTATTCTTTTCCCCACGGACACTCTTTATCGAGACTCCAAACTTTTAAGTGTAAGACGACTTTATGTCTTAAAAGCTACTTCACGAGCCCATGCAATAGTTACAAAACTATCAATTTTTCCGCAGCTCCTGACCAAACGTGTATTTAAAGCTCCTCTTCCTAATTATAGAACATTATTCGCAAAACGCTCACCTGACTATATGCATCGGCGAATTTACAATAAGATCTGCAAAATTCTTGAGATTCAACATTACTCTATTGGTAACGCTATGGCGGTTGTGAAAAAGTGGCTTGTCTCTCTATCATATAGTGACACGGAGGCCCTACTTCTTATCAAGTGAAACTCAATCGTACACACTAACTAACGCACACACGCACACTCACACACACAAGCACGCAAGCACACAAATACAAAACACACACACACACACACACACACACACACACACACACACACACACACACAGTTTGCGCATGTGTTCTTATATGTAGGTATAATGCTTGTTATTACTTTCCTCTTTTGAGTTCATTCTAATTTCTTGAATAACTTCATATTGTTTTACAAATTGCACTCCAGGGTCCCAAGATTCAGGCTCAGCCTAGTTTGGGGTCCGCCTGGCATCTCATTTTATATGTAAACATGTGTATTATTAAGCAAATAAATGTTTTTTGTTTTTGTTTTTTGTTTTAAAATAAATAAATAATTAATTAATTTTGAATCCGTCCATGGTAACTGAAAGTATTCCTACATTTTCGTTAAATGTTGGGTAATATGTAATTTGATGTAATAAATGAAACAAGTGGTAATTTCACGATTTTATTAAATACCTCAATCGGGTAAATATTAATTATAAGTATAAAAAAATATATAAAAGGAATGAACAAATAAATGCGTGGAAATTACATACTTGCGCCCTCTAGCTCACACTAGCTGTATTACTGTAAGGTACAAAATCTCAGAGAGCGTTATTATTAAAATGATTATAAAATTCATTAAAATTAATTAAATATTGATATAAATCTGATTATTTACTTTAATCCTACAGTGGCTTTACACGAAGAAGCCAAGAGTCATGTTAATAGTCTGACGCAGTTTGCTCGTACGGTGTGTACAGTGCAAAGTTATGTGTACACTTTGCACCTTATCTCATCGCAATAAGGATCATTAGTGTATACATATCTTCGAAAGAGGAATACTCGGATCTCTAGAAGCAGCTAAATCTGCGACACTACGCAATGCTCCTAAGAGCGCTCGTACACAATAAACTATTTAAACATAACCGTATGTTTAGTTTGAGAACCTTACGCTAGAGGAAGGCGTTAACTAGACAACACATTCAATCATGGCAAATACATTCCCAATCATTTACTTAATTCATATTATTTCGAGTATAAAGTGTCTAGATAACGCGTTCAGTGTCACAAGGAATACAACCTTCTATAAACATATTCATCTCAATAATACATTTGGTAAGTCAGTGATTTTTAACCAGATAGTAATGGTTAACATAATTATTTGGCCAATTTTCTTATAATTAACTTATAAAATAATATTTAAATTAACTCACGGCAATAGTGCTTGGATATAACACTGCAAAATTCTAATTTCATCGCATTTACAAAAGCTATGGAATCGGCACGGCATCTAGTGAACACAGGAGAATACTCAGCCATCCCAACACAGGAACACAGCATTGAATGTTGAAGTCATATACCCAATATCAAAATGTATTCTTTTCCACTCTACGAGTAGAACAACTGTTTGCTTAGCTGGCCGCAGGATCTGTGATCGGTTTTGAATTAACAAAATACGTCACAAAGCACTACACTAATAAATCAGGCCGCTTGTAAAGCAATCTATCGTCAGTTTACACGACTGATGCACTCATCTCTGACGAATAGGAGTGAAAATGAGATGAATGCTATCAGCGTTCTAGTCGAGTTAGTTAGCCCGACATGAAAAGGCGGTTGTTTCGTATCAACACACTATCAAAATGATATTGTTGAACTCCTGTTTTGCGTCTGGTAGGGTAATTACGTAACTTGAAACAGACCTCAGGTTGGAAAACATTTCGCTATTGGTTTCGCAATTCCGCTTAGACCGTCGCCATAAGATACTATCGACAACACAGCTAACTGACCATCCGCGCACTTTATGTTCATTGTAATAAGGTTCTATATAAATTCAGGATGGTCAGTTAACTGTGTTGGCGTTTGTACATCGGAGTGAACAAGGTACTCACAAATATGAATCTATTGTCAGGACGTTAGAGTGCGTGTTCATATATTACTGCGGCTCTAGTATAAGTTTTACCGAAACAAAACGTTACGACCGCGTTTGCGTTTAGCTGTCAAATCCCATACAAATTGAGGGTAAAACGCAAACGCGATCGTAACGTTTTGTTTCGGTAAAACTTATACTACAGCCTCTGAACATCCTGAAGTGTACAGATCTATTTCTTGTCAAGGACCCGAGTACTAGGAGCGCAAACAGCTGCAAAAGTCATACTACTTCTGGGTCTTGCCAAGCGTGAGCGTGGTTTGCTGCTTGCACCGATAGAACTCGATGGTCTGAAACGGATATATTTGATGTCGAGGAGCCGAGTACCAGGAGCGCATAAAACAGCAGAAGTTTACTTTTTCTTGCTCTTGCCGAGCGTGAGCGTGTGGTGCGACTGCGCGGTCTGCTGCTTGCGCCGGTTGAACTCGATGGTCTCGTCCTCGACCTTCTTGCGCAGCTCTTCTAGACGCTTCTTCTCGTCCGTGTGGTCTTTTTTCAGCTTGTCGAATTTCGAGTGCAACTGCAATAAATTAACATTTCCGGTTGAACAGAGCGCGTTTACATATTTGATGCAACAGTCAGTATCTAAATATATATTAGGATAGACAAAGCGGACACTTACGAGGGCTGCTACTTATGTATGCGGAATAGAAAAAATAATCAAACGTACATAGTTTTTTTGTTTTGTTTTACTAAATATAGTTTTATTGTTTTTCAAAATATTCTCCGTGATGATCGATGCACTTTTGCATACGTGTAAACCAATTTTTAAAGCACTTTTGCCACTCTGATTGAGGTATCTCCAAAACGTGTTGTTTGAACGCGTCGACCTTCACGGGTCGAAAATCGTTGACCACGTAATTTATTCTTTACATTTGGAAATAAATAAAAATGATTGGGTGCCAAATCAGGGCTGTACGGTGGGTGAACCGTTAATTCTATATTTTGACCTTCCAAAAATTGAGTTGTTTCGCGTGATGTATGACAGCTGGCGTTGTCATGGTGAAGAATGATTCTGCGTCGCTGGTTGTCTTTACGTATTTCTTCAAACACTTCTGGCAAACAAATGGTCGCGTACCACTCCGAATTAACCGTTTTACGATTTTCCAGTGGCACTGTAGCCACATGGCCATTCATACCAAAAAAGCAGGCGACCATTTGCTTCAAGGTGCTTTTTGCACGAGTAACTTTCGTAGGGTTCGACTCATTTTGAAACACCCACACTGTTGATTGCTGTTTAGTTTCGGGATCATACGCATATATCCAAGATTCGTCACCTGTGTAGATATTATAAACAGCTTTTGAGCCACCACGGTTATATTTTTTCAACATTTTTTTGCACCATTCGACTCGAGCCTCTTTTTGATCCTTAGTTAAATTGTGCGGCAACGCGAACAAATTTTTTTACAGCTAAATGTTCATGTATATCTTATCAATGCTCGTCATAGATATCCCCAGAATTGCCTCTATCTCGCGATACGTAACATGACAGTCATGCATTATAAGTTTCCGCACTGCTTCAATATTTTGTGGTACAACGGCCGATTTCGGGTGACCTTCCTTAACTTCGTCCGTAAGCATACTACGTCCAGGATTGAACTCACTAAACCCGTGATACACAGTAGTTTTTGATGGAGCTTCATCACCAAAAGTCAAAGTTAATTGATCTATGCATTGTTGTTGCGTTAAGCCACGCCGAAAATCGTAATAAATCATAGAACGAATATTTTCACGAGTAAGTTCCATTCTTGCAACAAGATAACATTTTAAACCCGCCAAAAACAGACTAGCGTACTCAAGAAAAAAATATATAGCGGCCACTATTAAAAAGAAAGTTCAAATTTTACCATGGAGGTCAAAAATTGTGTTTAAGAAAGTTGGAATCCTGGATTCCGGATACATAAGTAGCAGCCCTCGTATCTGAAAATTCAGCATGAAAGGTTAGAAAGATTAGAGATTATAGAATGGTTAAATTACAAGAACTCTAAATTAAAAGAAGCGGTATTAGGAACTAGACTTTTGAGGCCTACTTGCAGATTTGGGTGACAATGTGTACCAGGATAACATGAGTGTGCAGTACCTCGCGCTCAGCGTCCTTGAGCTCGGACTCCTTCTCCTTGACGCGGTGCACGAACATCTGCCGCATCTCGTCCTCCTTCTGTTGGAGCTCGGCCAGGTGTGCGCTGCGCTTCTGCTCGAATGTCTGCTGGAATGACACCTGTAGGAGAATAGACACGGGTTAAACATAAGCCATAAAATACGGTGTTAGTGGGTCGCTGAGGACCTGTCCGATAATATGGACATAGAGAGGGAGCGGAGAGCGCTATCTGTTCGCTGTAACATGGTGGCTCGGAGATTTGCAGGTTGTACTACTAGAGAAGTTAAAGTCACACCTGCAATCTCTGGGTTAACTTTACGCAGAGGACGTATAGCGCACTCCGTGTGCAGTACAACAACGCCTTCAGGGCTCTGCTGGGTCTTCAACGGAGGTGCAGCGCGTCGGGCATGTTTGCTGAGGCGGGGGTTGACGGCTCTCATGCTATTATAAGAAAGCGATCAGCCTCTGTATTGGACAGGCTTCGAAGAAGCCCCAGTAGCATCCTGAGGGTGTTCCCTGACAGATGGGACTCGCCCATGTTGAGGAGATGGGTTGGTCTTCACTCCAGTCATGTGGATTTTAACTGGTGACAATATTATGCTTATGTTGATACATTGACCCATTAATTTCATTTATTTTAATTTTTAACTGTACTTAGTTGGTTTTGATAATTTGGATTGTATTTTAATTTTAATTTAATTTGATGACATTTATTTTCTCTGACTTCAACGCAAATAAAAAAGTCGCAAAATAATGTATTGTTTGAGTACGCTGAGTAAAAAAAGGAAAATACAGACCAAACTTTGGTTTTTTTTTCTATCGAGGAAATTTCAAGCAATCATGTATAGGTAAAATCAGAAAAACAATCATATAGTCAAGAATCATATATCTGAAAATCAGACTTTATTGTTTCTTAAACTAGTCAGAACGGCGTTTCAAAGCACGCGATAATTTCCAATGCACCGCCTTAACGGAAATTGACAAAAACACGTAGTATAATAAGTGATTCCCGTAGTTTTACTATTGTTGTGTTTGTTGTTGGTGCAATAGCGCAATGCACAAGGAGGCATTTTTAAAAGTTTTAAGTCAAACTACATTCGAAACGACCGCCATCACTGCCCGCTACAGACTAAACCAATATACTCTCACGAGAGTATATTGCCATGCGCAAACTTATACTAGGTGACGTCTATTCTAGTAATATAAGACAATGGCGGGACTCACGGGCTTGTTGTCCGCGTCCACGTCGCTGAAGCCCATCTGCTGCAGGCGCCGGCGCCGGTACAGCTCGTAGTGGCGCGCGTGCGTCTTCTCGCGCATGTCCTCCATGTTGGTGCGGATCAGCATCTCGCGCAGCTTCACGAAGTCGCAGTGGGACTCGTTCTCCACTGGAACAGCGTCATTTACTGTTTAGTCTGCGTCGTGCGCGTTTATATCGTAATACCATACAGGCTTTCGTTACCTTTAGGATGATTTTCGGGATACAAACTACCCTCATACCAAATCTCATTTTAATCGGTTACCTTGAGAAGGTAAAAGACACTGAGTTCGCATTTTCTCTTTAAGAGTTCCATATACTGCAGTTTGAATTTCATTGAGATCAGCAGAGTTTCAAATAGAAGGCATTTGCCAGGTCTGCTTTGGGCAAGCGACAGACTACCGTTACCGTACGTAAGTTAAAAAGGATGACATTCTTTGATGGTGCGCGTACGGGAACGCAAACTACTTCTGGCAACATTGTCAAGCGTGTCCGTCTCGGAACTTACACGTGGCAGTTGGGTAGGTTAGGCAATTAGAGGTAACTGATGAGCTGGCTGGCTGGTCATATCTCACCCTGCACGGTGCCCCATGGGTACTGGCGCGCGCGCACGGTCTTGTTGCCGATCTTGACCATGTCGGTGGAGCCCACGACGGCGAAGGGGATGTGCGAGTTCATGGACCCGTTCACCTCCGCCACGGACTCGTCGTCGGTGGGGAACGCGTAGATCTCCACGCCGTTGGCTGACAGCTCGTGCATTATCTTCGACTGGAACAATATTTTGAACCTCTCTTCTTAGATATAATGGTGATCTTTGCGTAAGTTGTGTTTGCAGTTGTATAACTCTTAAAGATTAAGGTAGCACTTAACAAAGATAAGGAGCCAGGTAATCCGTTTACCCAAACCACAACTATAACAGAGCCTGCATGGCCTAAGAAACATTATTTCTGAAATGGTTCTCTGCGTATACGTAATTTTCGTTGGTAACAAACTATCATGTCAGTCAATTTATAACATTGGCGCTAAAATATAGACATGCCAGCAGACAAATCACGCACATAGCTTCGATGAAAGCAGTGTTAAAGATAATTTATGAATTTACTTACCATAACTATTAATTAAGTTAATATTGAAATAAATAAATGAATAAAAAGTTGTGCATCATTCAATGTGCGGAAACGGGCATTTCCGGGCATAGGCTTTTCATATATTTATTTATTTTCGGGCACAGCACAGCACACCGACCCGCGACCTCTGAGTTAGCGCCAGACATATTTGGATATGCATACTTTGGTTACGGTCACGAGTGTCACTTCACGCGTGGGTCACTTGCCCATGGCCTTCGAAAGTAACGAGCTGCACGTGCACTGATTTTGATTTTTCTTCACAAAATTTACAGGGACAAATGGTTTTGCCTTTCCATATAAAGCGTATACTAAAACAGATAAGTGCACCAGAGACCGTAACAGAGGTGTCCCGTTCCAACATAGGCGTTAGACTATAAGGGTGTTTGACCAATAACGACTGGTCTCCACACATGTCTTTTAAAACCTGAAAAGTTGACTTTTAAGTAGGGTGTTATCAATAAATTATTCAATTCAATTTATTTAATTCAGGCCAGGTCCATAAAATATGTTGGTAAAAATAGACCAAGCCTATTGTATTGTATTTATTATTGACTATTGTATACTTGTAGCTTCATGGAACGGCCCACTGCTTGGAAACTAGCCTGTTGTTTGTGGCACCATCACCTCTTGGAGACAAAACTTGAAAAGTTATACTTAAGGCTATTTTCTGGAGGCTGTGAGATTAGCTTAGTTCAACGTAGCTAGCTCTCTGTAGACATTTTTTTGCCATCTTCGCCTGACGATAAGCCCTTTTTTTATCAATAATAAAAAGTGAGTGTACAATACGCGCCGGCATAAGTTTCCGTCTCCGAAGTTAGCTACTAGTAGCGTCCCTCCAAACTTGGGAATGGGGCTGAATGAACGCGACAAGCGATCGACCGCTCGCCTGTTACCGGCCGGGCGTCCCTTCAGAACATCATCAGCGTCGCGATGGTGTCAGAGGGGTTCGCCGGGTGTACGGGGCGCGACTTGCGGCTAACTTCAGAGAAGCGAACTTATGTTGCGCATATGTAGGTGTGTACCTTGAACTTCTGCAGCTCGGTCTTGGAGATGGTGTCGGCCTTGGCGATGATGGGGATGATGTTCACCTTCGTGTCCAGCTTCTTCATGCACACCAGGTCGATGGACTTCAGACCGTGCCCTGCCACAATCACAATAACGTCATCGATATTGTAATGCTCAATGTGTGTAATATTCCTTACAACAACAACTGCGCAAGCTGACTAGTGCAATCGTATTTCGATCATTGTGGGCACCAGACCACAGCCAGATTCTTAAAATTGGTTTCTCTAGCTCTGCTAAACCATTAGGCGCTTGTGTTGTAACCCAGTAATAGCCTGCCACGATATTTTTTATTGCTGGACAATAAAGACGAATTAAATGTGATCGTGTAGCATGATCTTTAGTGTGTCTTTCTTCAAAATTAGTGAATTTATAGTGTATTGAACACTTAGAAATTGTGCGACATGCACAATTTCCAAGCACCTAGTGTGAGCCAGTCTCATATCTATTCCAGATCAAAACTATAGGATTTTTAGCATAAGATTAAATGCCGGGGTGTTTTGTCTGGAAAGCCGTCTTACTAATATGAATAAAAAGTCCCTATAAAATGGAGTAAAACTTTCCACATCCCTATCTTAACTGGCTGAGGCTTTGGACTCCCATCCCTACATCAGCTAACTATGTACATTTCATACACACATTACGCACAACAATGTCACATACGATAAGTTTCGCCTCTGGAATGTTAATTTCCAGTCATTTATCTATCGGCGTTAATGCATTCATTGTTTACCGCGGACCACTATCTTCGGCTAAGGATCGCAATATGGCGGGGGTGCCGTTACCCGCGTTGTTATTGTCGCGCACGCGCTGTGAATACACACGGTAGCAATAACATATGCGGCTTCAAGGACGTGTCATAAATATAAGTTTACTAGGCAAGTAGGCGGGAGAAAGTAATACATACGTGACGCGAAACTAGGGACGATGATACTAAACTGAACATAATTCCTGATGTATCACTATCCAAACACAAAGCTACCCATACCCAAATATAGACTTCCCAGAAATCTCACGGCTATAAGGTTAAGAATTGAACTGTTACTAATTATTTATTTATTAGGGACCAGATGATTATCAAAGATATGCCCGAAATCCCAAGCCCAGGTATTTAATGCCATCCGGAAAGCAGCCTAAACAGCAAAGATTCAAGAAACTGACTTTTAATTACTTATTGATCTGAAAGGCGGAAGCCGAAAGGTTCCAAATGATTGAATAAATATTAGGCTTAACTAGTATAATACCGCAATCAAGTAGAGTTATAATAATAGACTTGTGACCTGGAAATAAGTTTCACTAGATAGCATTCTTGTTGCCCTTAAAATGAAACTGCTGGTCTACGAGCCAGGAATAAATAATTCAAATGATTGAGCGACAAGCATAATTCATGACAAGTCACTAACCCGTAGGACAGATGAAGTAGAGACACACATGGAGCCTGGAGTCGTGGTAGATGGGGAGGGAGCGCTTGATCTTCAGCTCCTCCTGCAGGTAGGCCTCGAACTGCGCGTCCAGGTGGTCCACCACCGCCTTGAAGCTGTCTTCCTTGTTCACCTGGTCGCCGTAGCCCACGGTGTCACAGATCGTCAGCTGGAAAACCACCGGAACTCCATTTTTGTCCATTGTGACTGATTCCAATCAAATTTAAATCTGTTTCGTGCGCTCGCTTTTACCCAGGTATCGTGTCAGCGATTAGGAAGAGATTAGAACGTGAAAGAGATGAACCAAAGTGAGATTGATCCTTTATTATGCACTTGCATACCCTACGAATTGTCATATCAAACGAGAAAATGACTGTAATTAGCATTTCAAATGAAAATAAAGTATTGTATTGGGCTACAGGTGAGGGCAACACAGCTCAGGCGAGGTGTGTTGTCTGGTTTAATGAGTGACAAACACAACATAAAATTTTCGCGACTTTCCAACTTAAACATTTTTTTGGTGCATAATTTTCTGCATGGTGGTAAGTGTACTCCATAGCTAGAATTCACATAAACACAGCTATGGGTTGCCTTTGGATATCCGTGCTTGAATATTTTGTGACACCCGAAATAAAAAAATATGGAATTATTTACCACAATAAGTCATATTCCGTAATGGAATAAAACCCATTAACTCTACAGCTACAGTACAATTGGAGGAAGATGTACTGTATGGTATAAATAATGGATTTTATTCCATTGTTATGCTACCCCTGGAAATGATGTGTATTTTTTTTCTTTAAACTACATTTTGCGGGCTAGTTCCACCCTCCAGTTCCAAGTATATCTAGATGATCACCTTGAGGCGGACACTGCTCTCCTGTAGTTCGTAGGTGTGTGCCTTCAGTTTCACTGTGGGCAGGTTGTGGGGGCTTGGTACTGACTCAAAGTTGGTGTTGAACAGTGAGTCCATCAGAGTTGACTTTCCCAGCCCTGTCTCACCTGCGATAACATCACATCACATTCATCAGAATTCTGGTACATTCCTAGTGATGACAACCTCATAAAAATTGGAGGAAAGCATATTTGACTTCATAATCTATAAAAGTTGTCACAAGTACACCACTAACATATTTTGAAAGTTCATTGAGATATCAGATTATTAAATAACTCCATAAAAGTAGAAAATTCTTGATAATAACTAGATGAATGAATATTTGATGTAATTACCTACTTTGTTTACCCAATCTAAACTTAGGCACAGTATAATAAAGAGTACGACTTAGGCAATACAGTTTTTATCAACAAACAAATGTACCTATATGAGAATAGGAATGCTAGATAAAAGTAATGCAATTGCACCCACATGTACCAAGGTGCCATAAAAGGCAAGAGGTCATGGTGTCGAAACGATAAGCCCGTACGTGGGTGATTAGTAAAAGGTGCAGTGAAGTGAATCATCAGTCACCTATGCAGAGGATGTTGAACACGAAACCGTTCTGCACACTCTTGTTCACCAGCTGGTCTGGCAAGCTGTCGAAACCGACGTGCCCCGACAGCTTCAGAGTACGCAGATTCTGCTCCATCTACAAAACAAGTAAAAAAACGTCTAATACACCGAGTTTCACCGACACTGTTCGCTGATGTTGTACAACGAAACGATGTAGTGCAAACGAACTAATTCCGAGAGTAGGATGTATATTGTTTGCATTCCTGCATGCGTACGGTTACACTGTTTACCATTTTGCTCCAGTTCTAAAAGTTGAACGTTAACTGACACACAATTAAAGCAGTTTTCTGTTGAGGAAAGGAAATGGAGCAACGCCCAATGTATTTATCTTACAGGTCGTACAGTAACCGGTCACTACACTATTTCATAATTGCTAGAAGTAGAATTCGATTATAAGCGACACAAAGCCTTAATATTTGCTAAAGGAACATAAAATATAAATGTAAAACTCACTTTCGGAGGTTCGACATCTATCGCCGCCATGTTTACGGTAACGACTGAACCAGTATGAAGTGAAGTGTGTTTCACTTCAATTGGCATTCTCGCACTAACTTCACATTACAATTTGACCAACATAACACTGACTGTTGTATAAAACAAATTATAAATTCTGTTTAATATTATATTTTTTGTACATTATATTTTTTTGATTTTTCAATATCAGATTGCCTTTCTTTGTGAAAACTAATGCATTTGTATCCATAGCTTGTCATTGTCAAATTCCACCAATGTTGCTAGTATACGACGCAACCCTTTAGTAAGGGTAATAAAAGTAAAGTAAATAAATTACAAAAAAAAAGTTTCGTCAAATATCGTGTTTGAATAAACAAAAAACTATTTTACAGAAGCGACTGCGCACTTACTTATGCTACATTCATCAGTAGAATTCGGTTGCCGTTGACGTATTTAAACGAATATAAATGATATTCTTATTCACTGTCTCTTGTAATTGTATATCGTTTGTTTGTGTCATATTATCTCATGATTTGTACCTAATGTAGTAAAAGAAATGTCTAATGATGTCATCTAACGCATCCTCTAAGTTTGTAAGTATTTGTTTCATTCTGATGGCATTTCTCTATGAATATAAAGAGTAATACCAAATAAAAATACCTAATCTGCTACAATTGCGTCAAATTTTTCGTTGTTTTATTTACCCCATAAGAGAAGCTTCATTAATTCGCTCGAATGAGTTAAGAGAAATCTTGCGCTGGCAACACTGAAAAATTCCAAAATGGCAGAATGCGACTTTCGTGTGTTATCATGTGAGCCGATATAATGATGTTTTCTTGAATATTTGGTGTTGAGTGGATTTTAAAATTGTGTAAAAGTGAAAAGTGAACTAAAAAACCATGGCGGACTTAAAATCGCCGCCGTATTGTGATATTAAGAGACCTGAGGAAGTCGTCAGGATGACGACGAAAGATAGCCTGAAATTTGCAGTTCTTATCGGGCTGATTGAAGTCGGACAAGTGACCAACCGCGAGCTGGTGAACACCGTCCTGCATCTGGTGAGTACCCTGGATACCCATGCATCGCAGTTGCATAATAAAAATTCTTATAAACTTGCTTGGAGGTCCAATAAGAATCGTCTAAGAAAGGTTATTTTGCACAATATTTTGAGTGGGATTTATGGTGTTTATTTAGATTTGCATCATGTTTTTATGGTGTCATTATGATTATTTCAAGTGCTAAGTGTTAGACTAGAGATATGAGGTGTGTTGGTAGGTGTGGAGTGAGGTGGCGCGTCTATTTTCATTGTTTTTATCGATCGCCTGGTGGTGAATCTGATCGCGCGGGCAGCTCGGCCGGCGCGCGGTTTGTTTTGGTGCGCGGAGCGCGCACCGCGGGCGCCGGTGTTAGCCTGCCGACACGTTGACTCGTTGCTACGTACACCACCACTACATGACATGACCATTGGCACCACATTTTCTGTCCCACCACCATGAGCCGCGAATGTTAGAGTGCAGCCGCTAATTGAAGCGAGGTAGGTAATGACGGAGTCACCTTGAAAATGCCATTTCGATGCAATTACACTGTGACATGGCTAACTATTGTTATAAAGTAATGGAGTGAGTACTAAACTTGTATGTATTTCAGTACGATAGCCATAACATCTTTTGTGCGGCACGAAGCGCGACATATTGCGTGAAGCCTAGGTATTTCGCAGAATGTCTAAGAGGCTTACCACCACCTTGAATGTTTTTGAATTTTTTGTATTTATGTAAATTTTCGCCTACTCAAATCTGAAAAAACATGATTTATGAGCTTAGATAACTTAGGAAATGTTATGAAAAAAGTACAGCCCCTTCATAGTTTCCAATTCCGTCTTATTTTCGAGGCATTGACATAAAAAAACTTGTCGAAAAAAACGTAGGTAGTTATTGTTATTACCTTGAACAAAAAAGAAAACTCGGTTCAAAACGTGTTTTTTCATGTGTTTTTGATACCTATACAATTTTCTGCACGATATTGGTTTCTCGTAACAGTTTATTCGCATATTTTTTCTCTAAACAAATGAGAAAACCCTTTGGCGTCCATTCATTGACAATAAAACATTTTAAAATCCTGTTCATAACCATTTGCGTAAGAATATAACATAACACTAACGTTACATTCGGACCATTTATCATTTTGCGACTTTATATTACAGCTTGAGCACAGTAAATACGAAAATGTAATTTCCCAAAGTTTAGCTGGAAGAAATCTCTTATTTATAAACTGTACCTTTATGACACGTTCATATTTGTATGTTTTATTAACCCGTTGTTGCGAACTGTAGTACAATAAAGTGCTTCCGTACAAACCTACACAAAAATATATCCTGACGTTTCAAGCACTTTACAGCGCTCGTTGTAAAATAGTAGGGTCATTTCATTACGCCGGTTACACGGCTAGCACGGCTATCACTGGACGGCCCGCGAGCTGTGTAGCGGCGGCTTGCCGTCTCTTTAGTTTTCCGTTCTCAGTTCCCGGAGGAAGGGGGTGTCACAGTGTGTACAGTCGGCAGTGAGCACCTACAGTCGCCGCCGAATACTGAGCGAACAAGCTTCTTGCAAGCGGAGCACGACTATTGTCTACGTGTTAGAGCGCGTTTAGATATTTCTGAGACATTGGCCAATAGAAGCTGCGTAGAAAAAGTAACATGATACCTATTAATACGTATAAAATATAGGTTCGACTGTTCTTATGATTTGACGCTCGCTACGAGAAAAATAGCAAATTAATGGACTATTGGACGTTATATTAAGTAGTAAGCTCTGCATTATTATTAGCCTTACTCTCCCTGTCCCCGGGACACCGAGACGATCAATCAAGTCTGTCCATGGACCGATCTTTGATACGGATCCAAATGATCTGTACTGAGCCTTATGTTATTGTCAATAGAATCTTATGTTGATAGTTTAGGGGCGCCAGGAGTCTCGCCTCTCCATACAAACTTAGATTGGTCCTCATTTGAAAACGACATTCTAGAGCATAACATGAAACTTTCTATACACAATGTTATTCGCCATATCTAGGTCGAAAACTAGTTATTGTTGCTAGATATTAAAGTAGAAAAAAAAGAGCGAGTAGAACGTGTTTGGTACAGCCTAATTCGCTTATTTTTTGAAATATTCTATTTATATTATAATTTATAGCAATACAAACTACTATTCGACCTAGTGTTGGTAAAGACTTAAGTTCTTGAAGTCTAAATTGCTAGAACTCTACTCATATTGACGGGACTCTGAGCTTAATAGACTTCCGAGTCTTTTGTGTCGTAAGTCGAGTCTTTTTTCTAGTCTAAATTTAGTCCTGTAGTCACAACTCAAGCTTTAGAAAAGACTCAAGCCATCATATATTTTATAGTCCTTTTTCAACTATAGTCCTTTATTCAAAAAGACTCGAGTTCTATAATGAAGGCTCAGTTTGGAAGTTTATATACTAAATAAAAGATTAAAATGACACAATGATATCATGTTTCAGAAAAGGTTTGAAGGCTCTAAAGAAGTAGATACGTGATGATGTACCTTCTTCGTCTTCACTTTTACTTTCATCTTTTAAAAAACTTCAAAAGTGAGTCTTTACATGTAGATTAAGTTTTCTTATTGAATTAAGCACAATCGGGAAAAGCAAAAAATGGATAATACAAATAACATGTCAACAAATAGCAAATATATTTTTGCGGCCTTCGAAGAGTAGTTTATTATTACAAGTGCTTTTTGTACGTCCGTTGTATATTTTGCGTTGGTTTGGATCACGCTCAACCAGGTGAACTGAATACCATGTGTTGTAATAAATTAAGGAAACCATATAAATTAAATAACCGTTTATTTCAGGCATTTACAACCCATATATGTGTTAGTAATATACAAAATAAGAACTAATGTTAAGACATAATATATAGAATAAAAATACGCGTAACTATACTTACCAACTCAGCAGTAAGGTTATTAGTCGCGTTGATACTATTCGCGACTTAGGTCTAGTGCTGGACTCTAGATTAGATTTCCATCCATAGTCACATTCAGAGAGTAGTAAAGAGCGCAAATAAAAAGTTGGGATTTGTAATGCGTACAGCGCCGCAGTTTACCAGCACGGCCGTAACAATCGTACTATATAATGCCCACAAATTAGAATACAACTCTCTGATATGGGATCCGGTCGAAGAAAATTACAGACTCTTACTCGAAAGAGTGCAGCGGAAATTCGCCCGATACTTATACAAATAGCAGTATGGACATTATCCTTTCCTATATCCATCGCTTTTCGTAGCAGGGATGGTCGGGCTCGAGACACTTAATTTTAGGCGTAAGTCCCATCTCGCCTTACATTACAGTCTCCTGCTGAGAGGACAAATTGACAACCCTGTAGCGTTGGAAGGCATCCGACTGTTAGTTCCCGAGCAGTATTCGCG
The DNA here is from genome assembly GCA_947049275.1 of Epinotia bilunana. Taxonomy (NCBI): domain Eukaryota; kingdom Metazoa; phylum Arthropoda; class Insecta; order Lepidoptera; family Tortricidae; genus Epinotia; species Epinotia bilunana. The sequence goes on along the minus strand of OX346261.1, from coordinate 24,093,555 downwards.
GGCAGGGCGCCGCCGCCGTCCGCTGTTCGCGGCGCCGATGGCGGCGGGCGAGCCGGGCCGACGCACGCGCCGCGCCGGCAACGCGCCCGCGGCCCGTGCGCCGGCGCTACTCAATCAACTCGTGTTGAGGCAGGATGCCGACGTGTTTGCCGATAGCTGGCAAACCCTGCTCACTAAAATAAGTGCCCTAAGTAATATGTATTGTTAGTACTCGCAGGTGGCAACGTGCCTAGATTAGTATGTAAGTTTTGTGATGTATTCATATAACTTATTAAGCACAGATTTAAATTAAGTCCTAACCTTGTAGGCGCCTTGGTACTTTACTGTAAGCCTATAAATGTAATGTGTAAGAAATAAATAAATAAGACAAACAGACTAAAAACCAAAAAAAAAAACTGACTAGGTACTACACTACTTTACTAAGAAGGTTGCGTAATCTCAAGACTCCTATAAGTCCAGTTGAGTTGAGTTCTAATAATAACTTAGTTGTTCCAAAGGCCTTAAGCGTAACAAAACACTCGAGTCGAGTACAGAAGACTCGAGTCTCTATAGAAAACTCAATTCCCCCAAGTTAAAAAGAACTCAAGCTTTGATTCAATGACTAGTCTTAAAAACTAACTCGAGTCTTAGAAATGGAGACTCGAAGGACTTGAGTCTTTATCTACACTAATTCGACCTGGATATGGCGGCCCCATTGTGTATAAAAGGTTTCATGTTATTCCATTAAGCCGTTTTAAAATAAGAACTAAACTACGTTTGTATGGAGAGTCGACCGTCCTGGCGACGCTTGAACTATCAGCATACGATTGCTCGAACGTGCTGGAGACTTAAACTATCAGCATAAGATTGGTCGAACGTGCTGGGGACTCTTAACGAACTTCATTCTCGTATAGGTACGTATATACTTCAGACGTTGAGTATAATTACTTTTATACCCATGGCGAATGAGAGTTTTCTAGTAGTACCATTTACTGAAACCGAAGAGGGACGAACAGACGGACGGAAACTGATTTGAATTTAATCGTTTGGTTATATTTGAAAACGAAGCTCATATTACTGCCAATCCATATTAAGCCTTTAACCTCCTTGGTGTGGTTTCGATTGTATTCTCAACGCCACCGACTAATATCATAATGGCCTGTGGTGTCTACCGTGTTCTCATGTAAGAGTCATATTTCACACGGAGTTAGTCCTGATCGTGACATGAAGTAGACGTTGACGTTGAAGGCTCCGTCATTACACCGACGGTGTGACGGAGCCTTTAGAAGTTTAATAATTCCATGGCGGGGTTTTTAATACGTAGGTATTAAATATAACAGGAGTGAGTTCCGTCGCTTATGGCCTGCGGATATGGCAGGGAAGTGTACCTTGCAACCTATCGATCGATTTCAATACGAGTTTGACATGCCATAGGCTACCCTATATAGCGTCTTAATTGTATGTATTACAATTGCATTTAGCTACGATATCGTTAGCTAGCTATCATCTAGCTCTATTTGAAGAAGGCAGTGCCAGTAGGGCTACCACGAGTGGTTATCGAAAACACACATTACTTTACTATTCTCGACAGCGAATAAACGCGATTGGAATAGATTTCAACTGTCATAAATTCGAGGTCATTTTAATTTTTCTACCTTCGCGATGCGCGTATTTTGTAATGTCATAACCGACATACGCTAGCTTTGAAATTAAAACGATAAATGATTGTAGGATAAGGCCGAATATTGAAAAAATAAAATGGTGATTGCAATTATTAGGTCCTTAATACCTATGAAATTGGCGTTTTGTATGGAGAATTTTATGAAAACTGTGATTTTGTTTATTCAGCACACTTTGACATTCAAACCAAACAAAATTTTGGTAGGAATATAAAGAACTTTAAAGCTACGTTACACATATCTTAATTACTTAAAAATAGTTCGCATCATAAAACTATACGTAATTGAAACACTTGAACCGGCAGCACATGAAAAGGGTGGTTTTCAAGCTTTAATTTGAAACACTAAATAAAAAATTAAGACCTGTTATTTGTATTTAAAATCTTTGTTACATAGTCTAATATTGAAATTAAAAAATAATTTGGAAGTAGCAATAGAAATGAATAAATTACGTACAAAATAATATTTGTGAAAAAAACGCCAATTTCATAGGTAAGGACCTAATAATTGCATTACGTGTTTTTGTGTGTGTCTAGAACACGCACACATTTGCAACGTAGAATCGGTGTGGCTAAGACATCCGTCACGTTCTGACAAGAATGCGTATACGCGTCTATCGAGTAAACTATACGAACTATCGAGTTAACGATTGCGACTAAAGTGACTCGTGGTACAAATTCTTTTTTTAGTTCTATGAGTGACCGTCAGGGGCGGTGTATAGATTCTACCGCTATATATAATTTACGCAGTCGCTGGCGACTAAAGTAAACGCGACTCACTGCAAAATCATACTAAAGCTACAGAAAATCACTAGGCGGTCTATTCATAAAAGATGGCCATAACGGAATCATTCATTTTGTTTCGTGAAATAAACTGATGAAGACTTATCACTACAGTCGACTTCCACTTCCATTGACTATCCGCGTCCTTATTTTACAATAAACATACCTATATGTGGCGATGTACAGGTACGAGTATTCATGCCACCCGCAGTCCTGGACAAATATCAAAAGGGTGATCTAAAGGTCGGCGCAAGAATGCCAAAACGTGCTTTGTTTTATAAAGCCAAGCTAACTTTGCAATTTACTCAAACCCGCGTCAGGAAATTCGCGACCGTACGCCTAAATTGCCTAGAGATTCTACCCACCTAATGTGTTCCCGTACACCAAGGAACCACATAAAGGAAAATGAGATCAGGCAAATGTTAGCCTTTATGTACGATTTCCAAATGAAATGCCTAGGGACGTCTTGCCTCATCGCACTTGGCAGAGTGACAAAAACAGGTTAAACAAAGCAAGTCAGTGCATTCTTCCTTCGCCGCTAGTTTTGCCTGATAACATTCAATGCAGTCTGGAGACGGGACGGAATTGAATTGTTCTGTTGCGAGGCGACATTAAAGTTTTAGTATTGGCCAGACGTCTAACAAAATAGGATAGCATTTTCAATAAGGTTCAGAGATCGTGGGAATTTGTAGATATCGAGGGTTTATTGTCGCAATTTATTTATTCATTGTTTCTAAGGCAACAGAGGAGGCAAATACATACTTGATTACGTATTATCTAGACTGTATGAGGGTGTGAAATAATTTGTATACTGAGCACACAATGGGAACTAGAGGCGACGTGACAAAGATGACAAGCAAACAGCGGACATAAAATAAAAAAATTACAAAAAAGTGTAAAACGGTGATATCTCCATACAAAAAGTTCGCACCACAGCCAGTCGCCAACAAATACTGTTATAAACACCTAAATATCGGAAACATCAAGAATCCGGCAGATGCAGAAATTGCAGTGCGCCATTTCATGATATTTATGTAACGTCAAAATCTGCTTGAGCACTGAGAAGCTATTTATGATGAGGCTGATCTTTATTATTCAATAAATAATAAACAAATATGATGTCTAAGGGCATCTTCAAATAATTGTGTACCCAATTAGCATGAGTCATCAAATAAAAATGAGCGCAGTGTCAGTTCTGACTGACAGTGGGTCTCCCTGCGAAGGCAGAAATTTTTGGTTCGAAGCTTATCAAATGTAAATATTTCTGTGATGTGCATGAGCATTTGTCCCGAGTCTTGCATATTTTCTATGTGGGGTCCTGTCTCTTGACCAAACAACTGTTGGCCAAATGTTTCATTTGACCTAATGCATTTTTCGTCAAAACAGTGGTATTGTCGGGTATTCTTTGAATATCATCAAATATAAGTCATTAGGTTAGGTTAGGTTTGTTTTATAATAATCCTATAAAGCTTCCTATTTAAGAAAAAAGTGCATTAGGTCAAATGAAACTTTTGTCAAATGAAACATTTGGCCAACAGTTGTTTGGTCTAACATTAGGGAACCTACAAGAATTTCATAGATTTACATACATAGAAAGGTTCACTAATTCTTCTCCATGGTTCTATGTATGTAAATCTATGAAATTCTTGTATTTTTCTTTTACAAATTCCTGATGGCTAAACCGTCCTAAATAAACCCAGAAACGCCTGGACGCCTCGGTTAACGTCGAGTGACGGTTGATATCAGTACTCTGCTTCTGGCGATCGCCTCTCCAAACTCAGCTCGGGTCCCATGTCGGCGCCCTTTCAGCTCGGCCATTAATCCACCGCGGCCTTGTGATCAACCTCCTCGCTAATTGATATCGATTTGTTTCGTTTGCTCTGTTGCTTGCTTTATGAGGATAAGTGCACTTTGACATGGTTCGATATTGTGAGCCGTACACAAACAATAGAGGACGGAAATGAATACTTGACTACTTATAGCTAGGCTAGCGGTTAAAGGTAGACAATTCAGAAGGATGCCAAGTAATGAGAATAAGAATAAGAATTTATTTATTTAGCACACCGGCCAAGTACGAGTCGGACTCGCGCAGGAAGGGTTCCGTACCATTATCTATAAAAACAGAAAAAAAACATTTGTTGAATAGGAGCCCCCCTTAATATCTATTTTATTTTGTTTTTAGTATTTTTTGTTATAGCGGTAACAGAAATACATCATCTCTGAAAATTTCAACTGTCTAGCTATCGCGGTTCTTGAGATACAGCCTGGTGACAGACAGACGGACGGACGGACAGACAGCGAAGTCTTAGTAATAGGGTCCCGTTTTTACCCTTTGGGTACGGAACCCTATTAAAACTAGAACTAAACTAAACTAACAATTTTATAACTTTTAGGCATCTAGGTACCTATGTCTAAAAGTTACAAAAGTGAACTTAAAACTAGCGGGTACCAGCAGAATCGTCGACAGTGATTTACTTGCAGCCAACAACAGCATGAAGCATGCAATCGTCTCAGTATACGTAATAAAAACACGAAATAAAATGTGGCAATAACCATGCGTAATACTATTATAATTAACATACTGAGCAGGGACTGGTCATTGGGTAGCACTTTTTACATACTCTTATTTATTTATTTATTTATTTATTTATTTATTTATTTATTGATACATGGAAAATCAACAGCGCAACATATTTATAGACAAAATAATAAAACCATATAGCCAATTACAGGTTATTGTATAACTATACTTCTAAACTAATGTGAGACAGTGGAAAGTCTGGGAGATTGCAGCTTTGTATGTTTGTGTGAGGCTGAAAGCACGGAAAAACGAATTCGCATGCAAATCTAAATCTAAATTCAAATTCAAAGTTATTCGTGACAAACAAAAATAAACAGAACAAATAAAAATACAATAACACATTAAGTTTTGTCACGAAACGAAATCATGCATCTTAGATCGATATATGAGCAAATGATCGCCGACCTCCGAGACGGAGATGGCACATACAGAAGAAGAAGAAGTTTGATGTTTCACAATCCTTTCACCAGTATATAGAATAGGCCTTCAAGATGGACATAGGCTAAGTGTCCCGCGGGATGAAATATTGTTAAATATAAATAAAGTATCCATCTCATAGGCATCTTGGTATTGTCAAGACCTTCACAGTTCAACTCTGACATCCTCTTAAGAATGGATATTGGAAACGTCGTACTTCCTTAAAGATATTGTCTACTTACGTGGCGAATAAGCAAGCGTGACCAAAGATTCGTTGATAAGTTTACTATCTGTGCCAACTACATTTCCCACCAAATGTAGATTATGCCTGGCGTGGCGTCGTCAACATTTTATATAAGTATTTAAGTCTCGCAAACCTCCGCTGACCCGACCGGGCCGAACACTTATCGAATCGAATTATCGGACGGTCGCGAGATAATTCAGCGAACGGTAAATCTTTCCGTGTACCTTTGACAGCACAATTTCGTTAAATAAATACTTAAGTGTACCTAAGGGTTGACGAAATATAATTTGCACTGATTCGTCATACAAGTTGTTCAACGAATCGGCGCACATTACCTATATCTCGCCAGCCACACTCGATGCTGCCAGACGGTCGGTCGTATGGCCTGCGTTTATCAGGTTCGTTCTAGCTGATCGTCGATCGGGAACTACCTACATAAAACGAGTATTGCAGTCTGTATTTGTGTTGGAAGTGCCTGAATGGGTGTGGCCTAAATGTATGGCCTCACAATACCCGTAACAACTAGTAACACATTAACAGCAAATAAAATATTTATATTTTTAAACGAGTTATTTTTTCTTAGTCCTATAATGACTAAGCTTGATAACACCGATATCTTAAAAAGGTAAACGTTCGTCCAAATTATTTAGAAAAAATGCTTTTATAATTAATTTGTATTTATCAGAGTATTTGTTAAAAAGAGACAAACATCATTTAAATAACAGAGACCTGTTTACTTTTGTGAATAAAGGGGTATTATTGCATCAAGTTACTAGGATAATACAAGTAACTATTTTGCTCTTCTACTGTTACAATTAAACACAAACTATGATAGTGATATAATCAAAAGTCACAAGTTTATGTTACACAGTGGATTAGTCACGTTCTTATACTTGTTCGATTATTAACTGTACTGATAAGGACAATTTCAAGGTACGCTTACACGAATTAACGATAATGACCTCACACTACAAACATTACCTGGCCCCATTATCTGAGCTCTTGACGTCATAAACCACGCTCCACGCTATCAGCCACGCAGTGGACGTAAATTGGTGCTTCGTAATGAATTGGTGAAACAGGAGCGGAAATAACCGGCGCGGCAATTAACCTGGCGTCGATACGGCGTAATCACCGGCGGTATATCGCTGATTGCTGCATGATCGACCGCCCCGGCGCCCGCGCTGTTGGGCCAAAGGTTTACGATCTATGCACCAATGGATCTAGTAATTGCTGGTCTATTGATTCTTGAAACCGTTTACGAGAGGATGAATGAATAAGCATTGCGTTTGGTGTACGTTTGCTAATATAGTGGCAGTGTTGTGAGTAAGCGCTCGGACGAGTCGTGCAGGTTCCAGCTGTAGGGTGTGTTGTTACAGGATTCCGCCGAACTAATACTTAACTTTCGGATACCAGCGCGATCTTATGGTATGTTGTTAGCCATGTCTCTAAGGAGTCAATCTCCCCAGTAATGACGTCATAAAAATCGCCGCGGCCGCGTTTGGAAAAGTGTAAATTACATTAAAACCATGCAACATACATACTCTTGTGGGTATCAAATGAAAGCTGATCGATAAATTGTCTATAATTCATTTATACATTATATTTCCATACATACGCTAGTTTAAGTACTATACAAGCACTAGTGAAAAAATTCAAAGAATAATCTTAGGACTTTCAGACTTTACGGCAAAACTAGAAATGATAGGTACACGAAAGTAATGGAAAACATAAATGGTAGAGTATTTTAGCTTTACATTTCAGTTTATTATTTTAGGATAAGAGCAAAATTGGGAAATAATGCACAAAAAACCAACAACGCCAAGCGACTTTTCCCTACAAAATTAAAATAGGGTTTTTTTCTGAAACCAGTCCAAATATTAGTATGTTGTTAAACATGACATGTTATGTGCACATAGGTATACCTTCATTTGCCACAATTTCAGTTTTGCCAAAACAGTCAATGGCCATAAATAAATTTACCAGAATTTCATGTGTCATAACGGTCATTTACCATAATACTCATTAGACAGAATGTTTATTTTCCATAATATCATATGCCATAGTGTCATTTACCATAGACTTTAAAATCCATAATAGTCATATGCAATAAAATCATTTACCAAACCTATCAAAAGCCATATTTCTATCAAATACTTTTGTGTATTATTATTTATTTTATTTATTAAGAAAGACACGATAATACAACTTAATCAAGTACAGGGTCCTGCAAAACCGTTTGCACAGTTTGACTGTGTGTGATCGGCTACATAAAGACATATTTATTTATTACCCTTATTTCCATGTAATAAGGTGAAAAAATGGCTTAATCTCTTCGTGGACTGTACATACTTAAATACATTTTGTATCTATAATTGGATGTAGGTAAGGATAGGATCACAAACTCTGATACTAGTCTGAATTAAAAACAATTACCTATGAACATTCTGTACTTTACTGTGAAATTGATACCAGAAGTGATTACCTAATATGAATTATTACGAAATTGAGATTGGATTTGGACAGGGGTGATTATAAATTGATTTATTATTAATATTCACGCCGCCGTCGGTCCAATTCTACTCTAAGGCAGGTCCGTGTAGGTAGGACGACGAGCGAAGCGAGGAGTTTTAGGCAGAATTACGACCCTACAGCGCGCGAGCCGAGTGAGCGAAGCGAGCGTGCCGTGGCAGCGGCCGGCGAAGCGCCAGAACCGAACATTCACAACATTCTAACGGGTCGCAGAAATGTAGTTTTTAGTATGGCAAACGAATATTTTTTTTATTTTATTTAGGTAAACAAACAGCCACTACAAGGGGTACTTATAAATACTTATATAACTAGTGAGTACAATATGTGTGACCCACACCGTTTACCACATATTAGAACACATGTGTTTGTCATTCAGGGTCATTCATAGCACGTTTAGTCTTAAGGACTGCCGGTGTCAACAATAACAACATAAAAGGTGACTTAATCATTTTATAGATCTATTTAATTTATAAATCAAATCGAATTGTTTGTATTAACAATTAGTGATTAGCGCGTACGTCGATGATTCGTTTTTTTAAACAAAAATACTATTATTCCGTCAAGTAAAATTATTGCATTTAAGATTATGGCAACTAAAGTTTCTGGCATACAACATTATGGAAAATAACAATATGTCAAATAAATATTATAGAAAATTAAACATTCTGGAATATAAAATTATGGCAAATTAAATTATACTACCTATATGAAATTCTGTCACTGCTACCTGAAGGTTTTCCGACCACCTGTTGTTTACAACGGTAAACAACCACTAAACACGAAGAAAACAAGACAAACAACGGTTTGTTTATGTAAGTTTTGTCTTATGTACAGTCAGCATCAAAAGTAACTACGCAATCGACGACGTCAAAAATTCTTATTCCCTATATTAATAAAGACTTGACATCTTTGTTTGCGTAGTTCCTTTTGATGCTGACTGTACCACTTATTTTCTTGGTGAGTAGTAATAGTTATTTGTGTTTACTTACCTTTGATTTCCTCATCTGTTTATGAATGCATTTCAAATATCTTATTCTGACAATTGCCATCGTCTTTTCGTTCTTATATCATCCATATAAATAATAGCTATCATTAAAACGTAAATACTAGCCATTAATATATCCTACTAATAGTATAAATGCGAAAGTTTTGATGTTTGGATGTTTGGATGTTTGTTACTCAATCACGCTTAAACGGCTGAACCGATTTGAATGAAATTTTGCACGAATATAGTTTATAGCCTGGATTAAAATATAGGATAGTTTTTATCCCGATTGCACGCAGAAGAAGTCGCGGGCGGAAGCTAGTATATTATAAATGTCTTATTAGGCGGATGTCACACTGCGCCGTATCTCCGGACGGAGGTGCGGTTCAGTGTGTCGTACCACACGGAATTTATGTACAAACTGAGGTACTTATATACAACGAGCGCCGCATCTCCGTCCGGAGATGCGGCGCAGTGTGACATCCACCATAGTATACCTATACACATACAGGATGAAAACAATATTCGACCCAGTACATTTCAAACTCGTGGCTGTTGCGATGGCGAGGCCATTATTATTATCAAGTAATAAATATATCTGGAGGATACTTAAGGACATCTCTAATAATTTATTCTCAGAAATCGAAGAAAGCAGTGCTTTACGAATCGACCGCGGGCCAATAATTATGTCAACAGGACTATGTAGGCGGGCCTTAATTACTTCTAGTACAAGGCGGCTGTTCCAATATCTCCCCCTGGATGTGCCTAAGCCTATTACACGCCACAACGGGGGGCATTTCCCTCATATTCGTCTATTCTTACGTTATAGATGTCTGAAAATCTTTACGTTGAAAGCTATAAACTTTTTCATTACTTTTATGACGTTGACGTCCAGAGCGGCTTTACTGCATCGCTTGTAAACTTGTGAACCGTGATTAAACCAAGATAACTAGCTAAAATGTTGCGCTCCTTCGTTGCTTATTTACCAACAGCCAACTTTCCCTCGACTCGGTTACCTTGACTGAATTTGCTGCAATAGTGTTTATTCAGAGAATCATTCTGGATGAAAAAAATGCGCCAATTGTATCTGAGAAGGCGATCCCTTTCAAGCTACTCCAATACGGCTACTTATTTTATAAAACTGACACTTCCAAGTTGAGTCCCGTAGTTCGGAAGAAACGTTTTGAAAAGGCTTCACAACGCGAGTCTCCGACCGCTCATAATATTCACAAAAAATTGCTGAAATGTATACCTGTATGATGTAATTTGTTGGAAATGTCTCTCGTGAGTCCACACTCACTGTGGGCTGACAAGTCTGACATCCGAGGACATTGTGCGCTGAATCACTAAGCACCTCCCAGTACTGTTCGGAATCTATTATATTACGTATCGGTGTTTGTGAATTGCGAATATTTGATGTCCCCCGAACGGTTACGGAATTGGCTCGTAAGTTACAGATATTGTGTTCACTGAATTGCTTATAAACTTTAACACAATGAGTAATGGCTTCATTGAATAGTTCAGTCAAGTTTCCACATCTATTGCTGTTGCTATTGTGAAACGTTCCTGAAGTTATCTTATGTAGATATATTGCCAGTATTACATATATGTGTAATACTGGTAAGTTATAACTAGTTTTGCCGTCGAATTCAATCGCTCTGCATTGTTAATTTTCAAGACAGTACCTTTTAAATGCTGTTCATTAATATTGCCAGTCGGTTAGTTTTATGATATCTTGCCTAATTTCTATAGATACAATTCGTTGAAGGCGGGATTATTTAACAATTAATTGGATAAATGGCGTTTGCATAACCATAGGAATTCGTCACAGCTAGACGAAATGCAATTAACCCTTTCACCGCCACAGTCGGCCATAGCCGACAACGCAAAATCGTGACTACGACGCCACAGACGGCGCTGGCCGACAAACATTTTTTGATGAATACCTATTGAAAAAAAAACCACTTTTATGGTGGCGTTATTTCTTTACCCATTTTCATTTTACCCCCGTGGCGTCAGTGGCACAGCGTATTGCTTCGCCGTCGGGCGGTGAAAAGGTTAAATGCAAAAACCGAACCAATCTTCAGTTTATTACAACCTCGGTTAAAACGAGCTCGATTCGATAGTTTTATATTAATTCGTTATCGCATCGATTATCGAAGTTAGGTAATCCAGTGGCAGAGCTCCCGCGTCGTCGGTTACTCGCTGTCATATTATCATCAACTCTGCACTTGCCTCATCGCTGATCACTAGTATATTAAAGATGATATACTAGTGACACCGTCAAGAGACGGTGAGGTTGGTAGCAACTGCGCGGATTCTAAGGTGAGACATACCGGTTTGCCCCGGGCGAGTAGTCATCCGACCCGGGTCCACGTCCGTATCGATGAATTGTGTGCGGTAGCGCGAAATCGTGCGCCAGATTGTTAGTGATCAATTTCTCGTTTATCCTTGGATTACCCTTCTAAAATACGGTATATTCCTACCTGTCGTCTCGGACGGATGGACGAGGATATGGCTCAAAAGCTTGTAAGTAATAACACTATTGAACGTAATTTTGTTAATATTCATGCCTAAAACAGCTAAAAAAATTAAATTATAGTCTTGCCAACCATTCGTATAATTATGGGATAGTATAACTGTAGAACGTAGCTCGGTCACCTTCACCAATCCAGCAATCTTATTGTTCATGTTTTCCGTCGTAGAAAAACGGAAGTACGAACGTCTTTGAATTTAACGCGATTCGTGCCGTACAACGCGCCGCGTGTTCCTAAATGAGACCTTAGTACTGTTGCAGACTCACGCCATTAACATTGCCTTTAGTAACCCTTTCTATTTTTTGATTTAGGAAAAGTCAGCTTAACAATTAAAAGCCAGGAGGAAATACGATGATGATTCATTTTGTCTTGTAAGCAAAAAGGAACCTTATTGCTGCTAGTACAAAGATTAACATCAAATTTAGACTGGCTAATTGTTTTCCCTCAGATCTTTCCTTGACTATATACTCGTTCGTATAGATAGCTCACAAAACGAGTAATTATCGCAAGTCCTCGCCCCGGCCTGCTTGTAACTCTTATAGTTACTGCTGACCTGGCAACCAACCCAATTACTATCCGCAAACTAGTATTGATGATCGATTCTCGTACAACTTTACTAGTTAGATAGAATTAGCCAAAGCCTCCATTTGCCTCATCGAAATTACATTTTAATATGCTTGACGCGTTAGCTCAGTAGTGATGAAGCGCGCGATAAGGATAGAACCTCTGATGTTGAAATTATTCTTTTTTAACCGGAGCCTTTTAGAAAATTGATAAAGGTACCTACAACCAATATATTAATTTATCTATTTTTTTCTGTTCTTAGGAGATGAAAAAAGAAGTAGTCGCTAGGTAGAAGGTAGAAGAAATGCAGAAATAGTGAATGGTGCACCAGAAATAGGCGAAGAATACATATTTTGTAGCAGAAATAGTGCGACCGGCGCAGCAAGGCGGGAGGCCAGGCTTCACAAGGACAGTCAGGACATTACTTATCAAATTATTAACCATATGGAATGAGGGGAATATTCTTTTTAAAATTGTGTAACACGTTACGTCAAATATCTTCCATAATTCTCATAGGCACTTACTAACGAAATACGTCAGTTGTGCTACGTCGTAGACCGTAGCATCGTTTTTCCGCTGTGTAGCGAATATACCCCGAAGACTATAGATGGAGTATATTTATTATTAGCGCTGAAAGGAATAACGATAATGATTGGAATAAAGATTTATCTTGATGAAATTTTACGACTAACTATTAAAGCTTCTATATTATTTACACTATCAAAATTTCACATACCTAGTGAAGAAAGTTGCGAATGCAAAGGAGGCAGATGGACAAAACTATCGCTGAAGCTCTTCAAAATTAGTGAAAAAATTGGTTACCAATCAATCAATCACTTCTAACGTCTTACCCCTAAACAACTTAAACATAAAATCATCGTACTAAGCTGCGACTACACCCTGACTACAATGTAGCGTGTTCGTACAGATTTCCGCCAAAATACCCGGAAAATCGCGAAGGGGAATCAATTTAGTGACAATAGATATTCGTTAACGTTTCGAAGGCAAATTGTTTTACCGGGGCAGGCTTATTGTACTTACCCATTATCGATAGCGGGCGATTGTTTTCGTTCCCGGCCTCGTTAAAAACTTTCTGGATTATATTGATTATTATAATTAATAAGATTTTCTATTTGAGCTTGATCGTGAAAATAAAATAGGCGAAGAATGCGAAGGAGGAGGATAGGAGAAGAATCATTCCGCTTTCCTCTATATACCGTTACCAGCACAGCGCTACGAAATCGTTGGCAGTGAATGTGTCAATGCGATGTAAATGTAGAAAATGTGGAAATCTTCGGGTGTTGATGACGATGATCGTCTGAGGCTTGAATCCTTTTCCCTAAACAAAGTCCCTTTGAATATTTTTAATTTGCCTTTGAAATGTGACCACCATTAAAATGACAATAATTTGAGGAATTTATATTAAATGTCTTTATGACAAATTTCACCGATTGCCAATTCTATTTACATTGACATTGTGTAATTTATCATTAAGTATATAAATTGTTCCTATTGCCTTATTATTAGTAGTTATTTCTGTTTTTCATGTTTGTTTTCATTTTAAAATTGGATTTTGACTGACTATTATTTATTATTGTTTTTTATTCTTATACACTGACGATCTTTTTTTGAATCCATGCTATTTTAACTTTAAAAAATGACATGTAAATTTTAAAAACTAAATAAAATAATCTAATCTAATCTATTGGTTTGGTTGTTGAAAAGGTGTCTCTTGCGACTTGGCATCTCGCGAGTCCAATAAACGCCTCAGTTCAACCTCGTGAGACCCAGAGTACGCTTTTTTTTGTTTTTGAATATGGAACCTTTTGACATTCACTCTTAAGGTTTACTGAAACCTTAAGAGTGAATTTTGAAATTGGTACAAAATTATAACCTTATCTGAGTAAATAGAAAGGACAGCTAAGTGTGGCTAAGATTTGCATTTAAACCTATATTCATAAGTGTGCGACAAGGGGAATCAGACTTAAGGTACAACGTTCATATCAAATTTACATTTGTTACCCGCTCGTGTCCACGTACTCGTACTAAGTCATACCCATAAGATGCCAGGAGTCAGAACGCACGCATCAGCAAATGTAAATTGAATATCAAACCAACACGTCGAGTCGGACAGCTCAAGCTCGGAGGACTAATGAGGGGGTAGACGGCGGAGTGGCGCGCGCGAGGGCTCTAGCGCGCGACGCAAATCTCTGCACTCACTAACGTCTCACTTGGCACGCTTCTTTGTTGTTATCAGTCGGTGGGCACTGGGGACGGATTCCAGCGGTTTTAAAGACATAGCGACCGAACAAATAAAGTGAAAAGTAGTAACGTCACTTTTAGTTGTAACCCCGAAGCAAAAAGAGGGGTGTTGAAAGTATGGTGTGTCTGTGTGTCTGTGTGTCTGTTTGTTTGTAGCATCGTAGCTCCTAAAAGAATGGACCGATTTTAATGCGGCTTTTTTTGTCCGACAGCTGACGTGATCGAAATGATTCTTAGCAGCGTTTCAACAAAATCGGTTCAGCCGGTTTTGAAATATTATATCTTTGAAGTTAAAATGTCGGGGGTTTTAAAACTTTTCTGTTATTATATATTTTAATCAATGACTGTGTCAATGAAGCATCAGGCAGAGTTTAGTGTGCAGAGAATACAGTCCTTTCATTGATTTGAGGATTCGTTGAATCGACATCTAGAGACTAATGTAGGTTTCAACACAGCTCATCCTCGTGGTCTTAAAATATAGGTGCAGACATTTAAACAAGATTCCACATGCCCGTTCGCTATACGACCAGTTGAATGGTGACACCTGGTCTGTAGCTGGTAATTCCCAACTTTCCACCGAACCATTATGTATGAGCATACTACAATTGGTACCTAACCTGCGCCAGGGGCGGTTCACTCTGTGATTTCGTCGCGCCACTACGAGTACATACCGGCCGGCTGTTTATACATACATACATACATACATACATACATACATACATACATACATACATTCACGCCTTTATTCCCAAAAAGGGGTAGGCAGAGCACATGAAACGTATATTCCAGCGCCACTTTTAGCATAAATGTGGGTATAAAAGATCGACTAAATGTGATATTGCAGTGATAGGTTGCTAGCCCATCGCCCACAACACACTTACCCCCCGCCGTTTATAAATGGTCAATTAGTGGTTGCCGCGCGCCGCTGCGGAACGCATGCGTTCGCGCTTTGCATCGTAAATATGCCTACCAAAAAAAGCTTAACGTATTGTTGAATTGAAAAATTCACATTCACATTAAAATGTTCACGCTCAATTTAAAAGGCTTGTCAATTAATGAAGGGTCATTATTGCTAAAAATTGCATAGGTAGGTACATAATAGGTTATAGTACCTACTAGCCACGCCAGCAGGCGCCGAGACGCTCTAGGTGAAGCGAGCTGGCAACATACCTAGTAAAAGAATCAGCGTAATCAATTATCTAGTTGTTTTGCAAATAATTCTTTAATTCAGTTTTATGTGAATATTTGTAACGAAATCACACGATAAAACATAGTTCCTCGATAAAATCTAAATACCTACGTAAGGACCAAATAGATTAGTAAACATACACACTTCCCTCCTTTGCGTCGCGTAGTTGGTTAAAAAGAGTAAAAAATGATACGTTAAAAATAAATTCTTTTCAGGTTATTCGATGCTAGCTGATTCCAATTATAGGTATAAAATTATACAGCATCGACCATAAAACCGATATACCCGTGCCTTTGCAAAGGCGTACAATGAAAACGGGCAACCATTACGAGACATTAGTTCACTAGACGCGTATAATGAAGCCTTAGCCGGCCGCACGCTGTTTGCCTGTTTGCGCAGATGACAAAGGCCGCCGTAATTGGGCGATATCGGTCAACGCGCGTGCGGTGACGGTCGGGAGCAGTGGGATAGACGAAGACATAACATTCAGATGTATTAGGCAATTGAAAATTTGCAAAGGTACGGAAAGACGAGGGTTTTTCGTGTCATGATGCCATTGACGATACATTTTCTCGCTGGTCGCAGAAAAATCCGCCCCACCTGTAAAGGAAAAATAGCTTCGCTTAGGCGGCTATCACACTGCACCGCATCTCGTTGGGTACAAGTAAATACCTCGGTGTTGGATATGAATTCCGCACGGTACCACACACGGCATCACACCTCCGTGCGACGAAATTTGTACGTCAGTCTTCGAAGATGCGGCGGCAATGTGCAGACCGCCTTATTATCTTGGTAATTGATCATTGTCATTAGATTATAGAAAATAAAATACTGGTGGCTGGGTTGTTCCACTCAAATTGCTTGTTTTTACTTTGACCGACTTAAAGTGGTAAGTTAATTGATGGTTCGTGCAATAACGTTTATTATCAAACCGCGATTAGAATACACTTCGAAAGTACCGTTAGCACAAAAGCTAGAGAAAGCTTGGAAATTCCTCGAACTGAAGATTAGATTAGATTAGATTAGATTTATTTATTACACGATAAAAATTACAATATAAATTTGCATAAATGTCAAGAATTTCTACCATGTTCGTCAATTTTAATAATAAAAACTTAATGAGTCTACTATAAATACAATTTTTTATATTATTCTATCTCCCGACAAGGATCGTCATTCGTTACATACAATAACATACCTAATGGAATAATAATAATAGTTCATAACATTGATAAATATTAAGTTAACAAAAATAAATGTAAATTTAACAAAACAAGATACACAATTAAAAGGTTATTCCCATGTACTCTTTAACGGAGTACAGAGGGTTTTCCAACAAAAGATTTCTCAGTTTGCGCCGGAATGTTTCGTCATATGGTTCATTCCTTAGATTGGCCGGTAGGTGTTCATAATAAGTGGGTCCGATGACGCGGGGGTTCTTTGTTGAAAGTGCCATGCGACGAGGAACCGTTCTCAAGCGCCCAGTAGAACGGAGTTGTTTCCCCGGTAAATCAACTCGCACAAACTGGGAAATATTGTTTCTTACAAATAACAAACAGTCAAATTATTGTGAAAGTATTGTGAGTAGTGTGCGTCATAATGCGTTGAGATTTGAAGAGTTCTCTACAAGGGTGCCTACGTTTTACTCCAACAAGTGTACGGATTGCTCGTTTTTGCACGATTCACCACGAACACCCTTTTAGCATCTGTAGAGCTCCCCCAGACGAGTGTGCCGTAAGAAAGAAGCGAATGAAAATAAGCAAAGTACACCTGTTTCAAAGCCTCCCCTGAGATCAATGGTTTCAGTTTTCTCAACGCAAAGACTGCACTACCCAATCTATCGCATTAACTGTCGACATGGCGCTTCCAATTCAAATTAGCGTCAACGAAGTACCCCCAACATAGGTTGGTACTGCAGTAAGCTATTTATATGCTGTCAAATGTGAATATACTATCTGTATTTAACACTATTTAGCACACTAATTATCTATTTTACTTTCTTTGTACCAGGGGGCCGATTTTATACTTTCGAGCGCTCGAAAATTAAATAAAAGTAAATGCTATTGTAGTGTCAAAATTACAGACACTTACTTTCTACCGATATAATAGAATACGAGTGGTCAATACCGCTCTTTTTTAAATTTTCTATCGTCATTTCAAAATAGCATTTCATAATTTTTTTCAGTTTTCGACTGAAAGAGTCGAGCGCTCGAAAGTCAAAAATCGGTCCCCTGGTGACGATATACACAGCTCTGAAGACGATGATGTTACGTTATGAGGGAATAAATTATGCGAAGTGAATTAGTTAATACCATAAGTTACACTAATTTATGGACGACGATACGATAAGTTTATATTTTATCTACACTATTATATTCCAAACGAGTAATGAACACGAAATCACCTAAATTCAACGAAATCTATAAATAAAATCTTATGTGAGCAGCCTTTTATTTATTAGCGTCACACATAATGAGATAATACTCGTACTGTGGTAGAATAATACTATCGTTTAGCCGAGATTTGCCGTTTCGTGAAATGTGTTCCTTCAGCGGAGATGAATGATGATGAATTTGATGCAATGTAAGGCGAAGATGCGTAATAGGCAGCTTATTTACTTTATAGGAGACTAGTGTGGATAATGTGGATGCACGAAGTAACTTATAAGTTTTTATCGACTATCAATTTCGTAAAAAAAGATGATATGCTGTGTGGTCCTGGTTGTGAACTTGTGAAAGTGTCCTTATGCTATGGTCACGCCGGGGGCCGTAGGCTCGTTTTTCACCACCTTGGTATCTATCAAAAGTAGAAGTGTACCTACCTATGTTACTGTTGTATAAAACTGAAGCAAAGGCAAGAGGGAAGCGAAGGTAATACCTAGTTTCTGGTTAATAAAAACGCCGTAAACGAACGGATTGAGCGCAATCGGTCGACAAGCCCTTATTTGGATAATCGTCTTGGTCAAAGCTCCGTTCAATAATTTTCTAGTAAAGCTATAGCAGTATTCATAGAAATAAGGGACGTTAGTAGAAATGGAGGAACTATTATGTTGTTAGCAGAAAGTGAGTGGAACCGGCCGTAATCTGACGGATCACAGTTGATCAGGTTTCCGTTCCACTAGCGCAGATTGTTTAGTTTAGAGCTTCGTTCAATTCGTCGCTCAATCCGATCAGTCGCCAAGCAACCGCCAATTTTCTTTATTTTAATATTAAACAAAGTGCTTCTTCTTCGTGTGATAAGGTTTAGTTTTGGTCAACGAGAGGCAAGGATAATGTACAGTAAATAAAGGTTATTGTTACGACGACAAATGCGTCTAGGAAATGATATATGTACAAATGTGAGGTTGTATAACTCACGCACAATTTCGGTTGTTTCTCCTTATATTTCTAATAACTGCGTTATTGGCTTTGAACATTTTTTTATATTGATCCGGACACACGTAGAATTCCACAGCGTAGTAGCTGGTTGTGGCTAGATAATCTAGATATACAAGTTTGTGTCGAGTTTCGTGCGGTAAGAAGGTCTAGATAGACTTGAAGCTTTAAACTACCTGCCTTCTAGAAGTCTGATGATAGACATGTGAAGGCCGAATCAGCTTTTCTCCGATATTTAAGTAAAAACTGATGATTATCTACTGGCCTTGTGGCAACACGGAAAACCTAAAGAAAGGTAAAATTTATAATTACCTCAATTTCTTCTACAATCAGGCTGTTTCCCGTAATCTGTTCCATTTAGCCCCAAGCGGGGCTGACAGTGTCTAATGTCCCCAGTCGTCTGACGGCACTTTTAACGAGAAATGACGGACTATCTCTCCCATAATAAATCTCGCAACAACGAACCCGGGCCGGCCCTTTCCATTCCAATACACTGGTTTCATTAAATTTAAATAAAATAAAAAGCGTATTTCCATAGGCTTTCTAGGATTATATCAAAACGTCGTGGATTCTAGCGATAATATTACTGTAATCTTGTTTTCGGAATTTTAAAATGTAAATCTATCTTCTACAATTTCCAAGGCGGACCTTAAAATAGGCATTTTTGTTTAACTGAATTCAGCCGTTTGTAATCGACCCAGAAATGAAGTTCGAGTTCGACTGCAAATATATTATTTGCTTTTGGAAAAACTTTAATTGCTCTAAGTTCTGTCCGTTGATGCCTCCCGAATTCCATCAGATCGCAGTATTGTATTGACAAGATTCTTTCGTTTGGTAGTTTCGAAAATCGGGTTTAGCTACAAAAAATGTATTATTGTATATTTTTTCACCGCCATAATGTGAAAAAGTGGAAAATAAGCTTGAGACTAAACCACGTCAATCGTCATATCTCTGAGTAAGTACATATGTGCATGTCATTACATCTGTGGTTGCCTTAGCTGCTGTAGTGACCACGTCCGTGCTAAAGCGGTTTGCCCACTAGGTACCAGATGTACATAAGCGCGAGAACATTGTACGAGCCTGCATGCGATGGATCGATATGACATCGCGACGCCTTATTTAGTACGGCGGGAAATTAATTATTTTCATTACATCCACTTTACGGGCAGACGTGTGGTGCATGTTAAAGCGATGTTCGCTCAGAAGATGACGCGAGTCTTACCTATCACACCTAGAACAGCAAACACTTCGAAGTAACACATTTAAGTCTTTTAGCTAAACATAATACAAGTTAGCTTAAGTAACTGACATACTATTTAAGGACGAGCGACGGAGGCAGTCTTCTAAATAATTCATGTCTGACGTCATTACATTGTGCCTAGACGTTTGTCGTCTACCACAATGGAAGCTGCGCTGAATTGTGCGTCTACGTTCCTACGTAAGTATACATTATTTTTACGTACCTTGAAAGCACCTTTGTTAGCTTGCTAAGTTGATTTACCGCCGTTATTTCATAACGCTCCACAAAAGGTAGCTATAATTTACCTGAATAAAAGGCTTATCTCTTATATATGATAAGTAAGTTCTACATGTATAAAGTAAGAAATTAATTGAAACCGAGCAACTTTACGCAAACTTGGGGCACGTACCAAATAAATTGAAACTGGAAAGTCCCGCCCAAGTGTCTTCAGAAAAGGAAACCGTCGTATTTCGGGTATTGAATGTGCGCATTTTTCACTTGCGCCTACATCTAACGCCAGGGGCGCAGGAAATATCGACGAGTCAAACGTCACGGGGTGATTTGTAGTTCGGAAGCCGAAATAGCCTGTCAAACTTTCATAAGCGAGTCGAGGAGCGTTCGAAGACCGTATCGCAGCACAATAAAGTTATTCCTCGCAGTCGGCTGCGGTGTGAACGGAATATTGTGGAAAATCCATTGCTTCCGAAATAGATTACATAGGCCACACTGAAAGTTTTGCACTCCTGGCTATTCGCACACATTCCAATTTCGAATTGATTATTTAAAAAAAATATAGACCTTTGTTTATGGAATGTACTAAATATTGGCGGGAAATCGATAGTCATTTGTTTTTTTTGTCAGTTCGAAATAAACCGATTGCATTCAAAATGGATTTGACGCGTAAAGATTCTAGAGCAATGATTTTTTATGATTTTAAAAGTTCTCTTTCTCCGCATGAGTGTAGTACTCGCCTTCAAAATGCATTTGGTGTTGAAGCACCACATCTGAGCACCGTGAGACGTTGGTACGCTGAATTTAATAGGGGCCGTGTTAGTCTCGATGACGAGTTTCGTGAAGGTCGACCGTCAACCGCGGTCACTGAAGAAAACGTTGCTGCTGTGAGACGACTGATAGAAGAAAACCGACGAATCACTTACGACGAAATTCGAGGACAATTAGGGATTGGTATGAGTCAAATACAAAAGATTTTACACGAAAATTTAAAAGTCAGGAAACTTTGTTGTCGGTGGATTCCTCATGAACTAACTTCAGGCCAAAAACGGGCACGTGTCGACTGGTGCCAAGAAATGCTGCGGAAATATAAGAACGGATGTTCAAATGGTGTATATAACATCGTAACAGGAGATGAAACATGGATTTATTGTTACGATCCAGAAAAGAAACAACAGTCTAGTGAATGGGTCTTTGAAGGTGACAGTAGGCCAACAAAAATTCAACAAGCCAAAAGCGTTGCCAAACAAATGATCGCTTGTTTTTTTTCAAAAAGTGGCCATGTCTGCACAGTCCTTCTAAATAATAAAAGAACTGTAAATGCCGAGTGGTACACCACAACTTGTTTGCCCACAGCCTTTGAAAAAGTTCGCGAGACACGACCACGAAGCCGCATACTCCTGCATCATGAAAATGCGTCCCCCCACACTGCAAAAAAAACAAAAGCGTTTTTGAGTTCCGAAAATGTGGAGACCGTGGCTCATCCGCCTTATAGTCCAGATCTTGCACCCTGTGACTTTTACCTTTTCCCGAAAATCAAGGATTTGATGAGAGGTTTAACATTTAAGACGCCCGAAGATGCAGTGGCGACATTTAACCAACACGTCGAAAACATGCAGTCAAGCGACTGGGTATCATGCTTTGAAAAATGGTTCGAGCGGATGAATAAATGTATAAAATGCAAGGGAGAATATTTTGAGAGCAGTAAATGTATTAGTTTTGTTTTAAATTGTTTTATTTAAAAGTTACGCAAAACTTTCAGTGTGGCCCTCGTATATTCGTATTCGGAACGTGACAGCGAGTAGTCAGCGGTTAATGGGCGGGCAGTGGACGGACGCGCCGGTCAACGAACGACACCTATAAGCCGTCCTCCCAATGATACATTCCGAATATTCCATTTTCACTAGCCTGGCAGAACTGGTGGAAGATAACGAATATTCATTTTCTTTACATTGAACACAGAAGCATTTCGCTTATATTTTGTGACTTTCATTTCATCTGTGGGGTGCTGCTAATTTATAGCGACTGTATATACCTACTATAGGCCTACCGCGCGTTTTTGGGAAAAGGGAGTCATGGTTCAGTTTATTTCTGAATATTTTTTTTCTTCGTGTTACTACTGAACTCCTGATATAAACTGACACTTTGTGCATACAGACTCAGTGGTCTCCCAATGTTTCCTATTCCTGTCGCCCATTTGGTGTAGGATCGATACCCACATGTCCGTTTAACTGAGACTTGGCTTACCAAGCCCGGGTCATCGCCAGCTCGAAACCAACTAAATGTAGCTTTACAACAAAAAAATTACCTTTCAGGTTAGATCCTAAGGCTTTTATTTCTGTTTTGCAATTGCAACCAATTGGCGATTTACAATTGGTTCAGATGTCACAAGCCAAGCAGAATATGAACATCAAGGACAGAATTAATTGTAATAGTTCCGTTGCATTCGATTGTTGCTTATCCTAAGATACCGCTTGTGTCTCATTCAAAGCATTCTACATTCTATTAGATCTAACGTTATCTGAAGTATCTAGATATTTTATGTAAAACGTAACGCTACGCCAATTATGAAGCCATGTTT
Source organism: Epinotia bilunana (assembly GCA_947049275.1). NCBI lineage: Eukaryota > Metazoa > Arthropoda > Insecta > Lepidoptera > Tortricidae > Epinotia > Epinotia bilunana. Next base: position 24,070,378 of record OX346261.1, on the reverse strand, counting down.
CCGCTGCATGAGTTCGTCTTAGCAAATGAGACTCGAACTTAAGCTCACTGAAGAGATGAAACTTGAGAGTAATTAAGATGCATGCAGAAACTTGCACCAGAGCGCCGGTTCACTGGCATTTTGTTGCCGGTAGGTAACTAGACACAAGCTGTCACACAAAGGAATTGTTGGAGGTACCCAGTGTCTTTAATGGGAGCCCTGGGCATGAGTATATGACAGGCAAGAGCTTTGGAGCCCACATCAGTGACGTGGCCCTGGGCATTCGCACAGAGAACTGCTCTGGAAGGACTGAAGGGAAATCTAAGAAACCTGAAAGAAGTATGCGAGGGAATGCAGGAACCGAAAAAATATCGATTACGGAGCTCACCCACCAATTGGCACAAGAGAGGAGACCATAAGTTTAAAACGTTCAGAATAGCAAATGAGACGGCTACGTAACAAAGTCAATGATAGATGGCCGAGGAAAACGTTACCAATTTTCGTTTTTTATAGGAAATTAATATATATTTGCCGACCGGTTAGCCTAACGGGCTGCTATCGCTGCCTACGATGCTAAAGGTCCTGGGTGCGAATCCCGGTCAGGGCAAATATTTTTGTGATGATGATGAGCATGAATATTTGTTTTTGAGTCTTAGATGTTTTCTATGTATTTAAGGTGGTTCGATATCCAAACAAAACGTTATTTGACATTCGCAGGCTAACGGCGTGATTTTTTAAGAAACTTATGTAACTAACTTTCTTGAATTGGCTTTCCATTTGCGCGAAATTACCCTTTTTCTTGAATAATCGTGTATAAACTAGAATAATTTGAGATATTCGTTTGTGACGTCATACTTTGGGAAAACCATTTTTCTCAAATTATTCTAGTTTATACAAGTTTATTCAAGGAAAGGGGGAATTTCGCGCAAATGGAAAGCCAATTTGTGAAAGTTACTTACATAGGTTTCTTAAAAAATCACGCCATTAAGGTGGTTTTCCACCGGCGAGGCGAGGTGGGGCGTGGATGGGCGAGAATTGAAATTCGTATGGGACTTACTACCTATTTGCACTGAGCGCGCGCGCGCGCGGTGGAAATAGGTATTAAGTCCCATACGAATTTCACGCTTCGCCTCGCCGGTGGAAAACCACCTTTAGCCTGCGAATGTTAAATAACGTTTTGTATGGAAATCGAACCACCTTCAGTTATTTTATTTATTTAATATATCGTCGCCTAGTTCCCATAACACAATCCTTATTGAGCTTACCATGGGTCTAGTTCGATTTGATTTGTCTAAGATTGTCCCCTAATATTTATTTATTTACTATGTCTTTGTGAACGTGGATTTATATACTCAAAAGCAAGGCGTCAGTAGTTGATATCAGACTTGTATCTTTGTTAAGTGGAAATGGAAGTCACAGAGTCAAAAGTTATTTCGAGAACAAAGTGCGCGAATTTCTCTGCGAAGAGCTGCAATTGTCCAAACTTAACGCAACTCGGCTAATATTATGAATACGAAAGTTCAGATGCATTGTTACCAAGTAGTTTCAAAATGGGTTATTTATTTAAGTTTCCATATCGAGCTTCAAAGACTTAGAATTAACAGGTAATAAATGATTGGTACTGGACTAAAGGTAGGTATACTTTTAGTATCTTGTGACGAAACTGTTGAATTGAAGTCAGAGGAAGTTTACTTTACGTCTTTCTTAATCGATCTCCTCTGACGTTTGTTGTTAACGTGAAAGTAATTTCATGTTTATATTTTATGTATATATTCTGCTAATAGATCGCACGGACATTTTTAAACATGGGATTCGGTCGGTATGTGATACTACAGTAATGTGTTGCATTCTGCCGTTGGTTACTTCAAATATAGGTTTCATCGTATGCAAAGTGTAGGTCGCCCATTGTGCCTTAAGGTGCAAAAAGAACAGGAATGTTGGGTAGGTGGTGAAAGTTCTCCGCTGGATCGTGCCGTGCGGCCGCCGCGGCCACTCGTCCGTTGCACCTTTCCTTTTATGCTTGTCTGGTACCTACCTATGTACCCGTGATAACTCGGTGGCGTGGTTCATTTTACCTACCAGCGTTCAATTTATGGTTTCACAACCGAGCTTGCTGTGTGAAATTGCATCGTAAACATTTTTAACACTCATTTAACAATTTTATGTAAACGCTACGATTTCGGTGTCTGAGAATAAAAAACGAGATATTTGATATTAATTTAATGTGATTCCACTTTGTCTTGAACAGTTTTGGGCTTGACCTACGGCGTTGCCCTGGCATCCTTGTTCGTTCAATCATCTGCGTTTAATTAAAATTATTCTTTAATAAAATATTATCTACATTTTTATTTTTATTTCTAGTGCATTACACCACTTTTGAAGAAACTTTCCCCCAGGCCTTCAATATAGGTGTCCATTTCAGCTTGGACCTTGTTGTTGGTATTTTTTTTATCGCCGATGTGTCTTTTTAAGTTTGAAAATAGATGGAAGTCCTATAATGCCAAATCAGGCGAATAGGGCGGGTGGGGCAATAATTCAAACCCACAGTTGTGAATTTCTGCCATCGATTTTATTGACGTGTGCACACGTGCATTGGCCTGGTGAAAGAGAACGTTTTTTTGACAACAATCCAGGTCTTTTTACTTCCAATTCCTGTCGTAATCGGCGAAAAAGGTCGCAAAAGTAATCGGAGTTAATAGTGGTACCTTTCTGGAGATAGTCAACCATTATTACTCCCTTTGCGTCCCGGAAAACTGATGCCATGACTTTATTCGCCGACAAAATGGCCTTCGCCTTTTTGGGAGGCGGAGATCCAGCACGAACCCTTTAGCCTAGGGCGTGTAGTGGTGGACCCATGTATCATCCATAGTAACATATCATTCCAAAAAGTCTTGAGGGTCAGCTTCATACAGGTCGAGACAGTCGCGTGAAATTGTTAGACGAGTGATTTTTTGTTGCACTGAAAGGAGCTTCGGAACCAATCTGGCCGACACCTTTGAAAACCCTAATTCGTTGATTATAATGATTTGAGTTCTTTCATAGAGATGCCTACGATGTCAGCTATTTCTCTCACTTTTAATCGTCGGTCTTTCATTATTATCTCGCATATAATTGCCACATTATGTGGATTGGTCGCTGTGGTTGGTCTCCCGGGGCGAGGGTCATCTGCGATACTGACTCGTCCCCGCTTGAATTCAGCTGCCCACTTTTTTACCGTCGTATATGATGGACAGGATTGCCCCAATGTACACTGCATATCTTCAAAAATTTGTTTCGGTGTCAACTCTTTTTTATGAAGATAAGCACATTGCTCCAAATTGTCCATTATGAAAAATCTGTTGACTCGTATTTTTAAATCAGACGTAAACAATATTTTAAATGTTGTTTTACAAGTGGTCGCCTAACGTTTCTGAACCTGACATAGTAGATGCAAATTGTTTAAAGATAGAGGTTCCAAATGTCTTCACAGTTCTGGGTTTCTATCGTTCCCCGTCTATCTCAAATACCAATAATTTCATTTTGTCTCTTGACCAGTGTCTCAATTCTCTCAGACGTAGTCCATGTCTGGTAATATCAGGTGACATGAATATTGATATACTGGATGAAGCATTAGATGCTGAGTCCATGTCTAGTTACCTTGAGCTGCTTACCTCCCACGGGTTATTATCAGCTATCAACAAACCAACCCATAACAAGACCTGTATAGATCACATATTTATCCCAAGCAACTTTAAAGCCGAGTATATAGTCTGTTCTGCCGATATCACTGACCATGACTTCATTATGATCGGTATAAAAACAAATAATCAGAAAAACATAGCCCTGAAGAGAACAACATTGAAACTTGATTACGCAGGACTATACAAAGAACTTCAAACTGTTGACTGGTGCTGCATCGCCCAAGCAAACTCAGTTGATTCTGCCGTGTCTATTTTCTCATCTTCAGTATCTGATGCGATATCTAAAAACTCCAAATGGATCCAAGTAAGTCGCTCTAAATTTTGTATGCAACCATGGGTGACCCCTGGGCTCGTTAGATGCTCAAAACACAGAGACAAACTCCACCTTATCTCCAGACAATTTCCTAACGATGAAACCAAAAGAATAATATATACCAGATATCGAAACTTCTATGTTAACCTCCTTAGAAATCTCAAAGCTGATTATGAGAAAAGAGAGCTCACTACTCATCAAAGGTCCCCCAAAAAACTATGGAAAACCATAAACAAAATAACACACCGGAAACTCTCATCGCCTGCGGCAATAGAGCTCACTAAAATAAAAAACAGTGAAAGAGAATCTTTAAACACCTGCAATGACTACTTCTCAACAGTCGGTGGAAAACTTGCAAACTCTATTCTCTCCGAGGAAAATAATACACAGCACTCTCTTGCAGCCAAGTTCGATACTGGTAACACCCCACTAAACTCTATATACATCTCTCCTACCGACGAGCAAGAGGTCCTAAGTCTCATTCAGACATTAGATCCAGATAGTTCTCCAGGGCTCGACAACTTAAATAACAAAATCCTTAAAGCCATCGGTCCTCTGATTGCAGAACCGCTTGCTATGATTTTTAATCAAAGCATTGAGAGTGGAGTCTTTCCCAAAGCCTGGAAAGTTGCGGCAATCGTACCGATTCATAAAGGAAACTCTAAGAATGAACCGTGTAACTATCGTCCTATTTCACTACTGGGATCTATGTCAAAGCTTCTGGAACGCGTCGTTAATTCAAGATTAGTGAATTACCTTGAATCAAATTCTCTTTTAACTGACCGTCAGTTTGGTTTCCGAAAGGGCCTATCCACAGAAGACGCTGTGACACTGCTTACGAAAACTATCGCTAATCACCTGGATGGGGGAGGGCTTGTGTCGGAGTCTTTCTGGATTTAGCGAAGGCCTTCGATACAGTCTCCATCCCCATCCTGCTGAGAAAACTAGAAGCATTTGGAATTCGTGGTTCTATTTTAAAATGGTTTGACAGTTATCTGACAGATAGAAGCCAATGCGTTAAAGTCGGTGAATACCTTAGTGACATGAGATCAGTGCCTTTCGGCGTACCCCAAGGTAGCATTTTGGGTCCGACCCTTTTTCTTTTGTATATCAATGACATTTCAACCATCCCAATACCGAATGCTGATATCGTGTGTTACGCTGATGACACAGCAATTATTTTTCATGGCCAATCTTGGGAAAATGTTTACGACTGCGCTGAGCAAGGCATTTCATTAGTGTCAAATTGGCTTAAGCAAAATCTTCTGACTTTGAGCGCTACAAAAACCTATTATTTATGCTTTCACAAAACCTCTGCCTCAGCACCCAGGCTCCAGCGTGACCTTATGGTTCACGTCGTTTTTGCCCAAGAAACCCAGCTTCAAATTGCAACTGCGACCACATATCAAGAGCAAGTGCAATGAAATACCTGGGTATTGTAATTGATGAAAAACTGAGTTTCAGGGAACATGTGGCGGTTGTTTCAGGACGTGTACGAAAGCTGATATACACTTTTAAAATGCTCCGCGGGTCAGCCGACCATCGCCTACTGAAAATTGTTTATCTTGCTCTGGGGCATTCAATTATAAATTATTGTATTCTTGCCTGGGGCGGATCAGCCTCCACCGTTCTTTTAAAACTAGAAAGGGCACAAAGAGCGGTCCTAAAAGTAGCACTTAAAAAACCGATTAGGTATCCAACCACTGAACTGTACAAAGAGGCTCAAGTGCTTAGCGTAAGAAAGCTTTTCTTATTGAGAGTAATATCACATACACACAGATCTGTTTTAAATTTATCCGACTACAATGACTTGCTCAAAAAACGAAAGAATTGTCGAGGTAAAGAGGTTATTGACGAGGGTTTTAATGGATTTATCATATATAGAAACTGAACAGGTTTTAAAGGTACAACTTTGACGCCCATGCATACACAAACTTACACATACACATTTACACATACTCATACTCATACACTCATATAGACATACATATACACACAATATTTGCACGACTAGTTTTGTTTATTTTTATTTATTTTTTTAGTTTTGGTTTGATAATTAATTTTAGTTAATTTTACAGAGATTATACGTTTAGACCTAATAGTTCCTTAAAATTCTAAAATTCTAATATATATATATATATATATATATTTAATTGTCTTTGTTTGCTACTGCTGTCGCTATTTGTCGTGCATGTACATGTAACTCCTGTTAATCCTTAACTTCCTCCACGGGACAGGCTTTGCCTAGTGTGGAGGTCAGTAAATACTTGTACCATATGTAAACTTTAAGTGGAAATAAACGATTTATTTTTATTTTAGTTCAAAATGGCGGCAGAAAAAAAAAAAGTTTTTTTTAATGGTCAGGCCGCGAACTTTTCAATCAGCCCTCGTATTTGCTAGTACATAATATATACCCTATTCACCACCTCACCGCTCCTAGCATACCTTGAGCCCGAGAATGAGTAATCGCAGGTTGTCTTGTCTTACCTGGTTCAACTGAGGCGAGTTGTTATTAGCGTTGTGAATGCCTGCCCAGAGATGGATACGACACTGAATGGAACACGAATGTTTGGGCAGGTTGATTGACCAATCTAATAGAAAGGTTGTACGGCCGGATTGACTTATGAGTTTTGCTGAGATAGCTACAATTGAATTATGTACAGAAATGCACGTACGAGGTAAGTAGGTGGAAAGCAATGCCTACCGTCCAAAATTACATTAGATTGTGGATTAACAAATAATATCTTTTTACTTCTCACTTTTACGCTCGAAGTTATAGACGATTATATTAGCTAGGACACACTGTCCAGTTAGGTAGGTCCAACTTTGAGAAAGAGTTCAATCGTCGAATCCTACTCGGCTGGGCAGTCCAATATTCCGCAGTGTCTCAAGACGAGAGTCTTTGACCAGTGTGTGTTGCCAGTGATGACGTATGGTACGGAAACGTGGTCGATTACTATGGGCATCATAAGAAGGCTCAAAGTCACCTTATATATATATATATATATATATATATATATATATATATATGTAGCCCTCCGAATCGCTAAACGTGGCAGTGGGTGGGACACATTGCACGTAGAACCTGCAGACCCAGCAATTGACCAAATTGATGAACATAGAAATGAAAAAAAAATACATCATCGAAAAATATTTAAACTTCGCCTTGGCGACGTGTCGCTTTGTCGTGGCTCCGATGACGTCTGAGACAAAATGCCGAAATGCGACACCCCCACGTCATTATAAAGTTCTTGACTAAACTCAAGTTTTACTATACTTTCGTTTATTTTCATCCCTTATAAAAAAACGCAAAAGCGCTTTTTAATGACTCTTAATGCTTGCTTCTTAATGGCTAACCTTGAAGTAATGCCGCTCATGGCATTTGCACACTAAGGACGCACTTTTCTCTCGAGTCTCAGGTGTGTTGTGAACGATTTAATTTATTATTAGCAGAATATTTATCGCATAGCCGCATGAAGCGTGAAATCCATTGCGGTTTGAGCTAATTTCCCACCGCGGGGCGAACCGCCCATGAATAATATATGGCCCCGGCAGAAGTGGCTGCTGCGTTTGTAACTAATGGCAATGCTTACTCCGCATAACGGCATCATGTTATCCTGGTATTGTCGTGAGCCTCAATGGAAAAATATGCGCATGCACTATGCATGTTTCAAATCCTCCGAGCTAGACGAGAATTGAAACGAAATCCCCGAATACACAGGAAAAAGATTCAGTGCTATTTATACAGTCGAAGCCGTGTTTCTGTTCTATTCAATATGGCTGAAAGCACTCTGATACGCTTATGTAGACATAGAAAATTCTATTAGTAGAAGAGCAGTGGCCGAGCGGCGAGAGACCGTCGTTAACCCTGTGTTTAATTATTATACTTGTTATTTTATATCCCTTTGTCGTATTCATGAGAGTACGTGTGACCTCCGACACGGGCTGTAGGTAATAAAAACTTATGTTTAATTGAACACTAACATCCAAATTATAGGTAAGTAAAACGAAAGCTCATGTTTGTTTATTTTTCCTAACCGTGAAATTCACACTCCTCATCAGGGTACCAGGGTTGCATGATATTCAGGAGTAGCTCAGTGTAAATAACATTGTCCGAAGGTGTGAACACAGGCAAGTATCTGATTGATAAAGTAGCCAGTTGTTGAGGACGTAATACCCAACGGCTGAGTGCTAACGCGTCCCGCGGGAGCGCTGCTCACGGACTCGCTCCACTCGCTTACTTTACTGTACGACTTTTAACTTGTACACGTTCTAGGATAATGTTAGTTTAGCTAACTGTTCACGTCTGTGTTTCTACTAATTTAATAAAGCCGGGCAAACAAGCTTGCCTGTCTGGCAAATAATAAAATATTGCAGCGTATATTTGACCCATTTCAGCTAATCCGAGTTAAAACTTGGCACTCACGTCAATTCGATAACAATCAAATATTCATAGTGCAGCCGATGATAGCATTTGAATATTTTTATTGATTCTATTTCCTCTTCGCTTACCTATATTGCACGAAAATATGACGGTCGCTTTTAAATAATACCCTTCATTGTCGAAATTTAGCTTAGGTAGTTTCTCGTAAGCCAGGCAGAGGTAAAAGGTACAGCCCGAGGCTGATTAAGTAATGAACTTATTTGATATTTCTTTACACCTAGTAACACTAGGCCTGTTCCTCCCGACGTCCCAGCCGAGTGTGAACGTCACCGCGGTCGATATTTATTCGTGTCCACCTCGCTGCTAAATCTGAATGAGCAGCGTAAAGCACGTTCACCCCCAATCTGCAAAGCCTACGTTTTGTTTCTTTTTCTTCTTCGTTTGGGTTCACAGCTGTAAAAAGCTGCCGTTTAGGCCGGGTTTGGAGTCGTGGAGTTAATTTCATGAACATAACCGTGTCTTAAGTTGTATCTCTGTACATTACGCTCTCAGCCGATCCCGTGGTTTTCCTCGTATGTAGTGAAAAGCGGCAACGGCGTAGGCGCCCTCTATATGCGTGTTCCTGGCAGTGAAAGTAGTTTGTAATTTTAGATCATGTGCGTAGTAATATGTGTCTGAAAATGTAAGTTTAGTTCTTAAATTCTATTTCAATGAAATCTGTTAAGCAATTAGTAATATCTTCAATTTCAAGATCAGAATAGGTATGAAATATTAATTCGTCTTACTAGCAGACATCGTGAATCTGGTATCAGTTTTATTATAGATTCAGATTTTAATTATCTATGAGTGGCTATGACTTCAATTCAACGAAGACGAATGTCTGTCTCGTTATTATTTAAATTGGGATATAAGATAGGATATATATAATAGCTTATATATCTTAAAATACTCCTCGCTTTTTATTAAATACCGCAAATAATCGAAATACAGCAAATAATATCAATGAGGTGGATGGTGTAATCTATTATCATTTCTTCTTCGAATTGTCCTCTGTCAAATCCTGTAGTTTGGTCTGTCGTCTGACTGTATGGACAGTCCGTTTAAACTTTAAATCATATATAATATGAATAGCAAGACGCGACGGACAACTGCTAATTCCGCAAACCTAACCAAAGCTGGATACCAATTCCAAAAGCTATTTATTCGATCCAGTAACAGCCCGATAATCGGTTGGGATCGGTCCGGAGTAATCGACGTCGGGATCGGGACTCGGCAGCGCAGCCGCCACTCGGTGACCGCTCGCCAGTTCAATTATCCTCCCCACTCTACGTCCGAACCACGCGTGGCGTCGAGTGTCAGTGGTCATTAGTTGATGTCCACTGAACTTATGATATCCTAGTACAGCAAGTGTGGGGTCCCAGTGCCATCGTCATCGAAGGATTTTGGCTTCGACTTGTAGTGACGCTACTAGAAATTGTAGCGTCACTACAGCCTAAATTGGTCCATACTTACTCGAAAACTATATTTTTATAACGCTAGCATTTTATTGAAGTGTCACCTGAACACCCTGCGGGTGATTCGGCCTGAGTTTTCAAACTTTTTTACACGCAAGAAATCGGTTTGCTCTTTTATAGTAAAGATACATCTTTGGTCATCCAAAGATGTATCTACTGAAATCGTTAGAAATATTACGAGTGAGAGGTTTCTTTGTACTCAAATGGTAACGTTATGATAAACACAATTTTCTAAGCAAGCAGCTAGCAACACCTTTAATATGGAGTAATAAAAGCGCTCCTACTGTGGTTGTATCGCACATTATCGCTGCTCTTGGGAAATAAAAAGCAAGCCATGGAAACTCTTTCTACCCTAGAATACAACCGCGCTCATCATACAGATGTGGATTATATTTTGAGATAAACCTTAAGGGCCACTCAGGTGAATTTATTGCTTTTTTAGTCCTTCTTATGATGCTTTTGCTAAGGCTGTGTTGAAGAAAGAGACATTTTATTTGTTGTTGAGAATGTCGCAGCTGGTGATAATTAAGATCATTGGAAGATTTAGAGTGCGCTGTATAACACATAGGTACCTTCTAATAAATGGTAGCACTGGAAAATTGATGGATCCAATGGAAACAGGCGACAACGCTCGTTAATCGTTATACGTTGAAAATATTTATAAAATAAAGTGGAGTGCGTGTTTTCGCAAATCCGCGCTGGACGCTCAAATAGATTCAGCGCCATAAGCTGTGGGTCGGCTCATAAAATATAAAATATAGGGTAAACTGCGGAATCGGCGAATTTGACGCGAAAACGTTATTTACGAGAGCTCCCCCTTGCCGCCTCGCGGTGCTTCACGGCTCGCAAATGCTCGCTCGCGATGAAAAATGCTCCACACACGTCGGCTAAGTGAATAGTTGAGATATTTTCTATTTAAACATGTCTGGATAAAATCTGGGGTCTGCTGACGTGATTTAGTGGCCGTCTGTGAAACCGACCTCCCGCCGGGTCGTTAGCCCGATCGCGTTCAATGTCGACGATAACATTATTTCAATCACCGTCTTAAGAGGCTATTTTTACTCCAGACCTTTTGATTCCAGAGTTTAAAAAGGTACATAATTTTTTTAGCCAGCCGTTTCGCCATCCGGAGATTTATGTTGCGTACGTAATTTGGCAATAAAGAATAATGGGAGTCTTGGAACAAAATAGAAAAAAATGTAAGGGCCTATCAAAGTTCATGAATGAAGAATCCTAGAATAAATGTTACAGTCGTTATCCAGTTCGCGAGCTGATGGCGTGACGTGACCCGGGTCCTTATGGAAACGTGCCGGCCGCCTTAATCACGTGTTTTTGTGCCGGTGATTTATCCTCGACTCCGACCTAGGCTCGCTTGCGACCTTCGAACCCCATCTCTGCCTCCTCAGAAGAAAATGCCAATGGTCCGACAAGGACAGCGGAACGGAATAAAGGCTTTCACTGGCCGTGGACTCCGAATAACTCCATCTGACGAGCTGCCCTGCGTATAAAGCAACGGCTCTGGGAAAGTGCTCAGGCGGAAGAAAATGTATATTATTAGTGCCGCCGCTCGGGATTTACCACGATAAGGTTTACTGCTAGTATTATCAAAACTGTCAGAAATGTATCATGTATTTGATGGGTGGGATGAGCGGGTGTTAAAGCTGCGAGGATTTCAATTTACCTTTACAAAACATCACGTGTGGGTTAAAAGGGTATTATAGTAAGCTAGTATGGGTATTACGTAGACAGCTGCTTAGCCGATAATTGCGAGGAGAAGTGTCATCAATCATGGTGATCCTCAGATGGTTTGTTTAGCGGGGTAGACTAACCGCGCCGCGCTTCCCACCGGCTCATCTCAAGTAATAGTCGCTTGCAAAGTGTATACTGGAAGCCGTATTTAGAAGTTGATGTGGGGAGGATAGAGATGAATTATATGTGTATATTCTGGCCAGATAATTATGTGTGTGTCTGTATCGAATTTACTACATTAACACTCGCTCATCTCGATCAGACATTGAAGCTCTTGCCACGTTCCTACTCCCGCCCAGTTACCGTGTCAGGACGGCTATGCAAAACATATTGACTTGCGATTGAGGTGCGAGTCAACGAACAAAAATTAATCTCCAATACGTATGACATCTGTAATTAATCAGTGCATTCATCAGTAATCCTTTAACAAATTCATTGCCCAGAATCGCTACGCGCTACGCTCGTAGCCAATCCCATGGTTTTCCTCGTATGTAGCGGAAAGCGACTACGGCGGTCTGACGCATATGTGTCGTCATGGGCCCTGAATGGGTTAATAGAGTCCGTATTGAGTACAAAAATATATAATACGAATCCCTTGGCCTAGAAATGGGATTTTCCGCACGTGTAGCGGGCGTTAATTGCGTATTTTTTGCTTTGTTTTCTGAAACAAGATAAAAGTGAATGGTAAATTTTCCATGCCAATGTAAATAGTTAATTATACCAAGATCGCAGAGCGCGCAAGGAGCCCCGACCTCGTTTCAGTTCATCTGCAAGTTTTACTATTTGAGCCCGCTTTCGAGTTACAATTTCATTTCCTCCCACATTGCGTTCGCGGTCACATCTCGGGGCGATTTGGCTCGGGTGGGCTTCATTGGTGTGATCTCCGCTTTTCATGTCGGTTTAAGCAGTCTTCGGGTTGGATTTGATTACGGTTTTCCTTACATGTAGGTATGTAAGTGAACCGCAGACTGAAGACGTCGGTAGTAGGAGTAGAAGAAGAAGTAGGAATAGCTTTAGAGCGGCTACTGGTTATTATGGTACACAACTAATGATAACTAATAATTAATGATTCTAGGTCTACTCAGAATTCTTTTTTCTGTGCCTTATTTATAGCATCTCGGTATAATATTTAATGGTTATAATTGAACAGGATACGGGTGAGGACCAAATTCTTGGCCAGTAGTTAGAATGGTTAGTCGGTAGTTAACTATACAAACTGAAAAAGTGATCAAAGTCCCGTTATGACACATTAGGGCTTTAAAGCTCAATACCTCGCAAATGAATCACTGTGTTAAAAAATGGTTTAAAGAGTAAAGAGTATTTGTATTGTAATATTTATGAACAAGCTATCCAACGATACCCCACACCATGGGTATCACGAGAAAAAAAAATACATCCCCGCTTAACGTGCAGGGGAACAGTAGAATAAAATCGTGAAATAGTAGATTGTACAACAAGTGCATAAAACGCACCATTTTACGCGAGACGTTTATATATAAAATCGAGTGTAACATAGGTTTTATGGACGAATTGTAAACTCTACTTTCCACTTCGATTGCGAGGAAATGATGAAAATTAAAAACTAAGGTTATTTTATGAAGTTTTATTGTGCACTTTGGCTGTTGGTATCCTTGCCTTGGTCTTAGAATACTAACGAAACATTAAAAAATAAAAACTATTTTTAGGTACCTTAAAAAAATATTTAAGATTTTACTCTACTGTTTTGTCGGCGTGATTGATTTACCCATGCCGAATTACAGTTTTCTAATTGTAATGGTTACTGAGGTAAGCCGAAGACGGACGGACGGACAGACAGACAGACGGACATGGCGAAACTAAGGGTTGACTACGGAACCCTAAAAACATCATTTCGCTACAAACGAACCAGCATAAGCCCGCCTTTAACACTTTAACTGCCAGAAACCCGCCCACCGGGCGCCTACGTCGTAGGCGCTACTTAGTAGGAAGACCACGGGATCGGCTAAGAGCGTAATAGCGCGTAGCGATTCTTGGCAGTGAATGTGTTAAATTGGCATAGTTTCGAATCTAGCGGTCCAATTATACTAGGGAAGCTGAGAGTCGAGGTCTCGTGAACAGATCGGCCACTCCAGACGCCTGTTCTTCGATACTATATCACTTTAACGTCAAGTTCGAGCTGTAGTGAAAAGTAGACTTTGATATATTGAGTCGTGGTATGTGTGAAAACAGCTTTCGCTTTGTCACAGCATCTCCCTAATAACTTTTTTCTCTCTAGGCTCTCTATTAATAGGCTATCCGTCTCTCTTTCTAATTAAGACGCTTAGGAGGACTTGGATAGTCTATGTCGCCGCGACGCAGCTCGCGCGCCGTCTTGTGATAGCCGTGCCCGAGCAGAGCGCCCACGGTGCGGGTTCCTGGCGCCGCAAGTGTTGTGTCAACTAGCGCGCGAAAGATATCGGTATATAATTAGAATGCTAAATCCATGTGTCGAATTGTCCCCCGGCTAAGTTGTATGCAGGGGTGGGACGTGGTTGAATTACGAATGCAATCGAAGCTGGCTCCGAACAGTTGTGGGAACGCGGGCTTTATTTATGGATGGAGCTCTTGTTTTACAAGCCGCTCTTTTATATTGTTGGCTTACACATTTTATGACTTGTAACGCTTCGGTGGTGAGATATCTGTTATTTTCAATGCCGAATTAAGTCTACTCTATTTTAATCACAGCACCGTACGTTTATCAGGATAAGGAGTAGCATATTCTTTATTGAAATTTTGATAGTAATGTGTAGGTTTTTCGTACAATCGCAATGAATCAAAATTACTTTCTTCAAATATATATTTACTACGAGCAAAAAACGGTAAATTTTATTTGTTTGCTCTTGATTGTACTTTTTCCCTCTCTCACTATTATTTGAAGGCAAGTGGCCCACAATACTTCCTTTAATTGATACTTAATACCTTAAATATCTTCCAGTGGCGGCGCGTAAAAAAATTCGGTGGGCAACCTGAAACAAAAAATGTTATGAAAGAGTTTAGAGTATATATAACTATGAGCTGAGCGTGCCTAATAATAAATTTAAGGAAAGCCGGTAGGAATCGGTTTGTATGGGCGCTCCGCCACTATGCTGTCTACATACACCCGTACGTACAAACACGTAATTTGGTGAGTAGGAAATTCGAAAGCTAAGCGAAAAGCTACTATATATTTTTTCCTAAAATTTTATGTCAAATGTCTACTCTGTATGTTAATGCACGACTAAAAGCTCGGCATGACAAGCAATTATGCTAAAAAAAACTCGTATCTAATAATAAAACAAGCTGGTAAAATGTACGTCACTCCTCGTTAAATCGTCATGAATCGTCAGGGAACAGCGCCGGCGCAGGCTCGCCTCGGCTTATCGAACACCTTTGCTAGGACAATCGACTACAAAGAACCAAAGTTACAAAAATATGTATACACGATTTATAGGTTTAGAGATGCTCTCATCATAAGAACACTACAGTTCACTTAAAATGAGCTTACATATTATAATCCCTTAAAATTAAACATTTTAGCATGACCGTTAGATAATTAGTTAAGGTGCGACCACACCGCTGCTCAAAATACGCTAACGCACCGTAAAACGCAGCAAAATATATGAAGAATACGCGCATACGACACATCAACGCGTATACGCAGCGTTAAGCACCGACGTGGTCGCTCCCTCATACAGTACTATATACAGGTGCTGTTTCAATTTAGTTTTAAATACATTTAAAGACTCACAATCTGTCACATTATTTGGTAACTCATGATAAATCCGGGCCCCCTCATAGGTACATAATGCTACTTTTACTGTAACCTGTTCTATTTTTTCGCAGTTTAACTCATTTGTATTTCTTAAAAAGTGTTTGATTTTTCGTTGCGTGAAATAGATGTCTGAATGTATTTTACTTGTTAGGATCTTTCTTATGAAAATGCATGTTGAGTAGGTGTATAGTTGTCTTAGGTTATAGTTCTACTTTCTTATATAGTAATTGAGTGTTCATTCTATAATCATATTCAAATAGTGTCTTTATTGATTTATTTTGAGATCTTTGTAATGTATGCAGGTTTGTTTTGACAGCACTTTCCCATATCTCGATCAAATAATTAAAATGTGATTTTATGAATGAGTTATATTAATGTCAAGCGAGCTTTGCGAGGGATGCATGATGTAATTCTACGGAGTATACCTGTTGCCTTAATATTAAGGTCGCTTTATTGCCTTCATATTTTTTTGTAACTATGACCGTATCGATCTCACGTGCTCACTGTACATCGAGCATCTGTAAAGTAACAGTATGTATTACTTTGATTTTGCTGCCAAGCTTACATAGATAATAAATAATAATATTATGCCATGCCAATAATCATCAATCAATCATTTAAAACTTTGAGCAGATTTATTTGAAACATTTTGTGCTTAGTGAAACCAAATCGTTCTATTTTTTAAAATTTTCAATAAAATAATTTAATCTCGTGTGAGATAAGTTTGTATTTTTAGTATTTGCAACAGAACTATTTGTACCTCCCGCTTTTTGCCTTGAAATCGAAGATATTTCAAAGTGTCGACCAGTAACGACCGTTTTATGAGAAGCTGTCTACGTGAATCCGTAGAAGTGCTACGAGAATCGTAGCGACGTAGCGGCTACACACCGGTTGGAGTGTAGTGCTTTTGTGGGTCGCCGACTTCTCTATTGTTTCTGCAATCCTAGTTAGCATTAAAACACTTTCACTGCCAGGAACCCGCCTAGCGGGCGCCTACGCCGTAGGCACACACGGGGTTTTATCCGTATGTAGCATTCCGCTACATACGGATAAAACCCCGATTGCGGTGGTGATGTATCTGTCAATTTGATCATTCGCATACCTAATTATGTATCAATACATGAAACATGGTAATTGAAAATGTAGGGTTTAATGACCAGGGTGACATCACACAGAGGAAGGTGAAAAATTGGCGCAGATATTGAAAGAAATTCAAACAAAACAGACAAATCGTTTGTCTCTTGTTAAAAATTTCCTTGCGGTCTTGTGTCTTCTTCAGTAATTTAGTAAGTTGTTGGCAGCAATGAGGAAAGTCTAAATTCTCTAATTTAAATTTTTAACGGTTTAGGTTTCTCGTCATTTGGACTAACATTTGCCCACTTCCAGAGAGATTCACAGTAGAGTTTTGATGAAATCTAATTTTAGTTTTGTTTTTCAAATAATATGAGCCATGCCCGTACGAGCGATTTTCGCTACAAAGTGGAAAAACTGCTACGCGCTACAACGTAGCACACCTAATGTTGCTTAAAAGCAGTGATGTCGCCGTGATCTTAAAAGTTTGACAAAAGGTCACCAGTATATTTAGCTCTTGCTAGAACTGGGTTGGAGGACCTTTACTTAATAGGCACTGTACCTACCAAGAACCAACATTATTTAACAATTTCAAGCAGAAAAAGTTGCTAATACATTCAAAAAGGTCATGCTAACACCACGGAAAACGACGCGTTTTCCCCGAAGGATTTGAATATATTATTAGTCCATTGAACCCGCAATATATCGACACATGACATGTACAACACATGATTTATCTACAATAGCTAGAACACGGTATATTACATCTAGAGTTGTTTACATCTTTGATCTTGATTGTGCGCGCTGCAGCCCACTCATCGAACCATCACATATCAATTTAGCTGTGATGCGATTCGTCAAACCTATCCAGTGTAATCGAGCCGAGTTTACGAACACCCAAAACCCGATAACCCCTTAAAGGGTTTAATGAATGACGTCATATATTCAATCAAATGTGATCAAATCCATAAATTGCGTCAATATCTATTTGATGATAACTTTACAGTGCTCTACGTTCAATTTATGTCTACCTATAGTTGTCGGTTCGTGGTAGATTAACGTTAGGCATCTTAACATTATAAATGCGAAACTAACATTCTGTCTGTCTGTTAACTTTTCACGCTTAAACCGTTGAACCGATTTAGATAGTCGTAAAGCAATAAATCATTATTATTCTTATTCTTATAAAGGTCAGAACAAGCGCCCGGAAAACACTGATATTAAATTAAAACGTGAAATGTATTTGATTGGACCTCCTAGATTCTAGATTGTGTTGATGTTGGTAGCATGTAAATATCGTTTTTACCATTGACCTAACTCTTGAACTGCTCTCATCTGAAAGGATGACAAGTTTCGATTGAAGCTTACTGGTTCAGTGTGTTACCAAAAACCAATCTACTCTTACCTTGAAACCTAGATTAAATTCTCTGAATACAGACTTCGGGAGCGAATTACATTCCCTGGCGGCCCGCATTAAGAAATATGAAGCAAGATACTTCGTGCGAATAAATGATATGTCGACTACGAGGATAAAGGTGGTTTTCCACCGGCGAGGCGAGGCGGGGCGTGGATGGGCGAGAATTGAAATTCGTATGGGACTTACTACCTATTTGCACAGAGCGCGCGCGCGCGCGGTGGAAATAGGTAGTAAGTCCCATACTAATTTCAATTCTCGCCCATCCACGCCCCGCTTCGCCTCGCCGGTGGAAAACCACCTTAAAGCAATACTTCGTCCCACGTAGAGACATGCTGGACGTTGCGTTTACTCGTACTGGATAGTTTGGCTCAAAAACCCTGCTTTTGCGGTTAAGAATACGAGAATGTACTATGCTATCGACATTCTATAAAGTAAAACATATGCCGACTTCTTAGCAAACATTTTGAAGTCTAACATTAAAACTTAAGTATTAAAGCTTATATTGTTGTTGTGCCCACGTATGTAATTGCGCGATATCGAACAAAAACACGTCACCTACGTGAGTACTTAGCATGAGTCGTTCCGTCTATTTTACAAAGCGAGAGTAGTATGGCATATCATATCTCCATCAGGACAATCTCTACAACATCGCGGGGCGAGTGATCCACAGTACGCTTCACGGCCGGGTACTACTTGATTCGGCTTTGCCCTCTTTTGGTTCCCCTTTATGCATCCCTAGTAGGTTACAAGGGAAACCCCGCACGTATTCTCACAAATCGAAATTACGAGGGAATGAGGAAAATAAAACAATACGGAGCTTTGTATGAATCTGGATCCCTCATCAATCTTTTTGTCGTTTCAATTTGTTGGGCTTCATTTACTGTTATTCGAATCATACTGATATCGATCATGGCGCATTACTGGCATTTTGTTGTGGATATTTGTCAAGTCGAAATACGTGAAGGGCTCGTGTGTGGTTTTTCAGCAGAGTGACGGCTAGGCCGCCCGCTTTTTATTAAATGCGATCCTCTATTTCGGATTCGGGCGGTGTTGCTGGCGTATTAACATTTCACGTGGCTGAGAGGTCGACTGAATTCAGACGCCTCTGCGAGTGCTCAGACGGCGACATGTGCAATATTGAGTAGCTCATTTCTTAGCTTTTATGCGACCCTGGTTGCCGACTGCCTACTCATTTCTATTGAAAGGTAACAAATGAGAATAAATCACGGTGAACACGAATTAGTTAGTAGTATAAGGGATAGTTAACAGTGCTCCATTTGGGCAGTGCGACACGCGATGGCGTGTCTGCCAACGATAATATTTTATTTGCCGTATTGGTCTCTGATCCAATGGGAAGGTAATCTAATTTGCCCTATGACATCATCGATCAATAAGTGAGCCATTTTATACACAGATATAGATATACAGTCTTTAAATAAATAAATACATAGATCACGCAAATGCATATACTTCGCGTGTCCGAATTCTTTTTCCGAGTTGGCACTCCGACTGACATTCCGCGCGCGTCTGTTGCCTTATTGCAGAATCGATTTTGCGTGGACAACGGGGAATTCACATCACTAATTCGCCAGTGTGACGTCATACTAGGTAGAAAAAAGTGACACGGTCGGTTTTCATACAGACTGAGGTGTTTAAGTTATCTAGTGTATAACTATATCTGTGATTTTATATGATATTTCTGCACGCTATGTTTTACATGTGATCGATCTTTCTGTGGATATTGGTACCTACATTTTACTGTTTACGTATACACTGCAAAATAATATGAAGGGATTAGGAACAAGTTATTGTAGAGCTAGCAGTAGTACCTAATAGTTTTTCTGTAATAAGACAGGTCGTTCGGTTTTTCTTTTAAGCTTTTGTTCTATATTTTGAAACAGGCAGGTGATTTCCCACGGTCACTTTAGGTTGCTTAACTTGTATGCGTCCTACTGCCGGGCAAGCGGTACTTAATAAGTCTGTGCAATATAAAACGTTTTCGGAGGGTTGTTCATATTTGAATTGGATTGGAGAGATGTTTGATGAATGATTAATCAAACTATCTAGCAAAGCGACAGCATGTCCAACTCGATAGTGTCCAAATCTGCCGATAACATTTTTATTGCAAAAGCCTCTTGTATCCTGGCAGCCTGGTCCCCGCATCGCAATCTGACGGTTCCATTACACGGCGGGCGGACGCGGTCATCCGTCAGCCACCAGTCCGCCTCGCTGATGCCCTGGCAATTACCTACTTACAGTGATTTGTTGGCTCGTTCTATCCGCCCTACCTAATGTCGGTAACTTGGAGGTTTTTCTTCATTTATCTATCGGAACGTGCTATTTTCTAGATTTTCATGGCCAATATTGTCTTATTTTTCTTTTTCAATTAACTCCGTATTTTTGGAATGCTTTGGGTCATCTTGCTTATTTTGCTTTTGATTACTTCTCTAGGTGAAACAACAACATAGCAATATACCTACTGATGATATCACCGACCGCCCAAAAATACTATATGTGTTGTGGCCTGTGGGGCAATGTCAGTCGCAGCAGGTGTGCAGGAGGCTGGAGCTACTATGTCTGCTCGTTATTGTTTTCGAAGATCCGTTGCATTCCACAACTTGCACATGGTGCTCAAATTGCATATCGCGTTTTAAAGAGGCTCTTTTCAGTTCTATGGCGTAAGTAGCTAAAGTACAAAAAAGTTACGAAAGCGTGATCCCCAACTACTTCGGCATGCCGCCCTGGTAAGTATTAGCCACCAGAGCCACCATTACGACAATTAGACCGGTCGCGGTTTTTTTTTTTTTTTTTTTAAATTTATTTATCAAAAGTACAAAACAATTAACAATGTTATGTTACTCGCCAAACTGCGATAACAGTTTGTTGGCGAGACCGCGCTCATTTTAACTAATGTTAAGTACCTATGTTAAAACTATGTTAGGTATGCTATATGAACTAGGCACATATGATCTTAAACACTAACTTACACACTAAACATGACAATGCCTGAACACTTCACCTCTGCACTTAAAGTGCTATACTTTTACAATTATTTATTTCTTCAATTATTTTTTTACTGCGAGCATTCTTTTTTACCTATGTAAGTATTAATGTAATTTTTCCAAAAATATCTTTTTTAATCTATTTTTCAATTCAACTTTGCTGCACTTTTTTTCTTCTCTTAACCAATCAGTCTCGTTGTATATTTTTGGTATCATAAATATATTAGCTCTTTTGCCATAGTAGTTTTTAGCAGAATTCTGTACATATTTATTTGCCCTTACATTTTTAGTTTTATATTTATTTTGTTTTAAAACTGTATACTTATTATTAAAATAGTTCATTTGGTTCATTAAATTCGGGCGCGAGTAGGTGCCGCGTGCCCGGCTTTTATACGGACGTGATGGCTAACTTTCAGTAACATCCCTCCGGAGATCGAAGATTAGGTACTTACATCCGAATGTTGAGAAAACATTGCTTCGTCATCATAATATCATTCGAAAGACGTCCACTGCTGGTCATAGGCCTCCCCCAGAGTGGCAGAATTCGCATTTTATAAATAAATAAATAAATATTAGTATAGGAATTAAGGACAATTTTACACAAATCGACCTAGTCCCAAACTAAGCAAAGCTTGTACTATGGGTGGGTACTCGACGACGATAGACATACCTACCTATAAAGATACATAAATACTTAAATACATATAGAAAACATCCATGACTCAGGAATTCATGCTCATCACACAAATAAATGCCCTTACCGAGATTCGAACACAGGACCTCTTGCTTAGTAGGCAGGGTCACTTACCAACTTGGCTACAGCGGTCGTTATTTTTCAGGTATATTCATTAATTAGCTAATTGTGTTGACGTAGGAAGTACAACTTTGAAAACAAAAATACCTCACCTGGCGCCGAAAAGCTTTCACTAATAAGTTTATTATCAAAATATATCTTCGAGTCGTCATAACTTGTAGAAAGCCGCATTGCAAACAATGGTCGACAATAAAATATATGGGGCATGTAACCAGCCTAATATCTTATTCCACTCCCAATGTTTTCGGAGATCCGAAGGAAATCAACGCAATTATTTCACTTTTACAAGCAATTACCTTACCCAAATACCGATAAACGGATGCCCAATTTCGAAACGAGTCTTCTACATCTTGAATAATCCCTTCCTTTTTGCGTAAACGCATAACTCAGTGTGTGTGAATGCGACAAACTGATATGGAGGTGGGATTGGTATTATATTGAAGTGGAATGGTTAGTTGTAAAATTGAGGCGTAGGCCGTAGGCGTTTCGCAGCTTTACGATTCGCAATAGGGATGAATGCGATCGGTCGTTATACTTGTTGTGTGCGCTATCGGTTCATTCGCACACGACACGACCAGAGCGTCATATAGTCTCGATTATCGCGTGATAAAAGCAGGATAAAATCATCCATCGACAAATACTTTGGATTAGGCTGTTCTCCCTCTAAAGCTAACCTAAGCTTTGTTTCACGCAATTCGACCTGAGCTACGTCTCCAGCTGTGGAAACATATGGGAAACACGCATTTAGTGCCTAAGATTTCGTAGCGTTACGCTCGTAGCCGATAACACGGGGAACTCCATATGTAGAGGAAAGCGCCTACGAGCAGAGCGCCCATCTGGCGGGTTCCTGGCACTGAAAGTGTATAGTTATGTACCACGTCGTTGGTACAGTCACCAGCACCAATATCTGCCATAACAAAGCGGGCTTAAATATGTGACACAATCTTACGGTCCTAGAAACAGAGTCGAGTCAGATATTTATACGCGCTTTCTTGTGGCAGATACTAATGTTAGTGACTGTAAATCCTGCCTAATTGCAACTGCAGAGATATCATGGTTAAGCCTAGGGCCTGTTTACACATTGATTAGTGTTTCGTGAATCAGAATCAAACATTTAATCATGACACACTATTATAAGATAAAGACCAAGAGAGTCAATCTGTTTCGTGTCACGAAATGGGCCCAACTCAGCATGATGCTGGCTTTGCAGCCAGCGCTAGCCTTCCGTTGTGCGAGTCCATACACAAGCTTCTTCTCTTCTTCTTCAGCGTGTATGCGCCCACTGTTGGGCATACGCCTTTCCAATTTTCTTCCACTCAGCCCAATTTGCCGTAGCTCGCCCCCAGACTGGCCCTGCGAACTTTTTTATGTCGTCCGACCATCTTGCCGGGGGTCTGCCGACCTGTCACTTTGAGCGAGGCCTCCATTCTAGAAAGCGTTTGCTCCATCTCCCGTCGTTTCGGCGACACACGTGTCCGCCCCAGGCCCATTTAAAGTTGCAACACGTCGTCCGATGTCGACTACTTTGGTTCGCCGCCGGAACTCCACGTTACGGGCTCTCGCGGAGAGATATACTGAGCATGAGAGCATGCAGCGTTCCATGCCTCTTTGTGCGACTTTAAGCCTGTCGACGAGCTGCACTGTGAGTGGCCATGCTTCGCATGCATAAGTCATGGCTGGTAAGATACATTGGTTGAACACTTTGATGACAACAACTCTTCAATGATTGCGGTATCTTTGCTTTGAACACGTTTTTGTGTTTACCGAAAGCGGCCCATTCTATGGTATCCTCCCACACAAGCTATTTTTGCAAAATGAATCATAGTCCTCTGCTATGAACTCACAGTAGTCAAGGTGTATACAGGCCATAATTCAATTTTTATTCTGCAAGTAGGCCGTAATGGCACTTTTTCAAGTCGAAATTCTACCATCGTTTTTAAAAAGGAGGCTGAAGAAGATTTTTTTGCCAAAAAAGCTTATACAATTTTAACCTACTTAAAATAAGTCAAACTGAATATGAATACAAAGAAAAAAAACCATCGTAATGCGTTGTTCTACAAGAAAACATGTCCGAATAATCTATAGGAATGATAACGCTATTTTGGGCTCTGGTTTGGGCCATGCATTTCTGCCAGTTAGATAGTCCTCAACCCTGTTATAAGCCTTTGACTTTGTGTCTAGTCCAAGCAAAACTGTGCGTTTATTTTGGCTTAATCATAAATTTTGCCCAATATTCGCTTTTACACCTACCTTAACATTATAAAACAAAAAAAAAACAAAATTCGTGTTTACTGTGGTCAGTATGGTTCAGGCGTTTATAAAATATTAGTATCATATAAAATTGGGTGTAGCATTTTATCTAAATTTATTACGTCGATTTTCCACGAATTCCATACGTTTTTTTTCTGATCACATTAACATCAATTCATTGCTTTATATATAAGTAATCAAACAACTTTTCACCGTTAATCGTTTTGAATTTGTTTCAAATCGTACCGTAACAATTCACCGCATTTACCTGTCATGGAAAACTAGTTGTTTGTCCGAAACCTTTTCGTATTTTTATGATTTCTCCGAATATACATTCATTACTTTTTTCATTTACCATTTGATGCTGTCCAAATGTTTCAGTTGTCCGAAAATCTTTTACCGATACAGTCATTTGAGCTTTGGCTTGTTACAACTATTGTCCCACAGCCAAGTTTTTACTTATCTAGCATCCTATAGTATCCGCATTCAAAGTAGTTATTTTTCGTTAGTTAGTCATAGACTCTAAGGCAGGTTGGTTTAGGTACGACGGCCGGCGAACACCGTGCGTAACACTGGTGAAACGATATTCTATATAAGAATTTTAAGATCTGAAACTTATGTTAAACCAAAAGTATAGTAAAGGCGAGTCGATGGACGACTATGTCGATGGACTAATAAAATATGCAAGTAAAATTCAATGAGTTGATCCTTGTGTTAAAGGTAATTCGGGCAAATGTATGAGCGATCTGACGCAGTTCGATGAATGATTCCTAAGTGATTATAAAATTCTGCAAATAGTGTTATAGAGAACGAGAATCGATTAAATTATTTTCGATAAAATGTTGGATTCGCCATAAATTTATATGAGAAGGCGCCGGTTTCGCGGATTAAGGGTAGCAAAATTAAGGCACCATCGCCCCTCATTTTGGCAATGTTTACAGCAAAGACGCGAACCTAAATCTATGATGAGACTGACTACTAAATTGCCTTGAGAACATTGTGTAATGTTGCATAGTTAGCCCACGGACACCGTAATCTAACTAGCGTGAGCAGGACGGGCGGGAGGGCTGTTACCGTTCCTGTACACGTGATGCTAACTTTCGTTGCGCAATTTAGGGAACAGGGTCTCCATTTTGAGACTAACAATTCAGTTCCAGGGTCCTACTGACCTATACTGACTAATATAGCTCTTAAACAATATTTGAAAAAAAAAAGAAAAAAAAACATTGATGTCGAAGTATTATTACAGGGTTGAGGACTATCTCACTGACTGAAATGCATGGCCCAAACCAGAGCCCAAAATAGCTTAATTATTCATATAGCTTATTCGCACATGTGTTCTTGTAGAACAACGCATTATGATGATTTATTTTCTTTGTTTTCAGATTCAAATTGACTTATTTTAAGTAGGTTAAGAACAACAATTGTAATAACGTTTTTTGGCGAAAAATGACTGACTGTTGAAAAGTTGTCTTCAGCAGATGTAGTACTACTTAATTAATGCAATTTTTGGTTTGAAAGTTCTAGGTGGAAAGATACACGAACAAAATGTACACCTATGAAAACAATAAAAATAGTGATTATACAGATACCTAGGGCAATGAACGAAAATAGAAAAGTCCTGTGAAGAATTGGACTGAACTATTAGGTTGGGAATTGTTCTCATTATGAGGCAAGAGAAATGTTTAATTATTCGATATGCGCATAACTCTTATACATTTTTATGTCAATTTATTAGTCAAGAAAAATGGCCTGGAACAAATGGAAAGCGCAGAAAGACCGCCCGCGCCAATGATCTCATTTCCCGGCGCTCCGGCGCGAGAGGGAGCGGAAATTGTCGCCGGCGGTGCTTTTGATAAGCGCACACGCCGCACGATGATTCAGCGCACGGTCAAACTAATTGAATTATGGGTATATGTACCTAGTACAACACTACCCGTGTGGTAAGGCACGCGGCTTTCAATCTTGAGGTCGTGGGGAACCCGGGATGAGGTGTGGACCCCGGGCAAGTTTAGGGCACTACCGGGAAAACGCTAGGAGGATGATGATAGGTAAATGTAGAAATTAAACAAACAACAGCGCGTAGCGATGTAGCAACAGCTTGTTATGTGCAACACCACGGCTTCTTACATTTAACAATATCTTATATATCTTATTGTGTCCCGCATATTGTGTTTGCATAACACTGATGCAAATTATTGTGAGCGAAAGTGAAAACAATTATTAGACTTTATGAAAATTATATTATGGAGTTAAAGTTACAAATTTTCCCGACAATAGCTTTTCGTGGTGCTTAACCGATGCGAGGTTTAGCTACACTGCCGGCGCGCGGGCACACACACTTGGGCCCTGCCCACACTCACTAAGTATATCTATGTATACATCAACACACACACACACATAACATGCAAGAGCAGCGCACAACCAAGACGACTCACTTATCGCATACGCTCCTGCTCTTGATAAATGAAATGTCACGAATAACTGTAATATCACAGCGATGTGGTGGACACGCCAAATTGCTACAGCATTTTGTATCCCCCAAATTACTAGAGCCTCCGCTTTGTTGTACTTAAATGCAACTCGGCTCGACACGTTTGGTGTAAATTCTTCTTTTGGGTACTTTATGAAATACTGGCTTCCGCCCGCGACTTCATCTGCGTGGACCCGGGATAAAAACTATCCTATATTTTAATCCAGGTTTTAAATTATCTTCATGCAAAATGTCATCCAAATCGGTTGAGCCGTTTAAGAGTGATTGAGTAATAAACATCCACACATCTCAATATCTAAACATCCAAACTTTCGTATTTATAATATTAGTAGGATACTTTCTTAACATTTCGATATAAGCTGGCTCCAGGGAGCCACTACGAGTAGCCAACATTAAAATGTCTACTGAATTTTGACAGAAATCCTAAAACCCGCGCGGGATTCGAAAGTTAAAGTTAGCCGTGTCCGTCGCATTATTACTATTGTAAAATGCGCTTGTGTTTTATTTTTACGAGTATTATATTGTTGTTCGACTGCGTTCGACGTGTTATATTTTTGCATAGCTTGTTTTATGGTTTGTATCTTGTGTCCTACAAACGCCCTGTGCCGTATAATACACGAGGAACGTTTTACGGACCATCAAAGGTTAAAAATAATTATAAAAAATCCACCGGCAATCCCGGCAATCCCAATCTCCGGAGTTTGACTATCGGGAAACCTTCCTTTTACGGCAATTTTTTAAGTACAAAGCTTTAAATAAATACGAGCTAGAGTAAAATAATAATGGCGCACCTTTATACCAAGGCACCATAAATCGTGTGAGAGTCGCGGCACGCGGTACAACCACCGTTGTAGACATATATTTCGCTTGCCAGCGTGATATCAAAATATAACGCTCGCTCGCTCACAGGCATGCCAAGCTTTATAAATATATAAGTAATCATACACAAATCGTACTAGCCCGATAAGATAATCACAAAACATCCTTGCATTACCAAGAACAAAACAAATATTAGCTCATCGCACGAAACATCCTTCGGGATTAAAACATTTAAAACCCAGGACCGTCACCTTCGTTTGCAGGGTCACTATTCGCTAGACTAAACCGCTCGTCACGTTTACGTATCACAAAGCGTGCGCCCCATTTATGTTATACGGCAATGCGAAATCTTCAGCCAAGTGGACCTACATGACGGAGTGAAATAACAATCACATTTTAAGTACTGTTTTGATCTCTTTCCCCTGACTTTTTATCACGGAGAAAACACGTCTTGTGATTTACTTTTTCGGCAAGGGTACGCTTTGATATGTCCAACTTTCCGTTCTAAATTAGAACTCCTTGCCTTAAACGTTCGTGCAGATACTGCCCAGTTTTCAGGCCAGTGCTTATATATAAGAGATAAGGGTAATTGGGCGACTCCCTTTACAACTGAATTATACTTTACAAAGCTGGTATATAATTCTTGTTGCTGCACAATTATGCCTGCCTTATTGGCCCTCGGAGGGCCGTAAACTACATATAATTAAGGTATATTAGTAGCAAAGTAAACATTACGACTTTAGAGTTGCGCGCGTAACAGGTCGCTACAGGTGTTGCAGGGTGTAATTCACTGCGGCCTATTTCTCAGCCTCAACGAGCACTACGTCTTGCGTCTTGAGACCGGTCAGTGCTGCTTTGTTCTGGATTCCTAGTAAATACCTTTTATTTTGAATAGTAAATCAGGATTTATAAAAAAAATGGGTTGATTATTAGCAATTCCATCATTACAATCTCTAATTTAAAATCGAATTTGTCTTGCCATTTAGTACTTACCTGAAAAAAATATGTACCTACTGACAGGTTACGATCGAAATAACCGACGTTTAATACAAAGCGGTTGACAGTTAACTTTGTTTGATTATGATTGAGTATGATGTTTGAGTATGATATGTTTGATTCAGTAAAATCCCAAACCGAATTGATAAGAGAATGCCTCTGGTTTCCGTTGTTTACTTTGATTGCTGCTCAAAGGCTTGAATGGCCGCGCGTGGGCCGCGGCCGGCGGTGCCTGGTATAAATAGCCACCGAATGTATCCGGGCCCTCCCGACCCTCGGCCTATCCGAGTTAACGTATTGGATTGAAATCAAATTTACATTTATTCCGTGTTCGTTTTATAGGCTTGGCGCGCGTACTACGCACGACAAATGTAAGTTAGATTTTAATCTAATTTGATTAGTTAATAGAACCGCCGGGCTTTGAAATTGTAATTGGTATTACATTTTCAAGTTGGTTTCGTTACCTAAATAGTTAAGTTATTTGATCGGATCTTGCGAAGATTAGAAAGGTTTCTTAGAATAATTGTGAACGACTCAAAATATCTTACAAAATCAGTGTTTCAAAATCAGCATGTGACGAACTATTGCATTAGCTAATTTTTTATTAAAGATATTTAATTTGAAAACTGTTAATAAAATTGGTACAAAAAGTGGTGTTATCACACCAATTCTCTCAAGGTTTTTTCTGTCAATTATTAGCCAGAACTGATGAACCTCTGTTGTGTCACCCTGCATACCGGATTGTATAAAGGGTCTTTTAAACTGTGGTAGATAACATAACAGGGGGTTTAATGTAATTTATATCAAGGTAAACGTCGGACCCAATTTTTCGAATCCCCCTGTCTTAGTTATCCTTTCGTTTACCGCGATTAACCTCGATCGAGTTATTACGTTACGGGCTTACTTGGTCCGGGGCCTCATTTGCTTCACCTCTTTCTCATCCCTATCACTTAATATGTTTCGTGGGCTCATTCTGACACGTTAGCTGGGGGCACGTGCAAAGCGAGCACGCAAAACAATCAAAATGTGATTGAGATCGGTAGTGATGGCTAAGGATACCCCTCGGTCGCTCCTGGCTCCCTGGTCCCGCGAGAGAGAACTTTAACGTTTTTTTCCTCCCCTGCGCTGGGACTCGGCCACTCGCTCGTCTAACTTTACTCTCGGATTCCAAAATTGAATAAAAATGTGTCAAGACGTGACTTTAGAAGCACAAATATTTCCATGCCTTCTTTAACTTAACAAGCGTTCATCCGTTTATTTCAACTAGGTTCAGCTATTTATTACTAATTGTACAGTATACAGCCAAACCGATGGACCTCAATGCTTACTTACACTTAGAGTAGGTATTGACCGGCAATAACCATAGACACAATCCGTCAAGTGTCAGTGTCGGAAAAAGTCTATGAAAGAAATATTAATAACGCAAACAGCTACTGATAAAAATAACTATAAAATAGTAATCAACCAACATCTATAGTGCATTGGGAGCAGAAGAGGGGCGCCCCTTCCACGTTGTGGTGACGACAGTGACGGGTAAGTCGGTCTCTCCTTCCTTGGTGGGTATTGGGGTGCATCGGGGTTCTTTTAAAGAACGCAGTATACAGTCCATCATTTTTCTCGTGGCTTTACGTCACACTAACCAAGCTGCATGAAATCTCATTATACAACTGGCATGCATTTTTCTCGTTTGCTGTGGCTATTCGTTATTCGGATTTACTGTCTCGCAGATACAGTGGACTGACAAACGACCTGTCACGCCAACACTACTTTTTACGGGAACGTACACAGACCAACCAAATTGTTTCGCTCGCCGCTTTTTGCATATATGCACATTGTTAAAAGTTACGAGCTTATTTATTTAGGAGCAAAGACGGTTTTTTGAGATCAATTGCTGTTGTTTCATCTCTGTAATTCTTCACTCTATTGCTCAGTTTCACAAGTTACTTCGTTATGAAATGAAATATTTTTTATTTGCGGAATACGGGTCACATAATGTTGGTACAAATAAACGTTACAGTCCGCCGTACTCTACTTAAATAAGCATGCAAATTAATAGACTTTATTTTGCTGTCAGTTGAACAGACAAAATATAGGGATCACTTATTACTAGTTTTTATTTTTAGAAATTCAATAACAAAGTAGACACATTTCACGTATAAATAAACGGTTAGTCTTTCCCGCTCACGGGACAATGACGTCCCGGACCTTTGGGAGGTGTGCGTGGAGCTAGGTACCTACAAAGTACCAACTGAGCCAACACGTAGAGGCCCTTTTGACAATTTAATAAAATGCAAGGAGTACACCGAGCGGATGCTGTCCCTGCCCGTGTCATGGGACGCACACAGAGACAGCACCCGCTGAGGAGTATAGGGCCTATTGATGGTTGATGGAATCTAAATGAAACGGGTTATTGAGTGAAAATGATGGACTAGTGGCTGGGCTATTGGGTGAAACATCGGACGCCTGCCTAATAAAAAAAAACGGTTAGTTATTATTATAGTTATTATTATACTTGCCATTTTAATCTTAAAATTTGCAAAATCCCGAAAGAATCCACAGTTTTCTCAAGGAATAAAGAGAAAATATAAAATCAAATAAAGTGTCCACTTAGCAAATAAGCTTAAACCTTGGAAATATACTAGGTACATTCGTTCTCTCGGCTCCTAGAGACTATGATATAGTGGCACTGGGCACTATTACTTACTAGCCAGTGCCGGCTTAAACTGCAAGCTGCAAATTCCCTGGGGTCGGTCTGGTCTGGTTGAGTAATACAGTCCAGAGTTAAAATGAGAATACTTTCAAGTTTAAGTGGAGAAAAGTAGATTTAGTTGAAAGCATGGGAAATGAAGTTTTGAATTCAGACGCGGTAACACGGTTGATTCGATAACGAAACAAAGAGACAATTGCGATTTCCAGCGAAATGAAAATGTTTACGTTACCAGGGTGACATGAATGGGAGAGGTATTTGGAGAGCCAATGAACCGCGCGCGGCCGCCGGCCGGTTATCGCGCTTCGGGCTCCGCTGCCGATCGGTTTTGTTTAAGGTAAAGGAAAACCGCCATGGTTTCGCTTCGCTAACAAAATTGGGTAAATGCTCTATGATAATCAATTGGTCGAAAACTCTGATTAAGCTTTGGGATGTCATAACACTCATAACGAACATTAATCTCGTACCTTTACTAGGAGATCAGGATGAGAGCTGCGTACCTACTTCTCATTAAAATGTGATATTAGTATGTTTCGCTTGCTAGTTCTAAGTTCTAACGTATTAGTTCGATGCCTGTTGAAGCGGAACGCGAAACAAGTTGTAAATAATTATTGTTATGCAAATCGTCTCCGATCGACTCTCGAGGCCACGGTCCTATAGAAGAATTAGAATTACTTATTAGGTTTACATGAGACTCATGAAATATACAGGGCGTCCCACGGCGATGCCACATGGAGGGAAAGTACCTTAAATATCATAGATAGCATATTTTGCTGAAATAAGACTTCATTTTATTTTTTAAACTTAGTAAAGTTGCAATTATACATTTTTAATTTTTTTTGAAAAAAAAAATGTATGGAAAAAAATTATCGCGTCATTGGAGGAAAAGTACCTTTATTATTGTAAATGAACATCTTACTGAAAGAAGACATTATTTCGATTTAAAAAAACAAGTTGAATTGCATTTTACGGTTAAAGCCTTTCGATCGATATGACAAAGCTACAGGGTATTTTTTTTCTCGTGTAGCGGGTTCGATTCCCGGTTTAACCATGAAATTATTTAAAATGCAATTCAACTAGTTTTTTTAAATCGAAATAATGTCTTCCTTCAGTAAGATGTTCATTTACAACAATTAAGGTACCTACTTTTCCTTCAATGACGCGATAATTTTTTTCCATACAATTTATAAAAAAAGGGTGAATGTAATTTTACTAAGTTTTAAAAATAAAATGAAGTCTTCTTTCAGCAAAATATGCTATCTATGATATTTAAGGTACTTTCCCTCCATGTGGCATCGCCGTGGGACGCCCTGTATATAGCAGGCACATGGTCAGCTGTCTTTCATTTATTTACCTATCCATTTACGAAATTCAGTATAGTAATTTGCCATTTATTTCAGCCATTTGTTATAAAACAGCTTATCACAATGATAAATAACAATGAAATAAACCAAGAACTCCCAACAACTCGGCGCATTTTTCAAACTGTAAATATCACTTATATCGTAAATAATAATAAAAAGTTCGCCCGCACTTTGCTCGGTTGGCAGTCGCAGAGTTGTTTAAGTTTCGTTTAATAATTCCTTGTCGGTCTGGCCGGACTCTGTACGAAGCTATTCACAACCTATTTACTTGCCACCCCATGCACCCCTAGTATGTCTTGACCCCGACATTAGTATTAGTAAAGTGCATACTTACACTGGTTCGCCCAAGAGTTGGTAAACGTTTTGATCTCCATCCCGGGTGATATTCATAACGTTTATTTACCAACTATTCACGTGAGACTTGAAAGAAACCAGTGTCAATCTGACCTGCGATCTGCGATTACGGATAGATGTTCTGAATCTCAGCTTTAAAATATGATAGTGGTCGAGGTAAATATGATAGTGGTGAATATAAAAGTTTGGAATCTGGCTGGCTGTATTTTAAATCCTTTTGCGCGACTAGCTCGTTTTGTGAGGTAAACAGCGCAGTAAACATTAGCACAGGAAGTCCGCGTCCGCATGCACCGTTCGGTAGCCGACCAAATCCCTGGTACACTCTCTGTAATTGTTGTTGCTCAGAGGCTCTAGTATAAGTTTTACCGAAACAAAACGTTACGACCGCGTTCGCGTTTAGCTGTCAAATCCCATACAAAATGAGGGTAAAACGCAAACGCGATCGTAAAGTTTTGTTTCGGTAAAACTTATACTAGAGCCTCTGGTATATCCAATGCATTTGCACAATACGAGAAAGTTGTTATGACTACAAGTTTACGAGTACACCCTGAGTTCGTGTGTTTGCGCGTTCGTTAGTGTGGTATTTCAATTAAATGAATATATTATGTTTTAGAGCTACGGTAGCCTAGTGGTTGTTACATGCGGCTGTCAAGCGGCTGTCGTGGGTTCGAATACCGGCTCGTACCGATCAGTTTTTCGGAACTAATGTACGGAATATTTATATTATTAACCTTTTTGGTGAAGGAAAACATCGTGATTCCTCACCGGTCTAATCCCAATAAGGTCTAATTTTACCTCTTGGTTGGAAGGTCAAATGGAGCTTTCGTAAAAATTATAGTGCCATGCCAAATCTTGGGACTAGGCGTCAAAGCGGACCCGGGCTCGTTTAGGGCACAACCGGGAACAACGCTCGGAGGATGAGGATGTATGTTTTAATCATTAATAATATTGTGAATTTAACAGTGATTTGTTGTGATTTAACAAATCGTTTCGACGAGAAATTGTTCTATTGGGGCAGCTTTCAATTATTTCATTCAATCATTCATATATATGAATAAAGTTTAGGTAATCAGTTAGAGAAAATATATATGGATCTGGGTTGCCAGAAAATAA
The DNA here is from genome assembly GCA_947049275.1 of Epinotia bilunana. Classification (NCBI taxonomy): domain Eukaryota; kingdom Metazoa; phylum Arthropoda; class Insecta; order Lepidoptera; family Tortricidae; genus Epinotia; species Epinotia bilunana. Next base: position 24,036,589 of record OX346261.1, on the reverse strand, counting down.
CATAGTTTACTTTAGCACATTCCCTGCCGAGAATCGCTACGCTTGCAGTCGATTTCGTGGTTTTCCCCGTATGTAGCGGAAAGTGACTACGGCGTGGGTGACTAGGCGGGTTCCTGGCAGTGAAAGTGTTAAGATACACCCCGGCAAACGTGAAGCCACCCATTTGTTCTTACGTTTTCTATAATAATTCGTCGGTCGCGAAATGTACTTTATGGCGTTAATTAATAGAACATTACTCCAGAGGCTGGGAAAATGAGGATTAAGGGCCAAGTAAACATAGGTCGCGGGCGCACCGAGGCCGGATACGGCTACGAGGCTGGCGATCCCTTTTACACAGAGTCATGTGCTCATGTAAAGTACTTTTCTCAATCAAACAATAAAATAAGACAAAACAAATGTTACTGGTGTTTTTTTTGTGACTGAACGCCGGGCCTTGTCATTTTAGGTCACATGGCCTACCCACGCTCAATTTTGTATGAAATTTCATTAGGAACCCCTCGTCTCGTCTAACTCGAAATATACTAGTAACATCTGCTAACGAAATGTATACATTTCAAATGAAATAATATAATATGAGACGTTGGTGACGTGAGGAAGCCTGAGTCTTCTAGGTAGATGTCGCTACACGCCTCCCTATGGCGTTGTAAGAGGGTTGAAATTTAATGGCCGTGACAGATTGTTCCGATAGCTCAGTTGGTTAGTAGCGACGGGCCACGTGTGCCGTGGTCGCCAGTTCGAATCCGACTCGGAATTTTTTGAAGTTAATAATTTAGGTCTTTTGTGTTTTCATTGTAAAAGTTTCAGTTTTGAATTCCATTTCCGTTTTTTTTAACTGTTCTTATATTTACATATAACACTGGAGTTTTCAAGTTCGAAAGCATTCATTCATGTTGAGAATTATGTTATGACTTTTCGGCCCGAAATAATTCAAATAATGTGATGAAAATGTGTGTCAATTTTATTAACAAGTCATTTTATTGTTTACAGGTAAGTAGGCGTGAACGAAATTGTAAAGCCACAAATTCTCCGGTAACCGTTGAATTTTATTTCGTTAAAGGTAACCACCAGGATCCTAGGAAGTGACGGAACTTTTACTCTGTTATTTATATGTGAAATGTGAATACGTAAACCGACCTGAATCCGGGGTAGTAAAGTCAAAGGGGTTCCAGGTAAAGCTCGTTAGTCAAAAACAGTTTGTCAGTTTTAGAGGTACAATCAGCAACGGAAATAATTATGCAGAGAAACATGCTTAATGCAGATCATTCTCTCGAAGGCTGGCTTCTAGGGCTGGCCACGTCTCGGCGGCGGCAGCGATGCGCTATACGTGTGAGCGAGAGATCGGAGCGCAGAATCTCGCTCGCACCTATGGCGCACTGCTCCGCCGCTGTTCTCAGTCGTGGTCGAGTTAGGCCAGGGCTCCTAGGCACTAGGCATTTGGGGCCCCTTCAGGGAGCTTGTGTACAGGTCCCGCCTCTGGGAGTGGCGCCCCTAGAGGCTGCCTGAACCCCTAGACCGCGGCCTTGTGGGCCTTTTTTTTCGTTTTTTTTTAACGTTGGGGAAATGTATTTACGCATCCCGTCCTATCCGGGGAGGCAGGACGGGTATGACGGACTAACCGAAACTGGACTACCGTCTAAAACCACCAACGACATCCGGCTCCGCCTTGTAAAGGGGGGCGTCGCAGGATCGCTCTTGGCATTCAACTGCGTACGTCCCGGCGGGCGGCCCACAGTAGCAGGCCGCAGACATTTCGAGGCGTCAGGTAGGCGAGCGCCTCCAGTCCTGTGGAACCTTTGTTTACAGAGCTTGCCCCAACTCCCTGCATGGTTCCACTACGGCGGAGACAGCAGATGCGCATAACGCCTGGCTCTGCCTCCAGTCCGTCGTCGGCGAAGCGGATCCGCGAGAGGATCGTTTTCGCGAGCCCGCTCCGCAGCCTCCTTCTGTGACATTACGTCGTCACAGAAGCAAGCCATCGCTCTCCACGCCTCCTCGCTGTTGAGCATGGCGTTGATGACACTCGACAGTGAGAGGTTTGCCCCTATTGCCGCCTGTAAAGAGGTCCGTTGATGCCCCCTCACGGTACACTCTTCCAGAGTGTGAAGCGCTGTGTCGACAGGCGCGCCACATTCGTGACAACAGGGGGTTGCCTCTCTCCCTATGCGGTGCAGGTACTTACCAAAGCATCCATGGTTAGTAAGTATCTGCACCATGTGGAACGTCAACGTTCCGTGTCGCCTGTTGACCCAGCGCTCCAGATGAGGCAGTATCGCTCCCACCGTCTAAAGGCCAAATTCTGCTGTTGCCAGCTCCTCCTTCCACTGACGTAGCGAATCGGCCAGTGCCGAAGCCCGCGCGCGCTTCAGCCCTTCCCAGTCAGGGAATTCCCCTGCTACTCTTTTCCCAGCCTTGTATTGGTGGAACCCAGCTAGCACCTGCGCTGCCAGGTCCCAGGGGAGGTCCGCAGCTAACGTCGTCGCAGCTCTAAAAGACACCGTCCGGGCGGCCTTGTGGACCTAGGCGGAAATCCGGCACTGGGTCGAGTCCTTATAGAGTATGTGGCTTTGTGTTCTTTGCAGTGATTTTAGCCAGAGCCCCCAAGGTGCGCTCTATTGAGAGTGAAAAACCTGTTTTTTTTATCTTGCTGTCAAAACGGCGAATCCTGTTAACAATAAAGGGTCGGCAACGCGCGTGCGCATCCTGTAGAGTTGCAAGCGTCCATGAGTTGCGGTTTCTGCTGACCACCGCGCAGGCAGGCCGGACGCTTGCTCACCAGTCACCACTATCGTGGTATAAAAAAAGACAACTTATGAAATTCTTCTGTATTCGGTCACTGGGCCAGCGGCAGCGTGGGGACCACTGCCCGTTCCCTGCCGTCCATGAGAGCTGGCCTGTGCCCAGCAGTGGGACGCATTTAGGCTAATTATTCGCTCATTAGTAAGGGTAGCATCCGTGGTGCGTAGAGTTCGGGGCAGCCCAAAGTGCGCTGTGAGTGCTGTGAGGGCTGTCCCCAAATACTCTTCTGAGTACCATTGTTGACGGATTTCAAGGTCGCATCCAAAAGCACTAGAACGATATTCATTGTTTATTCTAATAATAATGTTTTAATGTTTATATTTTGTTTGTATGTTTTTTTACTAACAACTATGGATATGTTCCGAAACAACTTATTTGATTTTGAATTAGTATGTATAATGTAACTTCTACAGCGGATGCGGATAGTAGATTCCGGTTATCTACACGAGTCGAAACAACCGTATATACGTACCGTATGTTGTTTCCTATAGGGTATTGTTTGCGCAACAATTTACATACCGTTTAGTATGTTGATAATCATATTCCAGTCATGCAAATTGCAAAGGCCACCTATTTGAGACATTCTACTAGTACTTTGCTCGTTTGTTTAACAAACATGATGTTTGACCAAGTTTTAAGTCCTTATTGAATCAACAAATGTTGTTTGTTTAACTTATCTGAGTACAACATGAATGTTTTCTGTAACCACGTGTATTTTATTGAACAAACAATATAATGGGCTACTTTCCTAAAAAAATATTTTATGCCGTCAGTCAGATTATCAAAAAAATATCGGACACGTATTTTTTTTCGTGTATAACAAAAAAATATGAACTTAATAGCTTCCGCCCGCGACTTCGTCTGCGTGGAACCGGGATGGAAATGGAAACTATCATTATACCCTAGTTCACAGTCGTACTAATTACATTTTATTTGTCACTGAATTTGTAACTTTATGATTTGAGCACTATTATACTTATTACTCCACTTTTTTCCCCGTAATTAGTTCGATTGTGAACTATGGTATCGATTTTTTTCAATACAAGCTTTAAACCATCTGCCTGCGAAATTTCATCCAAATCGGTTAATCCATTTAAGCGTGATTGAGTAACAAACATCTAAACATCCAAACTTTCGCATTTATAATATTAGTAGGATAGCCCGTTAAACTTCTGTGTGACGTCACATTATGGTACACTTTATTGCATAATGTGATGTCACGCGGAATTTTAACTGGCTATATCTTCATTTTATGTTTAATTGACTAACAAAAAAATACGTGTCCAATAATCAAATTTAAACTTTCGTTAGACATGTTGAAATAATATTAATAGGTAGTTACACGGTTCAACTCACGTATTCAATGTAAACACTTATCCTTAAGAAGAACTGCCGAAGAGTTCGAAACATGTCGCCCGTAATGTCATTTAATACTACGTGAGTTGAACCGTGCAATTATTAGTATTACGTGTGCAATATTTTTTAATATATATATATATGTAATTATTTTTTACCCAGAACAGTACCCAATTATATGTACGTCACACCAGGCCATATAGAGATGATACCACCCTCTACGAGTGTTGCTTTGTTATATCCATTATGTACTAACCACGGGTGGTAATAAAAAAAATCTCAGCACTAACACAGGACGGCCCGCGTCCAGTATACTAGCCGTGCAGATCGCATATTTATCGCCCTTTGCATTCATTCGGCTTGGGCGTAAAAAACCTGCAATCAGAGACATTTTTCATTTTATCGTCCTAGGTACTCAATGTACTGTACATAAATAATAAATAAATATAAGGGGACAATCTTACACAAATCGACCTAGTCTCATAGTAAGCTCTGTAAGGCTTGTGTTATGGGTACTAGACGACGATATATATAATAGATTAAATACTTAAATACATGGAAAAACATCCATGACTCCGAAACAAATATTTATGGTCATCACACAAATATTTGCCCTTACCGGGATTCGAACCCAGGACCTTCAGCTTCGTAGGCAGCGTCACTACCCACTAGGCTAACCGGTCGTCAAACACACATCGTCGTACATGTACTATTATTTACCTTCCGCTTGTGGCGAAAGCTTTACATTTGTCCAGAGGCTGTGGCAACAATATCTGGACGCTACTCTGTTGTCAAATGCACAAAGGCCCGTTCGCAGCGGGTTTTGCAGACATGACAGACTAGTTATTTGTAAACGAAACAATTACAATTATATGTAACATATGGATATGTTTCCTACGTCTGTACAATACAATAATTATTTTAATTGGAAAAGAAAATCGTAGCTTTCTTCAGACACTCATACCATCTTTCAAAACGAAGCAGAGATTGAGTGGATGCGGATTATTGGGCCGTGCCCCATCGCATACTTTGTCAAATGCTATCTGTCCAAAGTTTAAAAAAAAACCAAGGCCCGGTTTAATAAAAATGCGTTCGACCAAATTTCGGCAACCCAATAATTATAAGTGAATATTTAAGTAAATACTCGTAATTATTGGGTTGCCGTTGGGTTGGACTATGCTCGATGACCTCAGTGAAGCTTCCGAGCGTTGGACGTTGGTCTAAGGGTGAACATGGATAAGACGAATATCATGTCAAATGTCCATGCTAGCTCCCATTTCAATCAGACACTTTACCTAGGACAGACTGTCCAGTTAGGTAGGTCCGACTTTGAGAAAGAGGTCAATCGTCGAAGCCGATTCGGCTGGGCAGCGTTCGGAAAGCTACAGCATATCTTTTCGTCCAATATCAGAATATGTCAACAGTGTCTCAAGACGAGGGTCTTTGACCAGTGTGTGTTGCCAGTGATGACGTATGGCACGGAAACCTGGTCGCTTACTGTGGGCCTCATAAAAAGGCTCAAAGTCACCCAAAGGGCAATGAGAGGGCTATGCTTGGAGTTTCTCTGCGTGATGGCATCAGAAATGAGGCTATCCGCAGCAGAACCAAGGTAACCGATATAGCCCTCCGAATCGCTAAACTTAACTGGCAGTGGGCGCCACATAGCACGTAGAACCGATGGCCGTTGGGGCGGAAAGGTTTTCGAGTGGCTACCACATACCGGAAGGCACAGCGTGGGTAGACCCCGCACAAGGTGGACTGATGGCCTGGTAAAGGTCCCGGGACTCCGCTAGATGTGGGTGGCGCAGCAGTGTACGTCTTTCGGCTGATATAATGATGGTGATAATGAATATTTACAAAACAATACAAATACTCTTTATTGCATACTCTTTAGTACAGAGAAACGGCGAACATAAGGGCAGAGGCAAACAGCAGGGGGTCTTATACCTATAGAGCGATCTCTTCCAGACAGCTTTTGGGTAGCGGAAAGAAAATAAATAGTCATAACTATGTGGTGTTGCAACAATAGTTATTTGTTATACAAGGGTGCAAAGTTGTATTTTACCCGCGAGTGTGGAATTGAAACACAAGCAAACGAAAGGATGGTATAGTTGAACCACGAGCGAAGCGAGTGGTTCTAAAACATAATCTTGAGCGTAGCGAGTGTTTCAACACACGAGAAGTAAAATACATTTGCACCCGTGTGTAACACTAAACTTTTCATCTCACTGTAGCGAGGAAAGTGCAACATGCAAAACAACTATTTCATTTGAATAATAATATTTTTTATTTTTTTTAACAGGAATACTAAAATAACGTTAAGTAATATCAAGTAGAATTTGGGTCAAGTGCGAGTCGGATTTTAGTTTTCCCATACATTTTGAGACCCAGCGCCTGATGAAGGCAATTTTTTTAAAGTTCTTAATTACTTATTCTGTTTTTTAGTATTTGTTGTTATAGCGGCAACAGAAATACATCATCTGTGAAATTTTTGAATTATGAGCGTTTTTCGTTTTGTTATCTGTCAAAAGCTACTTAAATACGCTCCAAGGTCAAATTACTTTCTCCACTAGTGGATAAAATGCGTTTTTGCCTACTGGTTTTAAAGGATAGAAGACGGCTTTCCGAGGCAGTGATGGGAAAAAGCAACCTATTGTTCTAACGTATCTTTATTAAACAGGGCATAACATACTGACATTACTGACTGACTGTAGTGTAGCATTGATGAATGTTCGAGAATTTTCAATGGTGCGTAAAGGGCCTTTATAACGTAACTTTTTTATTTGTAGCCTTTGTAACTTGGACGTGAGTCCCCGACGAGTTGCTCGAATTTTAATTAACCTAATGACATTGTCCGCCGCCTCCAGTTATTAGCTTTTATACAATGTCGTTAAGTAATTACTTATTTTTCTAAACTTATAATTTGTTTTTAATTCTACTACTACTATTTTAAAAAAAAAATCGTTTTACTAAATATGCTTTTATAATATTTTATTTCATTCGATTCGTGTCAAATAGTTTACAACATTGAGTACTAGTGATGTGACCCCCTGACCCCGTCTTCCGGCGTCCAACGGACGAGTGTCAGGGTCATGTGTTTAGATTAAAATGAACTTTCGGAGTCGATTTGCTGAAAAACAAGGTCAAATCAAAAAATTACCATCGATCGTCCTACATGCTTTTTAAGTCGATTATCTAATATTTTTTGAACAAAATATTTGTACGAATGAACCTCTAAAACGCGACATATTTTAATGCGGTCTTTCAGCATGATATTGAACCAAATTATTATTTTGGTTTATAAATACCGTACGAAAGAAGTTGGTTTATAAAAAAAATTACGAAAGATTTTTGTATTTACATCAAACAAGACGTATCTTCATGAATAACGTAATCAATTGAAAGGCGGAATGCGTATTTAACCATGTAATTCCGGGGGCTATAGGGGAGCGTTGCTCGTAACATTGAGACGTAATCAATCAACATCACTTCTGTGTGGAACCTCTATATTGCTGCCAGCGACAAACCTCTATATAGCGACAAACCTCTATATAGCAAAAAGCCGTCAATGCTGGGACTACAGGTTATCAAAAAGTTAGTTATTAGGCGCGAGGCATATAGGACATTTTGTGGCCGGGCTGCGAAAGGGCCTTTTATAATAATATAAGACTGTGTATCATGGGCGCTCATTTTACCGATTCATCGCCTTTATCCTAAGCTAGAGGTGTGAACAAATAAAAGTGCTAAACCTAGATTTTGCTCCTAACAAAAAGCCTACTATTGTTGGTAATAGCCCCTTACTATTGTTAGTAAGAGGCTAATTTTAAACGAACCTGTATAAACAGCACCTCGAAGGTTAGCATTTACAAGGGTCGAGCCCTTGTAAATGCTAACAATAATTTGAAGCGCTTTGGCTAATTGTAATTCGGTAGACAGAAACAGAAAGGTAGAAATTAATAAAACCGGAGTTCACGCCACCCAGGATTTCAGTGCGGCAAGGAGTTGCGTCAATAAAGTATTTCTGATCGTCCCTAATCGATTCAACCCGAAGCAATAACTATTGTATTGCCGTCCTTATTTACCCTATAATATTGGTGTGGAACATAACATAATAATAATAATAATATAGATACAGAAGGCGGTACTCCTGGATACTGCGCGGATAGTCAGGAGATTCCTGTCTCTGGCGCCCTGACCACCGGCAGCTTAGGCCCCGCCTCGCTGCCGGCGGTACCCTAGGTTAGGTTTTTATGTGCTGATGGACCCTCTATTAAGCAATCTGAGATCTAGCATTGCCGCCCACTCTTGTGCCATCCTTCCCCTGGCGTTGTCTTGAGTATCTCCCCATACTCTCGAGCGAGCGTTAAAGTCACCCAAGACAAGCACCGGTCGCGGCAAGCACCTACGTAAGCAGCGCGCCACTTCGTCAAGATATGCTTCGTAGACGGTGGATGTGCTGTTTGGTGAAATGTAACAGCCTATAACCGCAAAACAACCCCATTTAATCGCGACATACCCCTGTCCACGCTCAATAATTGAACATTGGGGGTCTCTCTCACCTCCACTCCAATAAATTGCTACAGAGCCACTGTTATCTCCAAACCATCGAGGATGGTCCGGGACGTTGTACGGTTCGGCAACCACCGCCACTGCAATCGAACCTTCCGCGAGCGTTTGTAATAGCAGGGCTTGTGCTGCGCGGCAATGATTCAAATTGCATTGTAAGACTTTTACTGGGGTGAATTATGACAATCCATTGCCTCAGTAGGGCTTGTGCCCTGCTGAGTCGGTGTACTTGAAAGCCTTGACTCATCATCCTGGTGTTGCTTAAGAGGACCCTGCTTTTTCCTCTTTCTTTTTGGGGCTGTACACCCCTTGCCCCCGAGGCGGTGGTCCGCTGGTCGTCCGTGGTCTGAGCATACTGGACACTTGTAACTTGGTGCTGAACAGCGACTCGCCGTATGGTCGGGCTCGCCACAGGCGTAGCACAGGTTACTTCTATCTATGCCATTAGGACACTGACGTCTTACATGACCAATTTCTAGGCACCCATAGCACTGCAGAGGTCGTAATGACAACACTTCTACTCGAGCTGCCACCCACCCGACGAGAACCCGTCCCGCTGCCTCCAGCTTACGCCCAGCGGCGAGTGGGCATCTCACCCACACGGTACCTAATCCAAATGGGGTTCGGCGGATGTTGCCCACCTTAACATCTGTTTCTTTACAACCCCCTACCTCAGCAACTGCAGCTGCGACCTCTGACGAAGTAACCGAGTCGTCTAGGTCCTTTACTCTTATCTCGCTCGTCTTCGTCGGCCGGTCAACTTTCACGTTCATACTTGTGAGAGCATCTCGCATGCGGTCGGCCAATTTGTCTGCTTTAGAGGCACAATCTTCACCGGCTACTGTTATAATCAGAGCCCCAGTGACTGCCCTCTTACTCCCTACGGACGTTATACCACAGTCTTGAAGCTTCAGTCTTCATTGCCTCAGCATAGGTCGCTTCTGAGTCAATCGGTACTGTGACAGTTATAGCCGCAGTACTAGGAAGCTTTGCTAGCTTTGGCTTCACCTTGTGATTCAAGTCTGTTTCCTGAGATGGTTTTTGGTGGGGTAGCTTCTTCTTCGCTTTCTTTGCATTACGGCTCACTACGTCCGACCACGTTTCCCCTGATGACTGCGATGACTGCGCCTGTGGTACCATTAATTGTGGTTCCGGCACTGCAGCCTGCAATGCGGGTTTATTCTTGCTCTTCTTTGAAGGTTTCGCTTGGCCCGTAGATTTTGTATTCGCTACGTCCGGTGTAGAGATAGCTTTCTTACTTCCCGTGGCTGGATTTCCAGCCTGATTTTGGTTGTTTCCAGCGCCCAGTTCAACCTTGAGAGCAGCAAGCTTCGTATCCATCACGTTGCTCAATCTGTCCAAGAGCTGTGCTTCCCAGTTCGATCCGGGTACGGGCGTCAATTTCTCGAGCCTGTCTGTGAGAATCGCCATCTGAGAGCGCAGGTCCTTATTTTCTCGTTCTAGCCTGGCTACATTTACTTCGACCAGAGTTCTTTCCGCTAGCACTGTTGAGGCAGCTTGTGCTTTTTTCACTGCCGCCCTTAGTGCTTGTACAATGTCTCCTCCAAGATTTCGAGAACCGTCTGTAATATTCTTCATCTCCCTGAGACAGTCGGTTATGCAAGTGCCAAGGGCCTGCGTGGGTTCATTCTGCATGATAGAGCACAGCTCTTCAGTGCTCACCTCAGGAGTAGTTGGTTCAAGGAGAGGTTTAAAACCTCCATTTTCCTTGCCCAACGCTGTTTTACTCCGGGTAGTCCGGGTACATCTTTCTGTAGACTTGCTGTATTTTTAGTTGTTCTTCCCTTTTATTTTCGTAGGCATTTTCCCGTCCGTATTCTCGCTGTTGTCTGAGGTGTCGGCGTACGCCGTCCGGGCGTTCACCTCTACTGCCATATTACCGTCTTCCTCGTCGTTTACCTCCTCTTGTGATCTTGGATTATCCATTACTTCTTTTTCGTGTCTTCATCTCTCGAGCTTCCCACCCTCCTCGGAGCCCGCACCTTTGGGGATGTCCCACAGAACACCAGGATTACTTGAGAGATATAGACACGGAGGGTTGGGTCTCATGCGCGACATCAGGAACTGCAGACAATGTGGCTAGGTAAAACGATCCAATTTTCCCCAGTTGTTCCACATGCCCTTGCCCCGTCAGCATGGCCGAGCCCCATTGTCCTCCCAGAGGACCCCCCCGTATCTCACCTACGGACCGTACCACCTCGACCGTACGGGACGCGTGTCCATTACCCTGCAGTGGCTAGTTACAGGGCTACCGTTTAGCCAGAAATCCAGACCAAAGGGGGGCGTGTTGTCTCCCGGTAGTAACTAACCCCGACTCCGTTCGACTCAACCCCCCAGGACTCCTTCATCCCCGCTTACGGTGGTCAACTGCGCAGGACAAACGCAGGTAGATGTGTTTACTCTGCCGAGGTCACCTACAACCCTCGACAGGATGCCCCTCTCTCACTTTACCGACTATGTCCGAAGGAACGACAAGTCGATACGCGCGTAGCCGGATCGGTTGCATGGGCTTTATGGCTGGCAACGAGCCGGGTTTGTTTCGAGTTTTCCTTCTCTGTTGCTATCTCTTCCGTTGATCAGCAGGAGGACCACGTGCAGGCGAGACAAGCTGGGGCACTAAGATTTTTTGTGTGCCCCCCCTGTAGGTTATTGTGTTATCAATACATACAAATTATGAATGCAGTCCCATTCTTGCTTTTTGTCCCATTCACTGCAAATGTAACTTGGTAATCCTATATATTTTTGTGGGATTACAAAGTTTTTTATGCAGTTGGTGTATCTAGAAAACTGGATCGAAATTGCAAAATATTTTAGTTTTTCCTGGATTTATACACTAAACACTAGTGTAGAATAACGTTTTAAAGTGAATGCGTGCTTAAACTAAATGCCTACACATTAAACTAAATACCGACTTTAGCACGGTCCACGGTGCGACACAAAACATTTTTTTAAATTACAATTATAAGGCATACATGCATGACAAGTTTATTATTTTATATAGTAGGATAACTGGGCTATTCACAGGTATTTTTTTTCTAGAGCTAATCCTAATAGTTTTAATTCTGTAGAGAATTTTCGAAAAAAAACGGCAGTTTTTTTTTAATTTTGAATTTCTTGTATTTTTTGTATGGGTGACTGACAATTTAGTCACAGAAATGAATTCTTCATCCTCGAATTATACGAAAAAGACACCAAACTTGATACAGTTGCTAGATGTATGCAGATACAAAGCTTAGAGTGAGGCGCGCCGGAGGTTATAAAACTAAGCATAAAAGTCAACACTTTCGCTGCCAGGAACCCGCCTAGCGGCGGCCTACGCCGTAGTTGCGTTCCTCTACATACGGAGAAAACCACGGGATCGGCTATATTAATACATAAATGATTTTTAAAATAAAACCGTTTAAAAAATAATGACAGTTTGTATTTTCACATCAAAATGTCGGTCACGCAAGGTCATTTAAAACATTTTTTGTACTACTTGTGCGCTCAAAAATGTCCCACAGACAGACTAAACTGACTATGCTGTAGCGAAATGGGGTCGGCGTTGAGTTCATTTTAAGAGCGTTAGTTGAACAATCGCTTGCGCCCGCGTTGTTTCACTTGAGAAAAAATTGACTTGTACCTTGCAACTCTGCCCCTTGCCACAAATAACGAGAGACGTTCAAACAATAATCGCCCTAAGCGTGGAACACCGCGAACGCACGCGATGGTACGTATATTTTTGCCGGTTACAATTTTGCCAATTTTTGCCATTTTTGAAGTACCAGCAATATGTGTCACGTGGGTTGGCACCGCCCGGGCGCGGGCGCGCAGCACGATGGTAATTGGCTGCTCTTGGCCCGCGTTTCACATTCTGAGCTTTTTCCTGCAAAAAAATATTAGCTGTCAGAGCGAGTATCCGCCAGATTTGCTTAGCTGGTTTTTTTAGGGTTTTATAGTCAACGAAGAACCCTTATAATTTCGCTATGTCCACTATGGCATATTCCTGTGATTGTGGATACAGGGTTTCGTAGCAATAATTGTTTCTTACATCCAGCACTATTCATTTGCGGTTCGGGTTCGATTCCCCTATATACACGTATGGGCTTTTGGAATTCTCTAAAATAGGTCCCGTGACCTGGTCCTAACAGCAAATTTCCGTATCTCTTTTAGTTTCTAACTCCATCACTGCCCCGTTTGAACAATACACCCTGCAGATATGGCGGTGTGTTATGAAGGCGGTAACGAGGAAGGGACGACATGGCTCATTAACTCCGGGTGTTTAATGTGATGATCAGGGGGCAGGGGTCGATCAGAGACAAACGTTTTGCATTCTAATTTATTATAAATGTGTTGCGGGCTTTCACTTCCACGCGCACTGATCTAACGTGCCAGCACGGCTAGCACGTGACGGCGCGCGAGCTCTCTCGATTTTTCTCGCACTATTCGTCTCTCTCTTATTAGAACACTTAGAAGAAGAGGTGTAGTGCGATAAAAATCGAGAGTATGTCGCGGCCGTCGTGTGCTAGACGTGCTGGACGAGTGAGAGAAACACGGCGAAATAAATAAATAAAGTGAAATGCATGTCTCAAATTGACATTCAGGGACCAGGGCACCACGGGCGCAAGGTAGCAGCAAACCAAAATGAAGATGTCAGGCTTACTGTCACACCGTATTGGCGATCGGTAATTTGGTGACTAGCTTCTGCCCGCGACTTCGTATGCGTATACTCAGTACAGTTGATCCCTGTGACAGCTGTCATCTGAGTATAGTTGTACTTTTTAAGGTGATCAATTGTACGGAGATGACAGCTGCCATAGGGATTAAGATTCGCCGCGATACGTATAGGCGATATGTTATTTTGATCTATACGATACAGTGCAGGAATGAATATCATGAAAATACGTTCGTCATTTTTTGCATTGCAAGAGTAACAAACTTGGTAGCGCCACGCCCTAGTCCGGAGCAGCTTAAACGGCAGCTTTAGCAGCAAATGTAGCAAAAAGCGCCCGTAGAGCTCTGGTGGGTGCTGTTGGCGCAGGCTGCAACACCAGCTTAGCGTCCCGTGTAATGAGAAATCATGTCTGCAGTTCTTGGTTGTGGGTCGTCTTTAATGCCACTGACTCATATTTGAGTCATGTCTCTTCAACTGATTTGCACTACTAGGCGGAAAAATAAAGTACGTAAGGGTCAAGGGTCGCCAGGATGGTCGATTCTCCATACAAACGAAATTTGGTTTTCATTATAAAATGACATGCTAGAAGAACATCAAAAACTACTTTCCGACTTAGCTGTGGCGGACTTCATTGTGTATACGTGTCATGTTATCTACTTTGGCGTCCATTCTTTTTATCACTTTTCTAATCACCACGAGTCAACATTTTTGTTAATAAAGAAACACGCATTGTTTACAAATATCTGTGAAATAACCTATAATGGCGCGCAACAGTTTTTTTTCGCGAAGTTTGCGCAGTGCGCGCGCATTAGATGAAATCTCTAAACAGCCAATACAAAATAAAATAATTATTTTCGTTTTAAAATGTTATCTTTATTAATTCATGTAAAATGTTATCTAACGTGAATAGTTTTACTAAATTAAACGTTTCTTTATCATATCCAAAAAGAAATAGTCAATTAATTAACAAATAGGATTTAATTTGTTTAGTCGAGTAAAAATCCATTTGCCGAGAATTAAAAAAAAACGCTGTACATTATGAGCCTAAAAGCGACACAATAAGAGGTACGTTACGAGCAATTGTGTTGAAAAATCTTATTTACCTGTCACATTACATACATTTAAAGAAATCGCAGGTTTCAAAGAGAATCCACTATTAAAACAATTTCATTCAAAGCCGGGTGTGAAATTACATTTTGTCATTTCTCTTTATTCTCCATTTACTTTATTACACGCTATTCGGACGGCTTGCCTTTAAAACCTCGCATAAAGCCTGAAATAACCATTGTAAAAGCTATCTTAATACACACACAACAAATACCGTTTCGGATCGCAACGTTAATGGGAGATATGTATTTTGGATGTTAACGGGATGCTCGGCGAGGATCACGCGTTCAGCGGCTACTACGAGTAAGTACCTACTCGGAATTTAAGTACCTAGTGAAATACTTGGAAATGATTTTAAATTAAAGCTGTATATGTGACAATTAGCGTTAGGTAATGACAAATTAGTTAGTAGCATCAATTTTGCATTGGCATAAATTATAGGTTTTTAGATCACTGAAAATTGAATGATTAAAAGAATGGCAGACTGTACTGTATAGAAATCTTTTTGTCCGCGATATCTTAAGCAAGAGTAAAAAAACATAGGCCAAAAATGGTTTTCTTTAATACGGAAAATATTCACAAATGACAAACTTTTCCTTGAGCTTTCAATGTTCTTTATCGCAGATATGGCCAAAGTTTGTTGAGCGTTCAGGATGTGTTTGCCTCTTTTATGTATATACGTCATTTATGTAAAGTCTATGAAGCGTGTAATTTAGGTCTTTTAAGTGGGTGACCAACTCCGGTATGAAAAACACATTTTAAACTCTGTGATAGGCTGTTTTTACAAGTTGAAAGTGCGATACAAGATTAGGCCGTTCTTGAGTTAAACCTGGCGAATCCAACTAGTAGATTCACTTATTTGGCGACCGGTTAGCCTTGTGGGTAGTGACGCTGCCTACGAAGCTGAAGGTCCTGGGTTCGAATCCCGGTAAGGGCAAATATTTCTGTGATGAGCATGAATATTTGTTTCTAGGTTTCTATGTATTTATATCTATTATATACATCATCGTCGCCTAGTACCCATAACACAAGCCTTACTAAGCTTACTATGGGACTAGGTCGATTTGTGTAAGATTGTCCGCTAATATTTATTTATTTATTTACTTGTATTGTCGAAATTAAATTACGTGGACTATGGGCCACGTCTACTCACCAAATCGAAACGGCTCATTCAGCGAGTTCAGAACGCCAGCACCCGTTTCTGTTTCACTATTCCATTTAGGGCTCATGTCACACCATTTTTAAACAAAGGTCATATCCTTAAAATGCTACATAGACGCAAGCTCCATCTGGCATGTCTTCTCTTCGGTGTAGTAAACCAGCAGGCCCCCAAATATCTCTTTGATAAGTTGTCTTTCCGAAACCCACGTGGATAGCGGCAATGTGGGCTGCCATCTGCCATTGTTGACTCATCGCCATGCGTCAGCTGCCTTTCGGGGGAGTTTCAGATACATTGCATCTAAATGTTGGAAAAATCTATGGCCACCGCTTCTCCGGACTCTGAAACGTATACATAGTTTTAAGGCCCAGATTAGAAAACACTCGCAGGACCACCAAAAAAGTCGGAAAAGCCTTAAACATGACACAGCTGTTTTTAATCTGGGTCAAAATACATACCTGCTCTGTATGTCCCACAAACTTTCCGTGGCCTGGCGTTAAGTTGTTGGCTGTTATTGTTCTTTGTTTTAATTTTCCTCCATGTTATTTTATTAGTATTTGGTTTAGCAGTGTCTCACACAACGTAGTCTTAGTTTTAACTATCCTCGACCAACTTGTTCTGCAGCAGCACGGCACGCCTTATTTAACTTATATATACGAGTATGCCAAATTTACCATATACCATAGGTATATCTACGGTAAATGGTAAATTTGACCGTAAGCAATAGTTTAAGTTAATATTAAGTGGCTATCAAAGGACCATGTAATTTTAAGCTATTAGGTGTCTTTTTTATATTATAGGAATAAGAATAAGAATATTTATTTGCGTTAAACATGTTTTTATTATTGTATCTTTTTTGCTTTTAAGTAGTTTGTGTTATACCCTATTTTTCATGTTTTTGTAATTTGTCCTTGTGTGTGATCGCGGCTTAATTTTTCCGCACCAAAAAGCCACAGCGCTGGCCCTGCCAGCATTACGCCAAGTTGTGACTATTTGTGGCAAATGTGTATGTGCGTATGTGTCTACAGTTTGTTTGTTTGTCACGAATAAATTTTCTTTATTTCTTTCAATAAAACAATAGGACCCAAGGAATGAAGAAGGAACGAGAAGGTTCGATTCAAATTGAATTAACATACTACAAGAGCGTCATAAAGTCAAATATTTAACAAATAATATCTCTGGTAAGTGCCACTAACTTGGTGGTGACAATAATCTTCGTCAAACACTCTGCGACCCTATAGTACGCCGAGTATGTTAGCGGAGTGAAAGCTAATATTTACCAATTGATCCCCGGGGAGCCCAATCGGCTACTGTGTACCCGGGCAGCATAATTGAAAGGTGCTCTGTATGAGACAGTTTTCTTAAGGAATTAGCTCTAGGGTTTGTATAATAATCCTCTGAACAGTCTGGGCTAGGGTGTGTTTTCTTCATATGTATTTGCTTTCCGAAGGACATCCACTTATCACAATGGGATGAATTTATTTCCCTTGATTTGAAATATCGTCAACCATTTGTTTAATGAATCCTTCGTAGTAATACGCTTGAGTCCACATTTTTATCGATTATCGCGGGTAAAGTTATCTGGACCTTTAGCCAACATTACCAATGTCGGTTATTGACGCAACTATAGCTCCTGTGATGTAGATTTTGGGTAAACATGGTGTTCTATTTGAACGTCTTGGTCTTAACTACGCCAAGGTTTACACAATACGGACGGGTAATGTTATCTGGGCATTTCAACTCTTATTATTTTATTGTACTTTATCCTGCTTTTAAAATGCCGTTTGCAAAGATAGCTCGCTTTACCTACAGCTTAGTACGTTAAAAGACCGCCTAAGGATGAGTCTCCACCAGAGTCTGTGCGAGGTAGTGGTGCGGCGGGGTCCATATTGGGTTCGCTAAAATTGTGCGTCCGAAAATGATGTTCCTAAGTAATTGTACTACTAATGATCACTGTTCCTAAAAATTTGTTTGCTAAAGTTTGAGTTCCTACAATTTATTTTACTATTAACGTTATCTGTAACACTCAGTTTTCCGAAAATTGATGTTCCTAATGAACTGTACTCCTAATGATCACTGTTCCTAAAATTTTGTTTAGTAAAGTTTTAGTTCCTACAATTTATTTTACTATTAACGTAATCCATAACACTATGTTACTTCAAAATGAGCATATTTTACTTGAAACACTTTTCTCTAAAGAAGTTTTTTCCGCTCTTTAAAAAAAAAAACCACGAAGACTCTCCCGCTCCCGCAGCCGTCTTCTAACCTATCCGCCATCCGAATCGGTTTTGCCAGGATAAGTACGCGCTAACGAATTTTCTAAGTCTTTGGGTCTGGGTTTTATTTAACCTAATCAATTTTATGAATAAAAACAAATATACATAAAAAAAATATGATGATGAATAATAGTGTAAAAGATGGTTTGTTGCAAAAATATAGGAAAACAAATATTATTATGATAGATGTTTATTGAAACGGACATTATGAAGTTGAATTATTAGGAATTCAGAACGTTAGGGACAGAGTAGTTAGGAGTAGTGATTATTAGGATGTAAATTATTAGGAACAACATTTTCGGACTTCCGATAATCGACATTAAAAAATTAGTTCAACTTTGGCGCACCCGGTGCGGCGTGCGCGCAAAAAGCCCAACACTGGCTTGCCTGACCGCAGAAAGAAAGCTAACTACACTCCGTTTTATTCATACAGTCCCATTCAGTTTTTGTTGCTTTATTTGTGCAGACAAGAGTGGCACTTAAGAGCTCTCTCCACCTTGTGCCTTTGCGACCGGCTGTCACTTGCGAGGTTTCCTACCAGGCATGCATCACGCTTACAGGTAGTCGCTACGAAGAACCAGAATAACTGTAACCTTCGATTGCGTGTAGCTGTGACGAACC
This sequence comes from Epinotia bilunana, assembly GCA_947049275.1. NCBI lineage: Eukaryota > Metazoa > Arthropoda > Insecta > Lepidoptera > Tortricidae > Epinotia > Epinotia bilunana. The sequence continues at coordinate 24,018,033 of OX346261.1, read as the reverse complement.
AAGGGTCTTTGTGTACTAAGGAGGTTCGTCACAGTCCACGTGCGGTTTAAAGGTTTGTGAATAGACGCAGCACGTCTCACGATCGTTTTAATAGAATCGCATTATAGTTCTCGTCGATGCAGCGGTGCATCGACCACGTTGTACGGTTTCCGTAAGTCTACAATGAACTTGGGACATTTTCATCATCATCATCATCATATCAGCCGAAAGACGTCCACTGCTGGACATAGGCCTCCCCCAAAGAGGACTGATGATCTGGGACATTTTATAGCGTTAAAATTAAAACTATTGCTTTTATCTGTTTAGTATGTAACAAAATTCACGACGCTAATTTCGTCTGCCTGTGACATAACTAACTGTAACTGTATAGGTTAGCTGGAAGAGATCCCTTAGAGGGATGAGTTCGCCTTTGTACATGTGTAATGTTTTTTGTATCTGCTGTATTCCACCTGTTTTATGTACAATAAAGCTTAATACATATATACATAATGCTATTCATGCAAAACAAAGTTCAGATGTATCATCCGGCTGAGTGCACGCACTCTATCGTAATCTTTATCAATCTTTAACATCACATCCATCTGACACGGTTGAACTCAACGGGATCCTAAGCATTAATTATTCTGCCATTTTGCTATCCAAAGCCTGTGAAAACATGAGGAAGATTCTGAACTTTACTAAGTGTTAGACTGGTACCCATATCACACACATTGTGCCCGATGTTTGCCGACTAGGTACGGGACTACAAGGTACATACGGACAATAAGCTGCTACGGACTCCGGCGTAGCGCCACGACCGTAGCGTGGTGAAAGCGTTAACACATCCACTCGTAGATTCCGTGGTTCTAGCGTAGGCGGCCGCTACGCCGGTTCCTGGCAGTGAATGTATTAATATCACAATTGGAAAGTGTATAAGTTTAGTTAGTTAACAATTGCGGTAAGTACAAATTAAACTTCATGATTGTTTACCAAAAACGCTGTCGTAAGTCACCTTTCACCTTTTAGCATTCAAGCGGATAACAACCGTTGCAGCCACTCATTAACCACTGAATCAATATGCTTTCCAGTCTGCAATAAGCCAATCATAAGCCGACAGGGATTTCAATCATTTACGATTTTGAAATGGAACGTGGTGCTGGTCAAAGCTTTGTACACTTTCCTAATTAGTGTCGTGTCGTTAGGGAAAGAAATATCGCCTTCAAGCTTTGTTCTGACTGACAAAGCGGTCCGGAGTTTCCTTGTTCATTCACAAGCTGATTGGATTCGTCCATCATTCATCCCCAGTAAGTCTTGCGCTTGAGATCTCTAACATTTACGTGTAATGAAACCGAGATTTACACTGGTTCGCCTCAGGCGGTCGGTACTCGGTGTGAGTACCAATGATGCTATGCAGAAAATGTTTCGTGTATATCCATTCACGCCTAGTATATCTTGATACTGAGTGTCTCCATTCTATCGAAATTTATTACGTATTATGTCGCCGAAAACTATTCCACGTATTTCAGTACGTTTTTTTTCCTAGTCACAATCATCAATTCATTGCTTTTTATATAATCTAAGAACTTTTCATCGTTAATCGTTTCCAATTTGTCTCAGTCGTGGCGTAACGATTCATAGAATTTAGCTGTCATAAAATAAATAGTTGTTTATAGTAGTTATGTATAGAAACACGATTCACAGTTGGTACGTTCCATATATTTTTATTGCCACGAACAATCTTTCATCGCAGTTATGTTATATTAAGCCTAAGTAAATAAATTGAAAAAAAACGGTTCTAGTGCTTTGCCAGCCGCTGCCGCGGCACTCTCGCTTCGCTCGGTCGGCTCGCGCGCTGTAGGATCGCGGTTCTTCCTAAGACCCTCGATTCGCTCGTCGTCGTACCTACATGGACCTGCCTTAGACCGTTTTCACATTATCCGACACGATATCGGGTGTCGGACGCCGATAGTTGATGGGCGTCCGATGGCCCCGCCGACATATCGGTGTCGGCTCCGATGCGACACATTTCATACATTTTATATCGTATCGGCGTCCGAAACCGATATCGTATCGGATAATGTGAAACCGCTCTAAGAGCGTTAGAGTAGAATAAAAAGGTCATCATATCCAGAGGGCTTTCCCTCTGGATATGATGACCTTCCTATTCTACTCAATCTACCTATTCTCTCAATGGGTAGGCTAAAAAGCTCTATACACGTCCAAAGTCTCGATAAAATGTACTCGGTTCGTTGAAACTTATTATCAAGTATAGTAACACTGTTGTTTAATTCGTAATGACAACGCGTAAACAGAGGTCTCACTTACACTGGTAGCCTCAGGCGAATGGTAGTTGTTGTGAACCAGCCCTTATTCTTTAAGCGGTTCTTTGCCGGTGTTTTTATTAGCGTGTGGCTTCTTTGTCTTTGACTGGAGGTCTTTAGAATACTCGGGTCGTTTTATTAATTTCATTCTCGTAAACATTCGCTAAGTGGATTAGTGTAGGAGTATTTCATAGTTTGTTTAATTGGCTTAAGTTAAATTCAACTTAAAATAAGTTTTGTTTTTCTTGCATAGAGAACTGCTAATTATGCATATCCACAGCTCCATTGACAAAAGGGCAAATTGATGTTTAATCCAGCTAGCCATCTTTAAGATATATCTATATATCATATTCACTGCGAGTCTACACTCAAAAACACTCTTTCGTCTAAGTATCAACGTTATAATTTAAAGCCGGCGGTGCAAAGCTTGTAGCCTAACAGATTAAGTAATAAACTAATAAATTACGATTATACAGGTAAAGCCGTGCGTTCAGATGTGGGGCCACACTCAACATGTTTAGACACGCGACAAGCGTAAAATAACGGCCACAACGCTAATTTGTGAGCTTTGGTATCCAGAATGCCATAATGGCATTAGGCACTTGTCCCACCGCCGGCGTGTAGCGTGTCATGCGGAGTTTGTTCCTTTTGTCACATAGATAATCTCGCTTTGTATGACCATACTGTTTGTTTTTTTGACCCTAAATATTTCGTTCTTTTTAAATAAACGAATAAAATAAGTCGTTTCTAAATTAAAAAAAGTATTTAAGCAAATTGATCTTGCTCAATTATGTATCAAACTAAGTTTACCTTGAGGTTTGCGCTGAATTAAAATTGATTAGTTGAAAATTAATAACGCATTTCAGCTTTCATTTTTCATTACTTTTTACTACATTTGAGGTAATATTGTAAATATTCGTGATACCTACATGAAACGAATCACTAATTTGAAAAATCGTTTTAAGAAACCATTAATATTTTTGAACAAGCTATCCAACGATACCCCATATAGGTTTAACGAGAAAAAAAATACATCCCCACTTTCGGTGTAGGGGAGGTACCCCAAAATATATTTTTTTTACGATTTTATTCTTTTGTTTTGTCGGCGTGATTGATTTATATACCTCTGAGCTGAGCCGAAGACGGACGGACAGACGGACGGACGGCCAGACGGACATGGTGAATCTATAAGGGTTTCTTGTTGACTACGGAACCCTAAAAAGGACATATGGAATTGTCATATGGTCATTTCGCGATACAGTTGACGTGTCCTGTAATCGAAGACACCATTCAATTCCGACATGTAAACATTGCGAATACAACCCAGCACATCTAGCTTGATATACGAATGCCACCAAAACCTCACATAGGTGCGCGCAGATAAAAACAACGTTACTATTGGTACAATGCATCAAGGGGCACATTGGCTCAAGAGGAAACGATGCAGCGGATGAACTTGCCAGGAAAGGCTCAGAAACAACGGCATACGGACCTAAGCCAATTTTATCCCTGCCACAAAGCTACATATACAATCAACTGGACATAGGTCGGATGCTGCAGGGAGAAGCTATCTCCTCCCTTGGTCTGTCTGCATGTGTCTATACACATGCAGACAGACCAAGGAGATTCTGTCGAAACGCGACAAGAATCTCACAACCGCACTACTGAGGACACATAGAAACCAACTACGTAAGATAGTTGGAATAATAACTGGACCCAACACCTTGAACAGACAACATAGGTATCACAGACAACCTCATGTGCAGAGCGTGCATGGAGGCAGAAGAAACAACTAAAAACATTCTACTGGACTGCACGCAGGTAGAATTATACAGAAAAAAGCACCTAGGGTCTCCAGACACACTATGGGACGCAGTCAGCAACACCAAGGCATTCACCAACTTTCTAGAGGTTCCGGGGTGGTAAGAATTGCGCTGCTACCCCACTGATTTCACGCAAAATAGGCACACTGGATGTCGACTTGCGGAAAATGCCCAGTACTACTAACTAACTAAACTCAGCACGTCTAGCATAACTGCAAAGTCGCGTCGCCTCGCGCGACACTCGCGCGACTTAGCGACTCCTGTGTCACTCGCACTATGCAAACTAGACAGAGGGAAGATTTTTCGCGTCTCAGGGCACATCGCGGTGTTAGTGGACTATAGTCTGTTTCTTTAGGCATTTAAAAGGTACAAACTAAAACACGTTATTTGTTATAGCAGGCAATCGTATATTACAGTATTAATGAAAAGATTTAGGTTGTTTAAATTGTTTTAAATGCCTAAAGGAACAGACTTTAGTCCCGCTGGTACCTCCGTTATATTAGATCGTTCTCATTACTTACCTACGCGTGTATTTCGTCCATAAAGTAGGTAAGGGAAGCATAAGGCTCGTCTTCGTAGATTGAACGATTTTTATAACAGTTTTTGCTTTAACAACATACCGTGCCAAGTTTACCGAAGTGTCATTAAACTTGTTCAGAGTAGGCATTGCCTTCTTACCTCGTCGAATGACTTACGCTGAATAGCGTTTGTATTCGCTTCGGCTGTTCGTCAAAACGACAGAGAGGGCAGGGGCGGGGGTCTCATTACTCGTCGCGTCCGCAGATTGCCCCGTTTGCTTCGAGGACAAATGTCACCAAGACTCTCCAACTTTCGCCGCGCCCCCACGCTCTAAACACCGATCGCTTTATAACCCGATCCTCACCAATTTAAACCCTATTGCTTTTGTAATATGCGTTGTGAGGCCGCATGTATATTAGCGGCGCTTGCGAAATGTCAAGTCGTCTTAAGTTGAGGGGATTAAAGAGGGATTAATAACAAACGGGAGTTCGCACGGAGTGAATATTTCATAAATCACAAGTGCGCGTTTGAGGGCGCGGGGCGTGCGGTCGCGCGACCCGCGGCGCGGGCTGCGAATTATAATAATCTACACGAGTGTTACGTTTTAAACCCATTAACGTTAGGTGTGGCAATTAAGCGTGGTTAATTCTTGCATGCGACGTTTATATACGTCTGGGCACCTGAGGCTCAGTATAAGTTTTACCGAAACAAAACGTTACGACCGCGTTCGCGTTTAGCTGTCAAATCCTATACAATTTGAGGGTAAAACGCAAACGCGATCTTAAAGTTTTGTTTCGGTAAAATACTAATGCTAGAGCCTCTGAACGTGTAATGAAAGAACTGCCTCGCTGTATGCCAATAGCCGAGAAACATGTGTAAATCATCCCGCCGTCTCCCTCTCGGCCTAGACCTGCCACGTCGGAGTCGCCCTTGCAACATCCACTCGGTGGCTACGTTAGCCCACCTTAATGCATGCGCCAGACGTGACCGGCCGGTTCCACTAGAGCCAGCAGTTACCATCCAGTGCCAGAAACCCGCTCAGCTCGTAGCCGCTTTCTTCTACAAACGGTTTTTGTACCGCTATGACCGTAGCGCTACGAACAAAAATCGCTTTTAGTGAATGTGTTAACAAATGCAAATTTATTAGCCCCCGGGTTACGATGTCTTCGGCGGTTATCGCTTATCGAACCCGGTTATAAAGGCGAATTAGGGGTTTACGGACTTATTTGAGAGTTTTACGACTTTGGCCAGACTCTGGCCGTAAACGTCAGCACGTTTTAAATTTCATTAAGCTGGCGCAGTAATTAAAATGTTACAATGCGTTGCAGATGAACGGGGGTCGAGAAGAGTAAAGTTTCGCATTTCAGTTTGATATCTATGAATTTCGCAAGCTCTTCCGTTGGACACATCTTTTTAAATTGGAATACAAAACTTATACTAACTCTGTTTGGCCCTAGTATTGTAAGAGTGAGCTGACGACAGTGATAATAATTTCAATCGAATGACTTACACATGTTCAAATGTAATTAGTGTTAAAGAAGTATTTAAATCATCTACAGCAAAAATATTTTTTTTGTAAATATAAAGATCGGTTAAATCATTCTAAATGTCAAATATATTTTATTCATTCATCAATATTAAGAGAGCCTGCTGGTCCTCTGTCGCTGCAGCATTCTCCATTCCAATCTACTCGTCTTCGCTTCTTGGCATGTGTGGCTGCAGCACCATGCTTGTTTAAATATAGTACCTACAATTACTGAACTTCATCCTCCTACCGTTTTCCCGGTAGTGCCTTAAATGGGCCCGGGGTCTGCTTTGGCACCACCAAATTACAGTATTAATACTAATAGATTCTATAACATAGGTATCTTACTAATTTCCCCAAAGAAAGAAATATGTGTACCTATTTTTAGTTTATCGGTAACTGAAACAATTGTTGGCAAGTATATACTATCTTCGCATTCCGCGCGTGCGATTTATTAACCATTTTCTTTGAACCGCTGTAAAATTGTTTTTTGTTCGCAAATAAATCAACTGGAGTTTTAAGTCTAGCCGCAAGCATTTTAATTGCCGCCCGCCACCGTCAGCCGGCGGGCGAACTTTGCGACTTTTTATAAAGTTCGGGATTGATGCCTCTATGATGAGTTTAGAGTAACGAGATTAAAACAAGACTGTTACTGTTCCAATTACTCGCGAACTTGGCCCCGCAGCCCGCAGCGCAGCGGCTCAATAGAAAACAAAACTATTTTTAAGTTGAATTTATTTTATAATGGTTATACAAGTACGAGCACAGAATAGTAATAGAAAAGAGTTATCGAAGAGGCAACCGGCCGGCTCGTGGGACTTGAGCTCCCGAAGCGTTGTGGCACCTGCGTGTGCAACCCGAACTGAGCCAACTTAGAACGGGGCGGAAATTGGAGGACAGATAAAAAAAATCCCCAGGTATTCGATTTAGAGCAGCAGTTCAATATATAAACAGCGTACACATACTTTCAGGCAACCGCTTTTTCAATCGGCTGCCTCGCGAGAAAAAATATTTTGTCATATTTTTTTTCTATTTTGGCCCTAGTACAACTTGTCGCAGTTCGGGTTGCACGGGGCGGTTCCACAACACTTCGCAAGCTCAAATACCGCGAGCCGTTCGGTTGCCTCTAGGAAACTGCAACTACGCGTCATTGCTCTGAATATATAACTATGTGAAAGAAGATGACATGTATAAATTAAGATTTTTGGATTCCTGATCACCGATTAAATTCCACCGTGTATAATATGATAGTTTCGGTCAATGCACTCTGTCTTACCGCCATACAATGGCTTTGCGATTTTGATATCACTTTACAGACGGTAGTACTTTGACATGCAATCTGCTATGTTAGAAGTACGAAAATTGCTTTAGATAATATAGGCATTGTTTACAATTATTGCTCCCAAATAGTTATGAACAATACAGCATCTCGATTGAAATGCATGTACGTGTACTTATAGTAAATTAGCCAAAATAAGAGATCTGGCAGGTCTTATTTGAATGTTAGGTTGGCTGGTGCCCCGACAAAGCGCTACCGAATAAAATCATTTTCTTATTGGCAGTACCGCTCCTTTTGCCTGGAAACGATACTTTTATCATTTTCAATCATACGGTTGACTGGACCGGAGTACTCGCGCCGACTGTGTAAAGAGTCGTCGCCGTGCCGCGCCTTCTACTGCTCACCCGTCACACGTTACACATACGATGTACGGTCGGCGTCAAAAATATGTGTGCACCTTTGCACCTTTTTTCTTTCTAATAAGGAAAAATAACTACATGAACACATATTTATATAATGTCGTTTGTTTTGTTTCTCATTGTATTGTTATTGTCGATGACTTTAGCTCGCGGCGTATCGGCTTAAAATCAGTTTGACGGCGTCTATTTGTTTTAATGAGTCGTTTATCGTGTTACTGGTGTACGTGACAGTTTTTATCAAATGTTTTAGCCGCTTTTGGAAGTTCTTGATTCGACTGTATTTTTGATGTAGGTCTATGAGTTTATCACACAATGTGCCCTTCCTTTTAGAAGATAAACGATTTCATTATATTTTTTTCGATCCCTATAATCAAACGAAACTTGCTTTTAAGGCTCCGTAGGTTCATGGTCTTCTCTCCCTCTCACTGAGCATAAGCGTGAGCGAGATGGAAGTGCGTGCTCGGAAGCGCGGATATCATGTTTTTTAATTTGAATTTTTTGGTCGTTTAAATAAATAAAAAAGTAATCACTGAGTTCTCTCAAACATGATATTGCCGAATTTTAGAAGCAATTTAAATATTTTTAGCTTTTGTGCATATTTGTGTGGTACGAATATTTTAAGTGTATTTTAGACTTATGTTCGTGATTTTTTTCTATCGAGCGAAAATTGCTTAATCATGTTTCGAATCACTGATTTCGCTGCAGAAAAGCCTCAAGATTACTATTCGTATTTTCTTGTAACCATATTATTATAAACAGACGCATTATATTGTTTCAAAAACTCTGTTCGCTTAACTTCGCTGAACCTACGGCGCCTTCAATACTCGATTGCATGGGTCAGAGTACAGTTGACTAGTCTTGCTAAGTTGATGACGACGAAGGATCGGTAGTTTACGGATTTAAACATTCTTATTATATATAATTGGCTTATTACACACGCCCTGCAGATAAACCGCCCGTCTTTTATTTAAAGTATTTCCCAGCGGGCTCGCTACGTCGTCGTAATTAAATTTGAACTTCATACTTTGCCTTTAAAATATTTAATTTATGTAAGGCTTTTAAAATTTTAATACTCTGGGACTCGATTCGGTTCATATATTTGACATCCCAACGATCACACCGACAAACTGTGCCGACTGTGCAGCGCGATCATGGTAAATATAAGTTTTTTACACATTGATTATTAAATAATTACATAAATAATAATTAAAATGTTTCGCGTGCCTTTTTTGACATGTTGGTTCGACGCATAAAAGCGCGAAACACATTGAAATGTGATTGGTATCGGATGCGACGGTCAAGAATAGACCTCCTGCTTGGTATTCAAAACTACACGCCCGCCGGGAATTTGGAAATGAAAAACAAACTCGACGATAAAGTTATTCGTATTGTTTTTAATTGGTACAAAAGCTTCGGACGAAAGAAAAAAGTCGATGCGCCTCTTGTTTGTATTTTAGGTATTGCGGGAGCGCGGCGAGTATTACTGACTTCTTGCTTGTTCCCGTGGAACTTTAGCTCAGAGGCTCAGTTCGACAGGTTTTAAAACACTTTCGTAACGCTACGCTCGTAGGTATTCATAAAATTAAATACCTTACTCGACTTTTGACACGATATTTCTTCGGTTTTCCAAAATTGAATTTGGATAATTTATGACGCTAGGATATTATTAGTAGATGAGTCGGTTATATAATACAAAAATATTAAATAATATGTGAGATAGCTAACTTCCTTACTACCCACTAGACGTATCAAAACTGCATCTTGCATCTCTCTAGACAATGTGCAACAGACAATGGCTTCCGTGCCCATTAAGCCCGGGTCCTCACAAACTCCCTCGCCTCTCGCTCGGCCCTAATTTCCCAGGTGGGGCTAATCCCGTTACGAATAACCTCACTGCATTATGTCCTCCTAGTACCCCCAGATTGCATTTTCCGCTCGCTGAGCGTTTCCGGCGATGTGCTACGGACTTTGCTACGGCGTAGTGCCGCTACGAGCGTATCACGTAGCCACTATAACACTATTACAAATCGAAAGGTTCTAAGTCTGGTTGTAGCGGTAACATTTATAGGGCTTTTCGGGTTGGAAAGAATGTTTGAATAGGGTAAAAGCGCTTGAAATGGGCACATTAGATTGATAGAAAATGCTACTGGTCGTGGCGACTTGACGAGCGTGTGTTGACATTCTGTGAACGTTTTACGAGCGATAAAAGTCGCATCTGCACAGCCATACAATGAACCTAATGTAATAATCCAACAATGTGATATATGGACCTAATCAAACGTCTACGGGAATATTTTTATAGACAAACTGACATAAAAAATCGTGTATAACTTTTTATGGTCACCGGCAGGATATGAAGTCAATCTTCACACATTTCATATCGAATTTGAGTAGGAGTTCAGCGCATGGCAAGTGTTCGCTCCCAGACTTAAATTTATTCATTTTTCTAGTTAAAGATGTTTGATATTCAGTACCGAGCGGAGCAGTCTCAACTTTTTCCTGAAATATCGGGCTGTTTGATAAGTCCTTTTAAAAACTATTTATAAAACCATTTTTCTGGTAAATGGCATTAACACTGGCAGGCACAATCTTTCAAATGAAGACTGTCAAAAATTCAGCAAAAAATAACAAGTTTTTGTCAGTTTTAAAATTGTTTGACTGTGATTACTCGCAAATTTTCGAATAATAACGCGAACGAAAGCGAATTTCAAAACTACGTTTGGATAAGATGAAGCGTAATCCTCGGAATTTATTGAGTCAATTTGTCATTGTGGACGAAACTTGGGTCCATCATTATACACCTGAATCAAAACAGCAATCAAAACAATGGATGGCGACTGGTGAACGTGCCCTAAAGAAGGCCAAGACTGTTTTGTCGGCTGGGAAGGTGATGGCGACAGTCTTCTGGGATGGCGAAGGAATCATTATGATTGATTACTTGGAAAGGGGAAAGACTATCACTGGCCGTTATTACGCAGAGTTATTGGACCGTTTTTATGCCGAATTGTTGGAAAAACGACCAAAATTGTCCCCTAAGAAAGTCCTCTTTCATCAAGACAATGCCCCAGTGCACACGCCAGCTATTGCAATGGCCAAAATCCACGAGTTGGGCTTCGAGCTGGTTCCGCATGCTCCTTATTCGCCGGACCTAGCTCCGTGCGATTATTACCTATTCCTAAATCTGAAAAGATGGCTTGGAGGGCAACAATTTTTGACAAATGAGGACTGCATCGCAGGTGTAAACGGCTATTTTGAAGACCTCGACAAAACTTATTTTTTGGAGGGGATCAAAAAATTGGAAACTCGCTGGAACAAGTATTTGGCCCTCAAAGGAGACTATGTTGAGAAATAAATGTAAATTGTTTAAAAAAAAAAATTTTTTTACTTTTTAAAATGACTTATCAGACAGCCCTCGTAAGTATTAACTTATGCGAATAGAATAAGTTGTATTTTAGATCGGAGTCAATACGAATAATAGTATTCATACCAAAAACGGTTAGAGTTTGGGAAGGGAAGCGACCTAAATGATGAAGGATGTGTGTGGTGAATAAGGTCTGGCGAGCTACCGAGGATGCGCTGCACGAGGACGAGGACGAGGACGAGGACGAGGAGTGAGGCACCTGCATTTGTTGCCAGTTATGTATGTATGTATGTAAGCACTTAATTGTACACAATAACAGGTTAAAGAATATACATGTCACACAATAGATCAAAGTACAAAGGCTAACATATCCCTGTAAGGGATCTCTTCTAGCTAACCTTTGAGCAATTGAGAGGAAGGTAGATAGAACGAGATAGGCAAACATATACCGTGTACAAAAACACAGAGTAAATAAATTCAAGCTAATACATATATAAATTTACAATATAAGATATAATACACACTATCATATGTAATATATATCGCAAATATACAATAAATAAATAAATACTATATTCAACCAATTCACAAGTCATTGGAAAGCCACAACTTCTTCAAATTAATCTTAAGTGACGCAACAGACCGCGACTCAGCGACAAAGGCAACTCTTCCACAACTTAACAGCGCGCGCGGTAAAAGATCTGGAGTATTTTCGCGTCTTTTTAGACGGTACAGCAAGAGCAAGCGGTGGCCACTGCCGTCTGCCATATAATTAAACCGCTCAGAAAGATAAGGAGGGGAAGTAGGGCCGAACAATGTGTTTGAAAAGTTAGGATATGCACGTCCCTGCGCCGGCCAATCGGTAACCATCGAAGCTTTAGAACGGAATTCAGAGATATGATCATACTTACGTAGACCAAATATATATCTGATACATACATTTGTAGGCGCTCCAGCCTATCAAGCAGCTCCTCGTTGAGGTCCAGAAACGCAATATCGCCATAGTCTAAAAGAGGAAGCAAAAGAGATTGAGTAAGAGTCAACTAGGTACGAAGAGGAACGAAATTACCCAAATTCCTGACGGTAGAGGAAAAAGGAATAGAAATTCCACCAAAATAATGTCAGGCACCACCACCTCCGAGAGCTTATTTACATAGTAAGGACTAGCAATAACAATAAGTTATCAACACAACGAATGCTCAAATCAATCGGCAACGCGTTTGTGATTCTTCTTTGTCGTAGTATAAAAATGATAACTGTTCGTTATGTTGAAGAAGCTATGCAATGGAAACATAATTTTTAACCGCCATCGGCCTTCAGATCAGACGTTATGCATAAATACCCAAATGAAGGTATATCTGTTAGTTATTTACCGAAATATTAGCTGCCTATGAAAGAATAGATGAGAGCTAAAACAGGTCAGCCTTTTCCGTCTAATAATAGTAGATACGAACTAGATTTTGTTAATGGGGGATTGACTTGCTTTGTAGCTTATTTTTGCCCGTCTAACATTATCACAGCACAGTCCTATACAAATGTAGCTTGCACTTCCATACAACTTAACGCTGTACACCGTCAACCGGGCAGCCCTTAGAGAATTTCAGCACCTTTCTTCCTCTAGGTGTCCTCAGAGTTGAGTAAATAGGGTTGAACTGTGTTACGGGCTATCTGCTAGAGACCTGTTACTTCAAGATCACATTTCTTTATGTTTGAAAACATACAATTGCTAGAAATTAAATTTCGTCAGTGTAACTTAGATATTAATTTGTAAACTTGTAGACTTCTAGACTCTAAATTATATATATATATATATATATATATATATATATATATATATATATCTATATATGGTATTCCCATGATTATATAATATGTTAATACTGTTAGAACCTTGAGACGGGATCATTTTAGTCTACCTACTTGAAACAGTCTTAATGGACACGTTAACTCATGCGAGGTTTAATTAGGGAGAAACAACGAGTCGATATTAAACTTACTATTCGCATTCCAACGTGATGAACGTGATCGGTGCGCTCGCTCAACAATTAGATTTCAAAATTCAAGTGTCAAATTGATCATTAACTTGCTTCATTGTTCAAGCTTAACTAGGGCTGTATTCAGGATTTAAGGTGACTCGGCGGTCGTACGGCCAACGGCTTAACTTCGTTTGTCCGTCTGTTCGATCTAATGTTGGGATTATATTTTCTTTTTAATGTTGAATAAACTGGTGTCGCACTCTGGATAGATCCCGCTGGAACTCATCCTTACATTGCGTAGACCTTTTCAATATTCTATACAGAGTGAGTAAAACAGATGTCGTCTTTCCTGAGTTCAATAGTTAAGGGCTTCCGTACATATACAACATGTTTTTATTGCATGAAATCATATATAAGGAGATGTCGTTTATGCTGATTACGATCCCAACCCAAAATTAGGCTTTTCCATACTAATATTACAAATGCGAAAGTGTGTCTGTCTGTCTGTTACCTCTTCACGCTTAAACCGCTGAACCGATTTGGATGAAATTTGGTATAGAGATAGTTTGAGTCCTGGGGTAGGACATAGGATAGTTTTTATCCCGGAAAGCATGGGGATGAAATGGGGGGTGAAATTTTGAATGGAGCTACGATATAAACGAGTTCCACGGACGGAGTCGCGGGCAGAAGCTAGTAGCCCATAACTTTAGCACTGTCCACAGAAGAGACAGGGACCTAAATCTCTGTATAATCCAGATGGTAGGCTCCGCTTGCGTTCTGTTTTAGACGCGGGTAAAGCGGCGCGGACAAGAGATCTAAATAAAAGAGAATAGTTTAGCTCTGCTAAAGCCTTCATGACATTGACAGAAGGTTGAATTTAATCTGGCCTGTGGATAAGATTTATTCACTACGCATTACACGTGTACGCTATATTACACGATGTCAATTAAATGTCTCGAATACGTCCCTGTTAGCAACTTCATTGAAACATTAACGCCGATTTAATTGTTTTGACTTAATCAAAGTGTTCCTTTGATTCGCTAAATGGGAGCAAAGTGCGGATTTGACGTTGAGCGCAGATGAAATATTCACGTTGATGCTACCTTGGTGTTCACGACGCTATAAAAACTGGCCTGAGGCTAGCCAGTATAGCAGACCCCGGGTTACGCTATAAAACGAATTACTATTTATCGCCGATTTAAATTGCCCGCCTCGTGTCTTCTCGCGTCGCTGGACAGCCCCCTTATTCATTGTAAGTTACGTTGGGTAAATACTGGGGGCCCCACTCGAGATTTAAAATGTGACGCATACCGGGCGTTTCTTAGGGGCCCCCGCTTTCTTGGTAATCAAGAAGGTATAATGGTGTCATTATCTATGTAGATAAGAAATTAAAGCTGTATGCTAGGTAAATTCCTTCCTGTCAATGGAATCAGCTCAGCCCTGTTGGAAAGGGAAGTTTGGTGGTTCTGTCTTATATAACTGTAGCCGGCGCCATATTATTTTAACCACCCCTCTTATTATTTTAACCAATCTAGGAACCAAATTATGCTGGTTTGATTTTTGAGACGATTGAGCATCTTATCGAAAAGCTCTTGAAGTAAGTAAACTGAATAGTAATTAGAGAAGCGCTGTAACCGCCACCAGTTGTACCATGTCTGAAATACATTTTGTTGTTTTCTTTTGATACCTACTATTTTTCGTTTGTAATTAGAGTGTTTGTATTGTATAGTAATGTGAGTGGAGGCGGGTTGTGAATTGCGTGGCTGGTAGAAGGTGAGGCGAGGCTCCAACCCGCCTTAATCCCAGTTTATCCCGCCCTGGCACGGTGGAAGTCCAAAATATTAATATGTTTACGCTGTTTGCACCTCATGCCTTTGTAATATGGCTTTAAACTTCTACATACAACTATTAGAATGTAATGTGTGCCGCGCTGAAAGCACATATTTCTTTATTGCGATAGTTTTGTGTCAGTGTTGCTTAATTGGGCGCGAGCCGCCGGCGATTTATGTCATTTTTGTGGTGTTTAATCGTTTTAGCTCGAGAATACTTTCAATAGATTTTATAAAACTGGTGTAATTCACTTCTTGTTAATGCTGATACAGACCTCAAATCGAATGTAATAGTCATATTTTGCAATTTTGTTTTGTTTTCATTAACTTGGCGACATTTTGTTTGTTATCCGTTATCCTTAATCTGCAAATTTTAAATTATTATTGTGTAAGATTAATAGTATTTTTTTGTTAATTACCGTTTGACATGTAAAAGTGCCCTTGTGGCCTATTTGCAGACTAAATAATTGATTTCGAACCATCGTATATGTAATAACGCATTGTTTATAATGGCAAAAGCGCCAACAACAAAAGGCCCCTTTTTCAAAGAACGATACAATATATAAGCGCATAATAAGCTAATACTACGTTGCGCAGAGAGAGATCCTTGGGCGGCCCTATTCAACTAATTACAGCTCTTGAATCTGAAGATTTTATCTCACATAATCTCCTGAGTGAAATTGAGTCATTCATCTAAGGTGATATCGAGATACGTCGATTGGAAATCTTATCTGTATGAAATCAAAGTTTCATTTATTGCGCGCACTAGTTCTGACATAGTAGATATGATTTATGTTAAAGCACGCGCAATTAATAACTGCGCACGCGCAATTAACTCAGGAGCAAAAAAAACGGGTACACTTTTGTACTGAATTGCCGTATAAAGGGTGCGTGATTAACTCTTGAGTGTATATTTTTATTATGTAACTCATCTAAGTGTTCGCAAAACGGTACATTTAATTATCGGTCCCTAAACAGTGCAATGATCCTATAAAACCAATACGTTCCGCGTTGGTGAGATGTTATAATCTTGTTGTCTTACTTGTATATTTGTTGTTTTATCATTTTTATCGCGGAACATTTTTATTATTTTGATACATGTTCATATTTCAAAACGCTGATTTTTATTATGATATGGGTGATATGGATTCGGTACGCAAGACGGTTATTACAATGATACATATCTACCTCTAATAGTTGAAAAGAAAACATCTACAAAACAATATCTGTTTGATTTCAGTGCGGTTATTGAACAAAAGAAACTGCTCGGGAAACGAAATTGAAAGATTGGTTTCGGCACGGGGGTGATTTTTTGCCCGAGCTCGCATTATGCATTGTAGGGTCTCCCTTTTTTAGGGAATGAAATTTATAGGGAACCTTTGAGTTTTTATCCACTTCAGCTTGACTTGCAAATTCATCAGTTACTTCTATACTGCGATAACCTTTGTGGAACTTTTGTTTCTTTTCTATTTGTTTATTACGTTTTCCCTTTTATTTGTTTATTTTGCCCGTTTTGCGAGGTTTCGCGCTACGTTTCCTTTGTTTCGCCTGCTTGTTGCGGAATTCTTACTTTCAAATTGCTAATTGTTTCTGTTGGCTCAAAGGAAATCGGTGGCTCAACTCGTTTCAATCACTTCCGCATTGCATTCAAACTTGAATATGTACCGCGCTCGTTCTACAACGACGGTCGGGAACCGTCCGTCCGACCCGCCATCGCAAAACTGGTTGCGTTGCGATAGAAGAGATTTCTTTCGGAAGCGACAGCTAAAAATAGACCTCCAATTCAATGAAAATGTTTCGAAATTTACAAGTCTGTAATTCAAATTACGGTGGCAGCTGTTGTCTTCAGCCAGAAATGCGAAAAGGATGATTTCGTTTAATTTGTATCGCCATGCCCGAGCGAGCGTGGGTGGAAATGGAAATATTTTACCATTCAATCATCGGTCGGGGCCTGTTGTTGCTCAATTATCTGACGATGCTACATCCAGGATTACGAGTACATTACTGGTTCATTGTACATCATTGGTTTACTAATGTTTTACCAAAAAAATATTAGCAAATTATCGTTTGATATAAAACGTTTCATCAAATAATTACTTGGCAAACGTGTTATTGCGCAAAAGTTTCATTTTACAAACGTTTACTTGACAAACACTTAATTCGCAATAAGTACATAACGTCAAATGTATTCAATAATAAAGTGTCAATTGGACAATTTTCATTACACACACAGTAACAGTAGGTATAATAGTCGTTTTTACAGGTGTAACTTAGTTGCTAAAATTTAATTTGACCCATATAAAATGTAAACTTGCCTGCTGATTATTTGGACAAATCAGTAATTTGTAGAAAGTTATTGAAAAAAAATTAATTGTCAAAACACAATTTTGCTAATCGTTGGTTGTTAAGAGTCCGCAGTAAGCTCGATTCTTCATACAAACGGAGTTACGCTCTCATTTTAAAAGTACGTGTTGGATTGTAACAAAACTTTGCATGTACAATGACATGAGGTATATCTATGTCTGCAATTAGTTTATGTAGCTTCAGATACCATAGTAAAAAAAAATACAGCGAATTTAAGATTTTCGTTTATTTTATAAACTGGAACCATATAAACTAATACAGACATAGATATACCTCATGTCATTGTATATGCAGTTTCGTCACAATCCAACAGGTAGTTTTAAAATGAGAGCGTAACTAAATACGTTTGTATGGGAAGGTGAAATTCGGCCGAGCTTACTGCGGACTCTTAAGTGTAAATTTGCGAAATGTTTTTTGGTGAAACGACAAGACACCCGGTATTTAAAATCTCAGGGTTCAACTCGAACGGTTTGTAGGTACGCCACTCAGTTAAAATGTTAACTGAGATGAGAAGCCCATTGAGATGCCCGCTGATCACGATCAGCGGGCACTACAGGCATCAGCATCTCAATGGTCATCAAAAATAATATCTAATTCTAATTCTGCGATATTAAAAGAGTAGTTCTTTTAGTTTTGTTACCAAATCAAACATCGTACTCTAGCAAAATGAGCTATAGTTTCATATAATTATAGCGATTACGCTTTGCAACTCGTTTTAACAAAGTAGACCTCGTTAGTCCTTTTTAGTATTTATATTTAACATATTAACACTGTGCATGGCCTACGGCTTCTTCACAAAAATAATTCCCCACCTTTTGGACCGGAGCTTATGGCAGGCGGCTCCAGATCTGATAAAGAGGCAATTTCCCTCGCGCGGTAAAGATTGCATTTAGACGCCGGCCCCGACGCCATCAATATTTCAGCCCGCCAATAACCTGCCCCAACCGATGGCGGAATCATGTGTATGGATGCGCGCTGCCGGACTGGCTCTGTTTAAACTGAGAGAAAATCCCAATCGAATGGTCTAGATACGATTTCTTTTTGCTCACCAATAAGACGAACAGGAAGGGAGTAACGAGATAACGGGCTATAGAGAGTTATGTAAAAATAGTACATTACTGCAGAGGCCGTGAAGTAAGGGATTATACCGGGTGTACAATCCAAATGGGTCAGTATGGAGAAGTCGGAAACTATGAGAGATAGCGAGATCTGTTCTTAGGAACCATTACGTCAATTTTAGATTTAATAATAATTACATTCAAACTTTTTATTAACTCACATACATAACCGGGAATCGAACCTGGTCAATATTTGTAACCGCGTTAAGTAAAACGGACCATATTTGGCTATGAAATCTTTTGTAAGCACAACTGACAGTAAATTAGACTAAAATTCCCACAGTTTTATTAATTTGCAAAAAGTCGTGAATAATATGAATCGATCATCAATTATCTGAAGAGACCACTTATGCATATCTTATCTGCATCGATATTATGCATTACAAATAGCGTTTAAAATTAGAACGCATTTGTTCAGCGGGCGTACCAATTCATTTAAAATTTGAAAATGGAATACTGTTTTTGGAATTAACTTCAAATGAAACATGGCTTTTCATAACCTCCTCGTATTGATTTTTGATAACTTTCACATTATTATTGTGTTATGTGTTGTGTACTGTTTATAAAATGCGTTTAACGAATGAAGAACAGTTAGATCTATTGGAAGCCTATTTTAAAAGTGATAAAAATTGTCAAATAATAATAATAATAATAATAATGTGATGTGGACACCTAAGTGGCGAGTTGGCTATATGCTTAAAGTCCAGTGCCACCTCTCTTCCCCCCAGCTTTCTGACCGGTGTTGCCCTTAGGCCATTTTTTAATGTCGCTATTAATAGGGGCCCATCTAGCAGTTGGCGAGTCACCGTCTGCCAGAGATAAAAAGTGAGACAGTTTTATTAGGCAGGCGTCCGATGTTTCACCCAATAGCCCAGCCACTAGTCCATCATTTTCACCCAATAACCCGTTTCATTTAGATTCCATCAACCATCAATAGGCCCTATACTCAGCGGGTGCTGTCCCTGTGTGCGTCCCATGACACGGGCAGGGACAGCATCCGCTCGGTGTACTCCTTGCATTTTATTAAATTGTCAAAAGGGCAGAGGCCCTTAGAGACGAGCCCTTAGAGGCCCTTAGAGGACACGTAGAGACGTGTTGGCTCAGTTGGTACTTTGTAGGTACCTAGCTCCACGCACGCCTCCCAAAGGTCCGGGACGTCATTGTCCCGTGAGCGGGAAAGACATAATAATAATAATAAAATGTCATGGTTCCTAAGAACAGATCTCGCTATCTCTCATAGTTTCCGACTTCTCCATAGTGACCCATTTGGATTGTACACCCGGTATAGTGCTTTTCTCAAACGATGTGAGGAAATATTTAAATTAAAATAAATACTAGGTATTTAAATCAATGAAATAATAGGGCCTTTTTTATTTTTTAAACATGCCATTTGAACAAGCCGTTCGAGCACCATGTTTAACCGCACATAAGTATAGTACCATAGATTTTGTTTTTTTTTATGTCGCAAGTATGCTTACAGTCTAGTGGTGGTTGGCAGTATGTAATATTTCCTTTGTCAGTTTAATATTAGTAAGCAAATTTAAAAAGTTAGAGTAGCGGACAATAATGGTTTTACTTAGGGTTTTCATACATTACTTCTTGGCGTAAGGACAAGAAGAAATGTAGAGAGCCTTAAACAAGAAACTTGATGTCTTTATTTCGTGATATTAACGCATAGGTAAATTTCCGAGCATGTTTGGGAAAAATATGTTATACCCGCAATAGCTACGCTAGTTGTCTAAGGCTCGTACCAATGAGTTTTTCGGAACTTATGTACGGAATGTCATTTGATATTTACCGTTAGCTTTTCGGTGAAGGAAAAACGCCGTGAGAAAACCTGCAGACATCTGAGAAGAAATTCATAAGAAATTCATGTATCTGAAGTCCCCAGCTAGGGATTGCAATCCGGTATGATTTTCAATCCGGCCGGATCCGACCGGATTGGTATTACGCTACTGCGTATATTAAAAATGAAACATTTTGTCAAGTTTGATGGCAACATAGAGGGCTGGTTAATACTGGATAATATTGGTTTGCTTTAGAAATATTAATAAAACAATCATTCAAAACGTTAAAAAAACTACTTTTGCAATCGCACACAGCCGCGCGCAAAGGTGACTTGAACAGCCATAATTCTATTAAAATTAGTAAACAACGAAATTATATAATCAATAATAAACATAGCTATGTAGACATAACTAATAAAGAAAATAAATATCTTATTCGAGATCGAGAATATCGAGATTCAAGGAAACTATCAAGAAATTAAGGATAACATCACATACCTAATATTATACTTTTTTATAATTAACTAAAACAGATTGCTTCCTGAAATCATCAGGAGTGTCTGGATTGATATGTTACTAAAATAATATATATAATACATAACGATTAAACAAAATTAACTTCTAATTCGAGATTCAAGGAAACTTTCATGAAATTGGAGCAAGACTAATTGAAGTGCTGCGTTTTAGCAATATTTTTGCAATCCCTATCCCCCACCCGCACTGGGCCAGCGTGAGGACTACTGCCCGATCCCTCTCATCCGTGGAAGAGGCCTGTGCCGAGCCGAGCAGTGGGACGTATATAGGCTGATTAATTAATTTATTATACTCGTAAGCGAATGATGAAATAATACTGGTAGAATTGCGAAATCAAAGATTTCCTAGTTGGCAAGTTTCCAATAAAAACATCACTGTGTACCATAAACGTCACGGATTTCATTTTAAAGTTGTTAGCGAGTGGGCTTAAGCGAAAGGTTAGTCCTCGACTGTGCCATGAAATCTCGATTCGCTGGCAGGCACCCAGCAGAAGCAATGAATGGTGCTAAACACTGGAAGTAACGAGCTACAGGCCGTCCGCGTATTTCTACCGCGAACATACAGGCTATCGTGTTTCAATTTTCTTATCGTGTTATCTTTCAATTTATAAAATCAAGTATACAGCGTTCGTTTTTTCAGTTCGAAAATAAACGCATTCCGTATTTTTACAAGATTTATATTAACTTGACTTGTTCGTATGTAAGTATGTAAGTAAGTTGTCCGTCAAAATTTGCAATCCATTTTTCAGTCACTTGCCGTTATCCGATTGAGTTGAAATTTTGGGTATTAGTATAGTTTTGATGACAATTCAATATTATGGTACCATGGAGCTGATCTGATGATGAAGACAGAAGGTGGCCATGGGAATTCAGTATTTAACAGACGTAACCCCGTTGAATCGTCTCGTTTCAATGAAGTAGTTGATCATGGTATGGTAGGTATACAGAAAAGTACAGTCGGCAATAAGAGCTTGTACCAAAAATGTTTTTTTTGTCAGAAACTTATTCCATGTTCCGTGTTTGATTTGAATATCATGTCGTGTCGAATGTAACGGGTAAAATAATATCCTATGCTGATGTTTGAAATTATTTTTTCTATGACATGTCTCGACCTTAAACTCTAGTTCGGCTGACAAATGGCGCAGGATCATTGTAGTCGAAGGAGCAGGGCAGCATGAATGGGTCAGCAGGGGCCGGGGGTAAACACTTAGCCGCACAAACGATAGGGACGGGCCGCATCATTGTTATGCGCTCCTGGTGCCGGTCGAATTCGGATGTGCGAGGTTTTATTTTACAAGTACCCTTTTTGTGGGTTATCTACATTATACCGGCTACCGTGTCGCGCGAATCGGAACAATTTTGAGAAGGAATATTTTTTATTTGACTGCACACATTCAAAGGACAGGACGATATTTGGTACGTTAGGGATGATCCCAAATACTCCTCTTTACCTCATTTATAACTAACTGGGTAATCAAATCTTGCAATTCGCTTTGTCACCCACCTCCCGCGGTCGGATTGTTTTGAAATTTTGGAAGCTATGTACATAGTTTCAATAACTGTGCAATAGTATAAAGCTCCGTCTGCAAAATGTCTTGTGCTATTAATTTAATTTGAACTAAATACTTATTATGCACTCTTAAGTACGAACTACTAACTGCATTAACCATCTCTTTAGAGCTCGGCACTGATTTCAAATTTATTCAACTTTATTGAAATTATTCTTTCGAGCTACGGCAAACGGATTAAGATCGTAAACCTAAAGACATAGGGATGGTTTCTGCTTGGACGCGGTTTGTTTCACAAGCGATCTCGAGACGAAGTGATTGCTCTCCAGGCCAGCTAGTCTTCTTGCGGCTGTCCGTACTGCGAGGGAAAAAGTCAAGTCAAAACTCAGTAAAAAGTGGCTTAAACTCTCTTGAATAATAATGGCGTCATTACAAAACTACATTTAGTAACGACGCTGCGGCTCAAAGTTGACTATGGTGGCAAGGCCAGGGGCCTATCTGACTCGACGTATTGATATTATACTGATAGACATTTGTTGTTCGCCCTCGCTTCCACGCGCGACTAGCTAACGAACCAGAACAAGAGCGCGCAAATATCATATCAGCACATCGACACAAATATATTTTACACAGGTATACCTGTTACTCATAATTCATGGGACTGGACATTAGTCATCTAATTATGAATTGCTAATTCATTGCTGTTTGTCTGGCGTAGATCCGGTGGTGGTCCTTTAGGATGATCATTTATGTTTAATTTTACCGTATCAAATTATTATAACTGAGTAAAATGAAGAACGGTAAGATAAATTATGTTTTCTCAAACATGCTCGGAAATGTATGCGTTAATATCACGAAATGAAGACATGAAGTTTCTTGTTTATGGCTCCCTACATTTCTTCTTGGCCTTACGCCAAGAAGTAATGTATGAAAACCCTAAGTAAAACCATTATTGTCCGGTACTCTAACTTTTTAAATTTGCTTACTAATATTAAACTGACAAAGGAAAAATTACATACTGCCAAACACCACTAGACTGTAAGCATACTTGCGACATAAAAAAAAAAACAAAATCTATGGTAGGTGCTACACTTTATGTGCGGTTGAACATGGTGCTCAAACGGCTTCTTCAAATGGCATGTTTAAAAAATTAAAAAGGCGGCAAATTACACAATTGTTTTCTGATCTTTCGTTCCGATTGTAATTATTTTTATTTTTATATTGCCTCACATCGTTTGAGAAAAGCACTATACAATCCTCGGCCGGAACAGCGATTGCTGGACGAGATTGGGGTAGACGGCCGAGTCGTCTTCACGGCCTCTGCAGTAATGTACTATTTAGCATCTCGTCTTCTTAAGGGGGGTAACGTGTTATAAACTTATAAACGGTAAATGTTCCTTTCGACCTGGGGTAACAAAATATACTACGTTTTCGCTTTTTTGTGGTAAATTGGAAACTGGTGACGGCAATCTACACGATGCGTGAACATAAGATTCCCTTCTATCCGTACACTTACCACTTAAGGGCCTCGAGTAGAGCACACGGGACTTATTTACAAACGAAAAGGTCAAGTAATTCTTTTGTACTTAAACGGGCCGTTCGGAAAGGGTGGTTTGTCGGCACAACATTCCTTTCATATCCTAGTTTGCCTATTCCAGTTCGATATTATCAAGCCTGTGTCTAGTAAAAAAGAAAGTGACAGCCAATATTCTATCTGCTTAGTTTTATTGTTTTTTGTGTATGTGATGAGCAATAAATATTACATCTTTATATTGTATTAGCCTCTGCCCGCGACTCCGTCCGCGTGGAACTAGTTTACATCGTCGCTCCGTACATACTTTCACCCCCCGTTTCACTCCCTTAGGGGATGATTTCTGGGGTAAAAGCTATCCTATGGGCTTCTCCGGGACTCAAACTATCTCTATACCTAATTTCATCTAAATCCGTTCAGTGTTTAAAGCGTGAAGAGGTAACAGACAGACACACTTTCGCATTCAGTATATTTTTAATATTAGTATGGATTGGATTCTTCACCTACTGAGACCCAGAGTACGCTATTATGATTTTGAATGAGAATTTTTTTGACATTCAGTGAAAGTCCAGTCAATTTTGAAATTTGTAATCTCATCAGCTGAACAAAGCCCGTTCGCTACTTTTGCCCTGTTTTGAAATTCAAAGTACTCAATATTTGGGGACGCGTCGCTACAATGAAACTTTGCTTCACTTAATAACGGTACTTGTTTGTGCTTATAAAACAACTATCCGGGCAGACGCCGGGAACTCCCGGTGATTTTAAGTTTAAGAGATTCTCAATCTGCAGGTCGCCGACTAAGGCACTGGTCCCACCGCCGGCTAGTAAGCTAGAAAAGTTGGGCGAGTAGCATTACATCGCGGATCTGTAAAGGTCGATTGATCACACTGTGCCTGGTCAGCACGCAATGAACCGTTACTCGCCCAACTTTTCTAGCTTACCTACTAGCCGGCGGTGGGACCAGTGCCTATGTTTGGAAATCGAAGTACTGTTTTGACTTATTTCGAGGCTTCTCTGCGGATGTTAGTGGCCCACATTCGTCGAACTTCCTTTTATGACGTCAATCAAGTCGGTTTTAATGATCTTTCTACTTCATTCCCGCTATTGTACGGGCTTCCGAACACTCACTGTATGTTGTTGTAAATGGGCAACTTTATCTGACGACATGTTGCTTTCGGTCCTGTCAGATTGTCAGGTAGACGGTACAATTTATACACGATGATTTTTAATCCGTGATCAGACCCCCTAGCACACTAAGTTTTATGTCGGACATAAAGCATTTGTCCCTCTCGCACTCGCATATTTGCCAGAAAGGGACGAATGCTTTATGTCCGACATAAAACTTAGTGTGCTAGGGGGTCTGGAGTCGAAAAATATTGATAAACAGCCAAAACGAATTTCAATGGATGAGGTCTCATGCAATTAAATCACTGTTTAGTTAATTAAATTTAATGATAATATTAACACTAATATCCACTGAATGTCTGGTCACCCTACATTTCTTGAAGTTAACGTCAAACACACACACGTCAAATTTTCGCAAACTACCGTTAGGGTGACAATGATTTTGAATTATAAATTGATTCCTTATTCAGATTTATTCAGAAAAAAAAACGTTTGTTTTAGGTAACTTCGAGTTAATCGTGTTGAACGACGAATTTAAAATCATCGTGTATTTATGTATTAATCAGAGTTAATTTATTATGTAATACATAATAGTACCGTTTGGTGCTTAATTAAAGTTTGTAACTATTAGCTTCGAAATGAAAAACACCCAAGTCCCCGGCTGTAGCGACCTACAAAAGACCGTCTCAGTAGCCCCCCGTATTTTAAAATTCCCTCAGACCTTATGTCGGGAAGTATCTGATGAGTTATGTTAAAATTGATTTTGAATTTTGAGTTGTTAATATTTTATGCTAAATTTGATCTAACGCATCTTTATATAACCGGGCCTAAAATAACAAGTTTTAGTTCCGATCTGATCAGTTTTACTGATCTAAGCAGGAATATAAAGCCATGCCGTAACTAGCTACAAAAAGCTTTAGTAAGATACTAAATTTGACCCGCATAGAAGACAGCGCAAGCGAATAAATTATCATGTCAATACCAACCAGGCGCCGAGGTCTAATAACTCGTTAGTGGGTAGCATTTTACGGTCTGTTTATTACAATATCAGCTATAGCCCGCCGCGGTGGTCGGTCCCTCGTAACAGTGTTACGTTACGTATCGACATTGCCTCGTAAAACTAATAAGTTATTTAATGACCCACGTAATTGTCATCACTCACGGCTTACGTCTAGTGTGTGACATAAGGTACAAAAACACCGTTTCACACGTATATCAATCTGGGGGCACGGCAGTGCCCCCGCCAAGTCGAGCAAAACAGCGGCACGGCCGTACCATCCTTTTCTCGAAGCAGTTCAGGGCATTTTCGACCCCCTATAACTTCGTTGCGGATAAAACTAGCAGCCTGCATTTTCATTAACCAAGCACGCATTGTATAAACACGATATATTTCAAATTTCATTTAAATTGAACCAGTGCTTTAAGATTTATAACTAGTCAAAGTTTCTTAACTTTGTCACTCGCTGACTGACTCACCGATCATCAAAAGTCTAAGGCACTTCTAGCAGACCTAGAAGCTTCAAATTTAGAATACAATTAGTGTTTAGTGTATAAATCAAGGGAACACTAGAAACAATTGCAATTTAAGTCCAGTTTTCTAGATACACCAACTGCATACATAATCTTTGTAATCACATATAAACATATATGATTACACAGTTATATTTGCAGTAAATGGGACAAAAAATTAATCAAGAATGGGACATATTGATAACACAATAACCTACAAAAAGAAGTGACATCCCATAAAAAACATTCTGCAACTTGGCAATCACACAATAGTTACTACATAGTTTTAGGTATGCAAAAATCCATAAATGCAGTAAAGTTGTGTGATTGCCAAGTTGCAGAATTTTATTTAGCTAGCAAATAAAGAAAGCCTGAGACTTGGTACTACGAAATATCACAACTTTTATGGTGGAAGAGTTTCGAGACTTGGCCTCTTTTTTACATGGAATGTTTTTTATGGTCACTTATTCTATTTTTGATCGTTGCGTCCGATTTGATTTTCGCGCGCTGAGCTAACGTGTCCGAATGAGCGTGCGATATATTGACGCGATTGTGACAGGAATTGAGCAAAACAGGCGTTTATTATACTTTTAACTTTTTAATCAGATTCACGTTTTTATAGCAACACTTTAGTGGCATCATGATTTGTCTACCCTAGGATTCATAGCAGCGAAATTGTTAAGCTATATTCTAATGAAAATATAATATTAGATCATTCCAAAATCTTTTAAAACATTTGAACGTCATAACTCATGACCGCTGCCTTGGCGGTGCCAGTAGGCTGAAGCCAGCCACCGCGCCCGTAGACAATCCTGAAAAATGTTCAATAAACAAATCTGTCGTTTGGAGGTCACCCCGCCGAGGCCGTTCCGAGAGGATTTGTTTGATGGCGCGACATTTTTCAAATGCTAATGGTCTTCATTAAGAGCCATTAGTGGCTCGATCCTGATGGTCGCTATAGATGAAATACGACGCTCATTGGAACTACAGGGAGCTTTGTCAACGTAGGTTTAATTTAGGTTTATTATAGCAACGTGAAAACGAGGTATATCACTTTTGAAACTTGCAAAGTATGAGGTCATTATCATCCTCCGAGCGTTGTTCCCGGTTGTGCCCTGAGGGAGCCCGGGGTCCGCTTTGCCACCTAATCCCAAGATTTGGCATAGGCACTAGTCTTAGGAAAGCGACTTTCATCTGACCTTCCAATCCAGAGGGAAAGCTAGACCTTATTGGGATAAGACCGGTTTCCTCACCATGTTTTTCTCCACCGAAAAGCCACAGTTAAATATCAAATGATATTTCGTACAATATGTTTTGAAAATCCACCAAATCCATGTTATGAAAGTGAGTGAAGCGAAAGTGGTTTGTCAGGATCGTAGCAAATGGAGATCCGTGATCTCTGCCTACCCCTCTGGGAAAGAGGCGTGATTATATGTATGTATGTATGTATGTTTTGAAAATCCTCATGGTACGAGCCGGGGTTTGAACCCATGACCACCCACTGTAGCATGAATTGATTTACGAATTCAAATCATTGCTGTCGACAACTATCCTAGATGTAGCTTAATTAAGCTACATCTATACGAAGCAAGAATCACATTTACAGTTTTGACGTCCGTATAACTACGTCTTGAGAGTAAAAATATCTCGCTAATTTTATACAGGGTGTGGCCTGTAATAGGAGCAAAAAATTAAACGGTGGTTTAAAAGGTAATCAGTAATTATTTCCAAGTGGTTAAATTTAAAATAAAAATGTAAAAAAAAAAAAAAAAATTGAAGTAAAAGCGTGTACGTGTGTTCTTTTGCTTAACTAGAATGATATCCATTTTATGTTACTTCAAAAACATCAAAAATCTTGTAAAATTGAAAAAAAAACCAAAAAGAATAATAAAATAAGTATAATAGAATTATTTTGTTATGACTCTTTTAACTCAATTTTGTATTAATATGTAGAAATTGTTATATATGCAAAAGTTCAAAAACAATGTGTATTGTCCACGAGTAAACAACTAGGACTATGATGCCTTTTCCAGAAGCACGTTTCACGATAAATTGAACGGTCGAGATTGTGACGATTTTTGAAAATAACTCCGCTTATAATATAGTTTTGACGCATGTTGTTTTTATTGTTTCAGTGACTTACAAGCGTTGACTGTCACCCGGCCCGTTTTTCCGTTCCCCTTTGAATGTAACACGGAATTGTAAAAAGAAATTGAAACAACATCCCGGTTAAAAACCACCCTCTTTCAGGACATAGCAGCACCTGTATTGTTCCAACTGTGTTCACATTTCACTGTGAAAGCTACTCGTGTGAGTTAAACTTGAATTTTCGCGGTAATGTAATCTTTTGCCAGCCGGATATTTAGCACGTTTGAGTGCAATGGTGACAATCGAAAACTAGGCGGGTGGGTATACATCAGTGGCGGCGCGTCAAAATGTTCGATGGGCAACCCGGAACAAAAACGTTATGAAGGAGTTTAGAGTATAGTTATATATTTTAGGCAAGCCGGTGGGAGTCTGCTTGTGTGGGCGCTCCGCCTCTGATTATACATAGTATTATGTATCCTTCTTTTAAAACTTTTAAATGCACTAATATTATATTACAGTTGTTCGCATTATACCACTCGGTCCGCTCCCAATTTTTAAGTGTTATGTAATCGTCAGTACTATAATAAAACACTGAAATGTGACTATTGCCCAAATAAATAAATAAAAAAACTTTTCCGATTACTTATTATAAAGGCTTCCTCGGTAATTTGAGTATATTTTCTTGCGTTGAATGTAAGAGCTCACAGTGTTACCGCAATATATATGTTCGGACCCGTCAGTAGGTCCTTAGAATTAAAAAGTAAAATAAGTGACAGCTGTAAGTTGGACAGAATGACTTTGTACCGGGTCGTGCTATAACATCACTTTTGAAGCAGCGCCGGGCTGCGGAGAGAATTGTATAAATATAAGTGGAATCTGTTTGGAAACCTAGGTGGAGGTTCAGATAAATTTGTATTTGTACGCGTTAGGCGCGAGTGTGATATTGGTGTCGAAGTTGGATCCGCGAGTGGAGTTCTGGCCTACAGGAGGACACAGCGAGCGACATTAACTTGACCCTTGACTTTCGAAACCGCCGGCACACTCAGTAAGTCTTGGAACTTTTAGTAAATTGAAGTGGCTAGTTTTAAGGTGGTATGTATGACCTACGAATCGTGAGGCGTCAAAGATCCCCTAAGGGCGTTTTGAACAATATATACAATCATAATCTCCTAAAAGCACTGCGCAAACTAATACCTAATGCTTTTATGTGTGCACCTGTTTACATCTCGCATCCCTATGCTGTCCTGGTTCCTCATTCGAGTTTACTTTTGAGAGCTCGTCACATCGCTATGCTTGTATGTACATGACTTCAGCCAAAATTCCATTAGAACATTCAAAACGCCCTTCGAATAGCAAACATTGAGAGATCGTCGGTGGCGTTACCATTAACTTAAGATTGATTTGGTATGTAGCCTGTTTGGGTGTCCTCCCAAAATATTACCCCGTTCTCCACTCGGCTCTTATGCTTGCATACTCCTGCCAAGCCGAGCCAAACACATCCAAATTGCCCTGCCATCTTCCTTTTCGGTCTACCTCAGCTTCGGTGGTGGCATGTTATTAGGTGTTATTAAAACAAGTTGAATGATTGCGCATTCACCCCGGCACGCCGGACGCCCGCCTAATTAAGCCCGCCCAAAACACGACACTCCCTAATGAAGACCTCGCCCTTGCCACATAAACAACCAGACAGTCACTCCGCTAGCCGTCTAGGATGAACTAAACATGTTGAACACGTTTATTTACTATCGTTAAGGAAACAAGGAACGAACGAACTTTAAATTATTATTCTTTATCGTACAAAAATATTTTTACAACATATTACATAAAGCGGAAGTTTGTAGAAATCGTTTGGGTGTTTATTTATTTACTTAAACTTTATTGCACAAATAAGAAGTAAAAATGGCGGACTTAATGCCTTAGGGCATTAAGGTGCTTCAGAAATTAATGTCAAACTCCACCAATATAATATAATCCCCATCACCATTCATTCAATTAGTGGATTTTAACAGCAAGAATTCTAAGCCACATTGCTGCTCACTGGGGACAAGAACTCTAGCCACAGTGCTGCTCACTGGGGGCAAGAACTCTAGCCACAGTGCTGCTCACTGGGGACAAGAACTCTAGCCACAGTGCTGCTCACTGGGGGCAAGAACTCTAGCCACAGTGCTGCTCACTGCGGGCAAGAACTCTAGCCACAGTGCTGCTCACTGGGGGCAAGAACTCTAGCCACAGTGCTGCTCACTGGGGACAAGAACTCTAGCCACAGTGCTGCTCACTGGGGGCAAGAACTCTAGCCACAGTGCTGCTCACTGGGGACAAGAACTCTAGCCACAGTGCTGCTCACTGGCGGCTAGAACTCTAGCCACAGTGCTGCTCACTGGGGGCAAGAACTCCAGCCACAGTGCTGCTCACTGGGGGCAAGAACTCTAGCCACAGTGCTGCTCACTGGGGACAAGAACTCTAGCCACAGTGCTGCTCACTGGGGGCAAGAACTCTAGCCACAGTGCTGCTCACTGTGGGCAAGAACTCTAGCCACAGTGCTGCTCACTGGGGACAAGAACTCTAGCCACAGTGCTGCTCACTGGGGACAAGAACTCTAGCCACAGTGCTGCTCACTGGGGGCAAGAACTCTAGCCACAGTGCTGCTCACTGGGGACAAGAACTCTAGCCACAGTGCTGCTCACTGGGGACAAGAACTCTAGCCACAGTGCTGCTCACTGGGGACAAGAACTCTAGCCACAGTGCTGCTCACTGGCGGCTAGAACTCTAGCCACAGTGCTGCTCACTGGGGGCAAGAACTCTAGCCACAGTGCTGCTCACTGGGGGCAAGAACTCTAGCCACAGTGCTGCTCACTGGGGGCAAGAACTCTAGCCACAGTGCTGCTCACTGGGGACAAGAACTCTAGCCACAGTGCTGCTCACTGGGGGCAAGAACTCTAGCCACAGTGCTGCTCACTGGGGACAAGAACTCTAGCCACAGTGCTGCTCACTGGGGGCAAAAACTAGCCACAGTGCTGCTCACTGGGGGCAAGAACTCTAGCCACAGTGCTGCTCACTGGGGGCAAAAACTCTAGCCACAGTGCTGCTCACTGGGGGCAAGAACTCTAGCCACAGTGCTGCTCACTGGGGGCAAGAACTCTAGCCACAGTGCTGCTCACTGGGGACAAGAACTCTAGCCACAGTGCTGCTCACTGGCGGCTAGAACTCTAGCCACAGTGCTGCTCACTGGGGGCAAGAACTCTAGCCACAGTGCTGCTCACTGGGGGCAAGAACTCTAGCCACAGTGCTGCTCACTGGGGACAAGAACTCTAGCCACAGTGCTGCTCACTGGGGGCAAGAACTCTAGCCACAGTGCTGCTCACTGGGGACAAGAACTCTAGCCACAGTGCTGCTCACTGGGGGCAAGAACTCTAGCCACAGTGCTGCTCACTGTGGGCAAGAACTCTAGCCACAGTGCTGCTCACTGGGGACAAGAACTCTAGCCACAGTGCTGCTCACTGGGGACAAGAACTCTAGCCACAGTGCTGCTCACTGGGGACAAGAACTCTAGCCACAGTGCTGCTCACTGGGGACAAGAACTCTAGCCACAGTGCTGCTCACTGGGGGCAAGAACTCTAGCCACAGTGCTGCTCACTGGGGGCAAGAACTCTAGCCACGGTGCTGCTCACTGGGGGCAAGAACTCTAGCCACGGTGCTGCTCACTGGGGACAAGAACTCTAGCCACAGTGCTGCTCACTGGGGGCAAGAACTCTAGCCACGGTGCTGCTCACTGGGGGCAAGAACTCTAGCCACGGTGCTGCTCACTGGGGGCAAGAACTCTAGCCACGGTGCTGCTCACTGGGGGCAAGAACTCTAGCCACGGTGCTGCTCACTGGGGACAAGAACTCTAGCCACGGTGCTGCTCACTGGGGGCAAGAACTCTAGCCACGGTGCTGCTCACTGGGTACAAGAACTCTAGCCACGGTGCTGCTCACTGGGGACAAGAACTCTAGCCACGGTGCTGCACACTGGGGGCAAGAACTCTAGCCACGGTGCTGCTCACTGGGGGCAAGAACTCTAGCCACGGTGCTGCTCACTGGGGACAAGAACTCTAGCCACAGTGCTGCTCACTGGGGGCAAGAACTCTAGCCACAGTGCTGCTCACTGGGGACAAGAACTCTAGCCACAGTGCTGCTCACTGGGGGCAAGAACTCTAGCCACAGTGCTGCTCACTGGGGGCAAGAACTCTAGCCACAGTGCTGCTCACTGACTTGATTTTTTAGTGTAGTACATTCAACATTACTATTATTATTATTTAAAATTATTATATTCAAACACAATGTATATTGTTATGTGAATAAATGACTAATGCCTAAGAGCCTTTTACTTTTATAGCAGTCATGGAGGTTAGTTGATTTATTTAGATTTTACATAGTTTATCAGATTATGGGATGGGTAGATTGGTTCATACAAGCTACTAGCTTCTGCCCGCGACTTCGTCCGCGTGGAACTCTTTTACATCGTAGCTCCTTGCAAACTGGCTCCCCTATTTCGCCCCCTTAGACGATGATTCCCGGAACAAAAAATATTATAATTATACTCGTATGTTAATCCAGGTTATAGACTTTATGTATAACAAAATTAATTTTAATCCATTTAGCCGTTTTTGCGTGATTGAGGTTCAAACTTTAGCATTCATAATATTAGTAGGATTTGCAAAATTTCTAGGGAGTCGACTCGCTCGACAGACTCTAACAGGCATTTTAAGTTAAATAATGAGGTTTATTCACGATTTTCGCTACGGTGATAAAGATTTCATTTCCATAGATTGTGTGTGTAAAATTTCAAACTTCGAATCTAAATACAGACCCTCCTAAACTTCGTCACCAATAATATTATATAGATCCCCAAAGTATCCTTTTAGAGCAGTCCCTATGCGAGCCCCAGGTCCGAAGGCCCTAGGGCGAGCCCCACGGACACTCAATATCCCCAGGTGTCTAGGAAGCGAGACCTGATGCCAAAGTCAGTAAATGTGAGCGGCACCGGCGAGGCAGGCGAGGCCGAAGGCCGAAGGCTTGAGGGTGAGCCCTCACTGACACTTACTATCCCGTAGGTGGGTGGCGAGGCGAGGTAAGTTCCTTAGGTGCGAGGCAAGCGAGGCCAAAGGCTGTCCTTTTCATGGGAATGAAAGACTCGAAGCAACCCTTCGGAGAGCGGTCTCAGTGCGAGCAATGACCCCTAAGGACAATGAGTGGATGTTCCGGTGTCTTGCAAGCGAAACTTGAGGTCCGAAATCCCGAAGGTAAACGGGGAGGCAAGCGAAGAAGAACCGAAGCGAAGGCTGAGGTTTTCGTAGGAATTAAAGGCACAAAATATCCCTTTAGGGAGCGCCTTGATCTTTATTAGCTTGCTAATTAAAATTATGCAACTTGGAAATAACACAACTTTACTGCATTTATTTATTTTTGCAAATAAAAGTAATTCAAGGCAATACGTTTAAAGAACGAATTTGGAAGTACATCTAGCGCCATCTAGTGACTAATAGGTATTACACACTGTTTTACACGCTGTTTGTTGGTCTGCATACAAAGTTTCATCCCCTTTTTCGTCCCTAAAAGGGATGAAATTTGACTGACATTAATTGGAACGTACATCCATCCATCCAAACTTTCGCATTTATCATTTTAGTAGGATTATATACAAATATTGCACGTTTAATAGTATCGGATAACACCGATACTATTAAACGTGCAATGTTTGTATATAATTAACCGATTATGGAGTTTTTCACTCCGGATTTCCCCTAACAAACTTTCAAGCAAGTTTTAATCCCTTTAGAAGATGATTTTTCAAAAACGCTGAAATTTTTTTTCTTGTTTTTTAGTATGGAACCATTTTACGAAGTTCCAAGTCCCTAGCTCGAAAAAATATAAACTTTCCATACAAATTTGCAACCCATTTGTGACCCTTCTTAAGGTATGAATTTTCGAAAACGCTGAAATTAATTCCCTTACAACTTCTCAAACCTCATATCACCCTCAGAAGAAATTATATCTAAACAAAGGCTAGAAATTGCCACCAAAATTATACTATTTGTAATCGCCACCACGCTGCGTCCACTTGACAACAAAAGATGTCGCTGTCGCGTATACACGACTTTATCCAATCGGTTAGTCTCAAATTTGGTGTGCGGGTCACCTTAACTCCATTGAACTTTTGTAAGTATACGTTCATATTTTTTGACGGAGTTTAGACGCCGACAAAAACTGGAGAATGGCCTTCTTAGGCTAGAATATGCTCGGAAATTGGTGATGTTCTGCATCGCGCTATTGAAGTTTTTAAATTATGTCATATAAATACAGTTTCCTTCATATACTTCTTATTAAGTAGGTATGTCTCTGACAACATCAACGAATTTTCACATTTATAATATCAGTGTGACAGTGTGATATTCTGCTAAATTGGCGCATTTATTTTGCAATACAGTAAAAAAACAATATCCCATCGAAATGATAACTTGTGATTGTGATCTAGAGCAATAAACAAAATGAACTTGTGATTTATATCCACTTTCATATTTGTTTGTTGCTCTAGACTGGAGCGAGTTTATTACGATGGAGCTCATCATGGAGCGAAGTATCAAAACCGCTTAAACAGTATTGATGGAGACGATTTTTGCATTAGGCTAACCTTACACTTACAGCCTATTAGCTATAAGTACGTAATATCAGGTGAGACATTGAATACAACACAACAACAAAAATGCTACATAAATGGGGTGAGCCCAAGTGGCCCTGGATTTAAGCTTTATGAATGGTAACATTATTAGGTATGTAGCGTGCGCACAAAATTAAACATAATTTCATACTATGTTTGCATGGAAAAGATTATGATCAAACGTTCTACAATGCCAATATTTGTTTACGCAAAACTTCCGTAAAATTGAGCAAAAACGTACGAAAAATCTTGTTATGCAAACAAATATTTTGTTCAATCGAATGTACAAACAAAACCCGAACTGATCTTCTAAGTTAAACAGCTTACGGGAAGGAAATGCAACGGGAAACATTCTGCATGCGAGCGCAATCACATTAGAGAAGCGGGTCTATCTGCAAAATACATATCGCATTCCGATTTGATTTTACTGTGTTTCGCGCGCTCTTTTTGACACTATAGCTCACGCTCGTAGAAGCTTGTGTTATCATGCTTCTAGCGTTTTTCCCAGTTGTGTATCCTAAAGGAGCCTGGAGTCCTCTTTGGCACCTCATCCCAAGATTTACTTTTACGAAAGCGACTGCCATCTGACCTTCCAACCCAGACGGAAAACTAGACCTGGTTGGGGTCAGACCGGTTTTCTCTCGATTTTTTGTTCATCGAAAAAATATTGTTAAATATATATCTAATTATATTTTGAACGTAAGTTTTTTGAAAAAGCCGGGGTTCGAATGCACGACATCCAGATTAAAAGTTGCTTGCCTTACTCGGCTACTGGCTCGTGTCTAACAAATTGAAATGATATTGTAATGCGAAATATCTGTCTCAGATGGACCCTCGGCATTCCGCACGGAAACAAGCGCCGCCAAGGTAGCGAACTGGATAAATCAGAGGACCGACTCCGAAATGCGTTTTTGATGTTTTAAAATGCGATGCGAATCGTCTTGCTCCATGCGCTGCTTGTCGGATAAAAGCACGTAGTTTGAGCGCGAAACACTGATATCGAGATCATTTTTTTAAATGTTGCAGAGCGATAGCCTAAAAATATATTTTAATATGCTTACTAGTTTAAATTTTCCCAGTTTCCCGTTGCTTAATAGTTTTAATGTTCTCTCTAATCCACGAGAGGAGGCCTGTACCCAGCAGTGGGACGTATATACGCTGATTTATTTTTTTAGTTACTATTTTTAATAGAAATTGTGTGTTGTGTATAACATTCGACTTATTTGCTTCAACATCAACCGCGTTTGAAATTTTTCAATTTACTGTCTTTCGTTTAAAATGAACATAAATAAGATACATGAATCGTGCACCTGGTGCCATTATTCATGCGAATCAATACAGTCGGAGAAAATACTCGTGTTTACGCAGCTCTGAAATGAGGCATTCATTTGTGAAAAGCTACGCAATATTACATTTTACGTTATTAAATAATATTTGTTTAGACTAATAATATCACTTATTTATTATAATACTTAGTTTATATAGTTTCGACCAAACGAATGAAAGAACTTACTAGAACGTAGGGTTGATTTTTCGTAAAAAACTTCAAAGATCAAGCCAAACATCTAATTGGATTAAACCAACTAGCTGATTAGTGTATTGGTTCCAAACCAATATCCAAAACATTCGTTATTTACAATTTCGTAACACATATCGTTTTAAATCCACCTTATATTTGGAATTTGCGAAAAACCTTAATCTCTGATCTGATTGTCGTGTGACATTTGCTGTTTAACGGAGTAAACCTTGTAGGTACCTACTCACCTGATGCCTGTGTATTGGGCGACAGGTTGCTATTCTAAAATCCGCCATTTCAATTCACGCGCCGTCTTGTGGATCAACTATTTTCTGTCACTAGTTTATCAGTTCTATACCCATCTGCGCACACTAGCGCCAAAATCGCCACGCCAAGCAGCTGGAACGTGGGTCTCCTGAGTCACATTTTAAAACTGAAATTTATGTTTTTAAATCACTAAATGTGGGATATTCTTGTCAATCTTCTAGTTACGTTAAATGTCCGTATTGTAACGAATGTTTCTAAAAAACTGTAATTTTGTCTCCTGGCTAACAGAAAAGAAAACCAACAAGAAATTGTTGATTGGCCCAAATAGTCTCTTAATTATCCTCTCTGCTATCATGTAAACAATAATATAGTTAAGCCTCGGAATACCATAGAAGTCAGTGGTTCCCCTCGTAGCTGTACGTCCCGCGGGTCTTCTCCAGACAATAGCCCTACTATTCCTAATATAATAACCTAATAATTAATAGCCTAATATTAATCCCCGCCACGAAAACGGCATGTCCTACTCAAAAACAAATAACTTGACGGCTTACGTAATAAGGGGCAATAATATCCTAAATATGCATTCACATTTTCAAAAGTGACTCCACAGCTCCCATCCTGACCCGATTTAGGAGCCCATTATGCAAACACTGACTTAAGCGAACGTCAACTTGGAAATTAACCCTATCGTCAGCTACCTAACGTTTAGAATGCAGTGCAGAGTAAAGTTTATCGTTTCCGGCGTCCAACAGGTGGGAAAAGGGACTTTAACGTCGTTGGGGTAAGTTGAAAATGCAGTGCGCTGTTTAGTGGTCCCCAGGTCGTGTGATGCAGCGGCCGTACCTGGGCTATATACGAGTATGTAGTGTTCACAACGCTCACCGACGTCTTGCCGCGGAAACCAGTGTAAGTGTACACCTATTGCGTGTATTTGTCACCGATTTCAGGGTTAAGTTGGAGGGAACGACGGTGACTTAAGAGTCCGCAGTAAGCTCGGCCGAATTTCACATTCCCATACAAACGGAGTTTCGTACTCATTTTACAACTACGTGATGGATTGTGACGAAACTTTGCATATACAATGACATGAGGTAGGTTTATCTATGTCACTAATTATTTTATATGGCGCCAGTTTATAAAACAAAAGAAATACAGCAAAAACAAGTTTTGTATAAAAAACTTAAATTCGCTGTATTTTTTAGGGTTCCGTTGTCGACTAGGAACCCTTATAGTTTCGCTTTGTCTGTCCTAATATGTACTAATATGTACATTAATCACGCCGACAGTGGTAAAATAAAAAGTGATATTTTTTTTATTAGGGTACCTCCCCCCTATACGTAACGTGGGGAGTGTTTCTTTTTTCATTTCAACCCTAACGTGTGATATATTGTTGGATAGGTATTTAAAAATGAATAGGAGTTTGCTAAAATAATTTTTTGATAATGTTAATATTTTCGGAGATAATCGCTCCAGAAGTAAAAAAAAATGTGTCTTCCCCCCTCTAACCTTTGAACCATAAGTTTTAAAAATATGAAAAAACCTTAAAAGTAGAACTTTATAAAAAAAATCTAGGAAAAATATTTTGAAGTTGATAAGAATAGTTTTTAAAAAAAATTACAAAATAATTTCTGAACTAAGTTTGTAATTTAACCGTATAAGCAGGTGTTTATTGTACCTGTAATTTCTACAAAATTACAATGAAATGACGTGCTTTCAAATAAAGTAAAAACGGTGAAAATCGGTTCACGCAATAAAGAATTATACCATAAAAATCCATATATCCTTCCATACTTTAAGCTCGCGCGCAATAGTTTACTTAATTTGCCGATAGATGTCGCTGTATGCGGAACGCTCACATTGTGCATGGCGCTGTTAAGATTTTTCCTGATTTAATGGGGTCGGAGCTGGTGCCCATACCTTAGGTCGAAAATTTGTCGTGCTCGAATTGTCTCAGTTGTCTTTAGTCGTTCGTTGTCTAATAATAAAATGGTTCGCTAAGTATTGCTTGTATTGTGTCTGTCTATAATACATGGTCGATTTGATTTGGGAATTTGAACTCTCTTGCTCATACATTCGGTTCACGGAACGGGCTACGGAACCCTACACTGAGCGTGACCCGACACGCTCTTGACCGGTTTTTAACTATGGTATCTGAAGCTACATAAACTAATTACAGACCTGGATATACCTCATGTCATTGTACTTGCATGCAAAGTTTCGTTACAATCCAAAATCTAGTTTTAAAATGAGAGCGAGCGTAACTACGTTTGTATGGAGAATCGAGCTTACTGCGGACTTAAGACAGGTTGGGAATGGAATAGCTTCTTGTGACACGAACTCGTGAATTAATGAACCGCGGCGTGGCAGCCAACGTCGCCAGATTCAAACTATGTTACAGACATATATGATATCTTATGTATGTAATTTACAAGATGATTCGCATTCAGTGCTACAACAACGCATTAAGCATTTAAAATAATGGATGAACATAAAACAAATTAGTTCTGAAGTTTCTTCTAAATGTACTAATGTATTTAGGAATCATCGCTGCGCTTATTTTACTAAGAACGTAATAGTGATGATTTTTGAACCATTGAAAATGGTTTAAAACTTAGAACAACATACTAAACTTTGCAGCGCATCGCTTCGTGGTGATAACAAAATTCAAAAGCGACTCTAGCTTAATACTAACTCGTGCACAAGCAAATGCACACCTAAATACTATACACAAGAAGAACGATTTTTCCTTGAAAACGCTCTAAATGCTAATATTGAGAGCAGTTTGCTCGCAGAGTATTGGCCTAATTTGACAGTATCTTCCGCGAAAAAGCAATAAAGATACTTGTAGTCGAAAGGGTACACCAGGACTTCACCGTCCGGCGGCAAAGGTAGTATAATATTAGCATACATGATTAAATTGTGTTGTTTTGTTCGCAGGTAAGTACCGCAGGGGCCACTGCGCTCGCCACACGTAGTTCGCGTGAAACGGGTACTTATCGATTTTTCTGTCGACATTTGACTGCCATTGCTTATTGGAAAAAATATGACAAGGTTACATACTTAGTTACTTACTTTCCTGTTTTAATTAATTACATAGCAAAGGAAAAATCGTGTCAGGAATATGTAAAATATGCATGAACCTAACCTGTCACCTCGTATAGTTATTAATGCCATCTAGTAAAAGTTCCATTTTGTGTAGTGAATATGTTTCTTCTTTAAATTGGTATTCGCAAATCGCGTAGACTTATCCGTTTTAGCTGGTGCATTGCCATTTTTTTCTGATTTTAATTAAGAGATTTGAGAGAAAAGACGTAAAAAAGGAACGTATTTTTCCGTAGGGGAAATTTCTTAATTTTTTTTGTCATCAGCGCCATCTATTCGATACTGACGGTACCAACAACTCTCCTAGTTTGCCATTGAGCTAAGCAGCACTCCGCTACGCGCACACTTGCGAGTTTTGAACGAAGTGAAGTAGCTCGACACTTTCTTCCGAAAGTTCCAACATTCTCCCGAAGATGGCGCTGTTCACAGTGTTATTGCATTTCATGGAAGCTGACACGTCGCAAGTTGAAAATTGAACTCGGCGTGTACCTAGTAGTGCACACAATTACTAGATGTCGCTACTTTCTTTCATTTCGGTTTGAATTATTGAGTTTATAGGGGTTGATAAATTATGTAAGTTACGTATAAGAATTTTGACTGGATATGGACTTGAGAATTAAGTAAAGTGAAGTCACCGAGATCTTTGTCGGAACGTCATTATCAGAGATTACGTCTCAATGTCTTTCTGTAGATAACATCTGCTTGCAAATCCAGTTCTGTCCAAAAAAGTTTTTGTTTAAAATGTTGTTGCAGACTGTTTTCATTTTTGCTTCAACCACTCGTACCATCGAAGCCACACCTAACGACCATCTGTCAACCTTATTTGTATGAATAAGGTTGACAGATGGCCAGTTGAGTGTGTTACTTTTTGTACCCGTTGAAAAGGTTCCATGATCCAAAACAAGACGGGTTCTTGTCATTGACTTACTATTACTACGTATAGACTGGCAACCCAGAACATTTTTCTTGACGTCTTCCAATCAGGCCGCCATCTTGGAAAATCAAAGAGTATGTAAACGTGCAGTAGATGCGACAATTTTCTGAGTTCGGATTCAGTTATGGCCATAGCGTGATTTAATACACTCGTATAAAAAAAACTACTTATTGATTTAATCACCGACATTTGGTATTTGTAATTTTTTAATACTGGATACCTTTACAGTTCCCGAGGATGCACAGTGTTGATGCAATTTGTTTCAGCAATTTGTGTCGGATTTGATGACCATGCGTCTTATTTAAGGCTTATGCGGATCCTCCGATATCGTTTTTGATAGCAATCGCAGCAAGAAAAAAAAACTAAATTATGACCATTTTCAGTTTCAGTCAGATCCAAACACATTTAAGGTCCCACGGGATCCTCAGATATAAATTCCTCAGATATAGATTTTGAAATCAATTGAAAATTAATATAATTATTATAATATATTCTCCTAAATTGTTAATGGGTTCACAATTCGGAGAGCATACTCGCGTCGCGTACATTATTTGTATAAGAGAATTGAGCTAGGAT
Source organism: Epinotia bilunana (assembly GCA_947049275.1). NCBI lineage: Eukaryota > Metazoa > Arthropoda > Insecta > Lepidoptera > Tortricidae > Epinotia > Epinotia bilunana. The sequence continues at coordinate 23,976,348 of OX346261.1, read as the reverse complement.
TTAAATAAGTAGGACTTAAGATGTTATTGCATTTCATGGAAGCTGACACGTCGCAAGTTGAAAATTGAACTCGGCGTGTACCTAGTAGTGCACACAATTGCTAGATGTCGCTACTTTCTTTCATTTCGGTTTGAATTATTGAGTTTATAGGGGTTGATAAATTATGTAAGTTACGTATAAGAATTTTGACTGGATATGGACTTGAGAATTAAGTAAAGTGAAGTCACCGAGATCTTTGTCGGAACGTCATTATCAGAGATTACGTCTCAATGTCTTTCTGTAGATAACATCTGCTTGCAAATCCAGTTCTGTCCAAAAAAGTTTTTGTTTAAAATGTTGTTGCAGACTGTTTTCATTTTTGCTTCAACCACTCGTACCATCGAAGCCACACCTAACGACCATCTGTCAACCTTATTTGTATGAATAAGGTTGACAGATGGCCAGTTGAGTGTGTTACTTTTTGTACCCGTTGAAAAGGTTCCATGATCCAAAACAAGACGGGTTCTTGTCATTGACTTACTATTACTACGTATAGACTGGCAACCCAGAACATTTTTCTTGACGTCTTCCAATCAGGCCGCCATCTTGGAAAATCAAAGAGTATGTAAACTTGCAGTAGATGCGACAATTTTCTGAGTTCGGATTCAGTTATGGCCATAGCGTGATTTAATACACTCGTATAAAAAAAACTACTTATTGATTTAATCACCGACATTTGGTATTTGTAATTTTTTAATACTGGATACCTTTACAGTTCCCGAGGATGCACAGTGTTGATGCAATTTGTTTCAGCAATTTGTGTCGGATTTGATGACCATGCGTCTTATTTAAGGCTTATGCGGATCCTCCGATATCGTTTTTGATAGCAATCGCAGCAAGAAAAAAAAACTAAATTATGACCATTTTCAGTTTCAGTCAGATCCAAACACATTTAAGGTCCCACGGGATCCTCAGATATAAATTCCTCAGATATAGATTTTGAAATCAATTGAAAATTAATATAATTATTATAATATATTCTCCTAAATTGTTAATGGGTTCACAATTCGGAGAGCATACTCGCGTCGCGTACATTATTTATATAAGAGAATTGAGCTAGGATTTAAATAAGTAGGACTTAAGATCTAAATAGCAACTAATCGTTGCCAATAAAATTAAGGCTAGTAAGTTTAATGTTCTACTAATAAGGCAAAATAGTCTGAGGAAATTGTCACTTCTACATTTTTAATCTTTGAAATAATGGCCGCCATCGGCGCGTATCTTATAAATTACAGAAAAAAAACATGTTATTTAAAAACTTTGTGAATTTGCCGATGAAAAGTGATTCCCGTACTTTTACTATTGTTGGGTTTGTTGTTGGTGCAATAGCGCAATGCAAAAGAAGGCATTTTTTAAAGTTTTGAGTCAAAATTGCACTCGAAGCGACCGCCATCACTGCCCGCCACAGACTAAACCAACATACTCTCATGAGAGTATGTTGACGTGCGCAAACTTATGCTAGGTGATGTCTACTCTAGTAATATAACTCAATGGTTCTTTTTTGTATATTTTTTTTTTCATTTCATTTCATTTATACTTACACATAATAAACTTACAGTGCGGTCACCAAGACGTTTACATGCTATAAAACAAAAGCAATTGAGGCTTAATTTTACGAACAAGATTAATTTACGAAAATGTCAAACATTGTACAAGTCACAAGAGTCAAATTATAAAATATTAGTGTTAAAAAAATAAAAGTAAAAATGTTCTAATTCATCAAATCAACAAAAAGGCTAAAAATTACAAATTCATCACATAAAGAGTATGTATGTCACAAACTACAATATAAAAACAAAATTAAAATTAAAAACACGAAAAATAAAACAGCAATAAAGAGTCAGATTATAAAATATTAGTTTAAAAAAATAAAAGTATAATGTTCAAATTCATCAAATCAACAACACGGTTTTAAATTACAAATTCATAACGTAAAAAAATCATAAAATTAAAATTAAAAACATGAAGTAAAAAATAAAACTGGGCTTATTGCCTATGTTAACATAACTCATTTAAACAATAATACATTTAAAATATGGCTACACTTTCTGCGAAATCCACCAACACTATCCGCAAATATGTCGATATCGTACCCCTCGACAGCCATCGAATTTAGTAGCGCCAGTGCCCTGGGTGTGGGCGCGTTGTCGGCCTGGCGAGTGCGCGCGCGCAGCCATGCAAACAAGCGGCGGCGGCGCCGCGGCGGCAGCGTCATACTCCAGGCAAAATACGGTTTTGAAAAACATTAATTTATAATAGCGTTTTTTTTGGTGATTTCATTTTAAAATGTTATTCTAAGATGATTTATTCAAGAATCCGACACTTTCCACCCGGAAGTAATTATGTAGATTTCAATAAATCATGCATTGTCTTTTTTTGTACGATTTATCTTGAATATTATAGAGAAGATGTAAATGAACCAAAGTAAAGCCAAAAATATTTATTAATATTTTTTCTGACGTTTCAGAAGCTAGTTCATTTATCATTTTATTGATGTCTGAAATTTTGTCGGATTTTGTCGCTGGGTAACTATTTAATTGATAATATATCCGTTACACATAAAAAATAAGCTATTATAAATTATTTCCAAAATTGACATTTTTTCCATACAAGCTGTCAATTCATTGACTGGACTATCAGCTCAGGCGACCCTCGCCACGTAGGTACGCGTGCAGGCCCATTCGCTCCAAGACAGACGAATTATTTATCCTGTTATTTATGATTCCCTGGTAATGATCCAACAACAACAGTTTTCGCCTCAGTTGAAGAGTATCAAGCCCTGTCATACCCGAGACAAAAAGGGACGGATACAGATAGGGTTAATACCCAAAACACTTACTGTACAAGGACCTAGCGAACTTCTTTTGATTTTTTCTATCATGCTGATATACTTAGACTCGTAGGGGTCCCATACAATAGCTCCGAATTCGATTTTGCTACGTACAAATGCGTTATATAGCAGCACCGCTACCCTTACATTAGAAAACATAGTGGTCATTCTAATAATGAAACCTAGGGTTTTTGACGCACTTTTACAAGTATTTATGACATGCTGTCGGAAATTAAGATGCACATTCAAGGTAAGCCCCAGATCACGGATTTCGTAGACTCGTTTCAATTGGACGCCTTGGAGAACATAAGAAAAATCAATGGGTGCTCTAACCCTAGAAAATGACATGACTTTGCACATAGATACGTTAAACTGCAGCTTGTTTTTGACGCTCCATGCGGCAACGGCATCAATATCATGTTGGAACTTAAGGCAATCGTCTCCCGGTCCTACGTCTAAACAAAGCTTTAGGTCATCCGCATACATAAGGCAGACAGCCGCTTTTACAACCCTGGGAAGATCATTGATCATTATTAGAAACTGGGTAGGTCCCAGTGTACTACCTTGGCTAACTCCTGAACGCGTGTAGTATGGTTTTGACTGGAACCCCGCCAGCTTCACGCATTGACTACGATTGCTCAGATAGTCGGCGAAGAAGCGAAGGAGCTCAGGTGCAAAGCCTATATTTGCGAACTTTTGCAACAATAGATCATTGTCTACCAGGTCGAAAGCCTTCTTAAAATCAAAGTATGCCACATCAACCTGTCGACAACAATCCATTGCTGCAGCAGCATAGTCCACAAAACATACCTGATTAGTAGTTGTAGATCTTCCACCACGAAAACCATGTTGAGCCTCATCGAGAGAATGGGTAATCTGTTGATTAATCCGTTGATCTATCACAGTCTCAAATATTGTACCAAAAACAGACAATACTGCGATAGGCCTGTACTGTGTAACATCTGTGCCAGTCTTGTATAGTTTAGAAGTTGCTAGAATCACCATTCGTCTCCATCATCAGGTTGTCATCGAAATTACATAAACATGCCTAACTTCAGCTCAATATATCCTCAATATATACCGGACCGGCTAATCGATAAGGCTAAAAAACTGTTTGCAATTATTTTGAATTACAACTTTACAACTGGCGTGCGATCAGTGCAAGTCAATCTAAAGCTTGTAAAAAAAATGATATGCTTTTTGTAGCCTCTCTATAACATTTAATTAAATGTTTTTGCGACAAGCAAATTCATCTTTCAGACTTTATTTAAATAGAACACAAGTCATAGAAAAAATAAAATGTGACATCGCAAAAGCAGACGCGGCGGGCAAACATAGCTGTATGAAAGGACACTCGAGGGTACTTTGCTCTTTGTCGTCGCTGCAGCCCTGGTACTCGACGGTGCTCCGGTCTTACTTTGTTTCCTTGTTTGCCTGCGGGCGACATCTTGGCTATTGCACAACGTCTAAACAGAATGTATGAATGAAAATTGTTTTTAAATAAATAGCTTTGGAAGACTCCATTTTTTTTTTGGCAAATGCCTTATGAACTCTGATTAAAAAATACATTTTTCAGAAGAATGCCATATTTAATACTAAACCACAAATCCTAATCTGCGTATCAGTAACACGCTTCGTCACATATAAACCAATGATGAGATCAGCAGGTTTCGTCAACCTTAAACAATGATGTTCCGTAGAGGAACACTCATTTTTATCTAATTTTAAAATCGTTAGTTTCTTTGACTGAAGACACAATCTTAAGGGTCAATTTTATTTTGTTTTATTATGTATGGTATACCTACGAGCTTCTAGCGATTTACTGCTTCTTGTCTTGAAGCCGTCATCCCTCCGGGATGGCAACACCAGCGCGCCAACAGCGCCACCCGCCGGAAACGGATATAGGAATGTGCAGTGACAACGCACAATGTCAAAATCAGTTCGTTAACTAGCGGCGCCGCGAGAGCAACATTTTCTCATTAAATATCGTGAGTGCGTTGAGGACCTTTCCCCCTTGGAAGAGTGCGCTTACCAGTGACCTAGGAACCTGTGTACGTCATATTTAGCCGGACGATCACCCCTGAACCTGCAGCCTAGCCCTTGGGACACGAGGCGGTGGATGGACACAGTAGCGGTGAGTCGTTTGACGCTGTAGGAATATCGTACATATATATAATTTGATCCGTTCGACCCGGATTGTGCCTTCCAAGTTGTGTCTTCTTGTCTCGTAACATTAAGTTTAAATAACTAAGTATGCCGGATACTAACAAAATGGCCGACGGCGATAATCCGTGCGAACAAGATATTTTCGAAAGAGAACTCATCCTCGATGACCTCAAACGCACTATTCAGTTTGCAGCAACTGATCAAGAACAGTTTCGCTCGCGAACTACTGATTTAGTTTCTATTCAGAGAAAGTTCATTAAAGTCCAGACGAGAATTGAGAAAACGTTAATTAAATTAAAATGTTTTAACAAAGAGGAACAGATTAAGATCCGTAACGATTTTAACGATTTGTACTATGCAATAGTAACGCATTTAACAAATTTAAAGAAGAAGGAAGAAGAGCAACGGCGCATGAGCCGTCCCTCATTGCCTTTCATGGCGGCACAGCCTGAGGCGTTTAAGAAGCTTCCCACATTACCTTTACCCACTTTCAGTGGTGAACAAACTGATTGGCCGTCATTTTATGATTTGTTTCGTTCGCTTGTACACGGCAACAACGCCTATACTGACGCCGAAAAGTTTAGGTACTTACTTCTCACGGTTAAAAACGAGCCGCATAACCTCATAAAATCGATCCCAATAACTGACGATAATTACTCAATCGCGTTAGATATTTTAGTGTCCCGCTATGACAACAAAAGAGTTATCGCATCAAAACATCTCGACAAAATTCTAGATATCGAGTCATGCTGCGATAAATCCACTCAGAGTTTGCGAAATTTACTTAACATCTATCAAGAAAACATTAAAGCACTCGAGGTTATGGAGTTTCCCGTGAAACAGTGGAGTTTCATGCTTCTAAATATTTTATTACGTAAAATTCCTCATACTACTCGACGTTTATTCGAACGGTCAATAGTAAATACGTCTGACATTCCCGATGTAGACACATTCATTTCATTTCTAGAACGGGAAATTTCCGCGGAAGAATAGTACATTGTTGCAGAGGCCGGGAAATCGCATTCAAACAGCCTACGTATGTCAATGACCTATCAAGGTCCCGCCCAACTTATTTTTTAAAGTAGGTACACGGCACGACTCATGGTGCCAGTTTCAATTGACATAAATAAAAATAAATAAAACATCAAAATCGATCACAATTTTAAATGTTTTGTGTTTTTTATTGAAATTTAATTCGTTATGAATTTTATTTCGTTAATATTTTTATTTCGTAATTTAAAACGATTTGAGACATTTTAAAAAACGTCACTTCGATCAATTACAAATTTGTCTATGACAATTAAAGAAAGAAAACGCGGGAAAACTTTAGGCCCACTACAAACGGGCACAATTTGTCACACCAACTTGCAATAGTTCGAAAGAGACAGCCATACAATACTAACCAGTCTAACTAAAGCAAGTTGTTGTGACAAATTGTTAGTCCTTTAAACGTACGAGCATTTGGCTGTTTGAAGTAATTTGTCTTAGTCAAAACATATGGTTAAAAGGTAAAAAAGTATACAGTAATGGAATTTCATACATTTTCCTGGCCGCTAAACCTGTACAGTAATGACTTTTAACTTTTAAATTTGCGCTTGTCAGTAACGAGGAACTTCACGTACTATTTTTGCTACAGTAAGGCGCACATTTCCGAGCATATTGGAGAAAATAATTGTTTCTCTTCGCGGGCAGTCCACTAAAAGTATTAACTCAGATGTGGGTAGCAGTCGCGGAAAGTACTGGAACCGCGCGAGCAACTCGAGCGCCGGCGACGCCGCGCCGTCGTCACCCGCCAAACGGTCGTTTGTAGCTAACGTCACCCCCGCGACGGGCTCAGCTGAGACTCGAACGAGTGACCAAGGTTCAAGCAAAATCAAACCTAATTGCGTGTGTTGTGAAGCTCAACATTCGTTGACAAAATGTTCGAAGTTTTTAAACTTGTCACCGCGCGATAGGTATTCGTTAATTCAAAATAAAAAAAATTGTTACAATTGTTTGAATATTGGTCACGACGTTAGAATTTGTAAATCCAATTTTGTATGTCGGACATGGCATAAATGGCATCATACTTTAATTCGTTATTATTCCCCATCTATGCCAGCGGAGTTAAGCGCATCCGTGCAGTCTACGGCCGTCTCGCTCCCTCCTACGGAGGAGCGCGCGCGCTCGGTCTCACTCTCTCCTACGGAGAAGTGCAACGCCGATGCGGTCGCGAATCAGTTGGCAAATAGCGAAGTTTTGCTTGGTAATTGTGCGGCCCGCGCGCCGCCGAGTACAGCATCTAGCGATCGAGCGGATACTGTATTATTGTCCACTGCACTTGTAGACGTATGTTTAGGTGGTTCGAAGCTGTCAACTGTCCGGTGACTGGTTGACATGGGTAGTCAGGCGACGTTTATGACCGAGGCCTGCGCACAACGATTACGATTAAAACGTAATCACGCAAATATTCCGGTGTTCGGAATTGGTGATACGGAACCCGTACAACCTAAAGGTGTCGTTTCATGTTTCATTACACCTAGGGGTAAACATAATCCTGCGATACTCGTACAGGCTTTAATTTTACCTAACTTAACGATGCGTATGCCGAGTGTACCATCGTCTCAAACGGGTGGACTCATTTAAATAATTTAACTCTGGCGGATCCTGATTTCGGCACTCCCCAGCCGGTGATGTTATTAGGTGCGGATATACTATCCCAAATTTTGTTAAATAATGTGATAACAGGTGTCCCGGGTTCGCCTATTGCTATGAATAGCATATTCGGGTACTTGTTATTGGGTAGGGTTGCCGTTAATAACCCGATGCCGACTGCACTCCAGGCCTGTTTTAGCTCATTCGACGATGACAATTTGCAGAGGTTCTGGGAGTTGGAGTCGCTTCCTGAAAAACGAATCGAATCCTTTTTCCAAAAGACGCATACTCGAGACGAGACCGGGCGGTACGTCGTCGCGCTTCCGTTCAAGCCCGCCGCGCCTCCTCTCGGCGAGTCGCGCCAAATCGCACTCGCACGATTTAGAAAACTTGAGTACCGACTTGAGCGTAATCCTCAATTAAAGGCTGATTATCATGCGTGCCTTCAAGAGTATCTTGATTTAAACCATATGGAGGCCGTGGAGTGCGATACGCCAAGTCCGAAGTACTGGATTCCGCATCACTGCGTGGTCAAGGAATCGAGCGAGACGACACGGACCAGGGTCGTGTTCGACGCTGGATGCAATTCATCCAGCGGATACTCACTTAACGATGTTTTATTAACGGGTCCGAAACTTCATCAGGAAATCGTTGACGTGCTTTTAAAATTCCGCATAAATTCCATCGCGTTTACAGCAGACATTAAACAAATGTATCGCAATATTTTAATTAGAGAATGCGATCGCGATTATCAGCGGATTGTTTGGCGGAAATCACCAGAGGAACCTTTACGCGATTACCGTGTGCGCACGGTATCATTCGGTATTAGTGCCTCGCCTTTTCTCGCGTTGCGCACAATTCAACAATTAGCCCGCGACGAGGCAATACGTTTTAAGCTTGCTTCTCCGGTTCTGTTAGACTCTGTATTTGTTGATGACGTGGTATCAGGTGAAGGCACGGAGTCGAAAGCCCTAGCTTTGCAACAGGAGCTGATCGATATTTTTCGTACCGCCGGATTCGAACTCCGCAAGTGGCACAGCAACTCGCCTGCGATACTCGCTGCGGTGCTGCCGCCAGGTTCTCATGGTGAGCGGCCGGAGAATGTTCCGTTCGCAGAAATGGAGAGCTATAAGAAAACTAAGTTTCTCGGTCTCCAGTGGAACCCTAGTTCCGATACATTTAATTTCAAAGTGAAAGTCACCACTGCTATATGCACAAAAAGAGTTATTCTCTCTGAGATAGCCAAATGGTACGACCCGTTAGGTCTCTTATCGCCAGTCACTTTATATGGAAAGTACTTAGTACAATTGTTATGGATAGCTAAGGTGGATTGGGATTTGGTCCCGCCGGTCGACATTGTTAACGCATGGACGGCCTTTACAAACGAGTTACCACTCTTATCCAAAGTGTCTTTTCCTCGTCACATTTTCACACATTCGCATTCCATACAAATCCATGGATTCGGAGATGCCTCGGAACGCAGTTTCGCCGCGTGCGTTTACATACGTCTGACAGATGGAGATGGTGACGTCACCACACATCTCGTCATTGCGAAAACCCGCGTCGCACCTTTACGCATGTGTTTGACCGTACCGCGTCTCGAGCTTCTAGCCTCAGCGCTTTTATCCCGCCTCATAGATAAGGTTATGCAAACGTATGAGGGCCGCATAGATTGCGACCAGATTTATGCGAGGTCTGACTCTGCTATCGTGCAAGCATGGCTCCGCTCGCCGTCGCACGAGTGGAAAACGTTCGTATCAAACCGCACTAGCCAGATTTTATCCAATGTGCCCGCTGAGTGCTGGCGCCATGTGCCTTCGGCTGACAATCCAGCCGACTCAGCCTCGCAAGGCATGCTTCCCTCTGCCTTTCTACAGCACGAAATGTGGTTTCACGGACTTGCTTGGCTCAAAAGAGACCAAGACGGTTGGCCCGTTTTAAAACATATTCCTACAACGAACGAAGAAAAACGCACGATCATACCGCTTATATCGAACGCGTCTATTACTGAGCAAATACAGGATGTTGAATTAATTTCACGATATTCGACATTAGGTAAACTCGTTCGAGTTACATCATACGTTTTTCGGTTCTACAAACTTTCAAAAAGAGCTATAGTGTCATTTCCAAACTATATTACTGTGCCCGAATATAATTTCGCATTAACGCGACTTATTTACATCGTTCAACATTCCGTTTTCGCGGATGATATAAAAAATATTTCACGAGGCAAATTATCCTCACATTGCTTACAGCGTCTAACGCCTTTCATGGACAAAGACAATCTCTTAAGAGTTGGGGGGGAGAATTCATAAGTCACTTTTACCGTTCGAATCGAAACACCAATTAATTCTCCCTAAAAACACCCTGTAACTGACCTCATTATCGACGATGCTCACGTGAGTCATTTGCACGCCGGACCTCAATCGGTGCAATATTTGCTGCGACAGCGGTTTTGGATTTTGTCGAGTCGAGACATCGTTCGTCAGCGCGTGCACCGCTGCATGCCATGTTTTCGCGCCAGGCCCGCGCGCCTGCAGCCGCGCATGGGCCCGCTACCCGCGCCGCGCCTCCGTCCCGCGCGACCCTTTGTTAAGACCGCAGTAGACTACGCCGGTCCATTTTACGTGCGCGCAAACAATGTGCGCAATGCTAAAATAATTAAATGTTACGTCGCCGTATTTGTATGTATGAGCGTAAAGGCAATTCACCTCGAAATCGTTTCAGACCTTAGCACTGAAGCGTTCCTCGCGGCCCTACGACGATTCACATCCCGTCGAGGTTTATGTACTGACATTTATTCAGACTGCGGCCGAAATTTCGTCGGTTGCAGTAATTACCTGAAAGACTTATACACGTTTTTGCGCAACGATGTCGTACAAAACGAATTGCATAAACAAACCCTTCAACAGGGCATAACCTGGAGATTTCAGCCTCCCTATGCGAGCCACTTTGTTGGTCTATTTGAATCCGGTGTAAAGAGTTTTAAACATCATTTACATCGGGTGGTTGGCACGCGTACTCAATCCTACGATGAGATGCATACGCTGCTATGCCAAATTGAAGCCGTACTTAATTCACGGCCTCTGTGTTTGATAAGCGCGGATTCTGCGGATCCCCTTCCTTTATCACCAGCCCACTTTCTTGTGGGAGAACCGTTAAAGGCCCTTCCAGACGTTCCCTTAACGGACGAAAATCCAAGTCGCCTTAGTAGATGGCGTTGGGTACAACAGTGTACCCAGCATTTCTGGAAAAGGTGGAGTCGGGAGTACCTCCACGAGCTCCAGCAAAGCCAGAAGTGGCTTCAGAGCCGCGGCGCGCCCGTGCGCGAAGGAGCCATCGTCGTGGTATGCGACGAGCAGCTCCCGCCGCTGCAGTGGCGGCTCGCGCGCATTCATGCTCTTCATCCTGGCTCAGATAACGTTACTCGGGTAGTAACTTTAAAATCAGGGAACTCGTTTTATAAACGCCCTGTCGTTAAAATTTGCCCGCTTCCCTTAGAATAATTTGTAATCGTTACAACTTAATCTTAGTACTTAAGTTAGGTGTTTAAGATATGTTAGCTTTAGTGTACTTTCTCGTTAAAAGCACTCTAATCCTTTTAAGGTGAGCGGCATGCTCCGTAGAGGAACACAAATTTTTATCTAATTTTAAAATCGTTACTTTCTTTGACTGAAGACACAATCTTAAGGGTCAATTTTATGTTGTTTTTATTATGTATGGTATACCTACGAGCTTCTAGCGATTTACTGCTTCTTGTCTTGAAGCCGTCATCCCTCCGGGATGGCAACACCAGCGCGCTAACAGCGCCACCCGCCGGAAACGGATATACGAATGTGCAGTGACAACGCACAATGTCAAAATCAGTTCGTTAACTAGCGGCGCCGCGAGAGAAACCTTTTTTCATTAAATATCGTGAGTGCGTTGAGGACCTTTCCCCCTTGGAAGAGTGCGCTTGCCAGTGACCTAGGAACCTGTGTACGTCATATTTAGCCGGACGATCACCCCTGAACCTGCAGCCTAGCCCTTGGGACACGAGGCGGTGGATGGACACAGTAGCGGTGAGTCGTTTGACGCTGTAGGAATATCGTACAACTGATATGCCTAGTAGCTGTCTGGCGGCCTGGCGAGTACTATGTAATCTGCTAATTAGAAAAATATTGAACTTCTATATGTATCCAAGGCGAAGAGGTAGAAAAGACGACGGGGTCCTAGATTTGGTTGCAAGATCTCGCACCTTTAAGCTTGTCAGATAGTGACTGTGTAAAGTTTAATTAAGTATAGAGGTAATACTAATACTTGCCGCCGAGTCCTTGAAAACACTGCGTATGTATGCAAAAATTGCGTTTTGCTATGACGTCTGCCTGTTGATTGGGAATATTTACTTGCATATTGCTGTGTATCGATTTAAAGCCATAACTGCATATGTACATAGACTTTGAATACTAAACAGGCTACTATTTATTTATATCGATGAGCGTAATTGGCTTGCAGAAATTTGATGAATTTTGCACCAATTTTCGGTGCCGGCTAAAATTCCTATGCCCGTATTTTATTGGATCCGTCATTCAGAGCATAACTAACTTGATGAAACCAATTTCGGTGCAAGTTATTCCGTCTCGCTGGCTTGTTGGAACGTCAGTCTACTTGTTGTCGATGAAGTTGGGCTTCAAATTATTGGCATTTTCTTTGTGATCAAATGATTTATTGATTTATTTGGAACTTCAACAACATGCAGTACACTGATACATGATAGTATTTTTTTACATTTTCACGTAACAGTTAAGCGCCTTATCACTTATAGATGATCACCATATGCACAGATAAAGAAGTTTAACATAACTAAATTCAACTTACTAACTACTTAATGATCCGAGATGTATGTTCTTTGTGCCGTACTCAGAGGCAGGTCAAACGTTCCGGGTTTATTTTATTTGGTATCGTTATTTCGCGCCAAATACCCGTTTACGTAACACGTTAGATTTTTGAAAGTATAATTCATAAAGATTATTCGGCCGGAACTCCTCACGTATTGACCAAGCTCACAAAACTTTTCATTGGATAATAAACGGTATATTTATTGGATTGCTAGGCAATTTCGATTCCCCACCAGGAAAGAAAAAAAACCGATAACAGGACATATATTGGCTCCCGTGGGACCGTGTCTTCCAAAGCTTCGGTATTCCATCCTGGAGGCCTGACTCGATAAATTGCTATTAAATGTACAAGATATACATTTACCTTAATGCCCACTCGCAGTGTGCAAATTAGAAAGAGAGGAGGGTAGAATTCCTCGTCTCGCGTCGCATCGAAGCGGCAGTTGTGCTAATACCGCTGCACGGCTATCACAGGACCGGATATAAAGAAAGAAAGAAAATATGTTTATTTAGCATATAAGAAATAAAAGACACAAGAAATTACAAAAATAATAAAAACATCTACTATACACTAGCAGTCTCTCTCTAAGTGTCCTAATTACAAAGACACTGATAGAGTACGACGCTGCGACACAGCTCACGGGCTGTCCCGTGCTTGGTTAGCCCCACTGCACGCTGGCAACTGTAAACATGTGTATACGTTGAGTAAAAGCAGACCCTCTTCGTTGGAAAACCGCACGCATTGGGGTGTCCTAGTAATTACCGATCCAATTATCAGAACACGAATATGCGTTGACCCCCAGGATCCATTAAAATTAGTTTTCGCGGCGGAATTGAATTCCGCTGCCGGACAGTCTCCCGGGACGACCCGATCCTTTGTTTTTTCTCAGCGGAGCCTTGGGGCATTTGTCTCTTGGCTAATGTGGTGCCTGAGGAATTTATGTGAATAATTTGGCTAGAAGTATGTCGTGTTAGATATAGATAAATATAAGGGCATAAGGAGATAAGTCGTAAAATAAGTTTAAGAGAGAAGTCATTGAATATGATTCAGGACCTATGATTCCCCTGTAACACAAGTATCTATAGGCTATTTATATTTCTAGGGTGACTTTTAACTTAGTTTCTCTACTCTACTACACGTAATAGTTAATATTATAGCTTGGTGATATAACCATGGACGGTCCTCTTAATTTTTCGGCCGTGGTACTGGTATAAGTAATATTAAACATTGTGACTTTTCTTTTTCCTCCTAAACGATGAAAAAAGATCCAATTTTGGAAGAGAAAATTGAAGGCTTATTGACTCTAATAATGACTTGGCTGAATTGGCACCTCGAATTAAATGAATAATGATGTAATGAAATGAGAAAATAAAATAAGTGACGTCTAAAATGAATATGAATATTATAACTATAGCAATTCATGATTATGGCAACATATGTTGCTCTGCAGGAAGTATGTAAATTCTTTATAGAAAACAATACAACTAACTAAGTAAATAAAATATAAATACGTACGTACGACGTTACTCAGAAAAATTCAATACGTGTATATATATTTTTTTGTATTTAAATTTGGACCTTTATTCATAAACAATATAAATAGAAAACACAAAATAACAAGAATCACACAAACAACATAAAAAAACTTATTAGGATATAAGATAGGTATACTTAGTTACATAATTGTTTTATCATGTAGAAATAATTAATGAAGTGTTTAAGATATACATATAAGTTACGAATGTGTATTCAAGATTAACTTTTTTATTATTATTAAATAGGTACATGATCTTTACATTTGATAAAATACAATAGTGTAATGCTTAAGCTTGACGTTAACATTATCCTTTTCTTTTGTTTTTACTTATCCTTTACATTTTTGAAACGAACGTATGTTTAACTCATATTTTATATTAAGGTATTGTTGTTATAATTAGAAACTAGATAATTAATTTCCGCCCGTTCAGTCCGCCTTTTGTACTTTTCTTTCGTTTGTGCAATACAGTTTAAATAAATAAATAAATAAGATTATATCATAATCCCAACGCGAACCGTTATTTCTCGACGCCTGTCCCGACAGTGACATGGCATCATATAATACATCGCCGACTCGTCAACTCATTACTGCTCATATAACAAACTAGAGACCCGCCCCGGCTTCGGACGGATACTGTATTATACATATAAATCTTCCTCTTGAATCACTCTATCTATTAAAAAAAACCGCATCAAAATCCGTTGGGTAGTTTTAAAGCTCTAGGCATACATAATTTTCAGAAACTGGATAGAAAAAGAATATCTTTATAATAGGCGTGATACCTCATGTTCAAATTGATAACGTAGTGATGCTAAATGCATAGTAAACCATCAAATTATTATTTTGATTATTTTTTATTTATTTAGGAAACAAACGGTTGTGTACAGGATTATATTAGCTTATGAGATATACGATTAAACCTATAGTTCCATTAAATATAGGTACAGGCAAAAAGTATTTTACATGTGTCGAAACAGAGTGGGTAAGTATACAGGCATGCCTATTTCGCAGTTATATAAGTTGTTTCATATTATAAATATTATGAAATGCTACATTAACCATGTTTAGACTTTAGTTATACAAATAAAGGTTATTAATTAACTTAATTGTTTCTAATTCATGCACTACAATCAGGAGTTATTAAACTATTCGGTGTAGATCAGGCTACGCAGAGCGCTGCGGTATTGACCAAATGATAAAGAAAAAATATCTAAACTAATAAAGTTGGTGTTATAATTTTGACATGGTCGTCTAAAGAATGTGTTTGTGGCATACTTGGTACGGCAAAGTCTGATGTGGAATGTTGTTAAATTATCGTATAAAATATAATTAAAATCATAAAAAGATATGAACTTTGAAAATTTAGAAAAAATATGCATTTTTTTATTGTCTAAGAGTAAATTTAAAGCTACCAATAGAATCCTTACGCTTTTATAGAAACAAAATTGTATGACTATGTACTTAACGCAGTATTTCGCGACCGAAACAACAATTTACCTGATTTTCCATACAACGATTAGTACAAATGTCAGTTGTGACGTCATAGCTCTGTCTATCAGTATGAAGCGTTTTGCGCTGCCGCCAGGTCAATCTTTGTGTCAATTATTTAGGTATTTATGTTCTATAATTGTAGTTGCTCCCATACAAACATTTGTTTCTCTCCAAAAACTGGTTCGAGTGACATCATAAAAAATATCTTAGTCATGTATTAATTATTGAACCTGCTGACACAATTTCACGCGAATCGGTTGAGAAATGCGACCTGTAGCTTGGCTCATGCTGAAACTGACAACTTCGTTCACTCGTTAAATTATCTCATTACCTGTGTTGTGTGATTTCTATCAAGTTGTAAATAAAGCAGCCAACAGCCTCCCGGCCCGCGCAGCCCGAGCTCCTCCTTTAAGGGCTCTTGTTCAGTGCTCCCACCAAATTAGAGGGGCGAGGGCCGTCGTCGTTGCCGCCACCTTCATGTACACGGGTGTACACGGGTGTACACGGGCACCGGATTTTGTGTAGGAGGGAATTAATTATTATGATTCTGTCTAGCTAGAAATTAGCTTCAGTACGTTTCTAAGAAAGCAAGGCAACACGTCACTTTAATTTAGTTACATAACGTTACGATCATGATGTGTTGATTTTAGTTTTAGTGGAGGTGAAGCCCTTGCACAGACTAAGGTGACGTCTAACTACAAGACTATGTACCAGAAGACAGTGTTTGCCAAATCGAACTAATTCAAATGAGTGCCTGTGCCTACAATTATAATTAAACTTGTTTATTGATCAGTGCGCTTCGGCTATGCACTAGCGCAAAGGGGATAACACGAACCAAGACTATTCGAAAGGCGTCGATGTTATATTGTCCTATGTTTGTTTTAGTTAACACATTCACTGCTAATAATCGCTACGCTTGTAGCCGATCCCGTGGCTAGAAGCGTAGCGCTAGGCGGGTTCCTGGCCGTGAAAATGTTAACTGCTACGCTCATGGGGACGTGGTGCCTACGGCGTAGCACGATTTCTCGTAGCAGCTGCTCGATTCGGGATCGCGCTTTGACCTTAACACGACTACCGCTTGGCGGGTTACTGGCAGTAAAAGCGTTAAATTCCAATTGTATTTTTATTTGTCAAATGGACGCCCAAGGTTTACTATTACTAACGTATTGTGTGTATACACGATAATTTTAAATTGTTGATCACTGATCACGATTTTTTATGAGCCGGTAATCGATGAACATTACGATTTAATCGTAGTTACTAAAAATAAACTCTCTTTTTCATTCATAAAATTAAGTTAGAATTTACTTTTAATTAAAGTCCTTACCCGGTTTTGTGTCATAAGAATTATTAACTAGGAGCCTAAAACTTTCAAAAATCTGTATTATTAGTAAATTGACACCGTCGCATCAATGCCTCACCTATTCAATATATATTTATCGACTTATACGTATAGACTTTGACACGGTGAGCCGGCTCACCTGCGGCACTGCTTGTCGTAACGCTTACAACCCGACTGATTACACACAGGTTGTTACCTGGTGTGGGTGAAGAGAGCCGAGACAGGGGCATCGGTTAACTTGTGCCACGCTGGTGCCGTCGGAAATTTGAAAACTTAATCCTAATTAAGTAGCATTTCTGCCGTGACAGACAGACATATTTGCACAATTATTTATCTCGTTTGTTCAAGTTCTATTATGTAAATTTTATACGTAAGATTGCAATACACCATACAGTACGATTAATATAAATTGTGTTGTTTGTGTCGTCTCTAAAAAACTAAGCTTAGGTACAGAGCGAGAGGTTAGTCCGATCATATGATAAATTATAGATAAGCAATAGTTGAGTGTAGATCCCCTCAAGCATGTAATGGTAGTGTTCGAATTGACATTCGATATTTGAAATTGATAATATAACGTACTATTAGCAAACTAACTGGCACTTTCACTGCTTACGCCTTGGGCTCTTTCCGCTGCTTTTAGCTGAAACACCACGGGATCGGCTACGAGCGTAGCGATTCGTGGCAGTGAACGTGTTCATTGTCATGATAAGATTAACTTGGTTTCGTACGTACTTGTCAGAATGACACATTTCGTATAATAATCAGTTTCGAGTTTCCCTAATCAATATATACCATATTATGATTGTATGTATACTCAAAAAAAAAACAAAAAAAGAGTTGGAGGCGCGGGGTATCGATCCCCGTACCTCTCGCATGCTAAGCGAGCGCTCTACCACCTGAGCTACGCCCCCGGTGCGAAAGCTGGCCAATATTGCCATCTAGTCTGTGACGCTCCTTCCGTTACTAATATACGAGTACTCGACGACATGAGATAACAATCACGTTCTGTACAGAGAGCAATAGGTACTTTGTCGATGTGGCATTTCATAATAGGACCGATACGTGCAAAAATATAAATATTATCATCGACAGTGGAACATACCGCATACAGCACTTGCCGACATTTCATTTCATATTCAAATATGAAATCCCAGCCACTTTTAATAATACCCCGAGTTTGGCGGTAAAAATAGCTTCCCCGAAATGTTATACCGCTTCGTGTACTTTTGTATTAACAAGTTAATTAACCACATTTGTCAATTTCATTAGTATCACAAGTATTGGTGAGTCAATCGGAGACACTTGCATTTCAATTTGGATTCTATGTCGTTCGCGCGCTCGCTCCCACACGTGCCGAGGTCACGTGTGGGAACGAGCGCACATTAAACATAAAAATTCAATTGTGATGCGAAAGAGGTGAGTCGAATTAAAATCCTTGTATTATTGTAAAAGTGCGTTTTATACTTGCCACACGTATATAGGTAAAACACATACCATTCCGAACCATTAGTGTAAGTAATAAGATTTGAGCGGAGCCACATTATAGCCTTCATTGTTTTAATATAATGTGGGGCACTACTTAATATACATACTTAACAAAATATATTTAGGTCTCGGACACACTGGAGCGCCATTATTCTAACCTGGTACCTCTTTTGCTTTTTAAGTGAGCGCGCTAACCATCTTCTGGCGTCCATTTTGCACATTACATTAAATTTTATACCACATCCATTTAAATATGACACAAACAAAAGCGTTTACATAATAATCAGTTTAATAGACATCATTTTTGGTCGCCTTATGAGTGTTACCAGTCAAAAAAACCCCTTGACTTATTACTACGTATATAGACTGGCCATCTTTAAAATTTGTCATGACGTCTTCCATCAGGCCGCCATCTTGGAATTTCAGTACTAGCGCCTGCCAGCTGCAAAGGTTCTCCCACTAGAGTAGGAGACATGCGCAAACTTATGCTAGGGGATGTCTGCTCTGTATATATCTCTATGCAAAAAAATTGTTTTTGATTTGTCCATGAGCTGCGCCCCTCAGCAGAGATCCGTCGCGCGGCGGCCCCAGAAGCAAGCGATCGCCGCGGGCGAGGGCGCTTAATTGCTGACAAACTTTCCCGATGGCCGACACACAAAAACATTTTAACATTTCCTTTGAAACTTATCAAAGTAAGTTATTATACTTATTATTCGACAGAAATGCGGCTGAAATGCCTAAATAGTTTGAAATGGAATCGACAAGCGCGATGGAGACCGGGCAGTCTCATTTAAAGTCTCCATTGCAAGAAATATACGAGCAAATCAAATTGTCTTGCTGCAGAATATTCTTAGTTTCTGTTGACTTATTTCAAGCCTTCGCTTGTAGAACATGGCCCGCGTTTTAGTCGACGTGCTTCATACGTCCATTCAAAATCAAATTACCAATTATAACGTATTATATACATTTGCGTTATAATATATTTAAGAGTACAGATTAATAAAACTAAATTTAAATGAGATGAAAACCAAATTACAGAGTCCATTCAGAATCATATTACCAATTATAACGTATTATAATATACATTTGCGTAACAATACATTTAAGAGTACAGATTAACAAAAATAAATTTAATTCATTACAAAGAAGAAAACATAGAAATGTAGATGGGCATTTTTGAAACGTATACCCAATTAACGTGGGTCGTTAAACAATTATTTACTCAGTGTCAAATTTGTGACGACAATGTAGCATTCAGTTTGTTTAGATTTTTTTCAATTTATAAATCACTAGCTTCCGCCCGCGACTTCGTCCGCGTGGACCCGGAGTAAAAACTATCCTATATTTTAATCCAGGCTATAAACTATCTTCGTACAAAATTGCATTCAAATCGGTTCAGCCGTTTAAGCGTGATTGAGTAACAAACATCCAAACATCTAAACTTTCGCATTTATAATATTAGTAGGATATGCATAAACAAGTTATTTAAATATGAAACAAGTATATTATCGCTTAATTTGCTTTAATTTTTGACACAAAACTGACACTAAGTTATTTTTTGTTTAACAACTCACGCTAATGGGGTAGTACCTTTACATATTTTTCAAAATGCCCAAGGCGAAGATCTGTCTCAATCAAAGAAGATATTAAATTATTTTTCAACACAATTGCTCGTAACGTACCTCTTATTGTGTCGCTTTTAGGCTCATAATCCTGGATATTAAACACGCGTGTTTTATAACATTACGACACTTGTGTGTTATGGATAACCATCCCGATTAAGTCACGTTGGCACCTTGCAGCAAGATGTATGTATGAACACGGTGCATTCTTAAATTAACCGGGTTGTACAGAATGTACAGTCTTTTTTTAATTCTTGGCAAATGGATTCTTATACTCGACTAAAGAAATTAAATCCTTTTTTTAATTAATTGACTATTTCTTTTTGGATATGATATAGAAACGTTTAATTTAGTAAAACTATTCACTTTGATAACATTTTACATGAGTTAATAAAGATAAAAATGTAAAACGAAAATATTTATTTTATTTTGTATTGGCTGTTTAGAGACTTCATCTAATGCGCGCGCACTGCGCAAACTTCACGAATAAAAACTGTTGCGCGCCATTATAGGTTATTTCACAGTTATTTGTAAACATTGTTAATGGGTGTTTGGTTATTAACAAACATGTTGACTCGTGGTGACTAGAAAAGTGATAAAAAGAATTGACGCCACTGGAAATTCTTGGCGATGTATCCAATATGTGAGTAAAAACCTGTTGTCATCAATAAGTAAAGAAAATAACTCGGCAGGCCTATAAAATTTTCATCTTATGAAAAGGATTTTTTTCTCGCAAAATTTGTTGAAAAACGTCGTATGAAACGCGTGAGCTTTGATAATTACATCCTCGGCTCTCTTATCACGCTCACCTGCGGCTCGCGTGATAATTCCGCCTCTGATGTAATTATCAACATACCTCACAATTAATAGTACAATTGTATCACAATGTACTATTAATATTCGAAAGAAATCTATAACGTCGAAAACTTTGAATACTAATTATTGTTTGTTAATTCTACTGTTCTTAGAGATTTATCATAATAGAAATACTGAATTGCAATCCAACCTTCTACGGCTAATGTTCTGTTCAAAAACCAGACCATCATAAACTGGTAGAACAGTATGATTAAGGTCAATATCTACATATTTATGCGATGGTGCTGTGATTGGAAAAAAATTAGAAATTGGTGAAAATTTGAATTGCAAAAGTGCATTCGGCTCCAAGGAGCCGTATTTCGCGTGCAGAGAGCGGGCCGAACACAGCACTATATACGGGATATGTGTTCCTGGTATGGGTGATATGTTTACTGGCGTGCTTCGAATTTGTCCTGCACAACCCGTAAACGTAGAATAATTCAATTTGGTCAATCATACGCCTAATTTTATGGCTACAACTAATAATTTAATATAACACCGCGGTTGATGGATACGTAAGTCGATTTATGGACATTAGTTAAGTAAAATGGTTATAAAAAATATAGATCTTCGTACCACTTCTGATAATACCTCTAAACGTAATCTTAATATACTCACGGTGTCTTAATATATCTTTAAGAACTCCGAGACCGAATTAAATTAAAGTCCAAGTCGCCCAATAATGAAAGACTAGTAATTATCATCTATATTGCAAGCATGAACTGGATGGGTCTAAGGCTGATTTATCTTTCAGACAGATTTTAGGGTTCCGTAGTCAACAAGGAAAGCTTATAGTTTCGCCATGGCCGTCTGTCCTTCCGTCCTCGGCTTAAAAACTGTGATTCGGCATGGATATATAAATCAATCACGCCGACAAAACAGTACAATGAAATCTTTAAAAAAATATTTTTTATGTTACCTCCCCTACACCTAAAGCGGGGATATATTTTTTTTTTCTCGATAAACCCATGGTGTGGGGTATCATTGGATAGCTCATTCAAAAAGATGATGGGTTTCCAAAAAGTAAGTAGTTACCGAGTTATAGTCGACCAACTTAATGCGTACTTGGAAAGGCCACTTTTCGTACAAATTCGGCCGACGCAACCGCACCGCACGTCGATGTAACTAAGACAGACAGGCAACTACGGAACCCTACACTGCGCGTGGCCCGCGCGGTTGTTTATTTTATTTTGGCAATAGTGTTTTTCATTAACTTGACTCACGGTTATTACCGATATCTTGCAGGAATAATTCCTACTAAGATACAATATTATATTATTATATGATATATTATTTTGTATTTATTATATTGGTTTTATATGATATTTATGTAATATTCAATTATAATAAGGATTTATATTAATTGTATTTATTGGAATTATCCGTATAATATACCAGTATTTTTTCCTCTTACTTTGTTTCTGTGTTGGTCTCATACCCCGCACCAGCTATGCTTATTTTCTTCTTGACCTAAAGGTTGACTGGTAGAGAATGCTTTAAGGCATTAAGTTCGTCTTTTGTACTTGTATCTTGTTACTGTCCACGTATGTCCACTGTGCAATAAAGTTTAAATAAATATATAAATATCAATCTGTCGGTAGCAACATCAGCGAATAAAACTTAAATAGCAATAACATATTAATGTTGTGGTTATGCATCAGTGAGCAATGTTTGACCGTTACGTTTCGGTATTAAAAAATTTGTAGATAGGAAAAGCCATAAAGCGGAATCGCCCTCAGGGGCCTATGATCCATAGGGGCTTACGCACAATCGGTTTACGCGCAGGTAAACTGTCTAATTACCGCAACCGCGGCCTACACATATTAGTTCGTACCGTCTACGAACGCTTATTCCCCGAACAATTAGTAAGGTGATTTGATGGAAAGTTGCTCATCATTTGAGACTTATGTTCTACTGTCAAGTTAAACGCTCTTAGAATTTAATATTCATTACAAAGTTTAACAGTCGTCTTTGTAATAAACCGGGAGGCATATTTAGAGGTTACACCCTTGATGTCCCCGATGAGGCAGAGAGTGGGAACTTTAATAGCGGATGGAAAATTACGTGACGCTATAGATAAGGCGCTTGTAATTGAGTCTATAAATACTTTTCGTGAATATTAAACGGCGGATACCATGCACTTCAACATGTCTAATTTCACATATAAATATTATAATGAAACAAACAGTCTTGTTTTTATAAAATAAAAAGTAATGCCTGGCCAGATTCTGTAGTGAACATTAATCGTCACACCTGGCCATAATAGGAGTTTTACTGCACGCTGCGCGTACGGTAAATCTCGCATTGCGGCCAGATGAAGACGTAAAATTGTGTACTCACCATGGGCGGTAATTCGTAAAGCCCCAGATCGCATATTTATGGCCCGAACCGAAGGTGAGGGCCACAAACACCTGCGATCTGGGACATTCACAAATTCACCGCCCTAGTTACGTAATGTACTATTCTGACTTAATCCGTAACCGCCTGGCGCTGGCCGCTCGCGCCGCTTTTCTAATCCATTTAGGCATTGTGCGTGGGAATGCTTGTCGCGGCCAGAGGCTGACCTCTTACAACTCCTAATTGCCTGGTTACTAGCAGCCGAATCGTCATGTCAATCGAGCACTTATTTCTTCCGTGCCTGCTCTACAGTCTACACAATGGGTCATCATGGCCCATCGTACAGGGCAGGACGCAACTTTGCGTTAAAGGGAGAAAGACTTACTTTTATCTCATTTTACCTCATGACTGCGTCCTGTTCTGCGGCTACGATATAAGGCCTGAAGGTAAGCTAAGCTGATACCGTAGCGTGTGTTCGCTAGCGATTCTGGAGGAACCATAAACGCTCTGCCGACTACTTTTGATTTGAGGATTGACTGCGTTGACATCAAAAACAAATGCACTCCATCCTCGGATGCACCGGAGACCTAACTTACATTCAGTAACAACACCGCACCTACAGAGCAAGCAGTAATGTTGGCTGTGGTCTGCTGGAAGGTAATTTTACATACATACATACATAATTCACGCCTTTATGCCCAAAAGGGGTACGCAGAGCACATGAAACTTATGTTATATAAATGTGGGTATAAGATCGACAAAATAATATTTAAGATAATATATAACAGGTAATTTTATCTAGAATATAAATATTCGGCCGGCGGGTAGCCCCACTACCCACGAGCCAACTATGACGAGCAGCAAAAACCCAGAGGGTTGCTGCAAACGAACCGCATAAAAAAAAACTGGAATATAAATAACATAAATAATTTCACGACATAGAGATATTCTGCAGTGAAATATATAATATAGAAAATTGTCTCTTAAATCTTTAAATATAAACGCAAATACTTTTATAATATAAACACATCCGGCTCAGCATCGGAAATTCTCGGAATTCTCATGGGGGCATGTGTTATTTTATCATCCTGCCTTGTTATTCTTTATTACGGCCTCCACTATGCCGCAGTTACCTCGGGCGATATTAATATTGACGTCTTCTAGCTTAGTACATCTAAGCTATGCAATTCTCGACTTTATATCAATGGAAGAAGGTGGAGATAATTTCGGTGATGTTCTTTTGTTGACAAGCCATTCTTATTCGCGAAGTATCGCTTGTGTGATGTTTAGTTACTCTACTCTGTTTGAACACTCAAATCAAACCTTGCCGATAAAACTTGCTCGCAAGTATTGGCGTAAATGTATTGATGAAGTACCAATTATAATTTTAATTAAATATCTCTTTATACGAGTATAACGTTTTGCCTTATTAATATAACGTTAGCTAGCGTATTATTCAAATTAACGTATGTTGGCGGCTGTACATATATATATATATATATATATATATATATATATATATTTCAGCAGGGTCTATATCGGATGGCATAATTTTTAATTGTTAGATTTTCATGTCGGATAACAACTTACGCCTACAAACGTTTGGCCTAATAATGGTTGTATATGACATTGTTTCGCCGAAATCGTTACGTATCATATCGATTGTCCTGATTATTGTTGTGCATATCATTGTGTCGAACATCGAATTATCGAACACTACATGTGCATAACTTTACAATTCCTAATATTGGTTTATCATCAATTAATAGACACTCACTTCTTCGAATTTCACTTCAAAGTCAACGTTTCATGTATTTTTTCATTTGGTCGATGGTTGTTTTGTTATTCTGCCATTTAAAATTCATACAAAATGAATAATTTGCCAAATAATATTCCTTGAACAGTTATTCTATGAATTAATAAAAATTGGAATGATCTGGTCATGAAATAAAATTACACCAAACAATAATTCGTGAACTAAATGTTACTTAAAACGTTTTCGATGAAATAAAATTCGATGAAAAGTTTGTCGACAAAACAAGTGTGTGTGAACCTAGCATATCATGTTCCAGCATCTCAACAAATGATCATAGTTCTTGTAGCATCCCAAATAGTTCTACGGTTCTAGATAGTTTTTTTCAGTAGTTCAGCCAATTTCAGTAAAAAAAATGAAAATTTTAAAATGAGATGTTAACTTCGCAAATGAACTCTCAGCATCTCACGCGTTCTCGATTCCTAGACGTAAAATATGGATTGGGATGCAAAGTTCTACTGTTTCTAGACAGTATATCAATAGTTCTGGCCAAAAAAAACTAAGTTTTTTTTTACATACATGACTACAAATAAGAAAATAAACTGTCAGTCTACCAGCATGCATATCACGTTTCAGAGAGGTTTGACATGCAGCATCTTATGTGTTATCAATCCTTACGCATTAAACAAACATATATCTCAACATTACAATGCATATAATCTAAACTAAAAATAATTATAGACGAAAACGTAGCAATAAGGAAGAAAAATCGATTTTGCTTGATTACTACTTTACTACAACTGATATGCTATGTTTTCGTGAGCTTTTAGGTCCAGCATCTCAGGCGTTCTGGCTAGCAACACGTAGAGCTATCATAGAACTAGACAGTTCCGGCAGCTGAAAGTCAAACTGAAAGAGTTCTCAAAGGGAACTTAGCATTAAATATGTCAGAAAAATCGATGTACTACGATTACTACTGACATACTATGTTTTTATGGGCTTCCAGGCCCAGCATCTCAGGCGTTCTGGGTGGAAACTCTTATAGCTATCATAGAACTAGACAGTTCCGGCAGCTGGAAGTATAACGGACAGAGTTCTAGAAGGAAACATAGCTTCATGTGAGAAAACTCGATTTTGTACGAATATCACTGAAACGCTATATTTTAATGGGCTTCCAGGCCCAGCATCTCAGGCGTTCTGGGTGGAAACACCTATAAATATTATAAAACTAGACAGTTCTGCCAGCTGGAAGCCAAGCGGAAAGAGTTCCAAAGGAAACTTAGCTTTATGTGAGTAAAAACGATTTTGTTGGATTACTACTGACATGCGATGTTTTTTTGGGCTTCCAGGCCCAGCATCTCAGGAGTTCTGGATGGAAATACGTAAAGCTATCATAGAACTAGACAGTTCTGGCAGCTGGGAGCCAATCTAAAAACGTTCTCGAAGGAAACTTAGCATAATGTGAGAAAAATCGATTTTGTACGATTACTACTGACATACTATGTGTTTATGGGCTTCCAGGCCCAGCATCTCAGGCGTTTTGGGTGGAAACTCTTATAGCTATCATAGAACTAGACAGTTCTGCCAGCTGGGAGCCAATCTAAAAACGTTCTCGAAGGAAACTTAGCATAATGTGAGAAAAATCGATTTTGTACGATTACTACTGACATACTATGTTTTTATGGGCTTCCAGGCCCAGCATCTCAGGCGTTTTGGGTGGAAACTCTTATAGCTATCATAGAACTAGACAGTTCTGCCAGCTGGGAGCCAATCTAAAAACGTTCTCGAAGGAAACTTAGCATAATGTGAGAAAAATCGATTTTGTACGATTACTACTGACATACTATGTTTTTAAGGGCTTCCAGGCCCAGCATCTCAGGCGTTCTGGGTGGAAACTCTTATAGCTATCATAGAACTAGACAGTTCCGGCAGCTGGAAGTATAACGGACAGAGTTCTAGAAGGAAACATAGCTTCATGTGAGAAAACTCGATTTTGTACGAATATCACTGAAACGCTATATTTTAATGGGCTTCCAGGCAAGTAGTAATCAAGCAAAATCGATTTTTCTCCCTTATTGCTACGTTTTCGTCTAAAATTATTTTCAGTTTAGATTATATGCATTGTAATGTTAAGATAAATGTTTGTTTAATGCGTAAGGATTGATAACACATAAGATGCTGCATGTAAAACCTCTGAAACGTGATATGCATGCTGGTAGACTGACAGTTTATTTTCTTATTTGTAGTCATGTATGTAAAAAAAAAACTTAGTTTTTTTTGGCCAGAACTATTGATATATGTACTGTCTAGAAACAGTAGAACTTTGCATCCCAATCCATATTTTACGTCTAGGAATCGAGAACGGGTGAGATGCTGAGAGTTCATTTGCGAAGTTAACATCTCATTTTTAAATTTTCATATTTTTTTACTGAAATTGGCTGAACTACTGAAAAAACTATCTAGAACTGTAGAACTATTTGGGATGCTACAAGAACTATCATCATTTGTTGAGATGCTGGAACTTGATATGCTAGGTTCACACACACACAAAACAAGGGACTCCCCCTAATATTACATGTACATACTAAAGCTGTTTAGACTACAATTCATAATTCCTAATTTCCTTTCCTCCTCCTTCTCAATTTTCCGCTCTGAGGGACAGGTATACAACATAACAAACATAACTTTTTGCAAATTGTACATATATAATATGTAAATGTAAAGGTAGTAAAAAAGTGTTATTTCTGGCGCTTCGCCGGCCGCTACCAAGGCACGCTCGCTACGCTCGCTCGGCTCGTTCGCTGTGGGTCGCGGTTCTACCTCACACTCCTCCTCGCTTCGCTCGTCGTCGTTCCTACACCGACCTGCCTTTAAATTGCGGAAAATATTACCTTGATGTAGTCATTACAGCGAGATACATATAAGCCCGCGTAAACTTGGATAGATATTTAGATTAGATATTTAATAAATAGAAAATACAAAATGTGATTTTTATTAAATTGCAGTTCATACATTTTTGACACTGTACCTGTATTAGTACTTAAATATTAGGCATACCAGGCAACCAATCATAGTAATACCAGTATTAGGCCTAATAAGTTTTAGCCAATTAGATTTTCGAATATTTAGTATTAGGAGCAAAAAGAATTAGAACAATCAACAATTATGCAAACCAACGATTATGCTAAATGTAAAGTAGCGAAGCTATTCAAAGTTATGCCAAAAGTGTTCGGCTAAAAGATTTTAGGACAATCAATATTAAGCCACGCAAAGGGCACCCATTTCTGCATGTACGAGTAAGTAACCTGTGGTTGTGTTCGTAATATAAATTATGTATTGAAACTTGGATTTGATGTACACGATTGTGGAATTATAATATCAATTCATACTATTTTATAGTTATGTAAAATCATAGATCTGAAAAAGACATCCATACAGTTTCATCGACCAAAAATGTATAAACCTTAAAGTTGGTGTATTAAAATGAAAGTTTGAAATTTGCAACTTCTGTACTGCTACGGTCTCGGTATTAAACAAAAGTTATGCAAATTTCAAGAACGGTTTTAAAGTGATCAGATAAATAAATTACTCGCACAATTAAACGTGGAAGACGCGAGTTAGAAGTTAAGTGGATGAAGGGCCCTGGAGCGCGAGGGCCCTCGATGGGCAGGGGCCCGGTTTGTTTAGATTTTGCGTTGCGTCGGACCTCCGATGAAAGGCCTCGGACAGTTTCGTGCTCCAATCTCTTCGCAGCGCTGTGCTCCTGGTGATTGCCTATCGAGAAATTGATTACAAAACTAACAAAGGCTCCTTTTTATCAAGGCGTAATTTGATTTCTAGTCCGTTCGATCCGTCTGGCACATTGAATTTATACGCAATTTAGTGCTATATTTATTAACTGGCTATTCAGTTACTTGGATATTTCAAATTATATTATATATTATCAAAGGCTTTTGATTTAACACCAGCCTTTGATATTATAGAACCTGTTTGCAAAAAAATGTAAAACTCATTTAGACACTCGCCCGTAGGCGCTCTATCTGTCTCCTGTTAATAATCTGGTGCCAGTGTGATTTGAATTTTCCCCGAGAGAATTCGCACGAAGTTCCCTCGACATTAATATTTATTGAAAGATTAGTCCGCTATGGATAATCTTGATTGTAAACTTTCTAATATTGTCGGAGCTATAACGGGAGCTTGGATTTTAATTCCGATAGTAATACACGCGGCGCGTTGTCGCGAGGATTGAAGCGCGCTGTACTCTATTCGGATTTAATTTAACCGTAGATAAGCAGAATTTGGCGTGTTGTTCGATTTTGGCTGTTTGCCATTGCTGCTGCTGACAACGTGCGTGCTTAGAGCCATGTGTGGCCTCATTAATTGCTAACAATTAGACTACTGAGCGGAGCATATCCTAATAAATTAACATTGTACTCGGGATCAGTTGTAAATTGTTTGCGAGGAATTGACACGTTACAGCTATATCAATTAATTATTTTGAACTCTGGTCCAATTTCCAAACTTTTAATGGAATAGATAGTAACTATGCGTATCTTTGAGTGTGTGAGCGAGACGCAATCATTAAGTGGATGGAACCAAAATGAAACTTAGATTTAAATCGCTCTCAAACTTGCTCCTACATAAATCTACATTCTTCCTTAACGGGGAAAACTATACGGAGCACAGTCAAGACTACTAAGAATGAATAATCAGGTTATGAGGAGTCTGAAGAGCTTGTGAGTTAAGACAATCGTTAGACATTGATTTTAAAGTGCTCGCGAATGATCAGCCACCGTACGTCGCGGCTGCGAGGAAGCGAATTGGCTTAATCGTCTGAATTCCTGAATTAAACAATCACAAGGGCCAATTCCGGAATGTGTTTTAAACGTATTAAAATGAGATGTGAATTCATTTGGTTCATGCGCTCTTCTTTACGTGAGTGCGTATCCAAATGTGTGTGAACTGATAATGAAATGGGATTATTTAGCTGGTTATAATTTCATGCCGATTTATTTTATAAGTTTATTTTATTTATAGTCAGTAGAAGGAAAGCTGCCGAAATTACTGTGAATAGAAAAAAATAATAGTTAACTTGTTTGAAACTAATGTGATACTAAAAACTATTGTAATACCAAAAATTAAATTATTTGGGACTGCTTGATGGGAATGTTACTAAAATGAATTGGAATTTATACAATAGTGACCAGCCATACCCCATCGCTAACGTGGGCCGGGCGCTCTGCTTTCTTTTCGCGGGCCTTTTGGGACCCCTGCCTTCAGGGGATGGAAGTTTGTTTCGAAAAGCACCTACAATAATTTTATTGTAATAATTCCTCTAAGGGTCTAGGCGGTGAGTTCTACGCAGAGGAAGGATGCGCGGATACGTTTGTATGCGGGTGGCGCAGGACCGATCACTTTGGCACTCTTTGGGGGAGGCCTATGTCCAGCAGTGGACGTCTTCCGGCTGATATGACGATTGCTCGTACAGCATTACGTATACAGAGCCCCACAAATAACTTTTGAACTCTAATTAACCTAGTTCTTACTGCTAGCAATTTAAATTATTCCTAGTATTCAACTTATGAATTTCACATCCAACGAAATAATTCTTGATTCTTCCTAACATATATAATATTTTCATAAATATACTGACTTGGCACAGTCATAATTCCAATAGTTTTAAATAATTCCCTGAAGGAGTCACGGCTTTTCAACCCATATATCGCTCGGATTGCACGTTTTTGTTAAACAAAAATAATGTCAACATCGGCAGCTCTACCTCATAACAAAATACCGTAGCACATGACGCTATGAAAATAACTAAAGTAAACCAACCTCGCAGTAGCTATGTCAGTGAGTAGTCTTATCTTTTTCACGGCGTACACAGCCGAAATTATTTTTTTCGAAAGAGCAGTAATGAAAACCCCATTGCAGTTTCGAGTCTACTGTTATCCCTAAGAAAGCTGTACTTTCGACAATATTTAAAGTTTCATCGTTGATGTTTACTCCCTGTATACGATGTTTAACATTGGGTAGCTTAAAATGAATACATTTTGTGTTTTTTGCATTAAGAACAAGGTTTTTGGCAGTGAACCATTTATGAGTCAATCGAAGAGCATTATTTATATTAGCTACTTTCTGAGATGACCTGTTAATTTTAAAAATAAGCGAAGTGTCGTCTGCGAATAGAATACTTTACATACATGTTCCACCATAAATGGTAGGTCATTTATATAGGTCAAAAAAAAGAAGAGGGCCCAGTATTGACCCTTGGGGAACACCAATTTTAACGGCGGACCCTGCTGACCGAGTTCCATTCACCAGCACTTGTTGAACTCTACCCGACAAATACGATTGTATTAAGGCCAGTGCTTTTCCTTTAATACCGTAGTGATCAAGTTTAGTCAGCAAAGTCAGATGGTCTACGCAATCGAATGCCTTCGACAAGTCACAGAAAATAGCGATCGCGTCTTTTTTTGCTTCCCAAGCCTCGAAGACATTCTTAACCAAACTAATTCCCGCGTCAGTTGTAGATCTCCCTCTAGTAAAGCCATATTGCTGAGGATGAAACAATTTGTTAAGATTAAAGTGCTCAAGAAGTTGAGCCATCACAATTTTCTCGAAAACCTTGCTAAGCACTGGCAAGACAGATACCGGTCTATAGTTGCCAGGGTCCTTGGTGCCACCAAATTTGTAACATGGTAATACTTTACTTTCCTTCATCAGGTCAGGAAACGTGCCTTCGTCAATGCATTTATTAAACAATAGAGCCAGATAAGGTGCTACGGTGACTATGATGGCAGTACATACCTTCACCGACATCCCCCACAATTCTTCAGTACATTTGATTTTTATCTGCTTGAAGGTTCTCAAGATGGTTTCAGCGTTGACGTAGTCAAATTCAAATTTAGTTTCACATCGTTTTATATGCTCAATAAGTAGTGCATTGGCCTTGTTACAAGACGAATTCAGACCTTCAGTAGTAATAAACGGAATGTTTGTAAAAAATGATTCAAATTCTTGGGCTACTTCTAAGTCTGAACTGATTGCTCCATTGGAAGTAATCAATGTCATATTTTTATTCCGGGGTTTACATAACCCGATTTCGTTTTTAATGACATTCCAAATAGTCTTAATCTTATCATTAGCCGTTTTAATTTTATCAAAAATAAAATTAGCTTTCGCTGCCCTACATACTTTTTTAAACATATTTGAGTAACGTCTGACATATTCCTTAAATTTCTCAGTGTTGATTATATTCTTCAGTTCATAAAGTTCAAATAATCTGTCCCTACTTTTGCGAATGCCTAAAGCCGCCCACTCACTGAATTTAAACTTACGATTTACATTTGTTGTTTTGATTGGAAAACTTTTTTCGAATTCCACTAATAATTTTGAGAACAAGCTGCTATAGAGATCATTACTCGTGCAATTAACTACTACTGCTGTATCCTGGCCTAACAATTGCTCATGCAGTCTCTCATTAAATTGCCCGCGGAGATTCGTAGAAACACTAATAAACTAGTACCAGAGAGAAGCTAGAATTTCGAGCATCGTGTAAATAACGAACTATGTTGAAGGTTTGCGAATGAAATTATATCTATGGAGCTACATTTTATGTGTATATTAAAGTTACTTGAAGACTTGATTGAAAGTTGAAAATTGAGGATTACCCTTATATTTACTCGTTTTTGTTACAGGTAAGATCCGCGTCTACTTTCCTGAGTGGCGTCATAGGTAAATGGTACCGTCAGCGGAATATCGGTTGCCGGAGGCAAAAAGCGGCATTTATGTATTCAATAAGGGTGGCTGTCTAGTTGCATAACAACTATTGTCATAATATCGATTGTTATACAACATTACGCATAAAGTTGATGCTCATTATTTTTTTTCATAAATTATACTATGGCATAATTGTTCCCTGTCATAATTATACGGAGTCATAATTGGTTTAACCGTAATGTAGAATGTCATACATTTATTTAGTCATAATATTGATAATTATAATTATTTTTAGTAATAATTTTAAATGTCATTCATTTATCAAGCCATGCAGGGTGGGCGTCAAATAAACTTTTCTCTGAGATCAACCAATGCCAGTATAGTGGTGTCTAAAGTTCAAGTTTCCACGTAGGCAGTAGGGAACAGGGACTTAGTGACAAAACCGACTCGGATCACGGATCGAAGTATTTTTTTAAATAAAAGAGCTGAAAAACTTGTTATTAAATGTTCTTTTATATTGACCGCCCTTTGCTATACTACCCAACATACCTAAAAGTGAACTTTGTAACTTACTTGCTCCTGGAGAGCAATTTTGTACTAAGTCATAAAAGTAAGAAAAACATAGGCTTAAGCGTTTTGCAGTTTATGCGTTTATACAGCATAGTTAAATTGTTTTATGAGCAACCAATTTATGCCCATTATAAAGTATGCTTGAATAATTTTATGCGCATCAAATTAATGCGCATAACACAATATGTTCTTAAACATTATGATTAAAAACTTTATGCGCATAAATGTATGACTATTGACAGTTATGCGTAATGATGAGTAAGACGAACCCACGTGTGCCTCAACAATATGACTTTAAACTTTATGCAACCCGAACCCCCTACCCAGGCCATTCAATAATTCAATGTAAAAAAAACCGGCCAAGTGCGAGTCGGACTCGCGCACCGAGGGTCCCGTACAAAGCTGTAGGTATATAAGTAATAACTAAAATTATTAAGAACATTTTTACTATAATTTACTACACTAAAAATTTACGGTTTTCGCAATTTTTCCTTTATCTGTGCTATAAGACGTTGCTTCGTACCAAATTTCAAGATTCTGAGTTCACGGGAAGTACTCTGTAGGTTTTGATTCCCTTGCGAGTTTCGAAAATTGGCGGAAATTTGCGGCATAAACGGCTGTATCTTTTGATTGCGTTGGCTTAGAAGTTTGATTTTTTTACAGCTCCAAGGGACAGTAGTCCTGAGTATTTGGTATAAATTTTAGCTTGATACCTCCACGCGTTCCTGAGAAAAAGGGTCTTGACAGACGGACGGACAGACGGACAACAAAGTGATCCTATAAGGGTTCCGTCTTTTCCTTTTGAGGGACGGAACCCTAAAAATAGTTTCGAGACAAGCTCTTTATTCAGTCGGTAGATATGTTTTCCCATTCACACATTCACTGCCAAGAATCGCTACGCGCTACGCTCGTAGCCGATTCCGTGGTTTTCCTCGTATGTAGCGGAAAGCGACTACGGCGTAGGCGCCCGCTAGGCGGGTTCCTGGCATGAAAGTGTTAATAGGATTGTAACCCCTAACACGGTGAGTTTATCATGTAATGAAGTAATTGATTGTAATTGACGACCGAATATACTGACTCTAAATTTATATCTGTCGTAATATGAACAATTATTTCAAAAGCATATTATACTCACTACATAGTTTAAATTAAAGTCGCTTCCAGCTGTCTGTCCATATGTATGCTTAGATCTTTAAAACTACGCAACGGATTTTGATGCGGTTTTTTTTAATAGATAGAGTGATTCAAGAGGAAGGTTTATATGTATAACATAGTATCCGTGCGAAGCCGGGGCGGGTCGCTAGTAAATAATAATCGAAGAGAGATAATAACACCATGGATATTAGCGATTATTTGGCAGTAGATATAATCTATCGCAAAAATAAATAATGAATTTCTACTGCAGCGATGTAATGTCATAATATCTACTGTGATTATCATCCTCCGAGCGTTGTTCCCGGTTGTGCCGTAAACGAGCCCGGGGTCCGCTTTGACACCGAATCCCAAGATTTGGCATAGGCACTTGTTTTACGAAAGCGACTGCCATCTGACTATTCTGATTTTTCTAGAAACTAGATCCGTTTACCCTTTCTGAGAATACAGTTACAGTTTTATGATTTAATAGCTCTGTGGAATACGAAGTCAAATGCATTAGCGAGCGGGGCTGTCAAGGATTACCTGAAATTTTAATATCTTCATATAACCGCGTCTGTTTTCGGCTGAACGTAATCTGGCGCTACTAATAAGCGATGTTCTCGTTACTGCTGTTTACCCGGGGTCTGTGTCACCTGTATGTTTCGCATTCATTTCAATGGGCTTCGCGCTTAGCACATTTCGAAGAGCAAAGAGTTCGATGCGCTGCGCTCGTCGCGGTAACGCGGGAAAAAACCGGACAAGTGCGAATCGGACTCGCGTATCGCGCATACCAAATTTGTAGGTACATATTATAAATAGTTCAGGAATCAAGTCTCGCAGCTTTTTCCGAGTTTTTCCTGAAACTCAGATTTTATAATCTATAATTAATTAAATAAATATTAGGGGACAATCTTACACAAATCGAGCTAGCCCCATAGTAAGCTCAATAAGGCTTGTGTTACGGGTACTAGACGACGATATATTTAATAGATATAAATACTTAAATACATAGAATACATCCAAGACTCAGGAACAAATAATCATGCTCATCACACAAATATTTGCCCTTACCGGGATTCGAACCCAGGACCTTCAGCTTTGTAGGCAGCGTCACTACCCACTAGGCTAACCGGTCGTCGTTAATTGTATTAAAGTATATATTAAACAAAGACTATATTTTTTATGATTTTATTACAAATGTTTAGTTTCAGATTGGTCCCTGTACTTGCAGTCTAACACGATATTGCACCAAATTTCATAGTTGTAGATCAACGGGAAATACTGTATACATCGTGATTCCCTTGAGTGTCGAAATATGCGTTTTTTGCGGGCGTTTTTTTGTTACGTTAACTTGGAAGTTTGTTTTTTTCTCACCTTCAAGAGACTGTATACCTGAGTATATGGTTTTAATTTGAACTCGAGACCTCCACGCGTTCCCAAGATAGTCTTGACAAACAGACAGACGGAAGGATCACAAAGTGATCCTATAAGGGTTCCCTTTTTTCCTTTTGAGGGACGGAACCTTAAAAAGACAAGCACCAACGAGCAGAGCGTCGTCCTAGCGGGTCCCTGGCACTCGAAGAGTCATCTAGTTGCGCCAAGCGCCAAGCGCCAAGTTAACGAGTGAGATCGAGTGACGCAAAACACTTGAAAATCAAATTGTTATGCGAAGCGTACATACCCGATTGACCCCCTGGTAGTAGATTAATTAGTTCGCGTAAACATTCTTTAGTTCGTTTCGTGCTGAGCTCTGAGGGCGGAAAAATTAATGGGGCGACAGGTTCAGGTTGAAATATTACGCGCTTGGTGTGTTCAGTGCGTTGCTACGTGTAGTGCATGTTGTTACGGGAAAATACTTCACTTCCCGATACCAGCGCCATCTTTTAGTATGTCGTTAGGCATATCTCTTGGACCCTAAAACTGCCGGGAGACAATCTCTAAGGATATATGGAAAAATATGACATGGTAAATTAAAATTGAGCTATACATTTGACGCTGATAAAGTGAATTACTGTATCCGTTTGTGTCCATCCTTTAGTACTACGTTGGGCTTGACGGGAAGCAATATTTTTATTTTAGTTTTATACAACATTCATACACTACTTGATAGCTAGAATTAGGATTAATTGCAACTCGTTGTTTACCATTTATCTCTTACTGGGATTATCATTCAGCGCGACATTCACAACACACATTCGTTAGCGTTAGGGCGGTTCCCGGGTGCTGTTTGCTATATATAGTGATTAACACTTTCACTACCACGAACCCGCCAAGCCTCGCTTTGTACTACACACGGAGAAAACCACGAGATCGACTACTATCGTAGCGTAGCGATACTTCCAACGGTTTCGTAGCGCCACGTTAGTAGGGGCGGCTGCTACGAGCTACGGCGTAGCGTTACGAGCGTAGCGTGGCAGTAAAATAAAGTGGTATTAAAGGCGTTGAATAAAACATGTCTCCCGTTTTATAACCTAAAATCTCATAATGTCTACAAGGAGCTCACAATTTCGCTACGCACTGCGTGCACATCGACCCAGATAACAGCGAGGTGTGTACAATCAGCATCATAAACTTGTATACATTCCAGGCGGTTTTAGGACCTTGCTTAGCGATAAGGTTAAAAAGTGAACACGTGTTTATGATGCTGATTGTACCAGCAGAGATTAACATTCAGCAGAACGCGCGCCCGGTCGGCTGCACCGTAATCTGCGGATGTTTAGGCATTTCCGCCGCGTGCCTTCGCCGCAGTAATCCTTGCGGCGAATAAGCCAAATTATCTGGGTTCTTCATGCGCCGCCTTTACCCGCTCTCCCTTTGCCGCTTAGGCGTCTCAGATTGCCCTTTGAGAAAGCCACATAAGATGTTCAGATGTTACATTATTCACTCTCTTAGCCGACCCCGCGGCCTTCGTCGTGTGTAGCGGTAAGCGACTAAAACTGAAACTGTTAACGTAAGAGACGACAGAGGAGGAAAAGTTTGCGTTTTCTGTTTGGACAAAGAGCTAGACTTGTTTTTTTGCAGTCGTTTTCGATGACAATCTCATTGTAATCGCTTCCACTCGCGCCGAAAGTATCCGTCTGAACGAGCGCGAGATACATTAATAAAATCCGAATCAAAATCAAATGTTTATTCTGCAAGTAAGCCACACGGGCTCTTTTATAAGTCAACAATATACATTAATATAATATGCAATTGTGATTAATAATATGTGACATGTAATGTTTATATAATATTATGAATAAATGAGTATGATTATGAGTATAAAGTTTTGTATATAACTAGGTACAGAGATGTAGAAAGTCTTTGTAATTAAGATGACTAAGGCTCCCTATCACTAAGGCTCCACTGTCCGTCTGTCATCTCATGAAACGTGATAGACAGTTGAAATTTTCACAAATGATGTATTTCTGTGGCCGCTATAACAACAAATACGTCACCCATTCAGTGCCAAGAATCGATAGCCGGTCCCGTGGTTTTCCTCGTATGTAGCGGAAAGCGACTACGGCGGTCTGACGCGTATGTGTCGTCATTGGCTCTGAATGTGTTAAAAACATAATAACATAAATATTTAAGGGGGCTCCCATACAACAAACGTGATATTTTTGCCTTTTTTGTAGGTAACGGTACGGAACCCTTCGTGCGCGAGTCCGACTCGCACTTGGCTGGTTTTTATTTATTTTGGTTAAGATATGAAACAGGTGAATCGATCGGTATTTAGACCCCGTTCTTCATTTATTACATAAGATAAATACATGACCAATTGATGAGAAATAGGTTAACAGACTCACCTCATAAGGCCCGCCACTCTAAGACAGCAGGGTCGCACGGCAGTCCCGAGCGCAGGTATCGGCAATCACCAGCGGAACGTGCGCCGACTCCAAATGCGGCACCAGCGAACCCTCGCTCACTCCTTGCTCCCTGGTACACAACTACCAGAATTGTTATTGTATTACTCTTTGGGTTATTTTTTGCCGGAATTAGATTTTGCGGGCCTTACGTGGGTGTACTTGCGTATCGCCTTGGGCATGAGAATCTTGCTGAATGTGAGGATTATCTGAAATCAGGAACGTGATCGGCTCTGTTATATTTATACTGTATGTGCGCTGATTCCGAAATGCCGCATGGAAAACAGGAAGTCATAACAAGAATGGTTTGGGGCAGCATTGGTCTTTGACCGGGAAGCATGAAATTGACGGCCGCTGTCCTCGCGTTTGACCGCGGATTATTTTTTTGCCCGTACGCCTTTTGATCTCGCAGCCATTATACTCGTATCCCAAAACAAATGTCATGTACCTAAATATACACGTACTTTATTGAGCCGGCCTCGCTCTGCAGGCGCTTTTTCGTTATTGTTATTCGGACAAAAGGGGCGGAAATGGACTCATTTCCAGATACACTAAACAGTCTTAATTAATGGTGCTTCTGTTGTCAACGAATCCATTTAGATAAGAAATTCGGTATTGAATTGTAAGTAGCAGATTTCGTAAAATTTATTAAGGATCAGCAAAGATGACGTGGTGTGCAGTTATATTATACTGGCTTTTAACTCGCAATGTTTGTTTGTTCGGAGGTTTAGGCATTTTCGTTCCATTCGTTTTTTTTTGAGGCTTCTATTAAATATAGGAAAAACATTTTTTTGGCCAGGGCAGGCACGAATCTTAACAGAGTTATAGTTAATTTAGACTTTGATGTATTTAACGATAGGATAACACAACCGTCACTCTCATTTCATTTATGAGGTCATCATGTACACCAGGAAGCATAACAAAGATCTTCTGAAAAATAGTGACATACATAACCTTAACACGAGGAACAAAGATAAATTAACAGTGCGTCGATTACGACTAGCAAAAGTAAGGAAATCATTTGTTGGACAGTCGATTCATTTCTACAACAAAATCCCAAGTCACATAATAAACTTATCGGATAATAAATTTAAAAATATTGTTAAATCCAGATTGATTCAGAAATCGTATTATGAAGTGACGGATTATTTGTCAGACAAAAATGTTTGCGATTTAGATTTAAGTGTAGTATATAATTATTCTAGCGATAATTTGTAATTATAAATCTTATTGTATACCGTTGACGGACATGTGAAATGATATCAGTAATAAGTAACCAGTGATCATAACTTTTGTAGCATTTTTGGTGCAGCGTAGTGTTGTTAACGGAATTGGTACAAAGACTTTCAATCTTAATGCTTAATAAGCGTTAATAACGTTAATATTAACCTTAAGAGTCCGCAGTAAGCTCGGCCGAATTTCACCTTCCCATACAAACGTAGTTACGCTCTCATTTTAAAACTACGGGTTGGATTGTGACGAAACTTTGGACATACATTGACGTGAGGTATATCTATGTCTAAGAAATATATATGTGATGATATATTTATATTTTTAGGGCCATTGTATCTATTAGTTGTCGTTTGGTTGGCCCGAGATGGAGATGACCTGAAATTAAATGGGAAAATCAAACAGAAAATGTTTTTCCTTTGAATATCTTGATTCCGCTGGAAAACCAATACAAATTCGTTTTACGACTAGGTTGTTCCATGCCTTCACCTAACTGATAAATTTGAGACATACGTGTTCGAAGAGTCAACAAGAGATGTTATAGATGGTTCAATGCTTTTAATACATTCGTTCCTGCGTGCAGTTTCGTATGCGTATAAATTATAGCCACAATCTGAAAAGTTTCATAAAATTCTAGGATTTTTTCGTGAAAGAGTAAACATCCCAAAAACTTCGCAAAAATACTCGATTGTATTATGAAGTAATAGGATATTGAAAGTCACTAAAAGCCTTATTACGGTCTTTAGGGAGGAAAGAGGAAATCATTTATAAATTATTTTCCAAATTAATGTTGAATGTGGTTTTAATGCAGGGTGTACTTTCGCTGCGGACGAAAACTGCAGTCGATCGTTTGCTCTCGTCGGGTGATTCCATTAACCCCTCTTCATGTGTGCACTCCTGGTAGCGCGTGATTTTAAATTGAATTATAATTTCGTGAATAAATTTGGTAGTTTTTGTTTACAGAAACATCATTTCACGTATGATTGGTTTCGAGTCATTTTCACATAGTGCAGCGTGCTTTTGATTATAAAAACTAAATAGGGGAGATGATACCGAATAAAATAATCAATGATGTTGAATTTTCTCGATAAATTATTAAAAATTTAGTCAAATGGAGAAAACAGTGACACACTACAATAAATAATCACACACAAAGTCTCCAAAGTTTTAAGAGGCGGTATACTGTCCTTTTTCCGCAAAACGATTGTTATTTACTATGACGCGTTTTCTCTCTCTATCGAGCAATATTAAAACTGTTGTATCTTCGAAAATTATGAGATATTTGAATAATATTTTCATCATTAGGCATATTTCTTTGCCTTCTTTCTTTAATTTTACATTTTCATTTCATTTATTGTCAAAACTGTGTACATAAGATCTCATGTCATACATTAAAAGGTATCAACAGCTTGTCCATTTCGGACGTACAATATTATTGAACTTAAAATTAAACTTAGACCTATACGAAATATTCATTAGGATTGTAAAAGCATTTAATTGCCAGCCATTCCTTTAGTACCTTTTTGAACTTAGTACTCTCGAGGGACTTAATCAATTCAGGCAATTTATTAAAGATTTTGATTCCAGTAGCATTGCTAATTATGTAACTAGAAGGCCTAATTGTACACACATCACATTTATATTGGAGTCACTTTTTTATTGAAAATATCATGTCGTTCCTTAACAAATAAATAAAAAGATTAATAATAATATTAGAGTCTACAACCCTCATAGACGATTGCAGTTACTCGCCTGATTCACGTAACTTTAATCCATTAGTCTTACCAAACGTACAAACGACCCAGTACTTTATTAGTAAACCCATTACTATTTGTAGGTCTCGTGTTCCGCAATTACCTCCCGGTCTTGACATTTATTTGTATAGCACTTCTTTACATAACATCGGAGTGTTTAGTACAGTTATAAATTCTGTAATCTATGAAAATTCGTCTACTTGATTCTATTAACTAGATCTTTATTACATTATACCACAATCACATATTCGTGCATATTACTTGCTACGAAACTAAATTGGTATCGTAAGAACTCAGAATTATAAATACCATTTCATCACCATAATAACTTGAAACGCTGAATCTCTTAAGATGAAGCAGTTTGCTATGGCCGTCGGCCCCTGTGCCTTGGCTGCAAAGTTCCGCGGCAACTTGGCCGAGGACACGGATTATAACGGTTTGACGTCTTTCTAGTTGCGAGACATATCGGTTGATACCGTTATTATTTGAATCCATTCAATGATTCGATTCACGTTCACTTTACAAACGATTATCGATAGTTGATGATGTCAGTTCATCGTCATCAAATATCAAATATAAAGGAAAAAATTAACTTTTTAAATAAGCTTTTATTTAAACGCTCTAAAAAGAGGAAAACAATTTTTTCCTTTTAAATTTTAACTATGAACTTACAACCTCATTATACACAACTTATATGGTCATAAAAGCTTGGCTGGCCTAGTGGGTAGTGACGCTGCCTACGAAGCTGAAGGTCCTGGGTTCGAATCCCGGTAAGGACAAATATTTGTGTGATGAGCATGAACATTTGTTTCTGAGTCTTGGATGTTTTCTATGTATTTATGTATATATCTATTAAATATATCGTCGTCTAGTACCCGTAACACAAGCCTTATTGAGCTTACTGTGGGGCTAGTGCGATTTGTGTAAGATTGTCCCCTTATATTTATTTATTTATTTATTATATTTATTATGTACCTAGGGCGGTGAATTCGCGAATGGCCTAGATCGCTGGTGTTTGCGGCCCGAACCGAAGGTGAGGGCCATAAATATGCGATCTGGGGCTTTACGAATTACCACCCGTGGTGAGTACACAATTTTACGTCTTCACCTAGCCACAATGCGAGTTTTACCGTACGCGCAACGTGCAGTAAAAACTTGCATTATGGCCAGGTGTGACGTAAAAAAGCTTAGACGTCTTAATTATATTAATGTACAAAATAAAAATAAACACCAACATTCTATCAACTTAATTTTATTTTTTGACATTTATATTTACTTGAACGCAACCACATTTTTCGTAATTGAGAACTGTCTTATTGTTTCTTGTCTATGCTATCAATTTGATGTTCCGTCTTCGAAATTGAAAAACTTACAAA
The DNA here is from genome assembly GCA_947049275.1 of Epinotia bilunana. Lineage (NCBI taxonomy): Eukaryota > Metazoa > Arthropoda > Insecta > Lepidoptera > Tortricidae > Epinotia > Epinotia bilunana. Next base: position 23,933,748 of record OX346261.1, on the reverse strand, counting down.
ACTGTTTTAAATATGAGTTTTAATTGGCTTTATTTTGTGAATATATTTGCTGCTGTCATAAAAAAAGTAATGTATGCAACAGCTCATAATTGGTTCTTAAAATTCAAGGGTCGAAGTTACAAAACGAGACGTAGTCGAGTTTTGTAACTTCGACCCTTGAATTTTAAGAACCCTTATTACAGCACTGTTGCATTAACTGATATTTGATGCTTGAATCGTTCAAAATAAAATTACACGTCTTTTTTGTCACGACAACTTGTAAGCCGAAGACGGACGGACAGATGGACGGCCAGACGGACATGGCGAAACTATAAGGGTTCCTTGTTGACTACGGAAACCTAAAACCCGGGTTTATTGTGCGATGTAGGCTAGACAGTGAAGGCTTTTAATAATTTAGTTTGTTCAGAAAATTGTTTTGTGATTTTATTACGAATTGGAATTAAATTAACTTAGTTACCAAAAAATAAAGGTCTTATTGGTTAAATTACAAGCATAGTCCAAATTTTATAAGTCAATTAAATCACATTACTTTGGACATTATTATAAAAAAAACGATATATTTGCCTTTGCCGTTTGAACAACGTACGAGTATATTTCGCTAGTTCATCAGAATCACTTCATTAGGCTGAATGTCACTTTCACTGCCAACAGTTTTTTACTGTGTTTTCCCGCCATATAGAAAAAAGCGCCTACGAGCAGAAAGCCCAACTAGCGGGTTACTTGCATTTGAAGTGATCAGCTACGAACAACTATGAGCTACGGCGTAGCAGCGCTACGCGTCCCCAGTGCTACGTCGCTACGACCTAATCAGCGGCAGCAGCAGTGGGAACCCGATCCCTCGTTTATTGTATGTAATCTACCCGTAAACAACCGCTAACGAACGTCGCCTAACCGCCCGCTTTGGCTCATCACATGAATATTGAATCAGCGATCAAACCATGCTGTTTTATTCGGGGTAACCATGGGGATAGCAGACAACGATCCGGCGGATGGCTCACGTCTCATTAGCTTTCCCAATAAAATAATTGAGAGTTTCGTTTGCGGGGGAGGCGGGGCGGGGCGCGAGGGGCGCCCGGGAGCCTTCAGTGATCGGCCGCTCGCCCTGGCGCTTGCCCGCGTCGTGCGTACCGCGTTATGACCAGGTCAACATACACACGTGACAGGGTCATCGGTGGTGCGAGCTCAGGTTCGGACGCGAGTGAACGGCTTATGCGGCCCTGGTAGCTCGGTCACCTTTTCAACCCTCGGTTATGGTATCCGTGTGAGAGATAATAGTTGACCGATCCGCGCTATGACAGTAAGACGGTCAAGATTCATGGTAAGACTTTGGCAACACGAATATGCGAGTCGTCAATAACATTCTCGCACCAATCATTCCTCTCGCTAATCCTCTATTTGTTGTTTATCGAGGCAGGACCGGGGATTTGAATTTTTTTTATTCCGCATGTCGCTCCAATGATGACGTCACCGATCGGATGCACAAAGCTAGCCCGTGAGGCTGCGATTTCTCCAAATATGTTTCTAGTATATAAATGACACTTATCTTCATGGCTTAGCTTGGGCAACAGACGGAGCACGTCACTGGTACACATTACATTTAGATAAAATGACGGCGCGGCATCGGTCACGTTTCCCGTTACTCTCGTTATCTAGGAGAAGGAACCTAAGTGCAAGGTGCACTAAGGTCCATTTTCCCAATATAACATATTTTAACATAGTTTGGAGATTCGCCGCATTTGTCGCGAGTCGCAATCAACGGATCTTATATTTGTTTCGAAGCTCCTAATGGATTCTATCGGGACAGCTCTAAAGACATTTTTCTCTTTGAAGCCCTTATTGAAAGGGAGCTGCAGAGCCTTCTGTATCGAAACATCGGTTTAAAATTCGATGACTGACTCAAATCATTACATATTTTATTGCCCCTGCATATCAATAACTTACAATTTGAGTATCAAGGGCCTGCTTAACACATTCACTGGCAAGAATCGCTATGCGCTACGCTCGGAGTCGATCCCGTGGTGTTCCTCGTATGTAGCGGAAAATGACTACGGCGTAGGCGCCCGCTAGGCGGATTCCTGGCGGTGAGAGTGTTAATATGATATCAAAACGTCTTCGCGTCGTTCTGACGCGTTCGATCGGCGTGAAACACAACGAACGATTTGGTTCATGCGCTTTCGCTTACACAGGATCGTTACCAAATGTTTGAGTGCGGTCTCCAACACGAATATAATATACATATTTACATCAACTGGGAATGACTTTGCTAAGTTAACGTTTTACAACGACCTCTGATACTAATCTAAAATTTAAAGACGGAATCGGTCCCTTGATAGGCTGTGTATCAGCAGGTATGAAACATTTTCCTTCATCTATTGTCTTCTTCCAGTTAATTGTGCGCGGGCTCGTATGTCGCATACCTACGTTTAATTTCGATATCTTTAACGCAATAACGTTGTTATTCGCAGGAGTATAACCGAAGCCCGCTTTGTGTACGGACGATTTATTATTGCGTGTTTTATTGAGAAATATGAATTATATATTGAGTTTAATGTAAGACTTACGATTCATTTCTAATTTGATTTCATAAACGAAGTGCAAAGGGGTGTGTTCGTTTTCCTTGTAGCCTTCATAAATGGTGACCATTATGCATTGGTCGAAGTCGTGAGCAATACATATAACTCCTTAACACTTTCAATGCCGGGAACCCGCCAAGCGGGTGCCTACTCCGTAGTTGCTTTCCGCTACATACGGGGAAACCCACGGGTTTGGCAACGAGCGAGCGTAGCGCGTAGCGATTCGTGGCGATGAATGTCTAAAGTATAGTATAACTTAAAGTATTGTTATTTTATAAACATACTATTCTAACCGTCTAAGGGTGCTAACGAATTGACGCCTCATAAAAAGCAATCGCGTAGTTGTGAAGACTCGAAGGAAGAAAGTATGTCACATGGAAAGATGGATACGCCACCAGTACGTTAACATTACTTGGGCTTGCTGTCGCACAGCCGGGTCAAAAACTGTATCGCGGCTCGCTTATTTCGATTAAATCTAAATTGGAATACAATACGCGAACGTCTGATCGACCTCCAGTAATTAAACCAACTCATTATTTATACTGCGCATCTATTTTTGCGGGATTAATGATCAAGCGAATCCCTATTTACTCCGTCATTGATTTACCCTGATTTGGGTTGCTTTCTGGTCGGTTACTCCACGTTACGAGTATTAGGGTAGCAGAACAATACTGGGACCAGTCCTGGGCCTACACAAACAACGCGTGTGGTCTGAGCGTCTTAGCTGTTCTATTATTAGTTGGTAACACAAAACCTGGGCTTAATCCGCGGTTGTCGCCCGCGTGTGGGCTTGTGTGCATTGTGTTTCGTATAGTACAATATCCTACTAATATCATTTCTGAGTATGTTAGGATGTTAGTAACCCTTTCAAGTAAATACGACTGAATGGATTTGGATTATACTTTTAATAATATAGTTTAAACATCAACCTTCTAGCCTCATTTCCATTAGTACTTGTAGTACATATGTACAGTATTCGCTTCTAGGTTATTTCACTGTGTAGGACCATTATCAGAAATTTGCGTAGGTAAATTAAATCGTGTTCTGGAGGCTAGAGTGCTGCCAAAAACAACTCGAAGACGAAAATGAGTTCGCTACTTCTTTCAAAAATAACCGCTAGCGAAGCGAATTTGTAACCGAGCTTTATTGGCGATAGCGTCTTCAAATAATTGAAAGGTATCTGTGCTGTATAACAGCTATGTAGACATTGATGAAAGCAGGCATTAAGACGGGTTATCTGAGGGCACGCCAAGGCGAGCTACATTTTGTTTACAAACTATAGTTGCATGTCTAACTGACAAAACTGAGGCCGTTTGACCATTGAAGATTTTAATTGCTTTTTACACTTCTGGGATTTTATAGTAAATAAATATTCATCTCTGACAAATCGAATTAGCTGTACAGCTATACTCTATAGTAAGCTCAATTAGGGTTGTGTTATGGGTTGGTATGTATTAGGCGATGATATATTTAATAGATGTATGTACATATCATATAAATATTCGCCCTTGCCTGGATTTGAACCCTGGACCATCAGCTTCGTGGGCAGGGATCATCCACTTTGCTTCCGGTCCTCAAAATGTAACTTGTAGTTTCATAAACTGGGCCCAGATTATTATACTGTACAATTTGTAATGAATAGGAATAAGATGATTTTGTTACAAAGATATTATATCCGCTACCCAAAGATTGCCTTGAAGAAATCGCTCATTAGTGATATGATCGCCTGCTATTTGCCTCAGCTTATATTCGTAGAGTTCTTAACTGTTTTGAATACTATTGGGCGCATTAAAGAGTAATTTATAATATTGCATATTTTTAATAAGAAAAAATAATCATAATAAAAATTATCATAGAAACAGTACGTTGTCTCGTTCAAAACTTCACTACTAGGGGGCCGAAACAAGCCATCGCGCCGACACCTCGCCGCCCGCCGCCAGACGCGTGCCAGCATTAATGGGACCGGATAACTGTTTGACAGCTAGAATAAGTCTGCTGATAATTGATTTCATTTCAGCTCTTTTCAGATTAATTACGTACTACGTAATTTTAATACGTACGTACTAATTACGTAATTACGGAGCTCATTTGGGAAAGCCTATTTAAACAAGTACTTTTATGACGAATGCTTTCTGTGTGTAAAGGAGTGGATTTAAGCGCGACGAATAATGTATTTTCCATTTTTTTTTAAATAAAATTATAGTACTTAGCATAAAATTGTTTTGTAGTTAAGGAAAATAACCCGTTAAATCTTTCTGTATAAAAAGTGCATGGAAAGTCAAATAAAAATCGCTCATTGTCACGCTACGCTCGTAGCGCTAAGCTAGAGCCCGCAGCAGCTGACTCCATATGTACGGAAAACACCCGTAGAGTTCTGACGCCCGTGTCTGGCATGTTCGTCGTGATTGACGCTAAATGGGTTAACATCGGTTTAACTTTCGTTTTTGTCATAAGCTTCATTTTACCAAAACAATATGACTGTGTTAGGTTTGCTCCGGCGTTTCTTCGTGACAGTCGTCTTCTTTTCAGAAACGCGAGTAGAATGTTACTTTTAAGTTTTTAACACATTGATTATTAAGAATTGCTACGCGCTACGCGCCGATCCCGTGGTTTTACTCGTATGTAGCGGAAAGCGCCTACAGCGCAACCCTATAGTCGGGTTCCTGGCACTGGTGTTAAGGTGCTGATAGAATAGACCATTCACTTGTAGTGAGCATTTTAGCGAGCGTTCTAGCGAGCATTCTAGAGATTCGACAGTAAATTTTCTTCGAGCTTTTTGCTGAGCCGAGAAATTTTATTTATGGTTCCGCGACCATCCCTCTCCGCCCTGAACTCCCGCGCAGCATTTGCTAGAGCGCTCTCTAGGATGTTCGTGGAAATGTCCGGAACGGTGTTCGGCTCTATGCTTGGCTCGGATCGTTGTTCAGTTCGACAAATTAAAACACGGCGAATACTCGATGCTCTGTTGCATGTGCAAGCTCGAGTCCATCACCACCTTTATAAAAAGGCGTTAGATCAAATGTCAGATAAAATTTTAGTAAAACTACATTTTTTGACATATGTTTTTTACCGGGGCTTTATAAAACAGGGGTATTTTTTTCTTATTCTATAGTTTTATTTTCGTCATCTCATCTCGCACGTCGCCTCGTACGCCCAGTCCGTAGTGTTCCTCCTCGGGCCACAACCGTTTACCAACTAATTGCTTAACAGCGCCGCCCCCGGCTTCGCTGCAGTAATCACTGCTAAACGATTTACAGCCCGCGTATTGATTCCTAGCGCCACGCGATTATACACCTTACTGTCCGGGCTTAAGGATGATTGGCAATTATATTTCAGGATGTTCAAATATCGGATTGAATATTATTATGAGGATAATGTTACGCATACAATATTGGTTGAACAGATATCGCAATGTGACTGTAAATCTCGGTGATATTCTGAAAACCCTTGTACAACTAAAAAAAAATGTTTTTAACTTTCAATAGCAAACCACTGTGTATCGTACTTTGGGATATTTGGAATAAAATCTCGTATTTTCCCGTAAATTGTATGTTTGTTGCACCGAACCACAGACAACAAAATTAATTGAAAATATATATAAGTAAGATCTGTCATTCCGTGAATAGGTTGTTCGCAGCGCCATCTGTCAGGAAATTAGGGTTAGGTACTTATCCCAACAATCTGTCAAATCGCCACAGTCGATTTTTGTTAGGAAATAAATATTGATGAATACCTGCCGCCTGTTTTAAGATATGTATCTATAGGTTGTTATATATGTATATATATATATATCATACATACATATATAAGGGAAAAGTATCTGTATCAGATAACTAAGTCCGTAAAACCACTTTTTATTACAACTCATGATGTCATAAAATGTCCTCTTCCTCTGTTTATGACTAGAAAGATTTTCCCGTAATGAAAATACGGACGACTTAAGATCCAACTTAAAAAAAAAATGTGTTTACTAGTTCATTCATTTTAGGTAAGAATTAAGAACACATTTTGATGGATCGCCTGTGACGTAACGACTATTTCAGAAAATTAGTCACATGAAGATCCTCCTGCTTGGGACAGCTGCCCTGGTGACCAGATTGTGTTTCACGTAATGAACATCTGTCCGTCCGTCCTTTGATTCCCTAATCCCGAGCCCGGCCGCCACAGACTCGTCGCAAATATATCTCGTTGAATAATGCCTTACATTTATTTGAAAAAGTAATTACCCGAGGTTTAAATAAAGCCATTCCGGATGATACATGAATGTGAGCGGCAACTTTTTCGCTTATATTCGTTTGCGATCTGGGTCTACGTTCGGCTACAAACATTTAAATACTTATTTAATCTAGAGACAAATTTCTAGGATGCGGTAAAAACATATAAATTGAAATCAGATCGTATTGCTTCGCCCGCGTCTGAACGACCTACGTATTTAATTCTTTTACTTTTTACTCCTATTAACATATATCTATATGTTCATAGGAGGATATGAGGATATGAAACAAAAAATATTCCGAAACAAAAATGTTGGGTAGTTTTGAGTGTAAACGCCGAGTGTCCTAGACTTACGCAACACGTCCTAGCTGTCACTCACGCATAACGAAATGTGTAAAAGCGGAATACATAATTGCATAATCAGATTGATTACGTATCAGAAAATATTAAAATTTCTGTCACAGTTCATTTTACTGGCGTATTTCGTTTGATTTGCTCTCGTGCAGGAAATTGATATTAGTGAAGTTGGTCGCGGCTATTAAGTACCCGAATCATCTTGCGACTCCATTTTTCTCCGTTTTCCTCAACGCTGTCGCGACTCATTTGGGTGATTGAAAGTGGTAATATTTACTTTTATGGAGTTCTTGGGCCTTTTCCGTCTCGGAGCAATACTCGGATGCTTTTCGGACTCGTAGATACGATTGGAATCCCTCGACGGTTTTATCGGAAGATCAGCGCTGACGAGTAATGCCAGCATTATCCTGAGATAGAACCGTTTCGTGACAAAACGCTATGTCTGACACGTTCTCTTTAAATGTGCAGTTTTGTGTCGAATAAATATTTCTTTTGTTCTCTAGAGATACTCGTAGCAGTCAAAGGCCAAGTGTGTGTGAGTCGTACTTTTTTTATAGGTAAAAGCTATTTAAATGTTATACTAATTACCGTGGTCTAGGTCTAGGTCTAGTTTTCCCTCTGGGTTGGAAGGTCAGATGGCAGTCGCTTTCGTAAAACTAGTGCCTATGCCAAATCTTGGGATTAGGTGTCAAAGCGGACCCCGGGCTCTTTTAGGGGCACAACCTGGAACATCGCTAGGAGGATGATGACTAATTACCAACATTATTTATCAGGGGCTGATTTGAGAACACGGTTGCATATTACTCCATCGACAAGACCTTAAATATGATAGTGCACTTCGCGCGTGGTTTTGAACACACAAAAGCGACTAAGATTTGAATCGACAACATCTTTGTCGATGCCAATAAGGACGATTTGTAACTACGTCGTTACGGAAATAGCGCTGCCAAAGCGGGACCTTTTGCTTGAGAATGACACATTTGCCCTGAAAGCTATTAGTGTGAATTTGGTACCTACCCTAGGTTACGGTGTCCACTTGCCATCCGCCGCCCCCTAGGCTTGTTAGCCACCACTGTGGTATAAAAAGGAATAATTTGACTCGCACATTATACTAATGATCGTTTCTGCGGGATTTATTCAAAATTTGAAGGCGTTTGATGAAATTCAACAACTTTCACTTGAAGCAAACAATGTAACATCGCTTTGCGTTCATGAATATGTTAATTTATTAAGTTTGGAGCTAAACTTACAATTACGGTTTATTTGCTGAGAACACAGACTCAAACATCGATCCAGGCACAGTAGAGATATAGTTAAGATTCTTTAATGCGTTCATGTTGTAACAAAATAGGCCTTAAGGCTACGAGTAGTTCTAACATGAGCTCTTTCGAGCATTGCAATCCCACTAATATTATAAATGTGAAAGTTTAGATGTTTGGATTTTTGTTACTCAATCACGCTTGAACGCCTCAACCGATTTGATTGAAATTTTGCACGAAGTTAGTTTAGAGCCTGGATTAAAATATAGGATAGTTTTTATCCTGGGTCCACGCAGACGAAGTCGCGGGCGGAAGCTAGTACCTAAATACATGTTAGGGTGGTCCTTAAAAACAGAAAATCTGAAATTTCAATGAGGCACCCTTTAATATTGTTCTTATACGTGAATAAATAACGTGTTTTTTATTTTTATTTTGTATAAGATTTAGGGGTCGCGACCGATTTGGTTAAATATTAAGGTTTTCATTTCTCCATACTAAGTATTTTTTTATTTTAAACATTTTTGTACTTTAAAGTAAAGTAAAAAGTAAAAATTTATTTCAGAGTAGATACATTCACATATGCATACTTTAATGAGCTACATTTCTTCGCGCCGCTATTAGTCCAGGTCGCGGTAGCCGGCGGTACAAAGTTCGCGTGCGCATGTCGAGGTAGCTAAGAAGTTGGAGGGGTGGATACTTGATTTAATTACGACACTCATTCGTGATCCAGTGACTCCCAGTCCGAGCATTTGTGAACAAATAGTGGTGTAACGACAAGCGTATCATAACGAGCTGGAGCACACTTGGCTTACTTTTGTTCAGGAGCGGTAGAATAATGCGATAGTCACGTACACAAACCGGTGGCTATAGACTCCTCTCATACGTAGGCACACTGAAATTAGTTTGGTATTATTTTAATTGGTACATCTTAATTTTCAAACGTTTTGCTAACGACAATGCACTAACCAGCGACTCAATAAAGTAGGGCGGTTATACTGCCTTTTTCAATTTCACTTCGCAACTAACTTTTCGCAGAAGTTTCATTTGGCAAACCAATCGTTGGCATAACTTTACTTCACACTTTCCTTATTTGGCAACATTTGATTTCTTTGATATTCTTTTAATATTCGATGTCCATTAATTCATAGTAAGAGGAAAAGATTAATTATTCAAAATCAAGCTTAGCCTTTAGCTGATAAATATCGTGATATTATTGATTTAAAAAAATGGACGTTGTCTTGACACGATACGATGTAATAAGTGTGTGTTAAAATAAACCCCCGCGTGACAGATAGGGCGGCGGCGGAGCCACTAATCACCAAATCACAACGTCGGGGGCATCAAAGAGTCGCTAGTTGGCACCACTTACTCCACATGTGTCCACGTGGCTGACGGGAAGGGAGACAGCGACCTGAGATATACTGTGGTAATCATAATCACTTAAAAATGCACAACAAGAATAATAATCTCATCATCATCCTCTGTTGTTCCCGGTTGTATCCTAAAGGAGTCCGGGGCCGCTTTGGCACCTAGTCTCAAGTAGGTAGGCACTAGTATCACGATTCTGTCCTTCCTTTAGCCCATCATGGAATGATATGTCATATGAAACTGCAGTGTTACAATTATTTAAGTCCGCTCGATTCTCCATACAAAAGTAGTTACGCTCTCATTTTAAAACTACGTGTTGGATTGTAACGAAACTTTGCATATACAATGATATGAGGTATATCTATGTCTGTAATTAGTTTATGTAGTTTCAGATACCATAGTAAAAAAATACAGCGAAATTAAGTTTTTCATACAAAACTTGTTTTGGCTGTATTTCGTTTGTTTTATAAACTGGAACCATATAAACTAATTACAGACATAGGTATACCTCATGTCATTGTATATGCAAAGTTTCGTTACAATCCAACACGTAGTTTTAAAATGAGAGCGTAACTACGTTTGTATGGGAAGGTGAAATTCGGCCGAGCTTACTGCGGACTGTTAAATAGATAGGTCCTTAATTCAAAAAAGTTAGTAACACATTAGTGTCACCAGGGCGCGCGACGGGGAACCCCAGGGAGAACTAGACCTAGTTGTGATTAAACCGGTTTCCAATCACGATGTTGTCCCTGATATTTAGTACACATTTACACAAGCTTTTTTGTAAAACCCGGTACCGGTACGAGCCGGGTTCGATCCCACAACCTCTAGGTTGAAAGCCGTCTTACCGCTTGGCTACAGTGGCTGCAAGAATATCTGCAACGCATTTAAAATCTCACAAGCATTATGCTTAATACCTCGTATTATTTCGTCACGTTTGTTTAAATTGAAAATACGTGTCCCAGGGATTATTAGTCCGGGACACACGGCCCGTGCGTTTTTAAACGCACGATGAGTGTGTGTTTTTCGGGTTTACGTGTTTGTTCTGGCTGGCTCGCCTGTTTTAGAAACGTACACAGTGTCACCCTATGATATAATTAGGGGCTTGACCTGACATGGGTATACGTTTCACGTATTATGTTTGATTTTTTAAATGTGTTTCGCACGCTTGCTGCGTTTATCCCATGCATATGGGATACGGGCGAGCGAAGGACAATCACGCACTTCGCTTTCAAAACAAATCAAAATCAAAACTTTTTAATTCGAAAGTATATAGTTAAACATGCCTATATATGTATTAAATAAATACTTTATTTTGACAATCTAATTTTTGATTTATTCTTTCACACGAACTGAACCAATGTTTAAGATTAAGAACAAGCTCATAAAAGTTACTGAAGAGCCTAAATTTTACAACAGTTCCGTTCTGAATACCCATCAAATTATAAATTCGACTCGTTTACTCATTTGACAATTACAATTCATTTCAATTTATCTGCGCGAAAATACAGTCCTAGTGGGCGGACGTTTTCCGAGACAGAAGTTGTCTTGTCCTGTACTTATAAGAGAAAATTGCAATAAAACTTCAGTAAACACAACATTTATTTGTATAATCTTAGAAGTTTATTACAAAAGCTTTTGTCAACATAGAGTCAGAAGCCAAATGATTCGCTCAATGAAATCTCAAGTTACAAGTTTAGTATTTTTAGAGGTAATATTGCTGTAAAAAGTTGCAGCTCTTAACTTGGGCCCCGGCAAATCGTCATTCGATCTTACGGAGCCCGAAGTGGCGGCTAAGCGAAGCTGGGTATTGACGGCAAACAGCAAGCTAACGCCGGCTCCGCACAGTCCCACCAACTAGCTCCTATGCGGCCCACTAGCACTACATGTGTTATTAACGTACACAGATAAATTATCCTAGACAATTCTGTTTGTACACGCCTCGGGTTTATCTTAATAGCATTTACGCTTCTCCGACCTACATTGTAAATGGATTCGCCGGTCCGGTATGAAATATGTAGAAAGCCATAATGGGTCTTTGCGAACTTGGCGAAGCAAAACCTATATGTACCAAGATTTCATAAATACGTTAAAGTTAGGAGTTAATCCATGTGCTAGCTCGCGCTCATCCTGGCGGGATTACGGGCGTCGGGTCGGCTAAATAAATGTGGCACGTTAATGCCTGCGGTGCGGCGCGGGCTGCACTAGGATTATATGGACTGCATCAGCATTTACACTAACTGGAGAAACGCATTAGGCCGCATAATTATCGGCCATTGTGCTCCGAGGAAATGACGGACCTCCGCTAATGAAGGGACCTTAGCGAAGATTTGGTTACAATTTCCAATCTTCTTCAATTTGATATGGTTGTCACGTCATGTTAATCAAGCCTACATTCGGATACGTTTTTGTTGCGCTACACCAATCTTTTCATTTATTATCAAATATACTTTATCATTTTATAACATGCTATGTGAGACAGCGTCTCGAGGCTCGCGTTAACGGACTTGTATTACTTTGACACCGATGTCATCGTAGATTTTCCAATCCGTTTGAAAGGACTCCGATAAATGAGAAACGGCCGCGAGTGCGTTCTTGCTATCCAGCGTGTGTGGCTACTTTTCGAGGAAGCAATCCTATTATGATTGTACTCGTAGAGTGGCTTGGTGGTCGCTATTTGGCCTTGTATTGATACGAGTATTGCGTAATTGAACATTCGTAAACCTTAAAATTCAAAATATTGACTTTGATATAGTTTCATCGTGCTGAAATATGATCATCTGTGCTCAGCTCGACTGGACCATTATACAGATTTTCTACTCGGCGTCACCAGCTGTGTGGAAAATCCAAGCTCTATTGATCAGTTCTCGCTCTCAGACAACGACCCCTTATAAATGTCTCTTACTTAATTCTGCTACTTATTCCTAAGTGAATCTAAACTTCGATTTACAATATCTATAATTTAGGCTTAAAGTATGAGCCGCGGCCGCGCTACGTGCGCGGGACGGCTGGCTCGTCGAGTATAGTTCGTCCGGCCATTTGTTTTGAAAATTTTTGTAGCTTCCTCTGTGAGCCATAACCAATTTTTCGTATTGAAAGGGGTGCCTACAATGTATTTATTATATTCGCCCCCACATTCACCCTTTAAATTGCGTAAGTTTAGAGAAAGATATCTAATGTCCTAGGTTAAGTAGTTGTATCTAATGGAAACTTCGTAAACTAATAAATTGGCAACTATTTTCTAAGTTTCGAGAAGGATATCTAATTTTCTAGGTTAAGTAGTTGTATCTAATGGAAACTTCGTAAACGAACAAATTGGCAACTATTTTCACCAACGCTTGGTGAGACATTAAATGTAATCTCAGTACTATTTTTGACAATAAAACGTAGTCATATTATGGGATATTACGGGTGTCACAGGCGTCAAGTCTCGTTAAATGTGTCATAATAAATAATGATTAGTCTGAATTGTACCAATAGTGACGGGTGCAACGATGAGCAAAATAAACAACCGCGTGGAATCCCTGAGGACGTTTCATTTAGCCAAGACCGGAGATTTCCTGGGCTCATGTCGATGCGAGCTATACAAGTCGAGCTGGAAAGCTCTCCGAAGTCGACGTTTAAACAATTGAACTTTTTCCAATACCACGCTGCGATGCCTGCGGCTCCGGCGATATAACTCGTATCCGGCCTGCCAACTTGCTCCTCACCGCGACCTTGCTCGAAAACTTGTATCGTGTTTATTTTTCTGAAGATTTATTAGGAATTTTTTGATGAATATTTTGACGCACCGGCACACACATTTATTCGCTGCCCGCTTGGCTCCGTATATGACAATTATCAAATATAGCCAACGAGGTTACCTAACACATCAATGCATAATTTTTGGAATCATTCATACCAAACAAATATCATACTTGTATGGCAATTTCCTCCACGCTTGGAAAGGAAGGAGTCGTACTACATGATTGCTAACCAACTTAACACGTCCGCTTTTTGTGGCAGCTCTCGGCATGCCGCCACGATATTTTGGAATAATCGGCCACTTATCAGAAAGTGCACGCACATATACAATTAATTGAAATCGAAATTGAAATGTATCTTATCAACAAATTAATCTACAAATGTATTATGCATAAGCAAACAAACCAAATAGATTTGTTACTTTCATTCCTGCAAATGACTTTGACATGAAATTCGACCCGATTTGTCATATTAAAATGACTTATGTGAGATTCATCTCACATATTTATTAAAGTTTAAAGTTATGTATTTCTCCCACCCCGCCCTGAAAACCAGCGCCTCGCCTTAGCAAAATATATTGTTTTTGGCATATGCTAAATGGCATCCATTTTGGTATACTGCTGTATTCAAGTACTTAATTTATTGTACACCAAATAAATATATTTGTTTCTTTCAACCTTTACCCGTATTTACACCCCTCGTAAGGCCAATACGGGAGAGACACCACTCGTAAAAGAATTATCAATCGACGTACACTCGAATTGATTCAATCAATTTGCTTTAAAAGCGGCTGCTTGGTTTAGCATTTATAAATAATGTGTCAATATAATATTGTATGTCTCCTCCTTTCTGCGGGTGAATCCAATTCGTATTAACCTTGTACTTGAATAGGAATCTTAACGAGATAGTGGTCGAGGGTCCTAATGAGTCATATGTTAAGTTATTCAGGTCGACTCGGCAAGTCTAATGGACGGAGAATCCTTTACCCATTAGTTATGTATGGAGGCCTAGTGCTAAGAATTAAGTTCTGCCAGTAATGCGCAATCGTCCCGTACATGTTATTCTGGTGGGTGGAATAGTACATTGTTTAACACTTTCGCCCAGGAACCCGTCTAGCGGGCGCCTACGCCGTAGTCGCTTTCCGCTACATACGAGGAAAACCAACAGCATCGGCTACGAGCGTAGCGCGTAGCGATTCTTGGTCGCGAAAGTGTTAACGAGGGGCGTAAGTGGAATATTGCGAATAAGATTCAAGGCTTTTCATGACTCGAGTTTGCAATATTCCTACGCCCGTGTTATATTTTTCATCACATTTGCGAGGAAACAAATACATTTAAGATGAAATTCATTTAATACAAATCGTAATAAAAACTGCAACATGTCAGTTGTCCATTTTGTTGAATTTGACGTGAGGCGCGTATGGCAAAGACCCTTCGGTATACAGCCACGATTTGAAATCACTTAACAACATTTTACATACGTAGACACTAAATAATTACATATTAAATCTGTAAATAATTCTGATAAATATGTTTTATTAGTGTTTTAAAGTTTAAATTAATTTTTAAATACGTTTTCAGATATCGTATTTGATATAAAACCTCTTTGCTTTGTAAATGCCGCACGAGTGACAGATACAATTAAAAAAAAACCCATTACGCCCGTGGGCGTAACATAGGCTATTGTAGCTCTGTATGTCTGCGCATTATGAAGCGCTTTTCGAGCAAGTGTGATGAAAATAATTAAAATGTTCATTAAACAGTCACCTTCTAGAGCTTTGTTAGTGAAGTATTTTTGTAGATCAGCTATTTATAAAGTTGAAACTATGTAATTAAATATTCTTTAGATATTCCTTGAAAAGTTATGATTATTAGTGATGCACCGCACTGCACCAAAAATGCTACAAAAGTTACGATCACTGGTTATGACTGACAGATTTTCACTGAAAAGTTCTTACTATTGGATAATTTTAGTGTTCAAACACAGAAATGCATTTAGAGAGGATTTTATAATAAGTTATGTAAAACATCACAGTTTCTTCTTGACAATGGTCTCCTTTATTAGAAACGCTGGTAGAATTTGACTTGTAAGTGCCATTATGTACTTGTAGTTTGTTTTGCGATTAGTAAGAATTTCGTTTAAAATGTATTTGATTCCTCGCAAATGTGATGTAAACATTGTGTGTGACACGTACGGTAGAAATGTTACAAACTCAAGTTATCAAAGCCTCTCGTCCGTTAAACATACCTTACCGTACTTGTGGCACAATGTACTATTTTCATTTATTTATTTTATTTCACAACCAGTGGTTAAATTCAAGTCGATTGTTAGTCAGCGCGGGTAAGCCGCCTGCCCTTACCAGCCGAATGTCACCGAAATGGTCCGCTTGCCATTAGTGTGTAGCCACTGCACTGCGTTCTTTGTGCGGATTAGAGTTCCTGCCTTTAATTATGTGTTTCGCTGCATCTAGGTCGGCCGCGCGGGCCTAGGACAGCCGTCGCTCTGACGGAATTGTAAATCTAACCACGGCTGTCTTTAACATCGATTAACCTTAATTACAGTGAAGAAAAGATATATCATTACAAAACTTCGTTTCTTTTTTATATAAATGGTTACCGGAGCAATTTTTTATTTAATGAACAATTCATCATCATATCTGCCGAAAGACGTCCACTGCTGGACATAGGCCTCCCCCAAAGAGTGCCACAATTAACGATTATATAAGCCTAAATCAATGTACTTAAATAACATATGTTGCACGCCCAAGAAGGCAGCATGTGGAACTGGCCGCTTTTATCGCCAATGTGTACATAATTCACCCATGTTCAGCAATAAATATGTAATTTCATTTAATTTCATTTACAACTTCAATATGGAAAGATCTGATTCACGCTAATTATTAGGTGCACATTCAAATCTGTACTTGAATACGTTTCCATGACAAGTACTTCTGAGATCGGTGGTAGTTGTGAATTATTACGTCAAGTGGTTTTAGCCAATAATCGACTAACTTTGACCATTTAACAGAATTAAATGTCATTTAATTGAAGAATTATGATAAAGTGACAAGTAAGTCCATATATGTACGTACTTGTACGTATAATATCTAAATGACTTTAATAAAGTCGTATATATACGACACACACTCATCATTAGCAGCGGATAACTCAATTTGTCACTGACCCGATGTTTGACATAGTACCGGGCCCTCATACACCCGTAGTGTATATTTTAGCAGCGGCGTCGCGTCCTGTTTCCATCCAACATAAATATTCGCTGTAAAATCCCCACAAATATTCGCCGTTCGTTTATTTAGGACGGTGTTTCGCCTGAATAATATTTCTGTCTCATATTTCTATCTTATTCATGTCGCCCCTCGGAAAAAACTTATTAATCCATATATCCGTCTTGTAAGGCTTGCAGACTGCGCCTTTGTTGGGCCAAACCCCGGCATTCTTTGCCGAAGTACGTACTAAAACTTCGTGCGTTATTATTCTTTTCAGCATTGTTATATTATATACATGAATATGTACTAGAATATGAGTGCTTTTAATCTTGATTATTTCAGGCTAAACTGAAACGGATTTCGTTCGAGTGTATTGACTTTCACGGGTCACTGCCGATGAGTCTCACTCAATTACACATGCACCAATAAAGCTGCTGTAATATCTGTGCTGTGCCTCCATTTACCTACAAAGGCAGTTGTTATTAGTTGTATTTATTAATTACATATTAATTATCTGATTATCTCTCTCGGAGATAGTATTTCGTTAGTAAGGACGTTTTAATTCATTCTATATGACGTATTTCCCTCCCCGTTCTCAATAAATACGTTAACGCGCACAGAAATATAGCGGTAATGAAATCTCGCTCACCATGTAGTTAATTAAGAAGATATCAGACGATATTCGAGACGGAGGAGACGGCGATGACGGATCGGGAGCCGCGCTCGCTTCAGCGTCTATTTATCGCCGCGAACACTAATTCTGCACTTTGTTACATAGATCACAAGGGCTAATTCAGCAGTACATTTATATTCGGTATCGGTGGCGCCGAACGCATTAGTTCCGACTAATCTGCACACACTAGGATACGAGCAGTATTAACTAAATAACTGCGATGCGTGTACGATCGACTTTCAGCGTTATCCCCTTGTGATAAGAACCATGTACCTACGTTATAAGTAAGGCTTTGCGGGTCCTAAATCTCTCTTAATGCAAACTTGATGGAGATAATCGGATCATAGATATGGGGAACAACTTATTACTTAGCGTCCGTGCCATCCCCGCTGGATTGTTCACTTGCCATTAATCTCTCCGATATTTCTGACACCCTGGTGCCCTGAAATTAATTAATGACGTACAGTCGCTTTCTCTAGGAATATTTTCAGTGTTCTGTTCTGTAAATGACAACAACAGTTGCGAGTATATAGTAGAATTGTATTAACCAGTTTCGTAACTTCAACAATTGTCCATATTTTTATAAGTAGGTATTAAAAAGTTATTGTTTACACATAAGACAGTGCAAAAAGTGGATCGCCTTCAGTTAAGGTATATTTTACCAGTCAACTATTGGGTCAAACGGAAGCTCGATGTTTATTCAAATGTAAACCATAAACTTGCCCTTATCTTTCAGTTCGACTAGATTGCGTAACGGCCAAATTCGTCATTCTGCAATCCGTGTATTCACTTCCTTATCCCAAGGCTGCTAACTACGAATATGTTCGTAGTCTGAAATTGAATCAAAACAACCTCTATGACGTTGTTGTCTAAAAGTTTATCAAGATAGTATTATTGCTATCCGCTAGTAAGCGGGTCCACGGGTATAGGTGGCCTCGCCGTCGTCGGAGCAATAATGCCGATAAATGTAACCGGTATTACCCAACTGCTAGGCAACATTACACAGTTTGCTCCAACTACTGTTACTATTATTAGCCGGGTAAACTCTTAATATGTGCCGAGACGACAGAAATCTGGGTATTTGTTTAGGAGCTGTATGTATGTAATGATCAAACTAATCACTCCACGTCTTAATTTGTCCTCTAGACTAAGTAATTACAATTTTGTCTACAGTGTTACGCTGTCTTTCTCTTTATCGTGTTTTAGCTGTTAAATACTTTCTAAATAAGTACAGTCTTTATTCGTTGCTGTGGTTTAATAAAACAGGTCGTACGTAAATTTTATAATAATGATACTGCCGCGTTTGTGATAGTGTAGATCTATATGGAGCAGCTTCTAAAGGATTGTTTGCCTCGTAAGTATATAGCCGGGTCGGTAATCCGGCCGCGGGCCGGATCGGATTGTCCTCTCAAACGATCAATTGTGTTCCTCCAATTGTACTTGAAACGCAGTCGAGCGTGATCGCCATTGTTTTTACTCCCCGATTTCCTGCACATAAATAGAAATCTATATCTGTTGCTTTCTTTAAAAATAAGAGAAAAATATTAGCTCATTAATATTTATGAGACTATTCTATTCACCGAATAAGATTTCTTCTTCTACCTAGCGTTATCCCGGCCTTTGGCAGGGTCCGCTTTCCTACTCGCTTTCCTCCACTTTGCACGATCCTGGGCGTCTTCTTTTGTGAGCCTACGTAGTCAGATGGCCTGCGAGAGACGTGACCGAACCAACGAAGGCGACATTCCTGGAGCTTATCCGCTACGTCACGAACTCCGAGGCTGCCACGGATGTACTCGTCACGAATACGATCCGCGCGCGTCACGCCGCACATCCACCCCAACATCTTCATTTCAGTAACGCGAAACTCCTGAATGTGCCTTCCAAGAACTGGCCACGTCTCGGTGCCATATAAAAAGACTGGTCGTATGACGCACTTGTACACTAAGCCCTTTTAATCGAAAGGGTATTCTGCGATGGCAGATGACTCCTATGACCTCTCGCCATTTAGACCAAGCCTAGCTAATTTGGGCCCGGATGTCGTGATCACACATGCGGTACTGATCCTAGGTACTTGAATTTCTTATTTTTTGTGGCAAATTCGTCACTTATCTTAATAGGATCGGGATCCGTACTTCCGCAGGCCATTTATTCGGTCTTTGCGACATTCAGTTTTAGACCGCCGTTCTCTAACGAGCCTTTCCATTGGTTCACCTTATGCTCCAATACCGGTTTGTCCTCGTCTGTTAATTCGATGTCATCTGCATACATGAGCAGCCACGGCGGCGGATCTTGTATTTCCGAGCCTTGGTGTACACCCACTGGTAATAGGGAAGGGTTTTGTGTCGCCAACGGCGGTCCTCACTAGAGAATCCGAGTTGCGGTACATATCTCGGATGATGCTTATATAGACCTGTGGCACGTTCTTCTCCTTCAGTCCCCACCGGATCATCTGACGTGGGATGCAATCTGAAGCCTTTTGCAGGTCAATAAATGCCATGTAAAGTGGTTTTCGTTTGTTCCTGTAAGCTTCGGTCAGAATTCTGAGGGCAAATATCGGTTTGTTTTGTGATATGATGCAGTATCGGATTTTCGGATTGGGCAAAATTGTGTGATCGCGCGCTGAATAGAGATTTATGTCGGCGCGCGCGCTACAATGGGGGTTTTATCAATGCGAGTATAGATATATTGTCGGAGGATATTCATGTTTCCGGCTGTTTACGCAAATCACGCCAATATAAAAACGCAGACGTGGATGTAGGTATGTATACAGCATTGAATACGTCGTGATTGGGCGTCGGCGCGCCGGTGCCGGACCCGTGGCCCGCGACACAATGCGGCCAATCAGACGGGAATGAGTTTCCTCGCCCCTTCTTATCGTAGGTGCTGGCGTCGTGGCTACCGCACTCTAGAGGTAATCCGGTTCAGGACCAATTGTTTAACGCTATTCGGTCTGATTAAAACCCTCTTCACCGCGCTGCTTTTCTTATCAATGGAATGGCATTACAATACCCGTGCTTCAGTTAATCTGTCGTTAACCGATACTGAAATTCGACCGATACTGACCGATATTGAAATTCGCGCAGCCCTGACAGGTTATGAACGGTTATTATATGCAAAATAGTCGCCGATGTTTCGAATGATTCTGTTAAAAACGCTGTTCACTTTCACGCATCGTATGTAAATCACGCCAGGGGCCCATAACCGCCGCCTCCCCGTCCCCGCTCGCGACTCGTTATTGTTTTCAACAAACGCCGTTAAAATGACAAATTAACGTGCGGAAATTCGATTTTAGTACATATTCAGCGTACAACTTCGCGTAATACAAGTAGCTCGCTGCCACTGATGACTCGCCTTATGTATCACGTTCTTTGTGTATAATTCGTGGTGTCGACAGGTGAATCGTGTGCCAAATACAGTGTCAAAGGTGGTGTCAGTGCAGCATGGAAATATACATAATAATGGGAATGGCGATTCTGATCTACACATTTGTCAGTTTGCTGGTGAACAGTGAGTGTTGGAGCAAGAAGGAGCAGCGCTGCAGGTGCGAGGAGTGCAAGAGCCTCTGTCAGAGCTTGACGTTAGCGCCAACCGTGGTGTCTGTGTCCTCTAGGATCGATATCGAGCAGCACTAAAACTGCCCAGCATTGACAGTTCGCAGTTTACTGGGGATAACAATAGATCAGAACTGACGATCCGTGCCATAAATCTGCTTAGAACGGTTTTAGTTGCTGCTATTAAAGTATGATAGCCTAACAGTTATTAAGCTCAATTCTTGTGCCAAATATAGGTTTAGAACTTGCCAGTCTCAAGGCGCAATATTCACTGAATCCTCTGCAAAATGACTAGGGTACTGTGAAAAGTGAATCCATAACCATTGTGGGAAGTGTTGGCGTAGTTTCTCTAGTGATCGTTGGAACCAATGCCCAGTGCGTAACACAACAGTGTATGGTGCCCTCCGGTGCCAAAGTGCGTGTTAGTGAGTGGTAGAGTGTGTGATGGCATAGGGCATGGACCCTTTGGCCCGGCTGATGGAGGGCGCGCCGCTGCCCGGCGTGCTGGGTGCCACGCGCGACGCGCGGCCCCGGGGTGCGCTCGTACACGCGAGTTTGGCCGCTGCGCCCGCACTCGGAGACAAGAAAGGACGCCATCTTACTGGCACCTTCTGTCTCACTGGTGATACCATGGAAGGGATCATACAGTGCCTCGTCTTCCTTAAAGCTTTCTCGGTAAGTAATTTTTTTCTTTCGGAATATATGACAATCCTAAAGAGAGGCGCGCCTAGCTGCCGCACCTGATCTCGGTGACAAGAAAGGCATCTCACGGGCATCTTATGTCTGACTGGTGATACCATGGTAGGGATCATACAATTCATACAGTGCTTCGTCTGCCTCGGCTTTCTCGGGGAGTCAATTTTCTTCCGCAATATTAATCAAATTACCATCCTGATGAGAGGCGGGTCTCCCATACGCCATTTTTCTTACTGAGTGGCAACTCGGTGGAGGGAATTATACAGTGTTCCGTCTATGTTATGGCTTTCTCTGCGAATCTTACGCTTATGTCTTATTGCAATTGGGTAAAGCCGGACTCATATTTGTCCGCCTTGCCGCGGCAGAATGATAACAGTTGCATATAGGTATTACAGCTATATTCACATCATCTATCGGGGTTATGTTATGTCCATTCACTTGTGCGTACTTTTTTATAATAGCTTGATCTGCATAATACTCTTGCTACGAAACGTACATTCATTAATGTTTAAAAGGACTCAGATTTACCTTTACTTAAGTCTCGGTTCTCGTCTGCATATTCTATAAATATTTATTATTTTTACTCTGTCCTAACGAATATCTCAATCTGCGATACTAATGTTTGTGTAGCATAATAGCAAGAACAATACTGATATTTTACATAAACTTAAATCAGTGGAGGTAACTCGACGCAACTTACTATATTAGGAAGTTTTAAGTCCTACAGCCTCCTCATACACTTAAATCACCGGCAAACTTCGACATTCCCCCAATACCTTCCGGAAACAGTGAAATATTGACCTTTTGTTGTTCCTCAGATGAAATTTAACGGACAACATTATTGCAAAATGTTAGACGGCGAGTGTGTCTAGGAAATTCTCGAGTTTTGTTCCAATAGTTGTAGAATTAATGAAGCTTTAGCCAGAAACCCCATGACAGTGATTTAGCCCCTTTCTTATGGGTTTAGTGTTAGTGGTATTTTTTTTTCGATAAAATATATAGAATTATAGAAAAAAACATTTGGAATAGAACAGTGGACGTCACCTACCCCACGAATAAATAGTTGATGCCAAAATGAATGAACCACCCAGGATTTTATGTTATGGAAATGATTACGCTGAGCTGTGCGCATACGCTTTTGTTTTTTATTATTATTACTTATTTAGAACACAATCAGTCGCATAAACAAATTTATATGGAGTACACATGGAGTACCAAACATGGAGGTTCATTAATATAATTTTGATGAATAAACTAAATATTTTAGTCGATACGTTCTTATCAGAACGGTCGTGGTCGTTATGAGACTTATGAGTAGCGAGCAGAGATGTCACTCGCCTCACGATTTCTTGCCATTTCAATCCATTCACACAATTTACCGCGCACAGCAGATTTGATCTGGTCTGTCCATCGCACGGGTGATCTTCCGCGCGGTCGGGGACCCTCCACTCTGCGTACAACAGTCTTGTCTCTCGATGGAGTCGCCGTCTCGCCTCGAGAAGTATCTGGAGAATTTTAGGATGCGAGTTTGTACTAGCGTGTATAGACACTGCTTGATGCCGAGTTCTTGGAGTATGGAAGCATATCCTACTAATATTTAAATACGAAAGTTTAGATGATTGCATGTTTGGATGTTTAGATGTTTGGTTGTTTGTTACTCAAACACGCGTAAACGGCTCAACCGATTTTGATGAATCTTTGCACGAAGATAGTTTATAGCCTGGATTAAAATATATGATTGTTTTTATCCCGGGACCACGCAGACTAAGTCGCAGGCGGAAGCTAGTTTTCTATACGGCTATGAAAATAAGTAATTCATAAAACTCGCAGGTGAAAGTATCTGTAAATGTAGAATAGGTATAAAAGAAATGATGGAAATTAGTAGCCGTCGCTCCTCACTGAGTAGAGGTGCTCAAGCGACGAGCGTGAAACCGCACACGGCGGCGGAACGACCACTATAATTAAGTTAACCTTTTCACCTCCTGCTTGCCTGGTACCCGCAGACAGTTTACCCGACTGCGACGACTCTCAAAGGTCACTCGTCAATCTTAGATAGAAGATCTAAAGACTAGGGTACGATATAACATTTCATGATAGACGTCTAAAGCATTTGTTAGTAAAAGTCCTATCAAAATACTGCCTCGAACTCTGCTTAAGAAAACAAAGCGGAACATCGATTAAGGTTGTGACCGCGAAAGTATGCCGAGTGCTGAATTTAGAAATTCCGTCGAGTTAGCATGAAAAATGTAGGTCTTCGTTTTATTAGTTAGGCTTATGGACTCGGTAGGTAATCCTACATATAATACGGATAAAAGTTTAGTTTGGCATTATGACTTCACCAAGCCCTGCCGCGCCCCCGGCGTCTTCTGAACACGGATACACCCCTGAGAGAATGATTCGATAACTTTCCGAACGCACTCGGGCGATGTTATATTTTCCCTCGGGTTGAAACTTCCGGT
The DNA here is from genome assembly GCA_947049275.1 of Epinotia bilunana. Lineage (NCBI taxonomy): Eukaryota > Metazoa > Arthropoda > Insecta > Lepidoptera > Tortricidae > Epinotia > Epinotia bilunana. The sequence continues at coordinate 23,909,630 of OX346261.1, read as the reverse complement.
GATTATGAACGATTTGGGAACTTTCTAGTACTTAATTCCCTCCGGTGACCATTCTGAGCGCTGTTTCGTATTTAATTTTGTCGCAAAACGTACAAGGAAGGCTAAGTTTTTAATTTAAAAAACTTTTTTACGCGCTCTTTGAAATGAAAGATTTTGTAGAGATTTTTAAGTAAAAGAACCCTAGGGAGTATTCGCTAGCAAAACAATAGAAGTGTTTAGGTAAAGAAATGAGCAAATTTTCCATTTTCCTGGTTGTTTACCCTCAGATCTATCTCCGAAGCAGAAACTTATAAGTACCTTGGTATGTCACAGTCATTGGGAATTGTGGGTGAGGACGTAAAGCGGGCGGTGAAGGAGCGCTTCTTCCGTCGGCTGACAAAAGTACTTAATAGTCTTTTGTCGGGTGGCAACAGAGTGCGCGCCTTTAACGCCTGGGTGATGCCCTTGCTCATTCACTCCTTTGGCATACTAAGGTGGACTCAGACGGAGCTGGATGCACTGCGCATCGCATGCTTCACCCACGCTCGTCTGTTATGAGACTGTATATCTCGCGGAAGTGTGGATGACGCGGCTTTTTAAATGCCAAAGACCTCCACAACCGCGAGGCCATCAGTCTTAGGGATTATTTCCTAAACGAGTGTGGGATGCATCGTGACGTAGTAGGGGTAGACGGAAACTTCACCCCGCTTTCCTTGGCAAACGAGAACTGGCGTTTACTTAAAGTAATGAGCGCCGAACTCCAAGTGTTACTAGAGCTTTATTGAACGCTGCTTAAAAGGTTTTAGAGTTATAAGAGTGCTACTTAAAGCAATTATACTTAAGATGTTAAAGCTTTAACCTGTTTGTAACGCTTAAACCTTTACAAGAGTGCTCGCTGACGCTCATTAACTCTTATTGCTTTTTAGTTTTACTGTGGAGTGTCTTATAAAGCTTAAGGTGTTATATCTACTATAAGGTGCAGGCAGAGACTTTATAACAGAGTTGGTCAAGAGTGTTGTAACACAAGATACTCGTACTAGAAGTGTTGAACAACTCATTTGTAAGTATTGATACTTTTTCTAACGCTTAACCCGTGACGCGTCTTAGACACACACGTGTGCGCCTAACGGACAATAGTAAAGGGCTTATGACACCTACCTGAATTTAGCACCCTAATTAGGGAGCGGAGTTGAGTCATAAGCCCTTTACACATTGTTCTACAGACGACGCGCGTTCGTCGGGTTAAGGTGTTGGGCAGATCCACTTAAAAGTATTATAACACCGTTATATGTTGTAACTCAATAAGCGTTATAGATGACTTAACTGACGCCTCAAGCTTTAATGTAAGTTCCCCATTGTTTTGGTGAACTCTAACCTTGATTAGGTTATTCAATATTTGACATCAAAATACTTCACTATTTATGTTACTCTTGCTATTCTATGTATGCCACTTAATTTAGAAGGAAGAATAGAAAATGATAAAAACTTTAGGTGTCTATTTTATTCTTCATAACTTTTAATAAATTCTGGGCGCGTTCAAATTGAGATGGTATACACTTACCGTAAAATCACAAGGGCAGATTGTTTTCATTTAATGTCACCAACACTTCCAATTTAATTTACTTTCAATTAGTACGACTCCTGTCACATATATTAATACCTACTAACTATCTTCGCCATTTTGTCGGTAGACTATATTTGTCTCATAATTTTATAGTAAAGAAAAGATTAAGATGCTCACTTCAAACTGAGTGAGCGCAAGAGTGTTATAACACTCTCAGCTAACACCTTAAGCGTTACTACGGTGTTTAGAGCGTTGGTCAACCATATGGGTGTCAGATAACACTGCTCTACAGGCTTTCTAACACCTTTACCTGTAAGACGTAGGGCCTCTTTCGTGGTTACAAGGGTGTTAGAGCATGCTCTAATACCTTTTTTACAGGCATTCTTAACACCTTAACACTTGGCTGGAACCGATATAAGAATGATAGAAGGGTTATTTTAACGACGCTAGTGTGCTAGTTGGGTGGCTAAGTTTTGAGGTTTTGTCTGTGCAATTGCGGTTGAAGTTATTATGACGAATAACTACCGGAGGTATATCCTGAAGGACGGTACGGTCGAGATTCGTTGGGCATGCTGCTGTCCCGGGGAGTCACACAGGCATATTATCTCCGGTTGTTGTCATCTTGCTAACGGCGAGTACTTGCACAGACATAACCTTGTAACCAGGATTATTCACCAACAACTTGCTTGCAAGTTCCTTACTATAAGTACACACTTGCGTTAGTTTCGAAAATGGTCGTGCTACGCTCTATTGGGATCGACAGGACTATTCTTGCCAATAGGCCTGATATCGTGCTGACAGATCGATCGAAACGCCAGGCAATGCTCGTCGCCATCACCATCCCCTATGATGAGAACCTCGTGAAGCCCGAGAAGGACAAAGCCATCAAGTACATTGACCTGGCTCACGAGGTAACCGCCATTTGGGATGTTGATTCGACGATCATTCTCCCGATAGTCGTTTCTGCGAACGGTCTCATAGCGATGAGTCTCAACCAACACCTCAAGAGACTCTCGCTAGATGGCTGGATATAGGATCAAATACAGAAGTTGGTACTCCTGGACAATGCGCCGGATAGTCAGGGGGTTCCTCTCTCTGCCGCCCTGACCATCGGCAGCTTAGGCCCCGCCTCGCTGCCGGCGGCACCCTAGTTAGGTTTTTATAATGATTTTATGTTTTGTATGTAATTTTTATATTTTCCTTTTATACAGGGTGTACCAAAAATAGGGCGTGGACCGATCAAGGGCATAACAGGCATCGTGTTCTGATAAGAAAAAACTCTTATCAGAACACGATACTATGCCCTTGATCGGTTCACACCCCATTTTTGGTACATTCTGTATAATTATTGTAAAAACCTAGCCTAAGAAGAAATATGAATAAAGAGAATAATAATAATATCTTAAATCTAAGGTTAAAAATCGGCCAAGTGCGTGTCGGGCCACGCACAGTGTAGGGTTCCGTAGTTTCCTGTCTGTCTTAGTTACATCGACGCGCGCGCTCCAATTAAATGGTGCGGTTGCGTCGGCATTATTTTGGAGGAAAATTTGCCTTTGTAAGTACATTTTAAGTTGGTCGACTATTGCTCGGTAACTAGTTATGCCTCCTTAGCCGTGATAGTTTTTCTTTTAAATTGATTATATGTACTACTGCTACAATTTTTTTTACACCCCCAGTAGCCATTTAGCCGGTATGGACACACGACTCGAACAAAAGTTAGGGCTTTAAAGCCATAATAAAACTAAGACGTATAAATAAATAAATAAATATTAGGGGACAATCTTACACAAATCGAGCTAGCCCCATAGTAAGCTCACAGTGTTACGAGTAACGACGATATATTTAATAGATATAAATACTTAAATACATAGAAAACATCCAAGACTCAGAAACAAATAACCATGCTCATCACACAAATATTTGCCCTTACAGGGATTCGAACCCAGGACCTTCAGCTTCGCAGGCAGCGTCACTACCCATTAGGCTAACCGGTCGTCGGACTAATAAAGTAAATAGTAATAAAACTACCAAAAGTCTAATTGAAACTAGATCAGCTTTCCGAGGCGCTTCGCTTCAGTCGTAAAATAAGCCGTTAAACATCTTTTTTTAATCATAATCATAATAATCATAATCATAATCCATTTATTGGCACTACATATTACATGTCAGAGGTACATTTACATTGTTATAGAATATTTATTACACTACAAGGATTGTTTATAAGTATTACATGTCAGCGAACATGTTAATTAATTGTAATGTAGAGTACATTAGCAATATATATACTCGTATATATATATTTTTAATACACAACACTGGGACTAGGACAAAACAATTCCTTGTGGTCATAAAACGCCTGCTCGATTAGCCATTTTTTAAGTCTAATCAGTAATAAGTAATCTAATCAGCCTTTAATCGCCGTCGTCAGCCGAAATTTATAGTCGTCAATCTTATGAACAGATCCTTTAGTTTAAGCGCATTCTCCAGAAGCGGCCGTTATCTTGTAGGTACTGTTTATCGCAGCCGCTGACTTGAAGTTTCGCGCAGGTTTCGTATGTCGTGTTTTACACAGTTTAAAATTTCTATTTATTTAAAGCTGAATTATGAATATTTTAGTGTTAGTAAGTTGGGTAGGGTATTGCATTGTGAAATGTAATGTTTCAGATTGGCTAGGACTAAATATTGGATTACCCATGTTAACCGACTTTGGAGGTAATAATACAGAACACGGTTGAAGGGCTGTCTCCAAAACCTTTTTGCGAACCAATATTTCCAGATAGCATTAACTGCGAATCAACATCATACATAGTTTTACAAAACTAAAGTTCAACTTTGCAAAAGACGCGTTGGGTACTAGAAGCTGTCTCAAAACAATAAAATATTTTGGGCGGCAGTATTTTTATGTCATATTATTTTTTCTACATGAGCGGGTGCTTTTCTCTCCGCTGAATATTTTACATCTCCGCTATCTCCAAGATTCCCTTGTACATATTTTACGATTAGACTCGTCTACCATATTGAAATTATTAAACCGTTTTCCACGTCTTCTACCTATATTGCGCGAGGTTATTAACCATTACCTAAATTAAAATATATTGGAGAAAATTGATAACGACCGTAGATCGTGTCTCTTTTAGGATTCTGTAGTCAACAAGGACGCCATGTTCGTCTGGCCGTCCGTTTTCGGCTTAGCTCAGTAACCATTACTACTAGAAAACTGTAATTCGGCATGGGTATATAATTTAATCACGCCAACAAAGAATAAAATATTTTTTTAGGGTAGGTACCTCCCCTTCACCTAAAGTGGGGACGTAATCCATAGTGTGCGGTATTGTTGGATAGCTTGTTCAAAAATATTATGGGTTTCTTAAAACGATCTTTCAAATTAGTGATTCGTTTGCGAGACATTTTGGCTTTAAAGCATCATGTGTCGTCATTTAATTGGAGCGCGCGTGTCGATGTAACCAAGACAGACAGGCAACTACGGAACCCTACACTGTGCGTGGCCCGACACGCACTTGGCCGATTTTTATTTAATACACCCCCTCATAAAACGCGAAAAAGATACTAAATAGCCATTTACAGGACATAATGGTTGGTTTTTGATTAAAATTTCGTGGTCCGAAATGATTTATGATTTTATTAGATTTCTGTCAAGTTTTTCCTGTTTATTAAATATTTATGTATTATGCTTAGGATATGTTTGACTTTCAGGTTAATAACGTTTCAATTGCTAGTCTTTCTGTTGATTTGAAATAACATGTATTTGACACGTTGATATTGAACTACGATATATATTGATAGTTATTTTAACGTAAGTAAGAACAAAATTGTTCATGATAACCTAACATGTTCGTATTTAAGTGAGTATTGGATAAAATGTTAAATCGATTTATATTTTCGCCTGCTTAAGGAATAGCGCTGAAGGAACAGCGCTTTAGTAAATAGTGAGGATATTCGACGGAGATGCGCGTGGAACAATGGTGTCGCAGATATTATAACGGCCTATTCCTATTTATATTCACTCCGGCGAGATTTTAATGGACTCCCGCCAAATCGGTGTTTTGGGAGTTCTTACTTAGGATATGAATAAAACATGCACCTACAGAGGGGGATGAATTTTATACTATTTAAGAAATCCATAAACAATGAGGTGTATTTTTAGGCGGCGTATCGATTAGTTAGATTAATTGAAAGCGAAATAAATTCTCCGTACACACTGCATATAAGGTTCTTAATGAGTTTCGAGTATGTGAGCGTAGGAACAAGTGTAATTTAACAAACGAGTTGAAAAAGAGAAAATAACAGCACTTAGATAAGTTTCACTGAACTGTCTAGACCTATTGTTAAACAAGGTGAACAATGGCGTGCACAATTTTTGCTAAGTATCATTTACACGGCGTCCATAATGTTCTCCAGAAGGTGAGCTTATCTCAGAGATTTATTCAAGGTCGCGGCGGGCGCTATCGTTTCATTGACACCCTTGTTATTTATGTGGTCCTGGTAGCTCGCCGCAACACGACGCCCACACAAAGACTTGCAAGCCTTTTATGGGCTGAGCTAGAAGCGAGCCCTTCGGTGATCTAGCGTTTATTTCGATTTGTGGTCTACACCTCTATTACCAAGGATGGATGGGCGATCGAGAACTATCAATTGAAACCTGCTACAAAGAAATTCCAATGTAATTTGTTCGTTTTATATTTCAGTTCAAGGGACCGACTGATGGTTGAAACGAATAGGTATAGGTAAGGTTATTTGAAAAGAAAATTCAAATATCGCCAATTTTTCGATTCGACTTAAGCATTTCTGATTGATCGTTCATTTAGTTATCATTTGTAGATTGATTGCTTCTTTATAGTTCCAAATACGTTCCAAATTCGACTTTGATTAATTCATATCCTCTTTTACGAAACAGTACTTATGTAGTACTTAAGTAAATATGCTATCAGAAGGTTTGTATGGCGTAGAGTGTATTTATACATAGTCCTGCAAATTAATCTGACATTTGAATTCCTGTTAAAAATGAAAGTCCTGTTAATCCGCTTGTAAGCCAGCTTCGTAACGTATTATTCTACAGGGGCCGTAGACAAGGTTACAATCGACAAGCGCTAACGCCAATAGAAAATAATAACATGTAGGCGAATGACAGATGCCGACGAAACACTTTTCGTTAACATCTGTCATTCCCATACATTTGATTCGTTTTCTATTGGAGTTAGCGCTTATCGATTGTAACCTTGTCTAGGCCCCCAGAGCTTGTATTAAAGTTAATCTGAACCTCGTGACTAAGTAGACGACGGTTGGCGTGCCAAGACGAAATTACTTCATAGACATACATTTAATTACAACACTAACGAACTCTGTCAGAAATTCTCAGGTCATTACTTACTTAACTAAAAAACAGCCGGCGATATCTAGTCTATTGTGCCAAGTTATTCGCGAAACCTACATTTAAAGGCAGGCCCTTTTGACACGGCGACAGAATTCAGAAGTATTACTAAAGGCAGCTTCGTAGTCCTTTTGTGAATATCAATGCGTCATGCGAAGAAATATTCGTGTTATTCAGAGCACTTGTTGTGTAAGAATAGCCAATGGTTATGCATGCAAATTTGCCTGTAAACTAAGACAGTAAGTAAATTAGTTGATGTTAGTGAACACGATTACAGCTTAGAACACACGGTTCGGACAATGTGTGTTGTTCAAATAATTACAATTCATCAGTTCGTATTTACATTTTTTTTTTAAAACCGCTTGGTGCAAATTCATTCATTACATCTAATGTTCCAAAATCGTTTAAATCAGTTTTGTATTCTCTGCGGTAGTTAGAACTAATAGTTATGCGCGACAATACATACAACAAAACCTATTCAAATTGCATTCATTTCTGTAAAAGATCTGTTATATTCTAACTGGTAACGTAAATCCAAACGAATTTTAAAATGAGCTATTGTTGATTTATTGTAAGACCGAGGGTTCTATAATTAAGCTGGAATAAAAGCCGTTATTGCGAAATTGAGGATATTGTGGTAGAAATATAAATAAACGTCATTCTGTCGCCATTTCCGGCGATTGATTCCATTTGCCGTGTTTGTGTTTACAAACACCCGTTGTTTCTGCCGATGGGGACATTCCTGGCTGGAGGACTGTCGACCTTATTACCTGAAGCGAGGAGAGCAAAATAGTTTCTCCGAAATAGATATTATGTAAGTATAATATTGACTGTTTTCTTCCCATTACGTAACTCTTCTTGAGTAAATTGCACACATGTCCCATATTTTACTAAATTAGAACATTGACAGACTTTTAAAGTCCGCCATACGTTTCTGGGGGTCCATATTGGCTCATATAAACTTGATGTGGCGATTTTTTCTAGTAATACCGCTTTTAAATCATAATCATGACTACGTTTTTTTTTCTTCCTACCTTTTATTTTCCTAAATTTCTGTAACTATCATCGGAACTCATAACGAACAGCTTTCATAAAATTTTGCTCCCGCTTCTGTCTTCTAACCTATCCGCGATCCGAGTCGGTTTTGCCACTAATCCCGGTTGCCTATTCCCTAAATCTACTTGAACTTATACACCACTATCTCGGCATTAGTTGACGTCAGCTCAGAGAAAAGTGTATTTGATGTTTTATGCTTATTAAAAAAAAGAATAAAATAGTGGTTGTTCTTAATTAATACAAAATTTAGCAATAACTACTAGTCCGATATAACCGATAACCGAGCGAGCGAAGCGAGCGAAGCGTCTTATGTTTCAGCTTGGACGAAAAATCGTTTTTCCTCATGTCCGGATGTTTGGATTTCCCCCTGTTCTCGCCTAGACCTGACATTTCTCAACCGATTCTCATGAAATATTTTAAGTAGGTTCGGTAAGTATACAGGTTTTTTTGTCTAGTAATTTTTTTGAAATTTTAAAAAATGGCAGAGATATGGGTTGAAAACGTAAAAAATTACAAGGTAGGGGTCAGCGTTGACTATTGACTTGGTACAAATTTTATGTTCCGTCCACTGTATCTTGAACTCATAATGATGGTTTCCTATGTTCGAATTTCAAGTAAATAATCCCTAATACAACAAATAAATTTTCGTTCCTTTTTAAATTTCGAATATCTCAAAACTTTGGAATGTTTACATTATTTAGATTTATTCTGGTAAATGATTTTGGCTTTTCTAGAAGGACTTTGGTGCTTACTGGTTGGAATATTTAAAATATTCTGGGAACAGAGGTAATACGTAATTTGGTTAATTATCTGCTTAACAAAATGAATTTCATTGCAAAACGAGGGAAACTTGGTCAATTTTCAAACGTTTTCCGCCAACCCCAGCAACAATGTTTCGGGATGGCTGTTGCAGCGGTAATTTACGGTACGTCTCGTGGCATTGATTTTGATAATTTTGATGTGGATGGTTTACGAGACCTATTAGGTCATGTCTATTAAAGATGCAGGGCACGAATGGACATGAACAGCTATGTTCCGACAATTTATTATCTCCCATTGATATCTTAGGCAAGGTATTCAATGTAGAAAAATGTGATTTAGCGGATGTAATTACCAAATCCGATGGAGATGGTACATTACAGAATGAGGCTTTGATGGCCTTACGAGAGGCCTTTACCGACGCAGATGGAGGTGGTTTTACGTTTACCACTCAAGGGATCAAGGTGGGTGTCTGGAAACGGGACGGGGAGTATTTTCTCTTCGATTCACATTCTTTGAATGCAAATCACCGGTACCAGTCAGGTGCCGCATATTTGTATAAAACCGCGTCAGTTGAACAGCTCGCTACCTTGCTGTGCAGTATTTACAGCACCAGTGTAGATCCTAACTGGCTTCAAATGGTCAGAGTTTTTGGAGACGCAAGGTATAGTGCGGTACCTGTACCGCACCATACCTTGCGTCTCCAAAAACTCATTTGTCCTGACAAATGAGGCTATTTTGATGTCGCTTGCACAATCACGTAGGAGGCAGCGACCCCTTCCTGGGGCATTTCCCTCACCATTACTTCCACCAGTTGTAATATCTTCGCCGGTCCGTTTCTGCTTGGCCCCAAATCCATCTTTCGTGTGTTCGGATGTCCGAATGTCTCACAGTTCTCGCCTACAGGCTGCAGTTCTCCACCGATTTTCGAGAAATATGTAAGCAGGTTCAATAATTTATAGGTACAATTATTTCTTTTTGTCACATCAGTTTTCGTTTTTTTTTCAAATGGCCACGATTTTCATACATTATTGTAACAAAATCGGACTTAATCGCGTTCAAAAGGTGTTTATTTAATTACCTCGATATTTCGACGTTTTCTTGATAATGGCCACGATTTCAATTCAACCCCCATGGGTTAAAAAGGTATAAAATTACTAATTTCAACCGTTTTGAAACAAACCCGCGAGGTCTACAGCTCACAGAGCCGCTAGTATGTATAGAAATAATTATGATATTAAACTATATTGATAAAAATCGTTATGATATAAAAGTATATCATAACGATTTTTTAAAATTTTCATTTATTCCATTACTAGCAACATCGTTTCATCATATCACCTTTATGCCGACGATCTTCAAATTTACTCTCAAGGACCTATTACTGATTTACCTCATGTTATCCACTCGATGACTAAGGACTTGGAGAGTATTTCTACCTGAAGTGAACGTTTTGGGCTTAAGGTAAATCCTGCTAAAACCCAGGTCATAATCGTAGGCAGTCCGAAGCTCATTCCTAGGGTTGATTTTATTAACTTACCAGCCGTAATGTTCATTGGTATTCAAATTCCATATTCGCACCAGGTAAGGAACCTTGGTATCATAATGGATCGCACATTATCTTGGGTACCCCAAGTGAGCGAGGTCAGCAGGAGGATGTTTGCTTCGATCGGTTCTCTTCGTCGACTTCGTAACTTATTGCCACTCGCCACTAAAATTGCGCTAGCTCAATCTCTCCTTCTTCCCATCCTAGATTATGCTGATGTGTGCTATCTGGACCTTACTGAGGACCAACTTAACAAACTTGAGCGCCTTCAAAATCTGTCTCTTAGGTTCATATTTGGTTTGCGCAAGTATGACCACGTTTCCTCCTTTCGTTCTCAGCTCAAGTGGCTTCCGATTCGTCTCCGTCGTGATTCTCACATTCTTGCGTTACTCTACAGCATACTTTTTGCTACCTCTACTCCTCAATATCTCAAAGAGCGTTTTAATCGTCTCACTTCCATCAGATCTTCCCAAAAACATCTTCTCGCCCCACCAACTTCATCTACCAAATTTTATAATAGCTCATTTACCTTTCGGGCTGTTCGGTTGTGGAATGCTTTGCCGTTACATATAAGGTGTGCAAAATCTCTTCCTATTTTCAAAAATCTCTTGAAACAATATTACCTGTCTCTCCCTTAAGTTGCCTTCTATGTATTGTATGTATGTATCTATGTATGATTGTATATATGTCTGCGTATTTTTTTAATTTATTAGGTATGTATTTTAATGTGTCCTGTTTAGTCATATTTTAAGTTTCCTGTTTACTAATATTTGAAAGAATGATGTGTTAGTATGCTCTTCTTGATGAGTTCCTGCACTACCTATTTAAAATTCTAATTTAAATGTTTCCTGCTATACAAAGGTTGTCTGGAAGAGATCGCTTTAAAGCGATAAGACCGCCTGTTGTTACCATTATTTATTAAGCAATTATTATTTTTTGTAAAATGTTTCTCTCCTGTTATGGTGCAATAAAGAGTATTTATTATTATTATTATTATTATTATAAACATAGATTACTATCTATGTTTATAATAATAATAATAATAATAACTTAATAACACTTTGTAACAGAGATACTTATATTGAATAACATTATGAATATAAACAATTCGGAGTTACGATAGTTATTAGCACAAATAATTTTGATTAGTGATCATTATGAGATAAAATTGTATGAGATGTTTTTTCGGTAATCCAATTATCGAAGTTGCAATTTTATATAAACTTTGACGCACCCGTTTCTGGGTTGATAAGTATCATTACTATTACGAATTATAACAACGAGTTGCATGGCGAACACAGACAGACTGACTTCATTTATTCTAGTATAAACATAAACACAAGATCAGAACCCCTCTGGAGTATTTAAGTATTTCATACATAACACCCCCACTAAATATGAAAATACTACAATTAAATCCATATAAAATTACCTATTTAACTGAACACGAAGCACGCCTAACTTCTGCATTAAGTAGTAATGCTTGCTACTGTTTAAGCTCTTGGATAAAATATCAGCGGGCATTTATTTTGTCTCATACGGCCGAATTCATAAACATACTACAAGCCTGTTTTAACTAAAATGGCTTTAAAATTCATTTGTCCTTATCTGTCACTTTGACATTTGTGTTCGTAAGAAAGAGAAAAAGCAGATTTTATTTAGCAGAGGCATTTTAAGTTTTATGAATAAGGGGGTAAATATTTAAGATCTGCATTTTTTTCACTAATACAATCCCGACAAAAGAATAATCGCATATCAATATGTTTGGTGCGCTTGCTGAAAACATCATTTAATAACAATTTGATTGCAACTTGGTTGTCATTGAATACATTTACAGTATATGTTACATTTATAATTTGATTCAATAAATTCCGTAAATTTATAGCCTCTACAAGCCCCAGTTATTCCCATCAGTTTAGCTTCTGTTGAGCTTAAGGCGACTGTCCTCTAATTCTTGGTTTCCCAAGAAGTAGCTCCCCCGGACATTACAAAACTTAAACCGGTGTTTGATCGCCTGTCAATAGCATTATTGCCCTAATCAGCATCAACAAACCCCACAATCTGGGAATTGCCCGTTTTAGGGAACATAAGACCTATTTCTTTTGTTTTCTTTAAGTACCTGAGAACCCTCTTAGCATACAACCATGTCTCATGACTAAAGTTATTAAATTGGCTTAAGTATCTAACGGCAAAAGCCAGGTCAGGCCGAGTCAGTACAGCCAAATACATTAAGCTACCAACCAGCTGTTGATAAGGAAATTGTTTAGTACAATTATTATCAGTAGCATTAACGTTTAACTTAGCCTCTAACGGTGTATCAGCAGTTTTACAATCCACCATTTGAAACCTGTCGAGCAACTGGTTAATGTAATTTTCCTGAATTAATTTAATCACTCCATTATCTTTATCTACATTTACAGTCCAGTCCAGTCATACCAATACATTGCTTTACTCGCCCAAATCGTTTATCTTAAACTGGGAAGCGAACACACTTTTTAAATTGTCAGTTTCATTCATTCAAAAAATCGTCAACATACAATGCAATGATTGTTTTCAAGTTATTCTTATTTCTGATATAAAGACAAGGTTCCAATTTAGATCTCTCATAGCCCATGCCAATAAGACAATCATCCACCTTCCTATACAAGGCTCTTGAGGATTGCTTCAGCCCATTAATGGCGCGGTTCAATTTCAATAGTTAATCACTTTGGGCATTTGGAAAACCTTCTGGTATGTGCATGTAAAGCGTCTCCTCAAGATCCCCATTCAAGAAAGCTGTTATTACATCAAGATGGGTTATGTCTAAACCAAGTTGAACTTACAATGCAAACAACATCCTCAATGTTGTATGTCTAACTACTGGCGAAAAAGTGTCTGAATAGTCCATACCTTGTTTCTGCATGTAGCCTTTTACTATCAACCTTGCACTAAACCGAACATTATTGTCACTGACATATTTCTTCTTCAACACCCACTTACACCCTCACTATCGTCCCACTTGGAATGTCCACAAGCTCCCACGCACTATTTTGACACTGAAATTCTTCAGCCATTACCTTAAGCCACTGATCCTCCGCTTCTTGGTCCGCTTAGTGCCTCCTTCATTGTGAAACCGCTGTTATCATCTGGAACCTCTACCTCTTGACACTTATTAGCAAAACCATACCAATCTGGAGCTTTCCTTATTCGGGTTGACCTTCTTGGTTCTTAAGGTTTAGTGGTGTCATCTGCATCCTCATATTCACTACTACTGGGAATAAAAGACTCGTCAGTTTCGGTCATGGTCTTATCTGACATGTTCTCTGTCAAGGTCTCATCTCCATCTGTAGGTTCCCCCACTGAACCTGAGCTCTCTTCAGAAACAATATCTTCACCTGTCTCTTCAGGTTCTGTTGGTTCTGTAGACTTATAAGTTATAGGCATCACAACTTGACTTTTGACATCTTCCGTTATAATCACATCTCTACTGGTTGTGATGGACTTAGTTTCAGGGTTGTAAACGCGATATCCCTTGATACCATCAGGATAACCAACAAGGATGTGTTTCACTGCTTTTTTGTCCCACTTTAGACGCTTTTCTTTAGCTATGTGTACGATTACAGGACTGCCAAATATTCTAATGTTACTTAGACCAGGCTTGACTGTCCATATTACATATGGTGTCTTGTTATCCAGTCCAACTGCAACAGTACGATTCTGTAGGTAAACTGCAGTGTAGGTACTTTCAGCCCAGCACTCTTTTTCTAGTTTAGCCTCGAACAACATGCATCTGGCCTTTTCAACAATGGTGCTATTTCTTCGCTCGCAAAATCCATTTTGTTCGGGTGAATAAGCATTTCTTGTTTGACAATGAATGCCATGTTGCTTTAAGAACAAATCGAATTCTCTGTTGCAGAATTCTTTGCCTTGATCGGTACGGATACACTTGATTTTCTTGTTTGTTTGATTCTCCGGCATTTAGGCTTCACTTTTAAATCACAAAAATATATAAAAGTCATTCTACTATGGTCATCAATCATCAGTAGGAAATAAGTAGAACCCCCGAATGGATGGAGTTTCCATTGGCCCACAAATATCCATATGTACTAGCTGCAGGACTTCTTCGCGCCCTAGTACCAACATAACTAAAGGACAGCCTGCTCTGCTTGTCTTCACAGCAAACTGTACATGATGCCTTACGTAAATCTGCTCTGCGTTTTCCTGGAGTTCCAAGCCAGTGTCAGCACTTTTAACTTGTAAACACCGTTGTCCAACGTAGCCTCTGCGACAACCTCGTCGCATTAGTTGACAATAGAGCATTCAGTGGATGTGAACATCACTTTATTGCCATTTCTGATGAGTTCACTTACTGACAGCAAGTTCGTTGTCAACTCCGGGACACCACAAGCATCTTTAGAATGGAATAGAATAGAATAGAAAACATTTATTCGTGACAACACAACACAAAATGAAAAAGTAATAAAAATTACGAACTATCATTAAAGAAAAAAAGAAGGTAATGCCTGCGTGCAAACAAAAAGTTCGTATTTTAGCTAACGTAAGGCTTTTTCGAAGGCCATAGTTTCGTTCAAATGATTGCATTGTTAAAGTAAACTACTGTTTTGTATAAATAAACTCTTATTCTAGACCACACCATTGCTATAATTCTATTTATATAAACCGTTATTTAAAACAACCAGGTTTTCGTCGGAGTGTTGCAAAAATACGCGTCAGAGCTATCTTTCAGGTAGAATATTTCCATTTTAAACTTTCAAAAATGTATCGATATTTGCTTTTTACAATGGAATATATAGTCTTTTAGTACATACCAATCGCACTAGTTCTAAAATATTGGTTATTTCTATTAAAAAATAGCACTACATAATGTCTAATTCGGTTAGTTTAAACATTTTTTTATTCACGTATTTGATGATGTTTTGGAAATCAAACATTTTATTATAAAACTACAGGACTTGTTTAATATTACGTGATTTTTTTTACGCTTTTGGGTGACCCAGTTAATTTAGCCCATTTTTTAAAAACCACTATATAGCCGCGAGCGAAAACGTTGTTCAATTCATTACGCGCCGGGCCTTCCCAAAGAACGGACGTATCGCTCTCGTCGCTGCCCAAAGGTCGGTGACCGAGCGTAACCGACACGCGCCTGACTAGCTGTAGTGCGTCCGCTACTGATTGATACTTGGTAAGTAATTTTACATGTTAAGTAAGTTTATTTATTTCATTGTTTCACAAAGTACTAAAGTGATATAATTTTTTATAGAAATGGGTAATAAACGAATATTATTTGGGATGAAAAAATCCAATAATACTACGTACGGCCAGACAAGTTAAAAGTTAAGTCACCAATATTATTCATATTATATGTTTACACCGCACTTGCCTAGGGGTTATGTAACGATTGTATGAAATATTTTCGAGTTAGTAATCGTTTTATAAAATTCGTCATCATCATCATCTTAGCCTGCGGCGCGCGCCGCGCCCAAACCTTTACACATAGAAAGCTGAAATTTGGCATAGAGGTTTCTTTTATGATTTGTACAAGGGGTAAGGCTAAATTTATAGGGGATGAGAAGGGGGGTGGAATTCTGAATTTAAAAAACTTTGTTTTTTAAACTTACGATCATATAACTAGGAATATACTCTTCAAAAGATATAAAAGAACATATCATGTTTCACTGTTTTAAAAAAATCCACCCATAGAATGCTGAAAAAGGGGTTGGAAGTTTAAGTAGGAAAACGTTATATTTAACCTACGGTTATGAAACTTAGAAAATGTACTTTTCAAGGGAAATCAATGTTTTTGGTAATTACTTTTTGTGGTAAAGATGAACTTTTTTTTTCAGACAAAAAAAATGAGAAAAACCGTCGAATATGGGTGAGGACCAAATTCTTCGCCAGGAGTGGACGCCTTTCGGCTGATATGATGATGATGATGATATGTGATACTGCAAAAACAAAGGATATTGCACAAGACAATAAAGGAACTCCAAAAAGAGCTCTTTTGGAATATATGTTGCCATATGTAATGCCAGTTCGGTGTGGACAGAAGAAGATTTCCAGCTATAAGACTGCAAAAATGAATAAAGATGACTGGTTTTGGAAGGAGAAGATGGAGCCAAAATTAATATTGAAAGAAATGAAATGGTTGATGGGAGGAAAGTAGGTCAATGTCAATTAGGGACATACTTACCTAGGAGAAACTTAAAATATAGATAGATTCAATTATTTATTTTAGAAAATAACATGATTATTTTATTTTACATCAAAAATAAAATACATTCACTAAAAGATCGTCTATAGGTATAATAATATGAACATTTTAAACTACACGAGTGGCTCGGATTTACTCGGACCAATATTCGTACGGCTTGTGTTTGTAATTTAAACACTGTCAGAGTCAGTCGAGTCTCCATACAAAACTATACCGTATGACATACGAAAATAAGTGCGTCATCATCATCCCCTAGCGTTATTCCCGGTTGTGCCCTAAAGGAGCTCAGGCTCCGCTTTGACACCTAATCCCAAGATTTGGCATAGGCACTAGTTTTATGGTAAGTAAATAAGTGCGTAAGTTTAATAAAATAAAAATATTTAAAACTTCAACTAAAACTGATTTTTATTTCCTACCTCACTATAAAGTGAAAGTATAACAATGATCAAGAAGGGTCGGTCCAACAGCACGGCAGCACTCGAACCGCACGCACACAGTAAACATCGTAGTGTGGGTTGCTAATCATAGCCGCTCGCAGGCGATCGCGACTTTGTCGAGTTGTAACGAAATGTTTGCACGCTCTTAAATCAGCAAAAAAATTAATGTTGACTTAAAATTCTGACATAGCAGTTTTTGTAATTATTTTACAATCTCCTGAGCACAACACTTTCATTTTCTGGTTGTTTGCAACAATAATCTCCATCTCTGAATGATATGATGCGTTTTCAATCCATTGCTCGTTACAAATCAGATGATCCGACGCCCCGCTGTCGATATAAAACTCATTTCGGTTGAAATCTCCACTTAAGAAAACAGCACTAAACGCATGTTTGTTTTCGCGTACTTTTAGCATTATTTTCGCTGTAAGTGCACTGATTTTTATAATGACCGGTCTGTTTTCATTTATAGCACTTGACATGAGCTTTAGATCCGCCATCTTTTTTCATCGCACCACTTCCGCTGGCCATAGACTGAATATTTTTATTTCGATGTTGCCACTTCTGCGTACTAGCGAACGCGCCCGAAACTTCACGATTTTGGCCGACATCCGATTCCAGGTCTAACAATTTAGTTTTAATGGCGGCCGTCGTTATGGGTATGCCGGAATGTTCAATCGCCATTATCACAGGAGAGTATTTAATTGTTAGTCCTGCTAACAATAAGCATCCGATCCATTTATCACTAATGTTGAATCCGGTCCCACTCAATTTTTGACCCATCTCGACTAATTGAGTGACGTACGAACTACGAAGTCATGGATTTGCTTTTTTCTAGACGTATTGATATCAAATTGCGTAAGAGACTTATTCTTCTCGAAAATCCTGCATCATTAAATAATGCCCTTAGCTTATCCCAAAGTTCTTTTGTTGTCACATTCTTTATATGCAAGTAGAGTGCGGGGTCGATCGTCATAATCAGCTAGGCTTTGGTCTTTGCATCATCAGCAACTTCTATTGTCTTGGCGGCATCTGGTTTAATGCAATGCAGCATCCCCTCCAACACAAGAAAATTTTCCGCAGCAAAAGTTCACTCGCTGCAATTTTCACGCCCCTTTAACTAAATAGTTCGAAGCCATTATCGTTTTCTGCTGCACTGCTACGACAATAAAATGGCCCTAATTATATTTAAATGGAACGGCTCCATATGCTGGGTAGCATTGCTATTGAATTAAAACAACGATTTGCATGAAAAACACAGACAGACTGAATTCATTTATTCTCCATAAACGATGTCCCAGGGACATTTATTGATCTTCGCTTTAGTTTGCGTTAGCAATTAACCAACTGAAGTTTGAATTAAACAAACAGAGATGATGGCAAAAGACCTGATGGAGTGTCTCTGGTTCCGTGAAGTTTGGGACGGATGCTTGTGTGGGACGCTACCTATGTAGACACTGGCACCGTCCCACCTCCAACGGACTACTTCTAAAGCGGAAAATGCCGAAAATCTGAAACGCATTAAATATAGAGGCATCGGCAGAGAGTACAACTGTACTATTTGGCGTCGAGACCCTCGGTCCGTGGGGTCCCAGTGCGCAAAAGTTATTTGCGGAAATCGCGAAACGTCTGGTTGACGTAACAGGTGACCGAAGAGCAGGCGGCTTTCTCGCGCAACGCATCAGCATTGCAATTCAGCAAGGAAATGCCGCCAGCATCCTCGGTACAATGCCTCGAGGGCCTTTTTTAGATTTAACTTAGTTTTAATTTAATTTAGTTAATGTTAGTTATCATTTTGGATATAGGTACTTTACAAAATAAATTGTTTCCGTGAGCTCAATTAAAACGGGTACACTTTGTATCAAGTTTCCCTAAATTCATTGCTCTTAAGTGTAGTTATGGAACGGCATAAATCTTGGCTCCGGCTATACGAAACTCTGAGTACCAGGGCAACATAACCGAAGGACAGCAAATAATTCGAGGGCGTTACTTGAAATCAAATTACTCGCCCCACGCCCCTCGTCGGGGAAAATATTTGCGGCTCTGCGGGCGACAGTTTGATTCGTATTGATTCGCTCATCACCGAGGCCTTCGCACGGGAACAACTGAACCGGGCGTTGGCACTGGGTCACTGTGTTGCTTGCACATTCAGCTGCGAGTTTTGTCCATTTATTCTAAGTGTATGAATGCAAATCGGTAAACTCCTGTCTACGACATTTGAATCAAAGCGTAAGACTGTACTTACTGTAATATTTGTGTGTGTGTGTGTGTGTGTGTGTGTGTGTGTGTGTACGGTATGTCTTTTACTGGATAGACTAGCGTGCACAAAAATATCTTGATAAAGACTATCGTCATTGATAGTGTCAATATTAGATATTGAGCGTGATATTTACTAGCTTAGAATTTTCTGTTGCTGTTGCACATGATCCAGATTTTGTTGTAATAATTAAGGTATAGACTGACCAGACAATCGTGACAGACGGACAAAAAAATCTATAGCGTGAGAAAGAAAAGGTCTCCACTCCTCTTGTAGTTTTTACTGTACATTAACAACCCAAACAAATTATGTTTCATTCAGGTAAAATTAAAGTCGGAAAATTGACCCGGGCTATGATTTTATTGATGAAAGCAGTTGTCTGAATCGGTCGTTCCAAACCTAGACTCGAGGTTGCTGTTGTTTTAGTAGTCCTAGGGCTCCCCGGAGATAAAAAGGACCTTTATAAGCGCGCCTCGCTTTCCTGTCCTAGACGACGCTATTTGGCCTCGCTCCAGCTCAGTCCGACTGCTCGCAGCTCTCTCGAGGATAATGTTCGCTATGTATTAATAAAAGTATATAGTTTGATATATCGACGTATTGGATTTCAGATAGATAAAGAGTTGGAACTGAACCCGAGAACGCCATATGTCAGTGTTACCTGCTTACGAGTCCAATACGTCTCAAAGATGTATCGCAACATCATTCGGAAACGTGAAGCGAGGTGATCCGCCTACAGTCGTCGTATACGCGGTATCATGCGAAGCCGTTAAGTGACGGTTACAGTTAAAGCTGTGCATTGGAAATTATCGCGTGCTTTGAAACGCCGTTCTGACTAGATTAAGAAACAATAAGGTCTGATTTTCAGATATATGATTCTTGACTTTTATTATCGATACATGATTGCTTAAAATTTCCTGGATAGAAAAAAAAACCTGTTCTGTATTTTCCTTTTTTTACTCAGTCTACTCAAACGATACATTATTTCACGACACAATCAAGTTAATACTATAGTATTTTATCTCATCTAAAATCTCACGATGAAATTTAAATAAAACGTCGATTTGCTTCGATCTACCCAATGGCGCGGCATCTGTGACATGCAAAATAAAAGGTGCTCTAGTTGTTGGGCACCGTCTAGTGTGGATGGGAACAACCATCGAACAAAGCGGACACACATAGAAGAGCCGCAAGGTGTTCTAGTTGTTGGGTACCGTCTAGTGTGGATGGGAACAACCATCGAACAAAGCGGACACACATAGAAGAGCCGCTTGATATTAAATCACAATGCCGAAAGCTTGGACAGTGCCTTTTACGTAGCAATAAATCCTGAAGGTTTTCCCACTGGGTTGAAAAGTCAATGGCATTCGCTTTCGTAAAACTAGTGCCTATGCTGAATCTTGGGATTAGGTGTCAAAGCGGACCCCGGGTGCTCCTTAAGGGGCACAACCGGGAATAACGCTAGGGGATGATGTGATTTTGACGTTTAGTCAAATCGCTCTAAGTGAAAGGTTGTCCTTGTCCGAATATTAACGAATATTTGTTTCTGACTCATGGATGGTTTCTATGTAAGTATTTAAGTAGTTATTTATCTATAAGTATGTATATCGTCGTCTAGTACCCATAATTCAAGCTTTGCTTAGTTTGGGACTAGGTTGATTTGTGTAAGATTGTCCGAAAATATTATTACTATTATTTGTTCCGTTGACATCACGATTACAGTTAGAAAGTCTAAGTCAAAGAAAACCCTTGCCATGAATCTACATTTTGACTCGTAACATTTCGTTTAGATATTGTTATTGTCAATGAATGTCACACTTTGACCACATCGACACACAGAGTGAATACTAATTTCGATAATTCTATCGATATTTACACAAACGTATAAAACTGTACTATATATTATTGAGACTCAATTGCATACTGAAATAATTGTTAAGCTATAAAATACAATAACACAAAAAAATATGACGTGTCTTATCTATTGTAGCCCGGTTAGCCGGCGGGTGAAAATAAAACTAATAAAATTACAATAAAATATAATAATAAAAATGAAGAAGATATATGTACAAATTGGGTAATTAATCAGTCAGTACAGAGGCATAATGTTACAAGCTAAAAGTCACTGGCCTGACAAGTTCAGATGAGACGTTTGCAGTTTAAATAGCCTCGGAGCTCTCGCTGGGCTGGGTAGGTCTAGGGCTCGCCTTTAGGTTGCTCGGAGGCGGCAGCGCAGACGCAGGTATATCCAGCAGCCAAGCAGTGATCAAGTTTAAAGACTACGAGGCATAAAGTGCTGGAAGCAATCCTTTTTATTAGCTCAGGTTCAAACCCATCCGAGCCTCATAAGGTTTAGACCAGTGACGGCTAAATGAGGCTTGGATTGGGTTTAAATAAAATATATATACAGAGCACAGAACTTGATACAAAACATACCTGCTTAAGTGGCAGCCCTTGTATGCATTAACTATATACACTATTTATAAACAGAGGTAATGTGCATTACATAAAACATTAGTTTTTACGTTTTAAAATAGAAGAAATCTCAATCCAATCTTTCAGCAATTATTTTTCCGAAGCAAAAACAAAACACGGCCGTGAAAATCCTATGTTTTTTCTTTCTCGCCGGCCAATGCGCTAGCAGCCGCGCGGCGGAGGTTTGCCGTGTTACAGTACCCCGCGCGTCCAAGAATTTTCCATAATTGAAAATGAAGGAAAACTCAGCAAGAAGTCATTAAACCTAATTGTAACACTAACATAATATTTACAATTTCAAATCTTTAATATGCCACCTGCCAATCGCACGTCCGTTAAGATCAGCCAGTTCATATACAAGGGGCGACAACTTTTTTAACACTGTACACTTTACAAATTTAGGCGCTAATTTAGCTGTGAAAAATTTACCAGCGTCACTTAGCTGGTAATTACGACGCCAAACAACGTCACCTTCATTAAATTCAGCATGTTTTCGTCTTAGATTATAATATTTACAATTCTTTACATGTGCATCCCAAATTGCAGCCTGCACTTTATCTAAAATAGGCGACAAATGACCTAAATTTTCGGCGTATTTATCACGCGGTGCAAATATAAGGTCATCATAATCAATGTCACTAGAGACGGCAGCATCATAGAACGAGCCGCACGGAACGAGCTCTCTGCCATGAACCAAGAAAGCGGGACTGAATCCTGTGGCTTCATTAATACTGGTATTCATGGCAAATTGAATCTTAGGTATATTAAGGTCCCAATTTCGATGATCGTCCTCGACAAACGAACTAATCGATGTCAGTAAAGTACGGTTGAAACGTTCCACATTATTAACTTGAGCGCAATATTTAGGGGTAAAATGTATCTGAGGAATATGATACCTAGCAAAAAGTTTGATACGTAGCAATTCATTACTAATAAACTGTGTTCCATTGTCCGATATAATAGTCTTAGGAACACCATGTACCAAGAATACAAAGTCCTCCAAAATCTTGTATATAATACTGGAAGTCGCCTTTTTAATTGGGAAAATTAAACAGTATTTAGAAAAACAGCAGTTGATAACCAATATGTACCGATTCTGTTTACGAGTCATTGGTAATGGACCCACAAGATCAATGGCTAGGCACTGAAATGGCCTGAAACATTCCTTAGGTTTGCCCATTACTCCCAAAGTTTGATGATTTTGGTACTTATATGCTAAACATATCTCACAACTGGCAATATATTTACATACATCTCTATACATCCCAGGCCAAAAGAAGCGAAGAGATATCCTTTTGTGAGTTTTAAAGATCCCAAAATGGCCAGCAATAGGTTGGGAAGGATTGTCTCGAATAATATCTTCTATCATTTCCTTCGGAATCACAAGTTTCCAATCAAATTCAGATGTCAGGAAAGAACTAGTGCGTTTGAGCCTATACAAATTATTATTTACAATTTTATAAATAGGAAATGAGGAAGGATTTTTCTGACAACCCTGGAAGATGTTATTAAACCAGTCGTTTATGAGACTACGTAAATTAAGTCGACTGGCACTGATCCTGATAAAATATCAGGTACTACATGATCCTTGCCTTTCTTGTGCTTTATGTCAAAGTTGTATGCAGACAAACGAACACTCCAACGTGCCAATCGCCCAGAGGGGTTGTCTAAGTTCAGGAACCATTTCAAAGCTGAATGGTCAGTATATACAATAAATTTTTGTCCACTGTCTAGATAGCATTGCCAATGTTCTAGTGCAACAATAACGCTCAGCAATTCGCGTTCAGTAATTGAATAATTTTGCTGCTGTTTTGACAAATAACGGCTAAAATAGGCAATGGGTTTTTCATTGCCGTCATCTTCCTGTGTCAACATAGCTCCAATACCAAAATTTGAGGCGTCACAATGGACAGAAAACGTTTTAGAAAAGTCAGGACAAGTTAATGTAGGGCTGGACACAAGTGCTTGCTTTATGCTATTAAAGGCGACTTCGGCTTCATCATTCCAACGGAACGGAGGAGCCTTCTTTCCAGTAGATGTAAGTAAGTTTAGAGGTGCGGCTAAAGTGCTAAAATTTGGTACAAATCGCCTGTGCCAGCTGGCAGTACCGAGAAACCTCTTTAGTTCCCGTCTAGTAGTAGGAACGGGAATATCAAGTATTGTCTTGACCTTATCAGGGTCCGTGCGTAAGCCCTTATGGTCTTTAATATAACCTAGATATTTTAGTTCACGCCGGAAGAATGTAGACTTTTCGAAGTTGATCGTAAGTCGAGCATATTTTAGTTTGTCTAAAACACGAGTTAATAGAGAAATGTGATCTTCAAGTGTTTGATATCACAATTATATCATCTAGATACCAGAAAACGCGGTTTTCGAACTCAGGTGTGAATAAAAGATCCATCAAACGCTGCTGCGTAGCTGGGGCATTTGTTAAACCGAACGGAGTGACTTTAAAGCGGAACATACCACGAGAATTTACGTAAAAAGCACTTTTATCTCTATCCTCTTCGCGTAACGGTACTTCCCAAAATGCCTTAGCAATATCGATACTAGACAAATACTTCGCATCGCGGAGATTGTCAAGAATCTCACTAATAAACGGTAATTTATAAGCGTCCTTTTTAGTAACAGCATTTAGTTTTCTACTATCTAAACAAAATCTCCAGCTACCATCTTTTTTAGGAGTAACAAGTACAGGACTCAACCACGGGCTTTCGCACGGCTCTATAATATCCAAAGCAAGCATTTTGTCCACCTCTTCTACTAATACCTTTTGTTTTTCGGGCGAGAGTCTGAAACATCTCTGCCTGACAGGCTCATGGTCACCCGTGTCGATATGATGCTCGATTAAGTGCGTTCGACCAAATTGACCAGACTGTGTAGAAGCTTCGCGAAAGCGTGATATAATATCGTTCGCTTGAACCTGCTGTTCCTCAGACAAGTCTTCAAAAGGAAGAACTTGCTTAGGGCACTCAGTAGTTAATGATGTGCAATTTGATGGACATTTTAATTCGACGTTTTTAAGGGAACTAGGCAAAAGATTAAAACCTTTCCAGAAGTCAATACTAAGTATTAAATGTGAAGAAATGTTCGGGATAACGTGTGCGGTAATGCTTAGAAACTGGTCATTAAAATGTACAAGAAGGTCTATAAAACCAATAGATTGCACAGACTGACCGTTAGCGGCTCGCACTGTGATTTTATACGACGAGTTCAGTACAAATCCTTGTTCAAGCAAAGCTCTATGAGAGTTATTGCCCAAAATACTTATACTACTACCACTATCCAGAAGGCCAGAAAGAGTCAGATTATTTACATAAGGACGCTCATTATCATTTTGGTCGTCAAAGAGGATCAAAGAAGTTTGGCTTGACAACATAAAAAGTCTGACGACTGACAACCAGTCTTCCCACTCTTTATTCGAATATTTATAATCATTATTTACATTACTTTGACCCTCCTTTACACGTTTTTTGAACAAGTCTTAGTTTGAGTAACCACCTTATTACAATGAGGACAGTCAGTACTCCGGTAGCCCTCCAAGCGGCACTTGAAGCACACAAGTTTGCGTGGTTCCTTGCACATACGCAAAGAGTGGCCGTTGACTCTACAGCGCACACAAAATTGCTTAGTAGAGTTAACTATATTTACAGAGAGACTATTTACAGATTTATATACAAAGTCATCTGTCAAAGAAGATGGGCTATTTGTAGGAGGCTCCTTAAAGTTCCTGGAGCGATTAAGATAAGCCTCATACCTCTTACATATAATTTTTAAGTCCTCCATAGTTTTAATGCCCGCCTGTGCTACCATACAATCATACTCAGGACGTATATTTCTTAACAAGATCTGTAATTTGTCAGCCTCAGACATAGTGTAGCTAAGCTTGGCTAGTAGACCACACATAATGGCGAAATACGCGACAATCGACTCATCCCTGCCTTGGGTACGGTCCTGAATTTCCCGCAGTAACTTGTAATCGTAATCAACTACACCAAAATCATCAAATAGTTTTACTTTTAAGCTCTCCCAAGAGGTAAAACTATCCTTGTAAGCACGAAACCAGTGAAGTGCTGCTTCCGTGAACAAATCATATGAATGTGATAATAATATACTAGTGGGTAAGGTTCTAGATATCGCGAATTCCTCAACCTTCTGCACAAAATTACGCGGACAACCCTTACCCGAGTATGTGAATTTGCGAAACTCACTAGTTACCCCCCTGTCGCAATGTACAATCACTTTATTCTCAATACATCCTTCAGAACTCGCTGTTACATACGTATTAGACGAGGTATTGCTACCACTGCCATTTCTCAAATCAAAACGCGACTTTAAAGCACTAAATTTAGTTACAAGGCTTTTGTAAGAACTACATTCGCCTTCCTCAGCTTCCGAGACGTCAATACGCTGAAGGCGCATATAAATATGTACCAGAAATGATTGAATTTTATTTACAAGATTTACATCAGTAGAACTTTCGTAAAGTACAATTTTGTCCTCCATAAAGGAAAGAGATTTTTCAGTGCCCGTCAAGTCATCGCTAACAGAAAAAGTTGTAGGTAAATCCTCAGCTACATATTTACCCAACAAGCTAGTTAACTGTTGACGCAGCTCCACAACCGTATTGAGCGGATTTTCATGACGGATAGTTATTTCGTAAATAAGTTCATGCTTATTTAACATATTTACACTTACACGGGAGAACTCCATATTAACAAACTAGAATGACCGGAGTACAAAGAGAGCAATAACAAACTATTAACAACATACAAAGACACTAACACACACTTCAATTGTACATAAAGATGAAATGCAAGCTGCAAAGTAGATATATATATATATACAATCTAACCTATAGGTACACAAAGGAAAACAAAATACACAGAATTACACGTTAAAGCTAAAACCTGGTTATGTACAAACACGTACAAGTACGTACATAACCCAATCCAAGTCCTTAAGACCCACGTACTGACTGAATAACCCTATGGGCGCCAATGTAGCCCGGCTAGCCGGCGGGTGGAAATAAAACTAATATTTTATTTACAATAAAATATAATAATCAAAATGAAGAAGATATATGTACAAATTGGGTAATTAATCAGTCAGTACAGAGGCATAATGTTACAAGCTAAAAGTCACTGGCCTGAAAAGTTCAGATGAGACGTTTGCAGTTTAAATAGCCTCGGAGCTCTCGCTGGGCTGGGTAGGTCTAGGGCTCGCCTTTAGGTTGCTCGGAGGCGGCAGCGCAGACGTAGGTATATCCAGCAGCCAAGCAGTGATCAAGTTTGAAGACTACGAGGCATAAAGGGCTGGAAGCAATCCTTTTTATTAGCTCAGGTTCAAACCCATCCGAGCCTCATAAGGTTTAGACCAGTGACGGCTAAATGAGGCTTGGATTGGGTTTAACAAAAAAAATATATACAGACCACAGAACTTGATACAAAACATACCTGCTTAAGTGGCAGCCCTTGTATGCATTAACTATATACACTATTTATAAACAGAGGTAATGTGCATTACATAAAACATTAGTTTTTACGTTTTAAAATAGAAGAAATCTCAATCCAATCTTTCAGCAATTATTTTTCCGAAGCAAAAACAAAACACGGCCGTGAAAATCCTATGATTTTTCTTTCTCGCCGGCCAGTGCGCTAGCAGCCGCGCGGCGGAGGTTTGCCGTGTTACACTATCTTTATTAAAAACTGTACATTTCAATTATCTACATACCTACATATAAAGTAGCGAGTAGTATTATTTACAAGACGCTTTCCCGCTCATCATATGTATACATATTGATGAGGAGAGGCGGGGCGTGGATGGGCGAGAATTGAAATTCGTATGGGACTTACTACCTATTTCCACCGCGCGCGCGCGCGCGCTCAGTGCAAATAGGTAGTAAGTCCCATACGAATTTCAATTCTCGCCCATCCACGTCCCGCCTCACCTCGCCGGTGGAAAACCACCTTTAGACTGGTTTTTTGCCTGGACCGTTATAAACCAGCTTGTCCGTATAAATATAGAATATATACCTATATAATAAATTTCATATAAAAATAAAGTAGGTACGGCAAAATCAATTAATTTTCGCCTGTTACTTTGCTGACTTTAATACAGATGCATCAAAATGTCTCGAACATATGGAACTTGAACGCGCAGAGACCCTATTTGCATGCCTGCTGCATGAGGCGCTCCATATTTTTTTAATTCTGGGTCTTTCGGAAAACTGCAAAGTATACATTTCTAATAAATTGTGTTCACTCGACAATTGTGCAGGTTCTTAGTGAATCATACTAATTATCGATAAGTATTGATTATCGACACTACCCTCATCTCTACTTAGGAGTCTCGGGACACTGATCTATCATTTTAGATAATCCTTGCAAATATTATTAACTCTATTGCAATTGCAATTAGGTAAATTTTTACAAAGCATGAAAACGGAGTCTCGTGGGGAGTGCGTAAATTTAACTAATTTTCATTAATCAATGCTAATGTTATTTTATACTCTTTTTCAAATGCCATTAAGTTACTTCTTACAAAACATGAAAACGGAGTCTCGTGGGTAGTGTCATGACATATACAAAAAGAATTGTAAATCGATTAAATAATCGCTTAATTTGACGTGTCATGAAAATGTTTTCATAAAAATAATATTACGCCAATACAAAAATACTAAAATTACATACAAATGGACTGTTATACCATCTTTTTCTAAGCTTGAAGTGGTTGAACGTTTATTACACGTGCTTACAGCACTTGCGGGCATTTTTATGATACGTGTTTTCTCTTGTTAGGCGATTTTGTGAATGACCATTAATCGATTGTGAAACTGTCTTTATATGATTTTTTGCACATTGTGCAAGGTTTTCAACAGAGCGGTAAGTTACTGAAAGGCTACTCCAGGTATGTAAGCTCTAAGTTGCCCGGGTTATTAGATCAAAGCGAGGTCCCACGCATGACGCGTATGAACTGAGGCGTGTTCTGCAGAGAACTATGTTTTGTAAGGTACGCGGGTTGTCGTGGCGTGACATTTAAATAATTTTATAAATGTCAGAGTGCATCGAGATTATCGTATGGTATAGTTTAATCGAACGAACGACCGTTTGCAAAAAGAATATTTTAATAAAAAGTCGGCTATGTGATATATGCTTTTATAACAACATTGCTTTTACAGGATTTGGTCCTTTTGAACTCGGGACTGCAGACACAATGGTCGTGATTAACGTGATTATAGTCGTGAAATAAATAACTTTACTTGTGCTTGTAACTAAGCTGTCACTTGCATTGTCCGGCGGGGTAATTGCGTAACTTTTGAAACAGAAGACCATCATCATCCTCCAAGCGTTTTGTCCCAGTTGTGATTTAAAGGAGTCCGCTTTGGCGCCTAATCCCAACATTTGGCGTTAATTGGCACTAGTTTTTACAAAAGCGACTGCCATCGGTCCTTCCCACTAAGAGTGAACAATAACCGTGCGATCTGAATCATGTAATTTAATTTGCTGACATACGTTGCCTTAGGACGACGTACCTAATTGTTTATCTTAAATTAGAGGTTCTACTATGAATGTATTGTATACACAATAATGTATACCTACATTTCTTCACCCTATTCCTATCAAATAAGATGAAAAACTACTGCTTCCCTTTGTAGACCGTAATATGTATTTTCATTGCCAAATGCGGTACTTCTTAGACATTCATTCCGCAGTAGGTAGGTACCTACTTAAGTGAACTCGCTCCACAAGCTTTGATCCAGCGTTTAGTTCACAAGCCGAGGTTACATGCCTCCTGTGCCAATTAGCAGTAATTGGCTTATTTAACCGTTTAGTCCCGCAGTGTTTAACGTCTGCGCCGTACGCCTGGAGTACGGGCTTCTTGGTCGCCCCAGTTCCGTTTGCTGGTAACTAACCTAGTCCTTTATTTTGTTTCAGGTAAGTTGTGCAACAGCTGCGAAACCACACAGTTCTACTTACAGAAGGCCGCATCCACTTGATGACAAAGCTTTCTGAGTATGTGGTGCTGTGGGTGTCCTGCCGTTTGAACAAAAGTCGTTTGGCAAAATTACACTTGACAAACAACGTTTTGCAAAAAAATGTTTCGCCAATTGATCATTTTACAAATGACTCACTTTTCCAAATGATCAACAGTTAAATTTACATTTTATAAATAATTATTTGACTAAATGAACATTTAGCAATTGAGTTATCAGACAAAACTACTATTGGTCTAAAAACGTTTGGTACAATGTATTATTTGACAAGTGGTTCGTTTATAAATCTCATAATAGATATGGTCTGGGTCAAATTAATACACATTATTTGGAAAATTTGGTTTCTTTAAACCCATACGCAATTGTTTTGCTATCTTCGTCAGTCAGGGATACAAAGTGTTTTTCAAAATATTGCGGAATGTCTGTCTACCTAGGTCTCCGTTAGGTACGACGACGAGCGAAGCGAGGAGGAGTGTTAGGTTGAACTGCGAACTTACAGCGCGTGAGCCGAGCGAGCGAAGCGAGCGTGCCGCGGCAGCGGCCGGCGAAGCGCCAGAACCGACTATTTTTAAAGAAGTTCTTTTTATGAAATAACATTTTGTCAAATGACATTTGGACAAATGCTTAATTTGCAAATTATATTATTTGCTGAAATGAAAAAAGGTCAATTGACATTTTATTATTTAACCCATTTACCAAGTGTAGTGTTTGCTAATTGATCATTTGCTAAGTGAGTTTTTGTAAGATGATACTTTTGTCAAATGTCTCGTTTGCCAAATGATCATTTGGTGAAACGTTGTTTGTCAAATTACCATTTGTCAATAATTTTTTGGTCAAACATTAGTGAACCGGTGCTGTGTTCCTGGTGAGTGAGGTTGCTAAAGCCCGCGAGGATGCGCTGTTTTGAGAGCGAGGGACCTACATTTATCTCCAGCTGTCATCACATCAACACAACGAGTCGCACACGTCCATAGGCGACGGTGGTTGCTTACCATCAGGCAGAGCGCCCGCTTGCGGGCTCCTGACAGTGAAAGTGATAAGCAACAACTTTACCCCGACATCGACACCAGTATTTTCACGTCTCATGCTCAAAAAGTGCGTCATATTAGGCTTAGCAAGCGGGGCTAAAGTAGTACATTTAGCCCTAGGGAAAATATGTATACATATTGATGATTTATAAAACATTTTAATTTGACCATTCAAAACAGTTCAACGTATTACATCCACCAATCACAACTCTTTAAAAAAACATTAGTATTTGCTATCAACTAACCAGAATACAGCTAGACATTAAAATCGACCAATCATGAAACAGAATTCAATTCAAACATTAGGTGTTTTGTATTTCCCTAATTCACAATAATTAAAAAAATAAACACCTCTGACCGACTATAGCCGCGTGCAAACGTTCAAGCATAGTTGACTGCATACATGACATAAGCTATGAAAATTGAGCGGGATGGACTGCTGTCTATCTCGCCTTATCGTATACCCCGCGTATGCTGTCCGCCGCGCTTGGCCGTTTAGACGCGGCTATTAGACGGTCAGAGGCGTTTATTCGTGGTGTGAATATTTTGTGACTGTGTCAAAGCAGTTTATTAAAAAAATGGCGTCAAATTGAACAATGTTTTCGCCTTGGTATAATTGTAGATTGTGGATGGATATTCTTTGTTTTTACTATTTTCTCGCAGTCGAAGTGAAAAGTAGAGTGTATAACTCTGGTCTAAAAGCCATATTACCCCTCGAAATATTTCCCCTCACTTCGTTCGGCAAAATATCCATCACGTGATAATGTGGCTAACGTTAGACCCTAGTCATACAATCTACTATTACTAGCGGCCCGCGCGGCTCGGCCCGCGTGGCTCGGCCCGCGTGGCTCGGCCCGCGTGGCTCGGCCCGCGTGGCTCGGCCCGCGCGGCTCGGCCCGCGTACTCGTATTATACTCCAGGCAAAATACGGTTTTGAAAAACATTAATTTATAATAGCGTTTTTTTTGTTGATTTCATTTGAAAATGTTATTCTAAGATGACATATTCAAGAATCCGACAAACTCTCCACCCGGAAGTAATTATGTAGATTTCAATGAAGCATGCATTGTCTTTTTTTATACGATTTATCTTGAATATTATAGAGCAAATGTAAATAAACCAAAATAAAGACAAAAATATTTATTAATATTTTTTCTGACTTTTCAGAAGTTAGTTAATTTATAATTTTTTTGATGTCTGAAATTTTGTCGGATTTTGTCGCTGGGTAACTATTTAATTGATAATATATCCGTTACACATAAAAAGTAAGCTATTATAAATTATTTCCAAAATTGTCATTTTTTCCATACGAGTTGTCAGTTCATTTACTGGACTATTAAATATTAACGCACAACGCAAGCGAATGCAGGATACAATGTAATATAACCCATGTCCATCTTGCAGGTATAGTGGTGACTATATTTATACGTACTGTAACGGAATAGATAGGAAAATATGAAATCCGATTTTACAATTCCACCAATTAAGTATAACTTCAAAATACCTGCCCGCGGCAGGCTGCGCACTCGAGTGTAGCATCGGCTCGCTGTTGCATTCTGAATCAACAGCCTGTTTCGAATGCCCCCTGCACGCGTATGATCTGGTCACTGTATATGCAGGCGGGGCGTATTTATCCAACAAATTGGAAAACGTCTCGAGTGACGTGTCGAGTGACGAGTGTTTATTAGCTACCGACCTTTAGTGGGTCTTCTGTGCGCGCCGTTCAGCTTTACTTGCATCCACTGACACGAGCTAGAGTTACCCAGTATCAGTTTCAAGCTTTACTTGGGAGTTTGGGTTCAATTCGTTTTATTGGATAAAGTAAACCGATGATTGTTAAAGTAAGCATATTTCAGAGTATAATCGAGTTAATTATGAAAAAATCGGCAATAATCAGCAGTGAGTAATTATTGCTCGCGGCACCCGTTAAGGGTTTCCGGCATGTATTCAGGCAGATCGCCGCAGCGGGCCGCCAACTTTTTAATTGCGTTTGCCCCTCCGCGCCGATATGCCCCATTCACGAATCTGACGGCTGCCAGCTCCATCATTATCGAGATATCAAACCTAAACAGTAATAAAACTGTCTACAACCGCTTCTGATTTCAAAGCTTATTAAACACTTAATAAACGTCAAGTGACTGCTAGCTATCGATGTTGCCAATTAAAAACGGATTGCGCCTAGTCCGGGATTACATTTTTCCTTATAATGAAACGTCTCCGGTTTCTGTCGGCTCTCAAATGACGCTTTTATCGCGAAAGCAATACTTCGTATAATGCAGATCCGAACTCCGCCGAGGGTATTGTAGCTTGTGTAAAAGAAATTGACAAATATCTAAAGAGATTACGTGCTTTATACTAAATGAAATTATGATTTGATATCGAGATAAATGTGGGTTAGGTATAACAGGTATAAATCCGACTTAGTATTTGGCTTTCTTATTTCTTATATATCAAGAACGGTAATATATTCAATCAATGCCCAGAAAAGGCGAGCAGCTATACATGCTGCATTTTACTTAAATGAGGCAATGAGAAAAAATCTGAAACTTTAATAGAAACGGTTTGCTGCTAGGAGGAGAAAAGAACTGATTTAGGAAAAAAAACTGTGTTCAAAGATTTTTAAAAAAAACCTCATCAAACCCATGCATTTTTCTGTGATCGTAGAATACAGGGTCCCTTAGCAACAATTGTTCCTTACAACCTGCGTTATGTAGGTATTACCGCAATATAACGAACTCAGATTTTTAGACAGATTTGACCGGGTTCGATTGTGAAGCTTTTTGTGAATTTCGCTAGAAGCTGTTTAATTTTTTTGTAAAATCGACCTCGTGATTCCTTAAATCAAATTTCTCTATCTCTCATAGTTTCTGATTTTCCCTCACTGATTGCCCCATTTGGATAATACACCCCCTATACGTTATATTCTAACTGTAACGCTATTATTTTATCGCTCAAAATGTAAACCGCAAAACTAGAAGCATATCTAATTTCGTAGAAGGACAAACACTGCACAGGCGTGTAATTTCTCCCGTAAACAGATGATATGATAATATCATAAAATGCTACTTCCCCGTAGGGATCAAACGAGTTGTGAACGTTGGTGTTGGCGTTGGTTTGGTGCCTAGAATTTTCTGTTTGTAACTATTTATAATCTTGCAACTAGGTGCCACCGTCGAGCTCATTCGGTTGCAAGAATAGAATTTTCAGGGATGTCTAAAACCCAGTTCGTTTTCATAGTAAGATTATCCAATTTGGCAAGTTTTAACCGACCCGTGTAACTGGGCGGCAGGAGTGCACTGCAAATTGAATCTTGGCGTTGGCGATTCGTTATTTTGGCGGCGTGCCGACGCCACCACCGTGTATCGCGCGAGACTATATGGGAGACGGGGGATCGAGTATTTCTTTTCACTTAAACTTTGCAATTGCAAGAAAATCAAATAGCAAGCCTAACACTAATTAATTGATTAACGGTGCCCTAATAAAACCACAATTCAATATAACTGTTTAGTTGAGTTGTACTACTAACTAGCGGCGGTTAGTAACCACATTTTGCGCGGTTTCATATTTCAGTAATGCTTGCAAAGTTCCCCGCAGGTCTACTTTGTGTTTACTCCACTAGGGATTGATCCTCGTTACTTGATTATCGTCGTGGAGGCATGAAGCCTCTTTTATCGATAAAAGAGGCTCCAATGTAAAAGCGTTGTTTCAGCATCAACCCTGTTCATTACTTAGCCACTTATTTCGTTGAGTGCTGCCTTAATTTATTTTATAACAATTGGGTAGTTTAACTCGAAATTCGTGCAGTAATAAGCTTTTACTCGATTACACGCGATTTTTTTTATTTTGTAATGTTTCTAGCATAAAATAAAAGCGAAGCAAACGAAGGGTATTTTTTGGGGTTTCCCTACATCCGATGAAATAAGGAAATATTTTATAGGATCGTCCTCATGCATCTTTATGAATTTACCGAAACATTGTTTATTCCTCTTTCCTGTCTCTGTACGGTCGACATCAAAGATATAACTTGACTTATTCAGTAGTAGGTACCGGGTCACGTTTTAACTATATTTACCTACACTATATTTTTGCCTAACAAAATGCAATTCTAATGTCAGTTAATAACGCATCTCCTACTACCTTCTGCGGTCTTGGTAACAAAGTGAAAGCTAGCAAATGGCTTCATATACCGGCCACGGGGGCTGCCCGGTGTCGGCCCGGCCATCCGTCTCGCTGGCAGTGTCTAATTGAGGATCGGTATCTGCAAGACGTATAGCCGTCGAAGGGTCGGTCCTCTCGAAAACAAGTGTGAGGTTATATTACGGGGTTTTGCTGCAAAATAAAGGCAAAAACATCATGTAAAAAAGGAATTAAGTAAACCCTAATAAGTAAATTATCGTTGTCAAAAGATTGAACTAGGTACATTTGTATTCTAATAATATATGGTCCTTGATATTTAAGTTTCTCAGGACGCAAACTAGCACTCCAGCAGCATGTTCGCCTTAGTGTGCGTATGATAGGGACCGTAGATACCTATTCGAATGCGAAACATCACCTTGTACTGTAAAATAAGATAGTAAATAGATAACGATATTAAATGTATTGCAAGGACCTACCAGGAAGTAATAAACGCCGCGCAGCAAGTTTTCATTATCGAATGATGTCGTCGCCGCGCTCGCGATTCGCGCCATATTTCGAAACTTTCCTTCATTGACATTCACGACGGCATGGTAACAGTCGCCTCTAATAGCACATCGCTAGTTCTGACGCCCTAATTACCCAGTTGTTTTAAAGGGGACCAACAAAACTTATCACGGTCCCTCGGCGGCTCTTCAAAATACTTGGTGCCCCAATTTCCTTCTTCGTAAGTCGTTTCCAAGTCCAAAAAAGTCATTGCTCGGTGAACGCCATTCGTGTAAAGCTAATACCAAATAATTGGGCTCAGGGTACAATTGAGCCCGTAAGAATGGTATTATTGTATTCAAATAGATAGGTGATTGAGGGAGTGAAGTTGTGAATTCGCAGTGACAGCGCGAACGGGGTGATTGACGACCGCCCTCGCACCAGTTTGTCTTAATACTGTTTTTGCAGAGCGGCGATGCCTGCCTCGGTTTGTTTGTTTATATACCGGGGAGGCTTTTTGTCGGGAGCTGTTTATTTGTAGGATTTGAGGTTGACATCTAAGTGATGTCCTGTGCTAATGCGACGTGCAAAAAACGCGAATGAAATGATTCCGCCTAGCTTTTGACCTCGCGAATTGAATGCGAAATTGTTGTTGAATTTGGCGAGGGATTTTTGACAATGGAAAGGTGGCGTTAGGCTTTGAACCCATTTAATGTATTCTGTTTGCGCATTCGCAAATTTTCCCTGTAAATCCAATAAATTGTGAGTGGAGAGTTGTAAAAACAGTGATGGATGGAGAACGTGCCAGGGCGGACGAGCATTAGCGCGCATCTATCACTTGTCGCAACTTGTCGCCCATCTGCAAACTTGGCGGAAGTAATCCCCGACATGGCGTAACGCATCGATACATGCCATTACGCAGCTGTGTCACTAGATATAAGGCTAATGAATCGTTCACGAGAAAACATGTCAAGGGAAAGTGCTTATCGCCTTGGGAGCAGAGCAGATCTGAGTCCGAACACGTGTCCTGAAAAATGTACGGTATTATCCGATGTTGCGGACTTGCGTCCAGCCGGCCCGGAACCCCCTCCGGAATATTATATTTTGAAACGCAGTGCATCTTGATTCTGTGTTTCTCATATTTTATTTAGCCGTAAGTTTGTTCGGAATATTTCAAATATAAACACTGGTAACTCAAGTTCTTAAACCATGAAATAAAACTATTTTTCAACACAATTGCTCGTAACGTACCTCTTATTGTGTCGCTTTTAGGCTCATAATCCTGGATATTAAACACGCGTGTTTTATAACATTACTATACACTTATGGTTATATCCCGATTAAGTCACGTTGGCACCTTGCAGCAAGATGTATGTATGGACACGGTGCTTTCTTAAATTAACCGGGTTGTACAGAATGTACAGCTTTTTTTTAAATTCTCGGCAAATGGATTCTTACTCGACTAAACAAATTAAATCCTTTTTGTTAATTAATTGACTATTTATTTTTGGATATGATATAGAAACGTTTAATTTAGTAAAACCATTCACTTTTGATAACATTTTACATGAATTAATAAAGATAACATTTTAAAACGAAAATATTTATTTTATTTTGTATTGGCTGTTTAGAGATTTCATCTAAGTCTGGCTGAACACATTCGCGCGCACTGCGCAAATTTCACGAAAAAAAACTGTTAGGCGCCATTATAGGTTATTTCACAGCACGTTTCACAGATATTTATAAACATTGCTAATGCGTGTTTGGTTATTAACAAAAATATTGACTCGTGGCGACTATAGAAAAGTGATGAAAAGAATAGACGCCACTAGAAATTCTTGGCGATGTATACAAAATGTGAGTAAAAAGCTGTTGCTATTAATAAGTAAAGGCAATAACTTGGCAGGCCTATAAAATTTTCATCTTAAGAAAAGGATTTTTTCCTCGCAAAATGTGTTGAAAAACGTCGTATGAAACGCGTGAGCTTTGATAATTACATCCTCGGCTCTCTTATCAAGCTCACCTGCGGCTCGCGTGATAATTCCGCCTCTGAAGTAATTATCAACATACCTCACTTGTATCACAATGTATATAAACGCATTATTTAACGTAATAAATACATCCCGTATTTTCAAGCGCTTTACAGCACTTCCAAATATATTGCGTGGATATATATATATATCTGCTAGAAGCATCCGCTATTGCATGTTTGTTAGTACAGTCGAGTTCCAAAGTATATGCACGGGCAAAGTGATCAAAAATATGTGACCGCGATTTTATTGTTAAGGGCATAAGGGTGCTCAGATATTTTGCTCAGATATAGATTATATGGGATGTGAACCGATCAAGGACTCAACAGGTATCGTTTCTAATAAGAAAAAACAGAAAAAAAAATTATTGACGATTTTATTTTTTACATTTCTATGGAGCTTGTCGCCCCAGTCGGCCAACGTTCCATTCTAAAGTAAAAAAAATCGCGTCAATTTTTTTTTCTGTTTTTTCTTATTAGAACACGATACCTGTTGAGCCCTTGATCGGTTCACAGCCCATTTTTGGTACACCCTGTATATATTTATGAACACGACCGATATGATACCATCGCCAACACAGTTAACTGACCATTCGTGCACTTTATGTGGATTGTAATAAAGTTCAATATAATTACAGGATGGTCAGTTAAGTGATGGCGTTTGTACATATTTTACTTGGCGTCAAATCATATGATAATAATAGGTAAACTAAAATAAATGGACGTACATGGTCAAAATAACTAATACTTCAACTAAATACATACACCGAAGTCATCGATTTAGATTGAAAATCAGGAACATGATTGACAGGTTGCCTCGCGATCGTTGCCTCGCGATCGTTGCCTCGCGATCGTTTCTCGTCGCCAATATGACCGAGGTGGTGTAGGTCTCCAACAAAGCAGCCGGAAATGAGCCTGTGTTGGATACAGACATACTAGAGACGCAACGGGTAGTTGTCGGGCCGGGTATCGGGCGGGGCGTGACCAGCAGTCGAATAACTAACTGAATGTCCCGCTGCTGAATATAAAATAGGTAAATATAAATACTAGGGACAATCTCACACAGATCCAACTAGGCCTAGGCCTCAATAAAACTTGTATTAGGGAAACTAACACATATCCATGCTTATCACATAAATATATGCATGTCCTTACCGGGATCTTAACTGAACCCGCAGGAGTATGAGCTTCGCAGACAGAGTAGTGCCCCTATAGAATTATTTCTCTCTCTCATATTTTATTCCTCTTAGCTGCTTAGTGTTTCGTAGATCCTAGGAGGAGGCGTAGGAGTATGCGTGTGGGATATTTCCTGGATGATCGATAGACGTGCGCGTATTAATGAAGTGTCCCTCGAGTGGCGCATGATAGATGGAGGAGTGTCAGGAAAACAAGTGGGCGGTTAACTATATGTATATCAAACATACATGAGGACTTAAATGTCTGTAGAAGACTCTATTGTCAATGGCGTGTACAGGTATTTATTTATACCCGTAACTGAACAACATATTCACGTTTCGAATGACACAAACTGAATGTTTTTTATATAGTTTTTATTACCAACCATTTTTTCGAGTACCTACACGTTGTTATTCGTTGGAACAATGCATTTACAATCGACAATATTCTACTGGTTCACGGCAAACGACACTTCAACTTACTATAAGCACCTCTGTCGAGCAAAAGCAAAAACTTCGTAGGTATTCAGCCTAATAGGTTATTTTTGGCAAAACAATTCCTAGTAAAATGATAATTCTCATTTAACTTGCATTCATTTTATTTGCTACTACACTCCTTAGAGCGGCTGATAATTTGAATTTGCTCTGCCGTCGATGAAAAGCACGAGTAAACAGGGTAGTGGGTACAATGTAATTGACGTGGGCGTGCTGTCGTAACATTGCTCGTTAGCGAGCTGCGACCAACTCCCTCCGAGGTTTCCCAATTCGGTTTATTGCTACCATCGTCTAACACAAATACATACATGTATATTTAACTGTATACTAGTTAACTATACATGTTTTTTAGGGTTCCGTATCTCAAAAGGAAAAAACGGAACCCTTATAGGATCACTTTGTTGTCCGTCCGTCCGTCCGTCCGTCTCTCAAGACCCTTTTTCTCAGGAACGCGTGGAGGTATCAAGCTAAAATGTATACCAAATAAGTACTCAGGTCTACTGTCCCTTGGAGCTGTGAAAAAATCAAACTTCTAAGCCAACGCAATCAAAAGATACAGCCGTCTATGCCGCAAATTTCCGCAATTTTTTGAAACTCGCGAGGGAATCAAAACCTACAGGGTACTTCCCGTGAACTCAGAATCTTGAAATTTGGTACGAAGCAACGTCTTATAGCACAGATAAAGGAAATAATGCGGAATACCTACATTTTTAGTTACATCATTTAATAAAAATATTTTTAATAATTTTAAAGTTATTACTTATACATCTACAGGTTTGTATGGAACCCTTGGTGCGCGAATCCGACTCTCACTCGGCCCTTTTTTTTACTCTAAGTATAGTTAACTTGTGCACTGGTACCTGGTTTAACTTTAGGCTTATATAAGTTATAAGATATAACTGATATGTCTTCACCTGCAAACAAAATAAATTGGGAAGAAGGAAATTGATATTGGGAAGATTACGTGACATGGAAAATTAGGTACTTTCCTCAGGTTAAAAGCTATATTGATAGTAAACCATCAAATTATTACAATAAAGTGTAAATGACAAAAATATAATTAAAATCATAACTACAACTTAGAAAAGTTGAAAAACCCCCAACATTTTCATTTTAAAGTCCAATATCTCAAAACCGGCTGAACAGATTTTCATGAAACATGACTAAGGACACTCGGGATCACATCAGCTTCCGAATACTAGCTACAAGCTACGATACCACAGATAGATACACAGGCACGTGAAACTTATAACACCCGTCTCTTTGCGTCGGGGGTTAAAAAGATATGAGATTTGAGTTTGGCGACCAGTTTAGCCTAGTTGTTAGTAGTCCTGGGGCCGTAGACAAGGTTACAATCGACAAGCGTTAACGCCATAGAAAACTAATAAAATGTAGGGGAATGACAGATGCCGACGTAACACTTTTCGTTAACATCTGTCATTCCCATACATTTTATTAGTATTCTATTGGCGTTAGCGCTTGTCGATTGTAACCTTGTCTACGGCCCCTGCTTACGAAGGTAGAGGTCCTGGGTTCGGACCCCATCAGTAAGGGCATTAATTTGTGTGATGAGCAAGAATATTCGTTCCTTGATTTGTGTAAGATTGTCCGCAAATATTTATTTTTATCAGCTTAGAGCAAATAAAAAAATCCACCAATAAAATCCTTACACTTTAAAAATAAAAAAATAATTGTATTACAACCATGTACTTAAACGTAGTATTTCACGATCAAAACAGCAATTTACGTTATTTGCCATACAACGGTTAGTATGAAGATAATGCGGTGACATCATAGTACTGGGTACGTATTTAAAGATCGATTCTATGTCAATTTGTATGAGCTGAAACCTGTTTTCTGTTTACGTGTTCTAATTGTAGTTAATCCCATACAAACATAATCAGACAACTGGTGCGAATGGCTCCGTGAAGAAACGTTGTCAAGTTGCAAATTATAATAACTTATAGAACATCTTTTCATTTTCCGGGGGCTATTCTGATAGGCTTTAAATTCTTAAATGTGATCTAGGTCTGGCATAGACCTAAACATAAGGAACGGTTTCTTAGCTGGCCTCGTCATCACACATTATTAATTACTTATCCTTAACGAGTTTCCTGACCTTTAATTCGGACCCTCGGGACCCCGACACAAGAAGGGAAGCTGCCTTTGCATTATTTATTAAAATCTCGACCCTCGATATAGGTGGCTACCTACCAGGTGAACATGAAACGCGACTATCATATTTATATCCGCTGCGAGGACTCCGATTTGGTCGCTTTCAAGCAGTGACAAGGGTTTTTTGATGAGGGACCGCATTCAGTGTTAAGTAATATACGCGCACCTTACCGCGCCCCTACAACTTATGAATCCTTTATATCGCGCGATATGACGAGCCCTTCAGTTGCACAATTTAATTAAAATCGAGGTAACAAGGAGAGCCGCTCTTGCGTGACTATAAAAGTTCATAGATCACTGAGTTTATTTGCTACGTGATGTATTTAACTCGTGTTCCAAGAGTCTAGTCGTTAAAAGAGCCGTCTAAAGAGTTATCGTTTTATTGTTGTTTGGATCAAAGCGGCTTTGTTAAATCGAGTCTAGAATTCTCTCTACTGTAATTCGCCGTAACACCTGCCTGGTTTCATTAGGTACATATTTCAGCGCCGATTGAGTTGTCTCTTCGTATGGAGCGCGTCTGCGGCGAACGATATTAATTTGACGCGAAATGTTTTAAATGTCGGGTTCTTTCGGATACCGAAAACAATTCCGAGCAGAATGTAAATTGACGACGTTCTACCGCTAGGGCGTCCTGACATCTATCACCGATCCCTCGTGTAAAAGATTCTAAAAAAACTTAAAATTTATGGACATTCGACTGTGCGTTTTGAAGCAAGTGAAAGTCGTTTCGAAAGCGGCTTATCGTGAAGTTTGGGCGAAGTTTCGACGAAAGCAGTGGGATCATCGATTACAAATGAAGCGAGCTGTCTGTCGAATATCATGGGCTGGCTGGGCGCGCTCATCGCTCACCCGCGGAGGACCCACTTTGGAGCTGAACTAAACCAATTTCGGAACAACTATTTTTGCAAAAAAGGCTGTGTTATAAACCTGACTACAGCGATATAGAAAGCTATATACTAAATTTAATATATCCTTGTTAATATTTACCGTTAGCTTTTCGGTGAAGCTAAAATCTTGTGGAAACCGATCTAAGCCCGATAAGGTCTAGTTTTCCTTCTAGGTTGGAAGGTCAGATGGCAGTCGCTTTCGTAAAACCGTAGTGCCTATGCCAAATCCTGGGGATTAGATGTCAAAGCGGACCCCGGGCTCTTTTAGGGCACAACCGGGAATGACTCTAGGAGGATGGGCATGATGAATGTTTGGATGCCTAATACTTGGCATCATCATTACAATATTGTAGATCCAGAATAACTTGGAAGTGAAAGGGGATCTCTGAAGAGTTTTAGTTCCGCTCGTTATTCAGTGGTCAAATTATGACTTGGGGCACATAAATGCAGGTTTTAACTATAAATATAGGTGTGAATAGGTTGGTTTATAAGATGCGCCAGTTCTGTGCATTTCACTCGTTAATTTATATTGAAAACTTAGTAAGTTGTCTATTACGCCGAACGTTTATTTCTTGCCTTGTCATGTTCTCCTTGTCATCAATATCCTATTTCATGAGAAGACACTACTACTTACACCAAAAGTAAGCCACATTTTGAGCTGTTCTTCTAATCGAAACATTCGTGCCAAGTTGAAGGACGATTTGACTTGTCGATAAAAGTATTTCTTAACAAAGATGTGATGGATCTAGATCCATATATTTGTTTTACTAGTAAGGCAAATATATTACAAAAATGAAAAATGAAATTTAAAGTGTTTACTATTAGCCGATGGTTTGGTGTTTATTGGGTATGAACGGCGAACATAGGAGCGAACGCTGAAAATATGTACCTACAGAAATATATAGTAATTAAATTGGATATAATTTTTTTTTCTTACTTGTAAATATAAAATATATATGTATTTTGTATACCGTAAATACATACTTTCGCAAAACAGCGGAGAATGTATAGCGCCACGTTGAACCTCAGGCGTTTTCCCTTCCCCAAACCCTTCAGTTGTTTGCGTGATCAAGTAACAAACATCTGACCATCGAACGAAACCTGTTTTGTTATCAGTCAGCAACAAAATGGAGTCGCGTGCACTTCGTTGGCGTAGGTACTCCTACAGACTGTTTTTTTTTTTTTGCGAAATGTTCCATTGAGATTGAGACCGTCAATAAATCAAATGCTATCTAGTTTAGTAAAGAGAGGTTTAAATTGCGTCTAATTCGTAACAGGAGTTCGGGTCACTAGGTGCCAAGCATTTCTAACGATTAATTTCCAATCTTCACTTCCAATAGAGTGGACGGGATAAATGGAAGTCGTCGACTCACTGCTGTACCATGGGCCTATTCGGGCGAGTGCTTTATAGATCGCAGGCTAACCTCGCCGGTGGCTTTACCACCCAACTACTTACAGCACTCAATACCAAAAGAATTATAATTATATTTTCCTTCTCAGTGTGCACTCTTGCCAGTTCGTGATCGATGCTTTTAGGATGTAGGTACAGGGCTGGTTGTCATTCCGGTTTTATTTCGTTGGTTGACTTTACACTTTCCTTTTCAAAGTTGGTCCATTTCTGCTTTTGGCAATTAACACGCGGCCACCAGCGAACAAATAAACCATAGAAGTCTAAGTAGCGCCGCAAAATGGCCCCACACAATGGGAACCATTGCCATTATGCGGGGGTGGCGGCGGGGTGTCAAAACGATGCCAGGCAGCCGTTTAGTTCGAACAATCGCATACCGGATTTCAGGCACGTGTTTAGGTAGAACTTTGTAAGGAGCTCGCATTCTTTAGCCTAGTTGACGACCGCTTTAGCCTAGTTGGTAGTGACCCTGCCTACGAAGCAAGAGGTCCCGGGTTCGAATCCCGGTAAGGGCATATATTTGTGTGATGAGCACGAATATTTATTCCTGTGTCATGGATGTTTTCTATATTTATCTATTTAAGTATGTTTATCGTCGTCTAGTACCCATAGTACAAGCTTTGCTTAGTTTGGGACAAGGTCGATTTGTGTAAGATTGTCCCGTAATATTTATTTATTATTTATATTCTATGGATTTTTCGTTCGCTGGCGGCCACAGATGATTTAGTCAGTAGCTTTAACAGATTTGTTAGGGGGTTAGGGGTCCGTCCATTCGTAACAATGACCGACCACCGTGCAGTGTGCTGGCCCGTGTAGGGTGTGTAATGATGGGTATAAAAATAAAAAATAACAACATTTGATATATTTTCAAGGTATATAAGCACTAGGGAATGCAATAACCGGCCTCACTCCGGTTTCGGTTACGGTTATGGCCGAAAAATAACCGATATTCGGTTATAATCGGTTATTATCGGTTATTCAACGTTTTTAAAAAATTACGTATAAATCTAGTTCTACGTGACGTAAAATCATAAAATAAGCAGTATTTATGAAACATAAACCTTGCTTTGATTTTCTTTATTAATTATTATCAGTTTTTTTTATATAAATTTTAGTTTTACAATCAACAGTGTAAATATATCTTTCACATCACAAACCACATTAAAGCAATAAAATTACACCAATTAAAACAAGTGAAATAAGTAGTTAAACTACACATAATTAAA
The DNA here is from genome assembly GCA_947049275.1 of Epinotia bilunana. Taxonomy (NCBI): domain Eukaryota; kingdom Metazoa; phylum Arthropoda; class Insecta; order Lepidoptera; family Tortricidae; genus Epinotia; species Epinotia bilunana. The sequence continues at coordinate 23,864,921 of OX346261.1, read as the reverse complement.
TAGAGAGTAATATTAACAATCAATTTACTTAGCGATTTTTATAAGTAAATTTTAAATATCGTCAGTGACAACCAAAACTCAAGTTAATTATTAGGTACCACAAATTCAGCCAAAGTGAATATTAATATATTATGTACTAAATGCCACTCATCTCAAGTGTAACTCATTTGTGAAAGTATGAAGGACCTCAAAAACATGTGAGCATCTAATGTGGCGTCACCGAGTCTTGATCTTAATTTGCTGCAGAAATATCCCGCAGTTGAAAATGCACGTTCAGCCTCTACGCTAGTGGGCTTTACAGATAATTACTGCTGGTAAGCTATGGACAAAATATTTGTACCATTGACCTCCATTTTCGTGTAAGTAAAGCCATTTCAAATAAAATCATTTGTGGTATACAGTCATCTACAGATGGAGGCCTTGTTGCAGCTGCAGCAAGTACTGCGGAATCAACTGCCAACTTATGTAGCAACACTCGTGGTATTCAGTTTAATCAGTTATCTTGTAAATACACAAAATTTGCACTTTTATTACTTTTATTAACTAGAATATTTGTGAAAAGTGGCTCTAGTATTGTACTGACCTAATTATTACGCCACTTTTCTTCAAATTAATGCAAATAATGCAATGGTTATAATCGGCACCCAGAAACTTAATAATATTGAATCAGTATCGACGTTATAAGTTATTGGCAAAATATCATATATGTATACAAAAAATAACCGAAAATAACCGAAATCGTTTATTACAAATTCCAATAATCGGTTATGCGATTTAGCCAAAATAATCGGTTATAACCGAATATTTCGGTTTCGGTTATAACCGATTTGCATTCCCTAATAAGCACTCATTGTATATAATAAACGTTGGTTATAATTTCAAAATATATATGTTTATTTTGTATAATAATTATATGGTATAATGCTCATGTTGTATACAAGTTATATATCATAACTATCAAGTAGAATAATATTTTATTATCAAAAGAAAATGTAGCAAACGTACGATTTGCAAATTGTACCATGTAAGTATATATTAGGTAGTAAAAAAGTGTTCGGTTATGGCGCTTCGCCGGCCGCTGCCGCGGCACGCTCTCTTCGCTCGCTCGGCTCGCGCGCTGTAGGGTCGCAGTTCAACCTAACACTCCTCCTCGCTTCGCTCGTCTTCGTACCTACACAGACCTACCTGGGAAAAAAAATATTATACTAACACATTAGATGAATTTAGCATTATATCATTTGTTAATTATAGAAAATATGCATTATATGTAAAGTATGTTATATTAAATGTTATTACATCAAATGATCATTAAGTATATACAATGTTAATTATATCGTATGTAAATATATGAAGTGTTGTAATATGACTTAAGAATTATATGAAAAGAGTTATTGCGACTAGTATTATTAAAAAAAATAGGCATCGTTACGCACCCGGCTCGTGTAACGTGCAAGTCGAATGTAAACTCCGATTATTTACGCATAGTCGTTACGAATCCACGGTCAGATTATCCTAAGGACGAGGTCCCAGTAGACTTTAAGCGTTTAGTGATTAGATGGCAGCATTTTGATTAACAACCTCAATGTGTACGGGCTTTAGTGATGGATCATAACTGTCAGTTTAATCTTACAAAATGTTGAAAGGGAATATCTGAATTGATGGTTTACTTCTGATCATCAATACCCTACACCGCTATACTTAGGGAGTTACCGAAACGTGTTATATCTGTAAGACCCAAAATAAGATCATAAGTCCTAGGGCCCGCTTCCTGTTCTCGCCGCTCGAGGAACTTATCCGATTATCTCCTGGTCCAGATAGCGCCCTCGTGGACAAGGGCCCTTGACTCAAACACCCTCGGGCATAATTTCCCCGCTATTGTGCCGCTAACCTACCTCGTGAGAGTAAAAAGTGAGCCCTGCTATTATTTATACAGGTGTTGAGTGAGAATTTAAATTACGAATGTACATGCGAATGTTGTGTCATTTGTCACGTTTTTTATGTCCGGTGATAACTTAATAATAATTTCATAGCGGTATTAATCAACCCACACTCGTATGATATATGAAGGTTGACCCTTGTCTATTAGATTAAAGCCCGCTTAGGACTGGTTTGATTGTCAATATTCACATTGGAAAGTCGGAATGGTACCAGGCAGTCAGGAATTCAAAGTAGTTAATCGGCACGATTAACGGTGAGGCCGGGGTATCCTGTGGGATTAAAACTGGAGTTTATTTTATCCGGCTGCGGTCGCGCGCCCACTTCGCTAATGTTGGCCGGCTATCAGTTCACGGGTTTTCGGTACTAATTCTGGTATACGAGGGCTGTTTGATAAGTCCTTTTAAAAACTATTTATAAAACCTTTTTTCTGGTAAATGGCATTAACACTGGCAGGCACAATCTTTCAAATGAAGACTGTCAAAAATTCAGCAAAAAGAACAAGTTTTTGTCAGTTTATAAATTGTTTGACTGTGATCACTCGCAAATTTTCGAACAAAAACGCGAACGAAAGCTAATTTCAAAACTATGTTTGGATAAGATGAAGCGTAATCCTCGGAATTTTTTGAATCGATTTGTCACTGTAGACGAAACTTGGGTCCATTATTATACACCTGAATCAAAACAGCAATCAAAACAATGGATGGCGACTGGTGAACGTGCCCCAAAGAAGGCCAAGACTGTTTTGTCGGCTGGAAAGGTGATGGCGACAGTCTTCTGGGATGGCGAAGGAATCATTATGATTGATTACTTGGAAAAGGGAAAGACTATCACTGGCCGTTATTACGCAGAGTTATTGGACCGTTTTTATGCCGAATTGTTGGAAAAACGACCAAAATTGTCCCCTAAGAAAGTCCTCTTTCATCAAGACAATGCCCCAGTGCACACGTCAGCTATTGCAATGGCCAAAATCCACGAGTTGGGCTTCGAGCTGGTTCCGCATGCTCCTTATTCGCCGGACCTAGCTCCGTGCGATTATTACCTATTTCCAAATCTGAAAAGATGGCTTGGAGGGCAAACATTTTTGACAAATGAGGACTGCACCGCAGGTGTAAACGGCTATTTTGAAGACCTCGACAAAACGTATTTTTTGGAGGGGATCAAAAAATTGGAAACTCGCTGGAACAAGTGTTTGGCCCTCAAAGGAGACTATGTTGAAAAATAAATGTAAATTGTTTGAAAAAAAAATATTTTTTACACTTTTAAAGACTTATCAAACAGCCCTCGTATAATATGTAGTTAGGTGTTGCGCGTGTTAAGATGGAAGCTTTTTCCTTTTTTTATGGTAAATTATGGTGAAATACTTAGCTCAACATTTTATCATAGCACAATGTTTTGTACGAGCTAATATGCTGTGCACCCTTTGGTTCAACTCGAATAGGTGCATATTAGCAGAACTCTTCTATCATGTTAACTTAACATTAAAATTATTGGGAACAGTTGAAAGTGGCTGTTATATACAAATTTAAAAGTAATTGTAATGTACGTTATAACATCCAGGAACGGTCGAATCCAGGAAATCTACGCATGCTCCAAGTTCCTAAGTTGTAAGCAATGATAGTTATTAATGTTATTATGTTACAACAAGCTCGTACTGGCAACTGAGTGCAATCCCTTTAAAAATGAAATGCGCTGAGCAATGGTGTTTCCTATACTTATAACGCTGTAAAGGATGACATATTTGTAAAACTTCTAATGCGGGTTCTACCGGCCCTAGTGCACAAAATGTCTATTTTCCTGGCGCATTTCTTACCCGCGTCCTGCACATGTCCACTTTAGTCGTGTTATCCGTTTTGCGGCTTCGGGAACGTACTTCTCGTGTCGGATATCGGTGTTCGGGACACGACCGGCTATTATATGGTATACACTATCATTCGACCTAGATTTTGCCAGTTTGTGGTGCATATTTTGTTATTATGCAATAACTTAGCTGACCGCTAGTTTGTCCGGCGCCTGTGAAAAAAAAGCAGGTTTGTATCTTGTTTTTTTTTGTCGAGTCAGTTTTTAAATATTTGAAAAAGTACTTTCTGGCCCGTTCTAGACCTCACATAGCCACTAGTATTAGTAGGATTTGCACATCTCACAGTTTTTTTTAAAAAAAAGTGTATTTTCAGAATAGATTTTTTTTCGGTTCTTGATACGCATAATTGTAAATACTGGTATTTGGCATAAGCCACAAAGAAAGCTTTGAAAATGGGTAAAGGCATGTGCCAAGCAGAGATTCACTGGGGATCTGACAAATTTCTATGAACATGCTCGACTCGTATGTATAATTGTAGATATATGTTGTGTCATAGTGAAGTACGTACAGATGGTATATTTTGTGATATCATTAAGATGACCATCAGCGATATCACGAACTGTCATTTAAAAGTGTAGAATAGGGCCCACAGCTCGGTCAGCACGGCTATCACGCGACGGGGCGCGAGCTCTCTCGATTTTTATCGCACTATCCGTCACTCTCTTATTAGAAGACTTACAACAAGAGGTTTAGTGCGAGAAAATCGAGAGTATGTCGCGGCCGTCCCATGATAGACGTGCTGCAGGCGGGTACGGCGCGGAGGCAGCACGCCACACACTTGTCCCGTTTTGCTTATTCATTATTGAATGAAATGCAAACCCTTTGATACGTCTGACCCGGTTCGCTCAGTCGACTAAATTAATTCATTCACTACAGTTTTTTTATTTACGGTCCGTCGGACGTCCACTCGTTCGTTACAGTTAAAATTTTTAATTAATCGCCGCTTCCTCGGGTAACTTAGCGATTTTCAATTAATCGCTTTCGTGTCCCGGATGTTTTCGAGTATTCCTATGGAAATTAGAATCGGGGGACGCTAATTGTGGCGCGAACGGGTTTCATTGATGCAATAAATCTGTGAGGTTTCTATACTTCTCCCTCGCTCGGGGAAATTGGCTTGATGGAATGGTCCTCACGAATTGCAGGCTGCGTCGAACACAGCCCGCAGTTTAGATTATTCTTATTGTTATGGGCGCCGTGTCCCGGTGATACGGGCCGGCCCTTATTTGTACGCTGTCGACATCCCGCTCGACGGAGCGAACCTTTTCCCTGCACCATAAGGCCTATATTAGAATGTGTGACTCGTATTCGGCCAGGCCGGGCATAAGCAGATTGTATCCGCATGAATATTTCATTATTAATGCTACTTGGGTAGCCGTTTCTTCCGCCGAGGGCGCAGGTAGGCTTTCATCCTAATCGCTTTGTGCGAAGGAAATTAATTTAATTATTTTTCATCAAAGAAAATGCCAGCAGAGGACACCCTCAAGAAAATTTTCTTAAGAATATATTCTTCATAATAATTGTATCTAGAATTGTAGATCATCTCCATCAAGCTATAACCTAAGTCTAGTCATAGTAAGTTGGCGACTGCAGGGAGCTATCACATGATAGCTATGTTAATAAAACTTCAGGTCATTGGCTGAAGTTGGCCAGGAATTATTTTTCTTTAGAGACGGTCTTTATATTTTTCATGTCAGTGACGAGGTTCTTGTAAAGAATGGTCATATTTTAATACTCGAGAACTTAAACTTTATAAAAAAGACCGGATCTTTTGAGTCTGGTTAAAAATTCATTTACACGGTAGTCATCATCATCATCATCATATCAGCCGAAAGACGTCTACTGCTGGACATAGGCCTCCCCCTAGAGTGCCACAATGACCGGTCCTGCGCCACCCGCATCCAGCGGACTCCCGCGACCTTTACCAGGTCATCAGTCCACCTTGTGGGGGGCCTACCCACGCTGCGCCTTCCGGTACGTGGTCGCCACTCGAGAATCTTTCCGCCCCAACGGTCATCGGTTCTACGTGCAATGTGCCCCGCCCACTGCCATTTAAGTTTAGTGATTCGGAGGGCTATATCGGTTACCTTGGTTCTGCTGCGGATAGCCTCATTTCTGATGCGATCGCGCAGAGAAACTCCCAACATAGCCCTCTCCATTGCCCTTTGGGTGACTTTGAGCCTTCTTATGAGGCCCATAGTAAGCGTTCACGTTTCCGTGCCATACGTCATCACTGGCAACACACACTGGTCAAAGACTCTCGTCTTGAGACACTGCGGAATATTGGACGAAAAGATGTGCCGTAGCCTCCCGAATGCTGCCCAGCCGACACGGTAGTAAGGAAATTAAAAAGACGAAACTTGTAAAATTAGCTTAAAAAACTAGGGGAAGCGATAATAGTTCGTTAATTACCTGTTTCAACCAGAGGGGTAGTCACGTAACGTTTTGAACGCGCGTTAGGTAGCTCCAACTGTATTTTTTCTTGATAAAAAATTACATTTAGATCTACATAACTTAAGGACAACGCGTTACGTGATCGACCTGGCGGTCAGAATATCTGGGCAAGAGCTATTCCAGATTAGGCACCTATGCATAAGCTCTTTATCTGTGCCTATATGTACGTGGGTTATTAAGGTTCGCGTCTTTCCTGAGGACAAAGCAGTCAAACGCTATAAAGACCATCTTTGGTTGAACTTATAATGACCCAAGTACAGTCGGCGTCCTCTGACGTCTATCACTATATGTGTACACTTTCGCACGTTTTACTCTGTGATTAGGTGAAATAAGTTACTGTCAATAATTTTATTTCTGGCATTGGTACAAGCTTTTATGGCCAACTGTACTTTACTGTATACCATCATCAACTATTCGTTGAGACGATTCTAACGCGCCCAAGCTCAACGGGGTTTTAGGTGAAAAACTTAAGAAAAGGACCTGTTGTATGTAGTAGTGGCGTATTCGAATAGACAATACATGTTTAAAATTAGAACACTAATATAACAAATGTCTATTCGCACACATTACTCACACATACAACCGGTGACTTACTTAAGTTTTTCACCTATACGTCTGTTAAATACGAAATATCTCAACTTTTTACGTTGGAAGAGTTTCCAGACTTGGCCTCTTTTTTACATGGAATGTTTTTTATGGGTTAATAGCGTATGTCCGTCTATTCTCGGGTATTAAAGGGCATGATTAGCGTTTTCCGCAAAATATGCGGGTTCCCTGCTTTCCTTGCTCAATTATGTGGTTCCAGTGCTCGTCTGCCTTTAAATCACATAAAAAAATGTTTGTTCACTGGTCCGTGCCCTAAACGGGCAAACATTTTAATGAAGCTACTTTTTTCTCTCTTTCTATCGATAAAATTGCGCTCGTTTGCCCGTAATTGCTTTGTTACGTTTTTCGGTTTGTTTGTATTTGAGCCGTCTTTTTCTTTAATTGAGGCTGCGTATTGAATGGGCGAGCGGCCCGAATAATGTTTTTTAAATCCGTAGACGCTATTTTAATTGTTTAATCCGGATTCCGATCTGGAGTCTGCGTCGACGTGGTCGGGACTCTGGCGACAGTTTAGAGTAAACGCCGCTGTAATCCATTGAGGAAAACTGAGTGCTGACGTGTGAGATTTCTTTAAATTTTCATATCCCTTATAGCGCAGACGGCAGGTGATGCAGTATAGTATAGTCAACCCTTAAAATATGAAAAAATTTAAATATTCACAAGGTTTAAAATTATGTATATTTTCTATCGAAGGTCGCGCGGAGGATAAAGGAGTTTAATACTCATCTTTGACTTATGAAAGCTGTATTTTGACGAAGATGCTAGATAAATAATCTATCCCAACTGGAGTTTCATTTTCACGGTACAATATACAACGTGGTTTTTTAACCGTCTTAGAGCCGAAGCCACTTAAAGTATCCAAAACGTTCTAATCATTCGTGAAAAAAAAATGATTAGTTAAGTTTTTAGTAATAAAAGGTAATTAAGTTTGAAAAATCTTGTATGGTGCGCGGTTCATTCACCCAGTTAGAGTTCGTACCTATCTACATAAGATGGCGGCTAGCGCTCACTGCGGTCACTCGGCTGGATGATTAAAATTAATATTAATACAAAAAAAACTATATGAATACATTAAAAAAACAAAAAAAAACCTTTTTTAAGTTCTTTGTAATGTATACATTAACTGGGCTTCGGCTCTAAGACGGTTAAAAAAACACCGTGTATAAAATTCGTCGCTTAAGAAAGAGCTCCTGTCAGGTCATACTTAAAAATACTACTCATAATTTATTTGAACCGTATATATATGTCGTTTCATTTTCAGCAGAAAGGTTCATTGGAGCATAAGATATATGCTACGACTCATGAGATTCCGTAAGATAACATTCAGCAACTATGCCAGGAGAACTGTACATATAATACGTCATCATCATCGTTATTTTCAGCCCGCAGTCGCCCACGGCTGAGCACAGGCCTCTCTTCCAGTACGCCACCCGTCCTTAATAGTACAGTAAAATTAGATAAAATTTTGACCAAATTTGTACATTTCAAATTACTAAGCGGGATGGTTTGGAATATGTTCGGACACCTTCCAGGATGACGCTCGCAAAAGTCCCAGGCTTTCCCAAGTGGGATAGCTGGGATATCCTGGAAAAACTGGAATTTCAAGAACATTTCTGGAGAGGGCTTAAAATTGTTACCCCTCGGACAGGTTCTCGCCTTCTCGTGGCGGGGGGGCTCAGTAGACGTGGATTGGTGACTCACGGTGAAGCCAAGAGGAACCTACTGTGGGGTAGCGGAGGAAGAGGCGTGTGGGTATATCGTGGCTGCTCGCCCTGTCCTCCGCGATCCTGCGGGGCCGTACCGCTATCGGTATGCGGCATTTAAATGCTGATGCTGTTTTTAATATGTTAACGTTAAATATTTTTGTTCCAGAAATCTAGGGTTGACAAGTGGTGACAAGTAATGCCTTTTTACCGACCATTTTCTTTTCATCGTGCTTATCGTTTCATCATGGAAAAGTGTCTTTTGTGTGATTATGTGAAGTGCGTTGGTGGAAACGCGTTTCAGTGCGCACCAAGGGGCATTGAGACAATAATAAAATCTAGTGATATTCGTAAAGATGGAGCCGGTGAACTATTTAAAGGATAAACTTCGGTGGAGCTTCATGGTCAGTGCCGCAAAATTTACACCAGGCGCCCAAAGACCCCTACTGCACCTGAACAAGTGCAGAAAGTACCTCGCTCATTTTAAGTGAGAACTGGTACATTAACAGAAATGCGGACACTAAAAGTTAGAGGCTGAGAGTTATCCAGACAGCAGCTCGCCTATTTCGTCAGCTCATATGTTGTTACTTGTTATTATCCATCTGCTTCAGACATAACAATGAAATGAAATGAAATGAAATGAAATGAAATGAAATGAAATATATTATTAATAACAATTGTTACAAGTCAAGGTACAATATTGAGCTTTCAATAGTTTTAAGTACAATTAATTACAGTTTTTCGTATTTTATGTCAATTATTTTCATGTTATTCAAATTTATATGTCACACTATATTTTCTACCTTTACAGTATTATTGGTAGACTAAAGAACTCGTCATATGAATAAAATGATTCCTGCGTCAACCATTTTTTCAGCCTAACTTTGAATGCTGCGGTGGAAGTCGCATCTCTTACAGAGTCCGGTAGGCGATTGTAGATAGAGGGGCCTGCATAGTACACGGATCGTTCGGACTTGGCAAGTCTGTGCGAGGGGAACAGGACTTAGTCCCCGACTCTCTTCAATTATTTCTAGAGGAGCTCTTGCAAACTGAAAGCAACAAAGTGCATGCAGGTAAACAGAGAAAGGCAGTAGCCATTGGCCAAGTGATAGTTTGCTCTCTTCGGCCGCGCTCTTTTCTTTCTCCGCTCTTATTCGGACTTGGCGTAACTTTGCACAGACTATTTGGTTCAAAACTACTCATTGACATGCTTCACAATTTAGGTTTTTATTCTTCGTACAATGAAGAAGGGAAGTATGAGGATTCAATGGCTCAAAGCGCTCCCGCAACTATCGACCAAAGTGGCATACCATGGGTGGTATCTTGTGCGCAACGCCGAAGTCTGCTCTACATGCAGACAAACCTGTAACGCGATCATCTTCTGGCAGCCGAGTTACTTCTGCAGAAAATGAACCAAACGGCTATCTTCCTTCAACATTACATCACCCCAGATCACGACGGATATTCTAAGCTACATGCTGTGGATATGACAAATGTAGATATAGACTGCAACATGCAAGAGTTGGAACGTTCTCTTGACTTCTTTTAAAAGTAAGTTGACAAAATGGCTGCAGGAGAAGAGTTTTTATAGTGTAAATGAGTATTTAGCAACTGACATAAGTAATTAAGTTAATTCTTTGACATACTGACATAGAAATTTAGGGAATTATTAATTATAGAATAATCTGATGAAATGACATGTACGAAAATTTAGTTTTATGACATAGTAATACTTTGCACACCTGCATGCAGGTAGGATATGAGAAACAAAAATAGCTTTAAGACCTTACCTGTAACCATATTCCGGCAAATAAAGAAATTTTGAATTTTGAATTTTGAATTTCCTCTGAGCCTCTAAGACTGTGGAGTGCAGCTTCGCCTCATCTAGGTTGGAGTGGATACATGGTGATCGCTCACCAATCCCAGCCCTATCAAGTATCTGTGGGCCTGAATCTGAGTATAGTATAGAAGCAATGGTTGCATAGAGCACAAAAAAATCATAAGAAATTATCCCGAGAATCCTGGAACTGAAAATATTTAACGTCAACATCATAAAAAAATAGAAAGTCGTATAGTATTAAAAAAACGGCGTCCTGCCATTGCTCTAAACCAATCCTAGCTTTTTCCTCCCAGTTCAGGGAAAAATCCGTTTTTTCCAAGTTCTTTAACACGGGAATGTACTGGATAATAAATTTAAAATTTCAGATGCCTTGTATGTAAAAAATGTGACCAAATGAAAAAATAAAATGCGTTATTTATAACGATTTAGATTCTAGTTTTTCCAGGATTTCCCGGCTATCCCACTAGGGAGGGCCTGGGACTTTTTTGAGCGTTATCCCAGGAGGTGTCCAAACATATTCCAAAAGATCCCGTTTAATAATTTTAAATATACAAGTTAAAACCTAATTTGACTGTACTATATCCTGAGCTAATCTTATCCAGAAGTGACCCTCAATCTTCCTAATATCGTTCACCCACCGAGCTGATGGACAGCCCACGCTACTTTTACCTAGAAGTGGCCACCAATTTGACACTTGTTTGGTCCACCTACCATCATTCCGCCTGGCAAGGTGTCCTGCCCAACTCCACTTGAAATTGGTAATGGTATCTCCAACGTCGCGCACCTTAGTGCGACGTCGGATCTCAACATAGGTAGGTAAATAGATAGATCATATAATACGTAGGTAGATGTACTGCTCGTGGCCATCGTATTAAGCGGTTAAGCTAATTATTGCCCACTCAGCGGTGACGAGGCCACGTGGCATCATAAATAACAAGACAGATGCCCTTTAGTGATAGATAACACATTATCGATTTACTAATCAAGATTACCTATTTACTAATTAATAACGCTTGGAAGCGCTAAGGTTTGCTATGAAATCGTACGTTGCCGCGAGTATAAGCCGCACAAATTTATAATAAGTTTTCTCAAAGGGTGGCATATTTCGAATACTCTTACTTGAAAATTACTACGTTTTGTCACTTGGCAACCGTAATTGAATTCACGATAAAACATATTAATTACACAATTTAAACAGCAATCACATCACTGCTGGTAAAATCGTAATGCTATTAAAAGTCCGATAGGCCGATAGTTGCTGTGAAATCGTCCTCGTATTAAAGCCCATTACTGCGTAATCTGGTAATGGAGGCGGACGCCCATCTGTGCCGGCCCCGGATTCGGCCAATTTCGATAAGCTTCACGTTGATTGTTCCATTTCTACTCTTTTCTCTTCTGCTCCCCTGGTAAAGTGTCGTTGGTATGCAAATGTAATTTTGTTCTATTGTGCTCAAAATATTCGACGTGCTTGAAAAGTTTTTCCGTTCCTGAATAACTGGTAAAACAATGCGTTGCATAGGTACAGTGAAATAATGAAAAAAACACAAAACCGGGCATGCGAACAAGTTCATGTTTATTAATAAATAAATCATTAAAACGGGATATGAAAGCGGAGCGTTTCCAAAAACCTTAAACAAGGTTTAATAATGCAGGGCGGTTTGGTGCGCAAACTAGCATTGTTTGTTCCACGCCTGTTCGAGTGAATCCAGCTGTTTGTGTGAGATACGTTCGTCTAGTTTGGTTTGTTGGCGTATCGTTCTAGATTTTTGTTTTTTTTCCCTACTCCTAGTTTACTACGGATTCAACGCGCAAGAGTAGTTTTTTTAAACTCTTTTTTATTGGTATCTACTTATTTGCATGCGCGCCTGCTCGGCCATACAGAGTCAAACAAAGAAGTCGTCTTTCTTTCCTAAGGGCTTAGTGTATACAAAAATGTTTTTACCGCATAAAATTATATTAGAGGAGACGTTCAAAAAGAGGCTTTAGAGCCCTTCACTTTGGCAATGTCGACGGGAATGACGCGAACTTTCGCAGTTGTGTGAATATAATATGAAATGCCAATGCTTTCACTTCATCAACATTGACGTAAACTAAGCATAAAAAAATGATATTACGACCTAAATTATCGACAGTAAATTGGAATATTTTCATCATGTCATTTGTCATGTTTTAATAAATGTTATACTAAATAATATCGCACGTTATTTACAATTATAGGACAGGACATACATTTATTTTTTAAGAGTATTTTACGCCTTTAAGGCCGGTAGTAAAGAGCAATTCCCGTATCATTTGTATTCAAATCAAATTATTCCATCCCAATATAAACTGTGTCGGAAATTATAAGATTAATTACAATATTTACAATATTCATTAGTTTCGTTACATTATAAATACAATATTTCATAACATTATAAATTACAGTAGACATTATAAACATATAAAAAAAACACACACAACATTTCAGTCAGAAGTAAATTCGTTGATGTCATAGTAACATTTCACCAGTGGGTGTTCTTTAAGTTGACGTTTAATAATATGTTAACACTAGCTAAGCTCATTCGGTAAGCTGTTGTACAGTCTGACCGCTTTGTATTGCACGCCATGCTTAACGTCTCTTAGTTAAGGCATAATTGTTTTTTTCAAGTCATCCTTCGAGTGTTTTGCCTACAGCCCCTTTCCTCATTGAGACTGATGAGGAAACTTCTCTGGATGCTTAACAATATCAGTCAGTGAAACAAGGATATAGAGACTCGGAACAGTTAGTAATTTGAATCTGACAAAATGTTCTTTGCAAGACTTCCATGACGGTATTCGCACCATAGTCCTAATAGCACGTTTTTGCATAACAAACACTTTCTTTATATTATAAGCAAAGCTATGACCCCAGAACTTAATGCTATACCGTAAGCGTGATTCAATTAGTGCATGATAGACCACAACCAGCTGTTTTGACGTAACTTCATCACGTAAGGTCCTTAGCGCGTAGCACGCAGAACAGATGCTGCTTTCCAGAGTAGAAAGTTCTTCCTTCCAGTTCAGCTCACAGTCTATGCGAACACCAAGGAACTTAACCGAGTGGGCAGTTGATATCAGCGTTTCCTGCATTTAACTTCAGAGTTTCCTTGTTTTTTGATGTAGTTTTAAATAACACAACTTGCGTCTTTTCAGTATTTAAGATTAAACTGTTAATACTAAACCAATGCTGAAACGCTTTTAAAACTGTGTTGGCCTTCACATAAAGACACAATATCTAAATTGGTAATCCATAAAAATAGTCCATATGTGCGTTTTATAAATATATATAACAAGGCTCCTACAACCAATAAAGCAACAGATAAGAATCACATATTTAAAAATAAATTTAAAAACTTACTGACTAAAAAAGCGTACTATACAATCGACGAATTTCTAAATAATAATTTATATTTATTGTCAATTTAGTATAAATAGCTATAACTCAATGTACCTAATTCCTATGTCTGTATCGATCTTATTTTTTTTTCCTCGCTTCAATTTATTTCTTTGTAAATTGACGACTAAGACAATAGTATTAAAATAATTATTCTCTGTTACCAATCCTATTATACACATATACATTACAATAGAACAGATAAATTAATACTATAAAATAAACAATTATCAATTACTAACTTAAACCAATTCTATGTACCTCTTAGTAATCTTTGTGAAATGTTATATATTATTAATGAAATTGAATGTGACTTGCAACGAATTGACATCGAATATCGCTTCTATATTATAATTTAACACCTATTTATTAAATTGCTACGCCCTAACAGGGCCCATATGGAACATATGTACCTATTAAATACTAAGAACTGTACAACTATGGATGCAATAAATGATATGACTATGACTATGACTATGACTAAGATCTTCGATATCGGTTGAAGAAATAACCGCATTAGTATCATCCGCAATAATTACAACACTGACATCACTGAGTTGTTGATCAAATCATTCACAAAATTTATGAAAAGAATTGGACCCAGAATGGATCCCTGTGGCACCCCCTTATAAATTTTAGCCAATTTGGATTTGATTTTTTTACGCAAATAAATGATTATGATTATGAACACTCATATTACTCATAAGTATAACGATATAACCAACAATAAATACATTAAGAAATGTTTCTGTTTTGCCCAGTGGTTGACTGGTAGTGTATGCATTAAGTCCGCCATTTGTACTTTATCTTGTATTGTGCAATAACGTTTAAATAAATAAATATTTAATATTTTCGTCCCGTTCTTTTTGTAATAAAGTTACGCTCAATGTAAAAATATAAGGCCTTTTATGCCCCCTTTAGTATCAAATGACAAAATAATCAATGGCTAGGGCGTATTGGCGTAGGGACCTACGTGTATAAAATACCTTTGCCTAATGAATAACAAGTATATTGATTATATGGTATTTATTCTGTCTCGGCTGATTTTGTCCTTGTTAGTTATTAGGTGGAATATTAGAGATAGAAAATAAACAAACAAGAGTCGGGTGAAAGCAGAGCGGAGCAGGTAATAGCGGCCATTGTTGTGGAATATAATGAGCGACCGGGTGTCAACGTCAACTCGTCCCGCCTGGCCGTGACACCCGCAGCTCGAGAGGACAGCGACGCCCTGAAAAAGTGACTGCAATTGCAAAACGGTCCCTCCACACAAAACAAATGCATAACGCACTTCATCGCAGCAATCTTTTACAGTAATCAAGTCCTTTATTCTCAATTGAATGAACGTCACCCCCTTACTCATGGCTTCCTGGTATTGTTCCGTGCCATCAAAGCGATCGTTTCCGCGTAAACGCTTCTTCAACAAAAGCGAAGAGCAAAAATATGATAAAAATTCGGAAGTAAAGTAATTAGATAATGGTAATTTAATAGGTCATGAAAATAAATCCCTCAGTCAACGAGGGGCATTTCTAGTCAGTGATTTGTTTGATGTTCTTGGCGGAGGCAGCTACGACAGTGTCGTGTATCCTGCTTTAAATTTTCAATTTGCACCGCAGAGCACTCGCACCAAAGAGCCGCGAGAAGTGGAAACCGAGACAAATTATGATTCTGTGCAACGGAGCAATATTCGAAGCGAGGTTTTTTGCGTCGTCTAATATCGGGCCTGATATTGCGCTCTCGGTACGCACTCAAAGGGATACTAGGTATTTCTTGAGAGGAAGGGAATCAATTACACCGTTTTAATTTCCGCGTGGCAGATGAGAGCACAGACGTCGTGGGACTGCGGTACGAGAAAGCAGCTTGATTAGTCAGAAGACTGGATCTTAAGTATTTAAGCAAAATAAATAGGGTTTTTGTCATTTATTTACTTGTTTGGGGTTAAAGCGGCACAATAAACAAAACTCACCGATATTAAAAGTGAATTAATGTATTCCTTTTGAGAAATAAATCTTTGTACCTATTTAATCGCATGGCCAATAGCCAATAGGGAAAATATGAAACATTATTATCATTATTATAAAATGTATAAGGCGACAAACCAAACCATGGAACAGTTGGAACCCGTTATACAAAGGTGTCCCACTCTACGCCGACGTGCCCAGAAAGACGACGACCTCTTGGACTTGACACCCAACGCTGTGCAATGGATACAAAACCTGGTTTTTGATATATATTGTGCCAAGTTAATGTTACTTAATACTCGTGTACTTTTAAAATTGGCGTGTCAAGAAAATTTACATTTCGAATCCAAACTGATTTGCGGTATCATCAGTTGGCACTTATAAAATACTTCAAGCAGGTAATGTTGGATTGGTAAAAAGCGATACAACTTCGATAACATTAGTTAACTCTTGTCTATCTGTCACAAATTAAGAACAGAGACATACAATGTCGTGGTAGCAATAAAGTAGTGCTAATATCGCACGTATCATTCCCTTGCAATTATATCAATTTGCCCGTCACAATTCGTTGCGTAAGAGAAAACAAAACTGTTACAAGATATACTTATAGGCACACAATATCTTTGGCGAGTGTCGGACAGGCGACCCATTCCTTTATTCGTATCTTTTCTTTTAGATCCCAATCAGATATCAATATGTTTCGCGCCCGTCCTGCCACGTCAGTGCGACGCGGATTTCAGATCTCCCGAGGATGTGCTGTGTTGAGAGGACGGGACCTGCGATGGTCTCCAGCTGTCAACACGACGAACCCACAAATAAATTAACATTTAGTACCGCGCTTGTGATTTTTCTGCAGATTCAAGGATGCCTGCTACGGTTGGCTAGGCTGCGACGTCTACTCGGACCAATTGACTATTTTTTGTTCCTCGTTGCGGTCAGTCTTAAAACTATGATTTTATAGTGTTTAAATCCACGAAACACATGTTTTTGTCATGATGGTAAACTCATATCATGGTGGGGCATTTCCAAGGTTGCGTAATGTTTCATACAATGATAGAAAAACTAACATACACTTGATATACATTAAATTGGCATAAAGTTATTAATTATAATGTAACGTTTGATATAACAGTTTTATGCTATATTTTGCTTTACTCTAATTATCGATTGATATAATAGGCAAAATGACATAATTTGCAAGTTGCATGATTCTATTCCCGTATAACGCATTTATGACATAAATATGTTTAACATACATATTATTTAAAATAATTGCGCGTTCATACAACAATGTCTGCCAAGAAGTTGACGGAGACCTACTTTCGTTTCTGGGACTCAATCTCCCGCCCTTCGCCGTAGACTTATAACTACTTACATAATATGTAATGTATTACTAAAAATGTTTGGTTCTGGCGCTTCGCCGGCCGCTGCCGCGGCACGCTCGCTTCGCTCGCTCGGCTCGCGCACTGTATGGTCGCAGTTCTACCTAACACTCCTCCTCGCTTGGCTCGTCGTCATACCTACTTGAGACCTGCCTTAAGGTGGATTATGCTATATGTTGAAAGTGCAAAGGGACTTAGAAAATTTCGATATTGTGGAATTGTTCTGTATAAATTGGCAAATAACTTTTCTCTATGACCATCCGTTTCAGATATAAGGGAAATGAAAGGTGAAGATTACAACGCAGTGACTAATAGGCATTCCGACGGAGCTTCGACGGGTCTCGCTTATTTATTTTATTATGCATTATATCATTATTTTAAATGTTTTTTTTTTAATATCTAAAGTTATTTATTGTAAAATCAACATATCTTCTGAAATTTAAGGTATTGAGGAATTATGTCAAGTAAGCGATTATGATAAACACGTTTTATACCGAGTGATAAATATAGTAAATGTATTTTATACTAATTGTAATTAGAGCCTTAAATCATTATATCACTTTTTACATTCGATCATTTGAAAATTATCTGAAACAATATTATATCATCCGTTACATTATAATAAGCAATGGTATATCAAACCAAAATAGATTAAGTGAAATTATATAAAACGTCGTGCACCCCATTCCCAAAGCATACTAGGCGTCCAATATATAGTAATTTGTCTTAGTAACTCTGTTAATACTGTCTCCTGGCTTCACGGGACAGAATAACAACAAGAAAAAGTTGATTGACCCACTTACAATCAGACTAGCCGTAAGACTTTGCCAGCATAATAAAATAAAACTTGTTGAAATGTGATTGTGATCGGAAGCGACGAACACAAATAGCCTGGTGCGTGGCCTAG
Source organism: Epinotia bilunana (assembly GCA_947049275.1). NCBI lineage: Eukaryota > Metazoa > Arthropoda > Insecta > Lepidoptera > Tortricidae > Epinotia > Epinotia bilunana. Next base: position 23,846,866 of record OX346261.1, on the reverse strand, counting down.
GCACGTCGTGGGCACGCCGCCTGCAGCCAAGGCGGAAATTGAGCCCGGACCCGACGGATCCTGCCCTCACCCGCCCGCCCTGCGCCGCAGGCGCAAACACACGGAGAAACCAGTCTAGCTTAGCTATTTACAAAACGACATTCGGCCGTCAGTGCGGAGCGGAGCGCACCCTCAGATTTGCAACAGATTTGTTATAAGTACGCAATCAGATTTGCCGTCAATGATTTCGCAGCGCTACACTTCTAGTCCATAATGCGAAAACCCTATGTAGAGCAAAGCGCCTACGAGTAGAACCACCTACCGGGTTCTGTGCACTCAAAGTTTTATAAAGTCAGAAATCCACTACAGCGTAGCTCGTTAAATGACAACATTTCATTAAAGAACATTTAAGCACATCAGTATTCAATAATTTATGTGAATTATTACAAAATAATATTAATGTGCTTCAAAAATTTTTGATTTTATGCTGTAAGTATTTACTATAAATGGGTGGGTGTGCCTTATGAAATTGCCGACCATGTACAATTTATTTACATTTGCTTTTCGAATTTTGCGTGTGCCGAGTTATATTGCGCATGAAAACGAAATGTTTTCACAGTTGGCGTTTTGCTGGACATAAACAAATCCGTGTTTATTATATAGGTACGTTATACAAATAAATTTGGATAAAAGTAAACACGAAATCTTAAAATAAAAAAACAGGATACGGGGTGTCTCTTGTTTTGTCGACAAACTTTTCATCGAATTTTATTTCATCGAATACGTTTCAAGTAACATTTCGTTCACGAATTATTGGTGTAATTTTATTTCATGACCAGATCATTCCATTTTTATTATTTCATAGAATATTATTTGGCAAATTATTCATTTTGTATGAATTTTAAATGGTAGAATAACAAAACAACGAATTTCATTTGTTCTAAATTTTATTACAACATTACAAAAACAAACAACAACTGATTATACAGGGGTTTAACTAGATCAGGGCAGGCAGAATTGGGGGGCTCGGGGAGCGAAGCCCCGCAGTAATAAAACAAACAACCGTAACAATTGTATTATAAGTAGGTTAGGTTAGGGTTTACTGGTGTCCCTCAGAGCGGAAATAGGCACCCCGCGAAGCGGGGTGACGTCAACACGCTGGCGGTTAGGTTACGTTTAGGTTAGGTTAAAATAATTGCCGTAGATAACTGTGTATGCCAACTATTTTAAATTTAAATAATAATCCTTGTAATAATTTGTATGTTGGTGCCGGTTAATGTACAGCCCGATAATCCGTGTCCATCTATCTTTCTCTCTCTCTTTTTGCATGCGTTAAATAGAAAGAAATATAGTGGACACCGATTATGGGGCCGTACATTAACCGGCACCCATCCGACAAGTAAAAATACACGATTTAAAATGACCATTCCACGAACTGAATTGTCGACGTAATGAAAATACATGAAACGTTGACTTTGAAGTGAATTTCGACGAAGTGAGTGTCGACAATTTGATGATAAACCCATAAATTTTACTGGATTTAAAATGGAACCAACTAATCGGCATGGCCGTATTCAACCTTAAAGAAATGTGGTTTTAAGAGCGCTTGTTTCTGGTCTTTTACTGAACAGAAGAGTTCAAACAGAGTGTGTATTAGGGGAGAGTAGAAGAAAAGTCCACAGGAAAAACCTCGACGGCATTTTTCCGACCTGATCGGAGAAATGCTATCTAAGGGGCTCGTCAGGAATAGGTAGTTTCCTCATGTTAAAACTGAAACTGAGTTGCTAAATGGATAGTGAACCATCAAATTACTGTAATAAAGTATAAATTACAAAATATAATTGAAATCATAATAAGATATGACCCTTGAAAGTGTAGAAAAATTAGGCATTTTTATATTGTCTGAGAATAGATTTAAAGCCACCATTAGAATACTCGCGCTTTTATAGAAACAAAATTGTATGACATCTATGGACCTAAACGCATTCTCTTGCGACCGAAATAGCAATTTACTTGATATTCCATACAGCGATTAGTAACAAATAGCACGTCACAATTCAATATCAATTAGTATGAAGCGTTTCGCCTGCCGCCAGCGACCCTTTGACAAATTATTTTGGGTACCTATGTTCTTTAATTGTAGTTGCTCCTACTCTAACATTTGTTCCTCTCCAAAAACTGGTTTGAATTGAATCGTAATAATTTTTGGACGTTCCCCCTTAATAATCATGTATATCATGCATACGAATATTAAGCAAAGGATGCGAGAGCTGTACCTATAAAGATCGTAGCACATAAGTGCGCCCACTCGGTCATCTCTGCTTACCCCCGCAGGAATCAGGATTACATGTATTTACAGCATGTGAAAAAACCCCTCATTAATGAGTTGCATCCGTGTGCCCGGCCGGACATTGCGGCGTCGGCCGAGCCTAAACACACACTGCACCGTGCCAACACTCCTCTCGCCTATCTGACTCCAAATATTGCACTGGTGTATTTACGAGATAGTGTATATCGACCGACTTAGAGCATAGTTTCTTAATAGATACTTAAGGAATATCAACAGCTGCATAAACAGGTAGTCCAATGGGCTGTTTACATTTTGATTAGTGATTAGTGCGAGTTCATACATTTGCTGCAAGTGCAAGTAGCTTTTGTATGGACTCACTCTAATCACTAATCCATGTGTAAACAGGCCCCTAAGTAGTGATACAAAACCAGTTTTAAGAGTCCGCAGTAAGCTGGATTCTCCATACAAACGTAGTTACGCTCTCATTTTAAAACTACTTGTTGGATTGTAACGAAACTGCATATACAATGACATGAGGTATATCTATGTCTGTAATAACTTTATATACCGTAGTGTAGCTTCAGATACCATAGTAAAAAAAATACAGCGAATTTAAGTTTTTCATACAAATTTTGTTTTTGCTGTATTTCATTTGTTTTATAAACTTATATTATGCTTTGCGTCAATGTAATGAAATCTATAAAAAATAAATTTACGAAATAAATCGTAATCCTGTCGCATAAAGCTAGTGATGTCGCTAACACCTTCTGACAGCCTGGCAAATGGAATCCGGGCGAAGTTGATATTTAGCGGCGAAAAAGGTCGCGGCATATTTACAGAGTTGGTGCCGTGTCGCACGGCCAAGTTAGATGAGTTTTGTCGCCGACTCGGAATAATTGGGAACAGAACTAAACCGGTTTTTCGCGTGATGTGGTGGTCTGGAGCAGAAAATAACCGGAATACATTACACTTACTTGCTCTCATACTAATAAAAATTCGTTATTAGCGTGGAATTACGATGTTTTTAGAGTAACACGGTAAAACCAGGTATATTTTCAATACCCGTCAGGAGAATCACTTACTACTTTGCTGAAACTATGAACTAAGAATGCAATTATGATTTCATAAGATCATTTGATCTTATGTGTTTATTCGATAGTTGTCAGTGAAAATCTCGCGCAGTTCTGAATCGACTACATCAGTCCATCGATATCAGGACATCTTATGCAACCTGTCAATAAGTAAGTTTCGACGTCTATCAAATCTACCTTGGACTTCAGCAATTTGCAGATCAAATGCAATATGGGGCACGTCCCGCGGCCGGCGCGACCCTCGTCACATATGTCGCCACGAAACGATCCACGCGACACTGTTCCCAGTAACGGGATAATCTGTAAGCAATTCTGCGCCCCGTGTACTCACGTCTTGGACAACTTTCTTTGAAGTTAGTTCTCATGTTTACTGCAAACTTTGAGAGTGACCTTTCGTGTCACAATCTTCTTTGAAGATGCGTTCTCTGAGACCCGTCAGGCCCCTTCCTTTATAATTCATTTATTTATTTATTTATTTATTTATTAAAACATGAAACATGACATTACAGTATAACCAATGCGTCATGAAACGACATATACAAAAGACAAAAAATAAACACATATAATTACATTGGTACAGTTGATTGCCTGTCATCCATCTCCTCACAGAAGCTCAGACATTCACCGCACACATACATCCATCGCCACGCAATTAAGTCACACTCCGGTGCTGACGCCAAGAGCGCATTGAGTTGTGAGAGAGCGCGGATCAGCGGCGAATTCCTGCGTGAAACAGTGCGAGCTGCCGGCACCGCCAATAAATCGCGTCGTCGTGCCCTGAGAGTTATCCTGGGGATATCCGGAGTATACAATCGCACGAGGCGACTCACTAGCTCCGGACAATCTGACTCACCGCGTATGATCCGACACGCAGTCACCAACAAACTGTAATTACGCCTTACCTCCAACGAATTATAACCTAAGGTTCCTAACAGGTATTTGGTGGGATACAGGAATGGATAGTACCCAAAAACTTTCTTATATAAAAACCGTAGGAACGTAGGAACGTTTTCTGAACTTTCTCCAGTAATAGGGCATAAGTTGATTCGTGAGGGTTCCATACGATTGACGAAGCTTCAAGCTTGCTTCTAACGAGTGCATTATAAACTAGCCTGATAGCCCCGGGATCATGAAAGTCGCGCAGGTTGCGAATCACAAAACCTAACCTTCGATAGCAGCTTTCAGCAAGTGATAATATGTGCTCATGGAAAGTAAGTCGCCAATCAAAGACCACACCGAGATCCTTAACACTGGAGACACGGTTGATAGGCTCTGCTCCGAGCATGTATTGAGCATGTATCGGGGTATGTGCACGGCAGAAGGTGCAGACACAACACTTGGCAGAGTTGAAAAGAAGTTTATTATATAGATATCAACCCAACAACTCCCAACAACCCATCAACTTGGTCTTCCGGTGGAGTATAGACTCCACCGGAAGACCAAGTTGATGTCCCTTTGCAATGACTCACAATCTGTTAATTGCTCCACACCGTAAACTAATTTTAAATCATCGGCATAAAGGAGACATTGGGATGACTTAATAACAGTTGTGAGATCATTTATCATTATTCCGAACAGGAAAGGTCCCAATATGGATCCCTGACTGACACCAGATCGGGTATGATATGGAGCCGAGACAAAGCATCCATGTCGAACATATTGCTGCCGATCACGCAGATAACTAGCGAAGAAAGACAGTAACTTCGGAGAGAAACCAATTTGGTTCAATTTATTAAGCAACACATCGTTATCCACGCGATCGAAAGCCTTCCCGAAGTCGAAATAAAGGACATCAACCTGGATACCTCTATCAAGATGCTCAGAAATGTTGTCAACCAAGAGCAGAAGATTTGTGTTTACAGAGCGGTTAGGTCTGAAGCCATGCTGTGCATCATTCAAGTAAGGTTTAACCTGCGCTGATAAGGTCTGGTGGAGTATGGATTCAAACAGCTTAGCCAACGTGGAAAGAATAGCAATGGGTCTGTAATTGTCTACAAGTGTGGCGTCACCCCCTTTCGGGATCGGTCTCACCCTGGACACCTTCCAAAGTTGAGGATATGATCCAGAAGTGAGAGCTAAATTAAAAATATATTGCAAGGGGAGTTTCAGATGATCCTGACAACCCTTTACAACATAGGATGGCAAGTTATCTGGTCCTACAGAACAACTGGACTTGAGCCGTTTTATCCCCTTCTCCACATCCTCTATTGATATTGAGGCAACGTGTATGTTGGCACTAAGACTCTGATCCCCGGTTGCTAGAACATTCGGGTCCAGGATCGGGATATCCGACAAGAATACGCTAGAGAAGTAACTAGCAAACGCGCTGGCCACCTCACTTCCAGCAAACTGTTTCCCATTGAGCTTAACGCTAGAGACAAACCCACCTTTTGACTTCAGGCTGTCGAGGTGCTGCCAGAACGCGCGAGGATTATCTTTTACCCTACTCTGGATTCGATCAAGGTAAACGTCGTACGCGGACGCCATACGTTGTTTCACATCAGCCCTGAGTTTTGCAAATTTGTTATAAACATCTTTGTTTTTTGTGGATTTCCATTCTCGATGTAATTTACCTTTTAGCTTTAGGTCACTTATCAGGTCTGGAGTGAACCAAACGGGGTAACATCTACTAGCTTTCCCTGAACGAGTCCGTTTCGGTATACACTGGTCAAAAATTCGATATAATATTGTATAAAAGGTGTTAACGGCATTGTCTACATCCACAGCACTAAGAACTTCCTGCCAGCTTACATCCGAAATTAATTTGTACAAAAGTTCATAATTGCCTTTAGAAAAGTTCCAGTCCTGCCGCATGTCTACATTGCTAGGAGCCAATATTTCTGATGGGGGTCGAAGCGCCAAACATCCCGCACGAACCGAAATCTCCAAAGGGGGATGATAAGCATCTGATCTCGGGACCAGTCCTCCGCCCGCGATCTCTAACACTGTAATATTAGGGATGCGCTCTGACACTAGCACGACATCTAATTTCCCTCCATGTGCATTCATCACCTCATTCCTCTCTTTTAAGCCACAAAGAGTACAAAAATAACAATAATAACATAAAATACTTTGGGATGTGTAAACCGGGTTCAAATTTAAATCACCGAACACAAGCACTACACCCTTTAACGTTTCAATTACTAACTCCACTTTCTGGAACCACCTCATATATATTTCGTCGGTAGCATTCGGAGGGACGTATACAGACATTCATACATAATCGACATCAAAAAGGAAGTCGCAAATTGACCCGGGCACCACTACTTTGTTCCGTGCGCGTCTTCAAATGGTATATCTTCTTTTGAGACATCATTTTTCAGGTATCGCTCGTATTATAGCAACCTCACCTCCCGTAACCACCTCGTAACAATTGTTTACTCCAATTAAGAACTCGATCGAAAGTATCCATGAAAAGTTAACGGTGAAACCGAAGCGAGTCTCGCGGGAGGAAGGCGCGGTAATATAACCGTCGCAGCCCACTCCCGGCTAGACGTAAATGAAAAAGGAGGCATTCCGGAAGGCTGTAAACTCCGACTTATTAATTTAAAGATCGTAAAATAAAGGCGTTTTATTCCGACGTTTATTAATCTGTGTAATCAGGGCGGGCGCCCCGGGCCTTCACAAAAACGCCGCGTAATAAAAACGCGCTTCAATACGTAATCTCGAGCGGACGGGACCCCCGCATTCATGGCCAGCCTCCGCCGGATAAATAGGCCGTATTCGACTACTTTTTACGAAAATTAATACCCGTCAAAATTGCATTCCTGAATAAGAGTTATTGCGTCGAGCGTATTATATGTGCTCTGTGAGCCTCGGGTCCTTTTGTCAGATTACTGACTGAAAGTTCCGTTTCATCTCCACGGTATTGCTATGAAATATTATCAAAATCCACAGTGAATGCTAGTGGCTGGCGTGCATGACGTGCATCGGAAATATTGTGTTTTTGTCGCCCGCGTGCCATTTTTTATAGACTTTGTAAAATTCGTAGCAGCCACAAAATGTACAATATTCACGGGTATGCTCTTACCCAGTGAGGTGTTCCAGGTTGTGTGAGAATGTGTTAATCTGATAAGGTAGCAAGTTTTATCACAATTCGTTTGGTATTCATGAGAGAGACAACACCCACGATACATTCAGTTTCTTCATCATCATCATCTTTTTATTGTATCAACCTCACTCGTTTATGTTTTATTAGGTAAAAGTATACATATATGTTACTAGAGGGGATTTAGTCATATGACGTTTCAAGGGTTGTAATATACTGGTCATTAGCAGTTGTGATACACACTTCAAGGTTCTTGATGCGTGAGTGTGAGAGCGACGCATCTTCCTTGTGTGATCGGAAGCCTCTTCCGTCTCCATAATACAAAGACAATATAAAATGTTTACTAACAATAAGCGTTTTTTATTAAGTAAAATAAGGGGAGCCCTGGCGAGGAGACTTGCTGTAAAGAAACTCGAATAAAAAATACTTTCCCGGGTGGACAATTTGCTCCAGTCCGGACAAGCCGCACTGCAGTGGTTTTACGTGGCGAAGCCTCACTACTCGTACTTGTCCGGAATTTAAATGCCACAGTTGCAAACATTTCGTGTTTTTACTACAGCACACCATTTTTATTGTAAAACATGCTCATTTTACTTTTTATTTTGCAGGTAAGTCGAGCCCGTTGCGAATTGGCAAGTAGTCCCAAATATGCAATAAATGTACCAGGAGAGCAAAGATGCAAGAAGATATATTGCATATAGGTAATTTCGCAAGTGCCATGGGATCGAACCCCAGCCGCGCGGGGCTGCCTGGGGGCCCGTAATGGGCGCGTGATTGAATTGCCATATCTTCACCGCCTCGCTGCCTCGCCGCCCCTGGTATCTATTGAGTTAGTTTAGTCGGTCGGCGCGACGGGGCTTAGATCACGTAGAACTTCTTCCTGTAGATAGGTCCTTTTATCAATTTGTCACACTACAAATGCTTTCTCATAAATGATTCTTGTTATAAATTAAACATAACGTCTCTTCGTATGAGTTTTATGATGAGATTGTAAAGAGATTGTTAAATCGGCTATCGCCTAGAATTCATACGTACTACGTACGCTACTACTACAGTACTACGTACGTATACTTTTGACAATAATATGCAAAGAAATTCCAAAACGATTACATACCCCTTGCAATTAACAGAGAAACTGTGATATGTTACTTCAATTAAATCAATACAAGCAACTAAATGATTTTTTTAAGTGAATAACCCTACCCTACCCTCGTTTCCGAGGGTCACCGGCCCGCGCTCACGTTGACAAACTAGCGAAACTGTCAAACTAATCTGTTATACACAGGCACGTGATCGCTTTAATCCAGGGGAATTAGTCCCGGTGTTTAATGACTTATCGTTACATAAGGGCCACATCGCGAATTTTGTGACATCTATCTCGTTGCCTAAATAAAAATCTATAACATCTAGATGTTATAGTCAGTCAGCTAATATTAGCTAACAGACCAGTCAGGTCTGTATCTGAATAAATTCAATGGTACTCTATGTTACGAGTAGTTTCATCCATCATAAACATAAAGTAATATTTATAAGTCACACAGAAACCACCTACCCTTTGAGTGGTTATTCACTCATAAAAACATCCACTACATGACATTCTCCAATACATGGCCAGCGAAGTCTACTTTTTACAGTCATTATTCTATATTCATTAAATTTGCTTCTTTATACAAGATATTGATTGCACAAACTTGTTGATCAATTGTATTTCTAACGTTTTATATATCAGACTGAAAGAAAGATTTAATTGAATAAACTACTTAATCCCTTATGACCGATGCCGAGGTGTCATTAACGCAGCCCGTCGGCGGGACGCGTGAAGAATGGCCCTCCTCTCTCCTCAGGGCGGAGAAAATTCGGACGATCCCTATCAGGTGGAGAGACGACCGATTTATCCGTCAGACGAAATCCAGACAAATAATGTAAGGATTACAAATGGAATTAAATTTTTGAAATCCACCGGGGAATTTGGATCCAGGCATTTATACTTTACTTGGGAGCAGAGTCCCTTTGTGCAGCGATCTGCATTTTACTGAAATTATTTGTTTGTACCTTTTAAATCCTGCATTTTGGATAGAAATTCAAAATCGTTTTAGGTCATTGCTTTTATGTTTATATGAAGTAAACATATGTATTGATAAATATATTTGCGTTGTATGTATATGATCCATATGCATTTATAGTTCTCTTATTAATAATCGCGTCACAAATAACAATTATAACAACGAATCGATGTTTCATTTGAATATCATTGCTATATTCACCGAAAGCTACAGTAGCCTAGCGGTTCAGGCATGCGGCTGTCAAACGGCGGTAGTGGGTTCTAATCCCGGCTCGTACCAATGAGTTTTTGGGAACTTATGTACGGAATATCATTTGAAATCTACCGTTAGCTTTTCGGTGATGGAAAAACATGGTGAAGAAACCTGCATACATCCACGAAGAAATTCAAAGGTGTATGTGAAGTCCCCAACCCGCAGTGGGCCAGCGTGGGGACTACTGCCCGTTCCCTCTCATTCATTCAGGAGTGGGACATATATAGGCTGGTTTATTATTATTTTGTTTATTCACCGGGGAAATGCTGCCAGCGTCGTTGCTGTTGCTGCCTCGCCACTCGGGCCCATTTTACAATTGGATTTTTAGGTTTATACAAGTAGCAATCTAAGTGTTTATTTGTGTTTATTTATTTTAAGTTAGCTTCATGTTATTTATTCACATGTAGAGAATGTTATTTATGACTATAGTTACTTACTGTTTTTTTCTAATAAAGTTTATTTCATTTTTTTAAACATGTACAGTCAGCTATAAAAGTCGCTACGCTGCCGAAGTGCTCAAAATGTCCTACACCCGACTCTAATGTTAAGAGGATAAGCACTAAGTAGATCATTATGAGCGAGTTATTTTGCGTCGCTACTTCTGATGCTGACTGAACAAAGGCCACCCGGATCCCCGCTGAGCGGGTATATCATATTTAGAAATCTATTTTCGAAATCGCATGTAACCGAAAAAGTAAAATAAAACGCAATCCGCCCCGTGGGGTTGATAGACGCGAAATTTATTTTATTTGCCGTAAATCCTCGTAACATTATTCTGTTCATGCTTTACATGAGGGCCCATAAAGCGCACGAAGTTTTAGGCGCCGCGGTCGGTTGGAACGCGGGCATAGACAGTAAAATTTAAATTTAATTCGTTACGGTCGTGTGGTGGCTGGTTAACTGCGACAACATTAAAACGGTTCGGCTGTACAAGTGAGTTCGAAATAGTGTGCACGGGCAAAGTGATCAAATATACGTGAACAAAATTTACCCTAACCTCAGCTGTTAACAATGAGGTATAAGAGGTTAGGTATAGGAGGAACCATTGGAAAAGTAGGTACATATTTATTTATTTCAAAAGGCACAGTTGTAAGTTACAAATTTAAGGATTGTTATTAATTACTTATTGCATTCAATAGAAGCTAACCTATGGGCTAACATGTATGAACAAAGTGAAACTAAGTGAAATATAAACATTTAGACATATAAACATCACGGTACATAGGTATCACATGTCGCGAGGGTGTGGCGCTAAGAATATTTGACATGTTTGACATCGGATCACGATCGTTTACTTTCATAGCGTATACAGCTCGGGCGAAAACGGCTTCGAAGAAGTTGTATTTTTACCCGATTACGGCGGAGCCAAAAGGAGGGGTTATGAATTTTATTGTTTCAGCGTCTGTCTGTATGTCTGCTTTTTTGACATGGAGAGATGCCAGCTGAATCACCTCTTTGTAGTATACTAGCTTCTGCCCGCGACTCCGTCCGTTTAGCTCGATACAAACTTTCATCCCCCATTTCACCCCTTCAGGGGATGATTTCCGGGATAAAAACTATCCTATGCCCTTCCCCGGGATTCAAACTATCTCTGGCTGCGCCAATACATATTATATTCATTTTAACTCATTTACTTTATATCTTTTTGTATATTAAATCACACATTAAATATGAACGCATCCTATTACACACCATACCTGGCAACTTTTCCGCTTCCCCCACCCCTATCTAAAAATTCGATGAAACTACAATTGTGCATATAAAGAAAGACCTAAGTGAATTTGTGTTTACTGTGAAATTTCGAAAACCAAAAGTTCTTTTCGTGTGTGCCGTAACACGAACTCAAAACTGGATACCGGCTGGCGCTGCTTCAGAGGTTTGTCCTGCCACTCCAATCTCCATACCAAATTTCATCTCAATCGGTTCAGCGGTTTAAGCGTTTTGGCATTTATAATATTAGTATGGAAGTAAGGATCTCACCCGCTCCGCTACACTGCTTATTAGCTTTGGTAGAAGGTGGATGCGGTTATCTTATCTTATCTTATCTAGATGAGGGCCCTTTCGGATGCACTTCGACCCAGCGGGATCTTTTGTGCATTTTCCCTCTCCTTTATGCCTACTCCCAAGCTCGCTCCATCGTTTCCACAAAGCGGATGATGCAGCTCAGCGGGAGCACCTTGAACTCCCTTGGTTGCGGATAGTCGCTACCAAAGTAATTCATTCTTTGTCTGGCAAGGGCATGACATTCACACAGTAAGTGTTCCATGGTCTCATCCTCCTCGCCACACATTCTACAGTCTAAACTGTCCGACAGTCCCATCTTGGCCAAGAGATCCTTGACTCCGAAGTGACCTGTGAACACCCCAGATATGATTCTGAGTTGCTTCCTGCTGGATTTCCAGAGCTTGTTAGTCCAGCCCGAGTCCACTCCTTCTATGAAGAGCTTAGAGTGCCTTAAGCCCGCCTCATTCCTCCACTCGTGTTGGTGTTTGGTTTTGGCGTAGGCTTTAAAGGCCGAAGTTATGGTTCTCTGCGAGAGTCCCACAAATGGTTCTGGACCTACAAAGTGATTTGTAGACCCCCCTCTTGCAAGCTCATCCGCTCTTTCGTTGCCGATGTAGCCCTCGTGCCCCGGTATCTAAACTAGTTGCACCTTATTGTGCTTCCCAAGCTTGTTCAGTGCCTGGACGCCATTATAGACTAGTCTAGAATCCACTTTCGGCGCCGTAAGCGCTTTAAGGGCCGCTTGACTGTCGCTGAGGATATAGATGGTTTGCCTGTCTATATTCTCCTGTGCACAGGCAATTATGGCGTATGTCTCCGCCTGGAAGACGGTTGCCAAACTACCCATGCTTACACTACTACTGTAGTCAATCGCATAAATGCCTGCTCCCGTACCGGATCCCATTTTAGATCCGTCCGTGTACCATATACTGTCTTCGACACCAGACCTCGGTGGTTCTAGACCTTCGGCCCATTCGGCCCTGGATGGAACTTTTGTTGTGTAGTTCCTATGGAATACATACTTGGGTAGCATTTTGTCACATCCCATGTTTGTTATTCTGTCTAAGAGACTGTCAGTCTCCATGTTTGTGTGCTTAGTCTTTGGCTTGCTGTCGCTCCACAGTCCAAGAGTTCTTAGTCTATAGAGCGATTTGCGCGCCTCTGACTTAATCACCATGTGAAGTGGCGGTAGTTCCAGTAGGACTTCTAGCGCCGCTGTAGGCGTGGTTCGAAACGCCCCTGTTATAGCCATGCATGCCGATCTCTGTACCTTCGTCAGGGCATCTCTGCATGTGCTCATTAAAGTCCTTGGCCACCACACCAGGCTACCGTACAATAATATGGGCCTCACCATCATGGTATAGGTGGATGCGGTTACACGGTTCTGGAGTTTAGCTTAAATTCGCTCAGCCCGTGCTAGCAGCCGTCTGGAGTTGATAAGTAGCAGTGGTGAATTCGCCATAAAGGTGCACTTATGGCCCGTTAACGGTACACATGCATCCTGTTATAGCCGTCTGTAAGAGTGTGGCGAATTGGCGAGCAGCGAGAAGCGAGTGTGTAGTTCCGATAGTTTTGTCGCTGGGCTATAAGGGAGTGTTCAGTTGCGACTGTTTACTCGCTCCACTCGCTATAACGGGGCGACCGACCATGCAGTCCTGCCAAGCGAGCATCGCTCAGCGTGAACCGCTGAGTCAGTTTTATCTTTGATAGCTCTTGTCGCTGCGACAAACTAGAGAAGAGATAGTTCTCGCCGGCACACTGTATGTCGAGTAGAACAAGCTAGCTGGACAAAAACAACATCACCTAATTCAGAAACCATTAATGAGGGTAATTAGTATATTAGTTGGTGATTACACGGGTAGGTAATGATTTGTCGTAAATCATTTATTTTTTTTGTAATGGGGGTAAGTATATAAAACAATTGCATTATTTGCATGAATTTAGTTGCATTTTAGCTCCGATTGCGATAACGTCTCACAAGTATATTTCATTAATTTTGGTTAAGTGCTGTGATGGATTCTGTTACTAAGAGTAAGTACTATTTTAAATACTATTATATTTTGATCCTTTTAACCTGTAACCTAGAAAAATATATCGTTATGTTACAAATTTAAGAAAAAAAAACTTCAATTTCGAATTCATTGGAGTATAAGTAAAAATCCCCTCTTCTCCCCGACCTGAATATTTTTTAGGAAGTAGCTATAACCTCATTGATAATGAGGGTCTTTATTTTTCTGGCCCGATTTTGCCTGTTTTTTTTTTTTTTTTTTTCTAGGTCACACTTTCAACGTGCCGAAAATCGCTTGTTTAGAAGAATGGCTCAAAAACTCCAAGAATGAACGAAATGGTGCTCTCTTCGCGTACATTTTGAAAATACAGGACATAAGCGGAATAATGGAAGATTCAATGAAGGAAATCAAGACCGTGATTTCCCGATTTTCATCGAAACTTTCGGAAAAATGGGAAGGTTCTCATAGAACTTGGGAACGCTTTATACATAGTGTAGATATTATCCAATCGGCTCTTTTGCCAAACATGTTAATAATCTGATCCTTTAATTAACAGCCTCAGGGAAACGCCCCGCAAAAAAACAGGATCTCTCCCGTTAGAAGTATTAGATTTATTAATTTCACCCGAACATCTTGTCAGAAATAAAATTACTGTTAGTAATATGTCCGAAGATTATTTCTTCCGAGGACGAGGATGAACACTGTAATGATGACTGAATCATTACTACCTAGGTACTATTAAGAATTGTATAGAGTTATTTGTTAAATAGGTATAATTATATGTATTTTCAGCAATTAATTGGGTCATTAAGATTATTTTTGTACGTCATTAGGCTTAAGTATTGTAGTGTGGTGTAAATATACTTTTTTCCATACAAATATTTTTTTATTTTTTGGTGTAATCAATTTTTGGAGATTTTACTATGAATAACATTATATTTCATCTAGACAGACCTATTAGAAGCTTAATATTAGAGAAAATAATTTTGTCCAGCTAGCATGTTCCGAGCGAAACATAGTGCGGCAGTGTGAACAGCCAGTGATCTATATATTTTGTTTGTTTCTTGAGCGAAAACACTTCCTCGCCGGTCGTGAGACATGTGCCTATGGCCAGGCCTGGGGCTTAGGAGGCCTGATATGAGGGTCGGGCGGCCAATCGTGGCGAAAAACCTAAGTACCTAAATAATGGAAGCGGGGAAAGGAGGGACTGCCAGCTTAGAATCAAAATGACAATGACAGCTTCTCAGAATCTGTACACAAACACATATTTGGACGTATAAATCCCGGGGCACGCAAAAGTCAGTCCCCGCTGATGCATATAGACGGAAAAGGAGGGGTTATGAATTTTATTGTTTCAGCGTCTGTCTGTATGTCTGCTTTTTTGACATGGAGAGATGCCAGCTGAATCACCTCTTTGTAGTATACTAGCTTCTGCCCGCGACTCCGTCCGTTTAGCTCGATACAAACTTTCATCCCCCATTTCACCCCTTCAGGGGATGATTTCCGGGATAAAAACTATCCTATGCCCTTCCCCGGGATTCAAACTATCTCTGGCTGCGCCAATACATATTATATTCATTTTAACTCATTTACTTTATATCTTTTTGTATATTAAATCACACATTAAATATGAACGCATCCTATTACACACCATACCTGGCAACTTTTCCGCTTCCCCCACCCCTATCTAAAAATTCGATGAAACTACAATTGTGCATATAAAGAAAGACCTAAGTGAATTTGTGTTTACTGTGAAATTTCGAAAACCAAAAGTTCTTTTCGTGTGTGCCGTAACACGAACTCAAAACTGGATACCGGCTGGCGCTGCTTCAGAGGTTTGTCCTGCCACTCCAATCTCCATACCAAATTTCATCTCAATCGGTTCAGCGGTTTAAGCGTTTTGGCATTTATAATATTAGTATGGAAGTAAGGATCTCACCCGCTCCGCTACACTGCTTATTAGCTTTGGTAGAAGGTGGATGCGGTTATCTTATCTTATCTTATCTAGATGAGGGCCCTTTCGGATGCACTTCGACCCAGCGGGATCTTTTGTGCATTTTCCCTCTCCTTTATGCCTACTCCCAAGCTCGCTCCATCGTTTCCACAAAGCGGATGATGCAGCTCAGCGGGAGCACCTTGAACTCCCTTGGTTGCGGATAGTCGCTACCAAAGTAATTCATTCTTTGTCTGGCAAGGGCATGACATTCACACAGTAAGTGTTCCATGGTCTCATCCTCCTCGCCACACATTCTACAGTCTAAACTGTCCGACAGTCCCATCTTGGCCAAGAGATCCTTGACTCCGAAGTGACCTGTGAACACCCCAGATATGATTCTGAGTTGCTTCCTGCTGGATTTCCAGAGCTTGTTAGTCCAGCCCGAGTCCACTCCTTCTATGAAGAGCTTAGAGTGCCTTAAGCCCGCCTCATTCCTCCACTCGTGTTGGTGTTTGGTTTTGGCGTAGGCTTTAAAGGCCGAAGTTATGGTTCTCTGCGAGAGTCCCACAAATGGTTCTGGACCTACAAAGTGATTTGTAGACCCCCCTCTTGCAAGCTCATCCGCTCTTTCGTTGCCGATGTAGCCCTCGTGCCCCGGTATCTAAACTAGTTGCACCTTATTGTGCTTCCCAAGCTTGTTCAGTGCCTGGACGCCATTATAGACTAGTCTAGAATCCACTTTCGGCGCCGTAAGCGCTTTAAGGGCCGCTTGACTGTCGCTGAGGATATAGATGGTTTGCCTGTCTATATTCTCCTGTGCACAGGCAATTATGGCGTATGTCTCCGCCTGGAAGACGGTTGCCAAACTACCCATGCTTACACTACTACTGTAGTCAATCGCATAAATGCCTGCTCCCGTACCGGATCCCATTTTAGATCCGTCCGTGTACCATATACTGTCTTCGACACCAGACCTCGGTGGTTCTAGACCTTCGGCCCATTCGGCCCTGGATGGAACTTTTGTTGTGTAGTTCCTATGGAATACATACTTGGGTAGCATTTTGTCACATCCCATGTTTGTTATTCTGTCTAAGAGACTGTCAGTCTCCATGTTTGTGTGCTTAGTCTTTGGCTTGCTGTCGCTCCACAGTCCAAGAGTTCTTAGTCTATAGAGCGATTTGCGCGCCTCTGACTTAATCACCATGTGAAGTGGCGGTAGTTCCAGTAGGACTTCTAGCGCCGCTGTAGGCGTGGTTCGAAACGCCCCTGTTATAGCCATGCATGCCGATCTCTGTACCTTCGTCAGGGCATCTCTGCATGTGCTCATTAAAGTCCTTGGCCACCACACCAGGCTACCGTACAATAATATGGGCCTCACCATCATGGTATAGGTGGATGCGGTTACACGGTTCTGGAGTTTAGCTTAAATTCGCTCAGCCCGTGCTAGCAGCCGTCTGGAGTTGATAAGTAGCAGTGGTGAATTCGCCATAAAGGTGCACTTATGGCCCGTTAACGGTACACATGCATCCTGTTATAGCCGTCTGTAAGAGTGTGGCGAATTGGCGAGCAGCGAGAAGCGAGTGTGTAGTTCCGATAGTTTTGTCGCTGGGCTATAAGGGAGTGTTCAGTTGCGACTGTTTACTCGCTCCACTCGCTATAACGGGGCGACCGACCATGCAGTCCTGCCAAGCGAGCATCGCTCAGCGTGAACCGCTGAGTCAGTTTTATCTTTGATAGCTCTTGTCGCTGCGACAAACTAGAGAAGAGATAGTTCTCGCCGGCACACTGTATGTCGAGTAGAACAAGCTAGCTGGACAAAAACAACATCACCTAATTCAGAAACCATTAATGAGGGTAATTAGTATATTAGTTGGTGATTACACGGGTAGGTAATGATTTGTCGTAAATCATTTATTTTTTTTGTAATGGGGGTAAGTATATAAAACAATTGCATTATTTGCATGAATTTAGTTGCATTTTAGCTCCGATTGCGATAACGTCTCACAAGTATATTTCATTAATTTTGGTTAAGTGCTGTGATGGATTCTGTTACTAAGAGTAAGTACTATTTTAAATACTATTATATTTTGATCCTTTTAACCTGTAACCTAGAAAAATATATCGTTATGTTACAAATTTAAGAAAAAAAAACTTCAATTTCGAATTCATTGGAGTATAAGTAAAAATCCCCTCTTCTCCCCGACCTGAATATTTTTTAGGAAGTAGCTATAACCTCATTGATAATGAGGGTCTTTATTTTTCTGGCCCGATTTTGCCTGTTTTTTTTTTTTTTTTTTTTCTAGGTCACACTTTCAACGTGCCGAAAATCGCTTGTTTAGAAGAATGGCTCAAAAACTCCAAGAATGAACGAAATGGTGCTCTCTTCGCGTACATTTTGAAAATACAGGACATAAGCGGAATAATGGAAGATTCAATGAAGGAAATCAAGACCGTGATTTCCCGATTTTCATCGAAACTTTCGGAAAAATGGGAAGGTTCTCATAGAACTTGGGAACGCTTTATACATAGTGTAGATATTATCCAATCGGCTCTTTTGCCAAACATGTTAATAATCTGATCCTTTAATTAACAGCCTCAGGGAAACGCCCCGCAAAAAAACAGGATCTCTCCCGTTAGAAGTATTAGATTTATTAATTTCACCCGAACATCTTGTCAGAAATAAAATTACTGTTAGTAATATGTCCGAAGATTATTTCTTCCGAGGACGAGGATGAACACTGTAATGATGACTGAATCATTACTACCTAGGTACTATTAAGAATTGTATAGAGTTATTTGTTAAATAGGTATAATTATATGTATTTTCAGCAATTAATTGGGTCATTAAGATTATTTTTGTACGTCATTAGGCTTAAGTATTGTAGTGTGGTGTAAATATACTTTTTTCCATACAAATATTTTTTTATTTTTTGGTGTAATCAATTTTTGGAGATTTTACTATGAATAACATTATATTTCATCTAGACAGACCTATTAGAAGCTTAATATTAGAGAAAATAATTTTGTCCAGCTAGCATGTTCCGAGCGAAACATAGTGCGGCAGTGTGAACAGCCAGTGATCTATATATTTTGTTTGTTTCTTGAGCGAAAACACTTCCTCGCCGGTCGTGAGACATGTGCCTATGGCCAGGCCTGGGGCTTAGGAGGCCTGATATGAGGGTCGGGCGGCCAATCGTGGCGAAAAACCTAAGTACCTAAATAATGGAAGCGGGGAAAGGAGGGACTGCCAGCTTAGAATCAAAATGACAATGACAGCTTCTCAGAATCTGTACACAAACACATATTTGGACGTATAAATCCCGGGGCACGCAAAAGTCAGTCCCCGCTGATGCATATAGACGGCCGGCTGTTATATTTGTTGGCAACGAAGTGCAGCAACGGTGCCACCTAGACGAACGGGCCGGAACTACAACGGACGTCAGTTTATCGATGGCTCAAAGGCGCCATCTAGAAGACTACGCGAGCAACTTCGGCATGACGTTGAGTAACAGAGGAGGGGGTAAAACCAGGTGTTAATAAAATGGCCAACGGATGCCACGGAGCTCGCTTGCTTCTGAAACTTCATGGGGAATGCATAGGCGGGAAATAGACTATATTAAATAATAAATTACTAAATGAGTTGTAATATATTTTGATTAAATCTTTAAATACATTTTTAAGTGTGGAGCGTGTTTCTGTGAAGTACCCCATCCCTTTAGTTTGGTAGATTTCATCAGAAGTGGGATAAACAACACCCATCATGGGTAAACGTAAACGGTCAAAAAGGTCACGTGCACGTGCACGTTCAACTTCCACCTCGAGCAGCAGCAGCAGTCGGACGAGAACTCCGTCACCTCCACCGAGACATAAAAGAAGAAGGCAAAGGTATCACGTAAAGCTGATACCTCAACTGTGAGTACAGGAAATGCTTCAACTGTGCTAAACAATATTATACCAGATTTTGATCCCTTACGAGACGATATAGGTGCTTGGCTTAATATTATTCAATCTTACGCTAAAACGTTTGCATGGTCAGATGACGTGGTTAGATATCAGGCACTAAACAAATTGAAAGGGTCCGCTAAGACCTGGTACGATTCACTTTTGCGTACCGAAAACCAGTGGCCGTCGTGGCGTTGGGCGGATTGGCGACGAAGGTTAGCGTCTAGCTTTCAGATACGGCGTGATATGTTTCAACTTCTAAGAGAAGTAGTAGATAGGAAACCGACAGAGAACCAATCACTGTACGAGTTTTATTTTGAGCAAAAAAGTAAAATAGATCGCTTGTCGCTTAATTTCACGGAAATGGATATAATATCTATAATTATCGGTAATATAGGAGATTCTGGGATAGGGGCATCAATCGAAGCTAGTAACTTCACAACGTGCGATAGCTTGGCTAGTTTTCTTCATGCGCGTGTGTATAAATCTAGACACTCCAAACAATCGAGTTTAAACATACGCGATGGGCAAAGTAAACCAATTGGACATATAACAACCACACAGCCTAGTACTTTTGCAAAAACAGCTACGGCGGGTGGCCCAAGGCAAACCGTTCCTTCCAATAACAGTCAGGTTACTAACCAAACACAACGAAAACCACTTGAATGTTATGTATGTGGCGGTAATCACAAAAAGATAAACTGCGAAAAGTTAAATCGCAATTGTGAATTTTGTGGCAAGAGGGGGCATGAAGAATCCATGTGTTTTCACAAAAAGAATTCAATGAAAGCAGAAAAACAAGATAGACAACAAGAGACCAAATTTGTTTCTACCCTTGATCCACGTAATAAATTCATAAAAAAGGTCTATGTTAATGATTTCTTTTGTGATGCATTTATAGACACGGGGAGTAGTTGTTCGTTAATATCTCAATCGATTGCGGACAAATACTCTATCAAACGTATTCCGTTACCTTCCCCCATCTTGCTGCAAGGGTTTACAAAGGAAGGTTCTAAATATGTCAATCATAAAGTAACACTTGACTTTAAGTTGGATTCGGTGTGTTTAAAGAATGTTGACTTCTACATAATTAACGATTTAGCCGACTGTGAAATGTTGATTGGTAGAAACGTGACTGAGCGTTCTGACTTGATATACTCGCGGGTGGGAAATCGCCTCCAATGTGATTACGCGAAAACGTATAACGAATTTTGTAACAACATCGCGGAATTTGAATTGGACGCGGACTCGCATCAAAGCGAATTAACAGCTCTCTTTAGGACTTATAGAGATTGTGTTGCATCTAACACTAAGGAGTTAGGAAAAGTTGTCAATCATGAAATGACTATTGAGGTCACTAACCCACAACCCATTCAATGCAGACCCTTTAGGTCATCTCATACGGATCGAAAGATTATTAGAGAAATGGTTAACGAGCTCTTGGAGAATGATATCATCTGTGAAAGTAACTCGCCATATGCGAGCCCCGCGTTGCTGGTTAGTAAGAAAAACGGGGAAAAAAGGCTCTGCATTGATTACAGGATGTTAAATAAAGTCACGGTTAAAAACAAATACCCAATGCCGCGTATAGAAGACCTTGTTGATAGGCTTCAGGGTCATAAATGTTTTACCAGCCTGGACCTAAAGAGTGGATATTACCAAATTCCCATGCACCAAGACTCTATCGATAAAGTAGCTTTCATTACGGAAGATGGTCACTATTCCTTCCTTAGGGTCCCATTCGGATTAGTAAATGCCCCGTCAGTGTTTCAACAAATGATGAATAAAGTTTTGGGAAATCTCAGATTTGAAAATGTGATCTTATACTTAGACGATGTCTATTTGGTAACAGAAACGGTTGAAGAGAATCTAGAATTGCTTGAACGTGTTCTGAAAATATTTCGTGACAATGGTTTAACACTTAACCTAAAAAAATGCCACTTTTTCAAATCTGAGATTGAGTTCTTAGGTTATAAAATTAAACCTAACTGTGTCATGCCAAATGAACCAAAATTAGAAGCTGTAGCAAAATTCCCGGTCCCAAAAACCGTACACCAACTTCGACAGTTCCTTGGGCTCATAAGCTATTTTAGAAAGTTTATAAAGAACTGTGCTATGATTTCTGCGCCTTTGACTAGATTGTTGAAGAAGGATGCGGTTTGGGTATGGGACACTATCCACGAACAGGCGTTTCAGACTTTAAAGCATAAACTTACATCGGATAATGTATTAACCATTTTTGACCCCAATAAAGAGAACGTATTGTACACGGACGCTAGTAGGGAGGGCCTTGCCGGCATTTTAATGCAAGTCACTGAGGAAGGTGAAAAACCTGTGCATTACTATAGTCGGCAAACCACAGATGACGAGAAAAAATACCACTCCTTCGAGTTGGAGTTGCTAGCCATTGTCTGTTCATTGCAAAAATTCAGGTTGTACCTCCTAGGGTCACTTTTTAAGATTATAACCGACTGTAGCGCGGTTCGATACGCTTTAACTAAAAAGGAGATTATTCCCCGGATAGCACGTTGGGTATTATCAACGCAGGAATTCGCATTCGAGATAACGCATCGAGATGGGACGAGAATGCAACATGTAGATGCGTTAAGCCGCAACCCCGTGCCTTCCGGAGAAAAATCCGAGACTGAAATAGTTTTATCGATAACGGAAGCAGATTGGTTATTATCAGTCCAACTACAAGATCCTGAATTGAGTCGAATTAGGACAATCTTTGAGTCAGGAGATGCCGATAACAATAAAGAGGTATTTACAAACTATGAGGTCTTAGGAGGCAAAGTCTACAGAAGAACGTCCCTAGGCCGTCGCTGGGTGGTTCCTAAAAACTGCATATGGCAGATCATTAAATGTAACCACGACGATCTTGGACATTTTTCTGTGGACAAAACCGTTGAACGAATAGGCTCTCAGTACTGGTTTCGTAGGATGAGACACGTGATAAAAAAATACATTAAAAACTGTATTAACTGCATATACTATAAGAGAAAAGGTGGTGCTAAAGAAGGCGAATTATTCCCGTTACCAAAATATGCACGACCGTATCACACACTCCATCTTGATCATTTAGGCCCCTTTGTTAAAACTAAAAATAAAAATCAATACTTATTAGTTGCGGTAGATGCATTCACAAAGTTTGTGTTCATCTTTGCTGTAAGATCAACAAAAACTTCGTGCGTCATTAAAGAACTTGAAAGTTTATCAAAAACCTTTGGAAACCCTAAAAGGATCATAACCGATGCCGGCAGTAGTTTCACCTCAAATGAGTTTACTCAATATTGTTCTAATAAGAACATACACTTGCATACCGTGGCGACGGGTATGCATCGTTCGAATGGCCAAGCCGAACGCTTTAATAAAACCATTCTAGACGCTCTAAAAACACTAGGCGCCAATTCAACCGAGGACAGATGGGATCAGTATGTAAAACTATTACAGCAAGGCATGAATAGTACCATCCACAAAAGCATAAAAGCAGCTCCTAGCGAAGTCTTTTTAGGATATAGAATACGCACTGACAGTGATAGCTTAGCACCAGAATCCGAGGATAGTTTGATAGATGTAACAAAGTTGCGTGAGGCCGTAGATAGTAATATTAAGTCCAATGCACGGTATCAGAAATCGAGGTTTGATCGGTCTCGAACTAAAGCACGATCATACGATGTGGGAGACTTGGTTATGATTACCATTCAAAGCCATAGTAACGATGGTAAGAGCAGGAAGCTATTACCCGTGTTCAAGGGTCCATTTCAAGTCAGCAAAGTTATGGGGAACGATAGATATGAGGTGACGGAGGTAAAAGGTAGCGAAAGGAGCAGTAAGAAGTACACTGGTGTGACTGCCGCTGAGAATATGAAATATTGGATCAATATTGATGATTGGAACATAGACTAAAGGTAAACTATTGAACTATGTTTATAAACCATGTTGGCAAGGTAAGATCTAAAAAAGATACACCATTTCTAAGTAAAACAAACAACCTTGATATGTTTTTATTTATTTTAAATTATAAATTATACATTTTTAAGTAATACAGTTAAAAATAATGTTTTAATACAATCACAAATATAAAGTTGAAGTAGCTTCATTAAAGACCAGAGTTAAGATAAATGCTTCAAAATGTTTTAACATTCCTGTATGATGACATGTGTGCTGTACCTATATCTAAACTTTGTGATACCCAGGTGTTAACTAATGGTAGAAATCGAGTTTGATACACATAAAATCTTAATCGTTGCGTGGCAAGCTTTTAAGTAGGTATCAACCGATCTGAACCCAAGACGAACGTGTTTAAGTGAGAAATACTCTTTGAACATAGGCGGTCGATAAAGATAGTTTACACTGTGGTTATCACCAAAGTAAGAGAAAACAGCAATGTCATATTCAAGGGTTTAGTGATTCTACTTAACTTGTTTACCCTTCTATAACACTCACATGGATCATTGTTATGTTTCAGCATGTATCTTAACTCGTGAGGCGCCTGGGGCAGCCGCCTAGCAGGACAGCCGTGTTGGCAACGAAGTGCAGCAACGGTGCCACCTAGACGAACGGGCCGGAACTACAACGGACGTCAGTTTATCGATGGCTCAAAGGCGCCATCTAGAAGACTACGCGAGCAACTTCGGCATGACGTTGAGTAACAGAGGAGGGGGTAAAACCAGGTGTTAATAAAATGGCCAACGGATGCCACGGAGCTCGCTTGCTTCTGAAACTTCATGGGGAATGCATAGGCGGGAAATAGACTATATTAAATAATAAATTACTAAATGAGTTGTAATATATTTTGATCAAATCTTTAAATACATTTTTAAGTGTGGAGCGTGTTTCTGTGAAGTACCCCATCCCTTTAGTTTGGTAGATTTCATATTATAAATTCTGATTATCGCCTCTCATTAAGAGAATTGCCGGTAAACTCCCTCACACAACCCCAAATCCCTGTAACAGCTACAAGTTATTTTACGAATGCTGTGGTGGACTTTTGGGGATTAAATTGACGTTCCATTCAGTTTTAAATGGAATGGTCACCTATTATTACAACCCATCTCGACTCGGTCACCCCCATTATATCTTGACGCCGATTTTACTAACACCTACCTGTAATAGGAGATCAGACTTCATTCGGTGGTCTTGCGAGGTGTCGGTAGGCTATGTGAATACCAGGCCAGCATTTGTTTGTTGATAGCCTGCGTCATTTGTCACGGGCCAGTGTGTGGGGGTGTAAAAGTACCACTGGTGACGGACGGCCGGTGACGCGGAGCGGGAAAGTTAATGCAGCTCTTTTAATTGTGGTGGCACTTTGACAAGTGCGAAACGCGAGTGTGAAAGGTATGTCATTTGTTATATAGGTACACACGGCTGGATCCTTCTGTTTATTGGGAGTGTCGTGTGTATGTGCACTTGTGTGACTGGGTTTGTGCCTTATCAGAAAAACTCGAAGTTGCAGCATTATTCTTAAATAATACTCATTTGATTCTTAAGTTAATTATGTTTTACTAACAAATGTGTATGGACCTTGTCTGAAATAAATGTTTTATTATTAATATTTTCACGGTGTGCAAAGATTGATTTAAATTTAGTAATTTTATTCCCCCATTTTTGAGAAAAGCTGCGAGTGTCATTCCACTTCGTCTGTGGACAATATCGCCCCCGGCCTGGCCGGCGACAGCCCGCGGCGCCTATAAGCGATGAGGAGCTTCGTGATTATTTAGAATATCTGATTGAATTCGGGAGCCCCTCCTACGCGCCGCCCCGCCCCCGCGCCCCTAAAGCTGGTATTTGGACTCGTTTATCTGCGACAGGCCGGATTACTCTGTTAATACTCTGGCACTCTAGTGCATTCATTTATTCCAATTATTTATTGGCAATTCCTGTATCCTGCTGCCGGCGACATTTTGTTTTAGTTGCTTGGAAAATATTTACTAACGTCGAAGTATTGTGTTCTCTTTTGAAAGCTGAAATATCAGCACTAATAAATTGCAGCACAGTAACACCACTAGTAAAGGAGCAGATCAGAGTACAGACTGTTAAAGACATGTTGAAAAAAAAACCATTACTACAAGTGCAGCTGCAGCCCCTCTATTCTGTAACTTGTTTTAAGCTCACCTTACCGCTCACCCACAAATATATTTTGACACCGCGATGCGTAGTAACTAAGTGTAGGTAGAGGTCTACTTTCGTGATGGGTGTCCAGCGACGTGAGCCGCATTAGCGCGTAGCGAATAACAACCCAGGACGTGTATCATAACATAACGTTATGAAAAAGTGTTAGTATTCATACAGTGTGTTGATCCTACTATTTAATATGATAAATGCGATATTTTGTTTTTTTTTACTTAATCACGCAAAAAACGGCTGAACTGATTAGAGTACATATAGTACTGGATTTACATATAGAATAGTTTTTATCATAGTAAAAGTCCAACATAAGGAAGTCAACGCGAACGAAGTTGCGGGCAAAAGCTAGTGATCTATAATTACCTTGGCCCCTTGTAACGACCCTACTAGTATAGTAATAAAATTGCACGTTCTTTAGTCGGTACTCTGTTGCTTTCCTTTACTCATGAGGTATAGGTGAGATTTTCTGAACTGGACTGATCTTCTTACATTCAGAACAATAGCATTCAAGTCTAACAATACGACTGTGTGGTCGGACGCGTGCCATTTTTTGCAAGAAAAAGGTTAGCGCCACATAAAATGTTCATTGTAATGAACTCTATCGTGTTATTAAATAGATTCAAAATGGACTTAAAGATAAAACAACCCACTCCCAGCGAGTCAGGTGTACAAGGCGCTGTGTGTGGTATTTTATCTCGTAGCTAATTTGGAATTTATTGTATAAGAAGATAGAGTTCATTATTCATCATTTAACGTGGCGGTAACATTTTTTAACAAAGGAAAAAGGCAAACAAAGGCTTTTCATGAGCTCAATACAATGGCCATTTATGAGCTCAGTTCAAATAATTTAAACACACTATTTACGCTTTACGTGTTTGTTGTTGACCTGGTGTACCGATGCCGCGTTCGTCACGTGCGGCTGTCGCGCGTACAATTAGTGCGAGTCAATCATTTGTTTTCGTAAATGAGTGAGAGCCGGGCGCATGAATACGGAATAGCTGTCAGCCGAGTCTGTTAGCGCAAACATTTCGGCCAATAATTTATAAGTTGCGAATGCTGCGTTGCTGCCATGGCATAATGCAGAACGGGGACAACACGTCGCGGCCGCTCGTGTTTTTCAGTTAGGCACCAAAAACCGCCATTATTAAACAACGTAAATTATGAAACATTACCTTATAAAGTTTGACATATTATGAGTACCACAGGTTTGGCTCCTCAACATTCGAGTTATGTCCCGTGGATGAAATAACTGTTTTGAAGGTCATTAAATCCTTCTCCAGTAATGCTATTGATACTGACGGCATCGCGCTGGACATGGTCGAATTAACTTTACCTAAAACGCTATATATTATCACCGCCATTATTAATCAATCCATCAGTACCAGCACGTTTCCTGATGCCTGGAAGTCCGCGATCGTTAAACCGATACCCAAAACACCCGATCCAACTGCTTTAAAAGATCTCCGGCCAATTAGTATTCTGTGTTGTGTGTCCAAAATCTTAGAGAAACTGGTGTGCATGCAGTTAACTGATTATTTGGAAACAAATAACATATTACCTAGTAAGCAGTCAGGATTCCGGAAGGCACGCAGCACGGCTACGGCTCTCCTGGATGTGACAGATGGCATCCTGTCAGCACAAGATAAAGGAGAAGCATCGCTACTAGTCCTATTAGACTTTTCCCGCGCGTTTGAAACAATTAACATCTCGCTGCTACTATCCAAGCTTGCATTCTATGGTTTTTTGTAACAATACGATAAAGTGGTTTGCTAGCTACCTGTCTGGTCGCTCTCAACAAGTTGGGCGGAATAAACCTTCCGGTTTAACGGATTTCTCCCAAAATACTCCTGTGAACTGCGGAGTTCCGCAAGGTTCAATTTTAGGTCCCGTGCTGTTTATCCTGTACGTGGCTCACATACTTTAGGAATTGTGACTATCACATGTATGCGGACGATTTACAAATTTACAAAACTTTTCACCCCTCGGAGACGTTAAGAGCAGTAGACTTGTTAAACGAAGACTTGTTGCGCATTGATAACTGGTCTAGAGACTGTGCCTTAGTTCTTAACCCGCTCAAGTCTAAATTTCTAGTAGTTGGCACTAAAGGCCAGTTAGGCAAAATTTCTAGTCTCAACCTTGATGTGATGTTGGGAGAGGAACGTCTTGAGCGTGTTACCATGGCGCGCAATCTTGGCCGATGGACGATCAGTTACGTTTCGAACAACATGTACTGGATACCGTTAGGAACTGCTACTATAGGCTAAAAGTGTTGTACCAGGTTCGGGCGTACCTTAGTGTTGACGTTAGGATCAAGTTTTGTGATACTTTAATCCTGTCCAAATTAAACTACGTCGACACGGTAATTAACGGATGCCTTCTAGCTCGCTCAAGAACGCTTATTCAACGGATCCAGAATGCCTGTGCCCGTTTCTGTTTCCCCATCCCACCACGCACTCACGTCACACCCTATCTTAACCAAGGCGGGATGTTAAAAATGGAGGCCCGTCGTTCTCTTCATTTTGCCACTCTGCTTTTCGGTGTAGTGTACGATCGTCAGCCTCAGTATCTATACGAGAAGCTGACCTTCACTGCCCGTCCGACCAGAGGTGCGATCCGTCTTGTATGCCCAAGACACGGTAAATCGGCAGCATTTCGTGGCAGTTTTCGCTACTCAGCCACGAAATGCTGGAACAACATCCCTCCGCCTATTCGTAATTCGTTAACTGTAAGCACTTTTAAGCTCCACTTCAAAAAATATCTATTTACCCTACAACTCTCCTAGCCCGTGTCGTTAACTATTTCATATATTTTTGTTTGTCGTATATAGCTGTATAGCGTCACGTTAGTCTCGAAAATCGTCATAATTTATCCCATATAATTATTATCGAATATTCTGTTATATAGTCAGTTTCCTAAATACGTGTAGTACTTAATATGCATGCAACTTGCCACGTACAAACCTACTCCTAACTCTTCTTATAAGTAATTAAATATTATATTCTTTAATAAAATTAATGTAGGTATATACTGGGTATGTAAACCTTAATTCATCATTTTATCCCTAAATGTAGGTTGTAGTACCACGTTTGCCACTTTTTGCTGTTCAGAACTACCTTACAGCCCTGGGCTCCACGGAAGACCAGCGCTGTGGCATTATTTAATGTCAGAGCATATGCTGAGTGGTGTCCACTTGCGGCCACTATAGCAGCACCACCAGTCTTCCTTACGTACACGTTATTTTTAGTTTAAGCTGGTATTTATTAAGTTTATTTTTATATATTATGTTTTCTAATTAAGAACGAAATTGTGATGTGGTGTTATTTTGGCTGGCAATAAATTCATTTCTATTCTATTCTTTCTATTCTATTATTGGTTGATCAAGCAATCATCACTCGTAAATCAGCCAACCAACATAAATAGTTACTTGATTAGATACTACTTGGAATTTCAACATTTGGAGTATATTCTAGCTTGGGGGCAAAATCTGTCGTAGCGTGAAAAGATCGTTATCTGAAATAGCTATCAGGGAACCGATTTATGACTTTCGAGCCCTCGAAATCAAAAGCGAGCGGTAGAGAATATACGCACACGAAAATTTGACACTATTATATTACATGAAACACGCAACGCATCACTCGAAAAGCTAGTGATTGGCTATTTGCGTTTCGTTGTAAGCAAAAAGTAGATAATTACCAGTTTTTCAATTTTTAAATTTCAACATACCTAATATAGAGAATAGTATTTCATTGGAAGATTCAAGTAAGTATTGATCTTTAACCTCCAAAATCAAGATAAATTGCTCTCGACCCTACAACATCGCCATAAGAAACCCAACATGTCTTATCAAACCTAGTAAAATCCATAAAATTGTAGAATCCAAAATCAACGATGGGGATCTCAAAGGTGCTGCTCAACTTCTTTTTTCCAGCGATACGTCAGCCCCGGACACTCCAGAAACTTTGATTGCTTTACAAAGCAAACACCCACCGGCGCCCTCTGTACCTGATCTTCCGGACCCACCCAGCTCGGCTTTACCATACATGCAATGCTCGGAAGACGCAGTCCAGTTGGCCATTGCTTCCTTTAAAAATGGCTCCGCAGGCGGTCTTGATGGTTTGACACCTCAACATTTAAAAGATCTGAAGGCCAGAACGTTAGTCTAGTGTCCAGCATTACCCGTCTGGCCAATCTAATGCTAGCGGGCAAAGTAAATTCTTCGGTCGTACCCACTCTCTACGGCGCACATCTATGTGCTTTAAAAAAAAAGATGGCGGAATTCGACCCATAGTTGTGGGTTCTACATTTCGCCGTCTAGTCTCAAAAATTTGTTGTAAATATATAATCTCGGACTTGGAAACTAAATTTCAACCAACTCAACTCGGATTCGGCAGTAAAGGTGGATGTGAAGCAGCCGTCCACGCATGCCGAACGTTCCTGCATAGCCCGGAAGGTCAGGTACTGCTTAAGGTGGACGTGAAAAACGCCTTTAATTCCGTCGATAGAAGTGCACTGTTGACAGAAATCCAAAACAGTAGCCCTGGAATATATCCTTACATCTACCAAATGTTATGGCGCTTCCACAAACTTAGTCTACAGAAAAAAACAACATCTTGTCTTCTGTCGGCTGTCAACAGGGTGACCCTCTGGGGCCGGCTATGTTTTGCCTCGCTATCCATCCAATTATTTCGACACTAAATAAAATAAATAAATAAATAAATAAAAATAAATAAATAAATACAAACAAGTGTGAACTTTTCATCAACGCTGACACACCAAACCAATCACAAATTCAACAAAATTTCGAGAATATCTGCCCTGGCATCAAAGTTCTGCAAAAGAACTCACTTCACCTCCTAGGTGCACCTGTATTCGAGGAATCAATTCCTGATTTCATTAACTCCAAAATTAATCGTTTCTCCGAATTTTCAGACCGTTTACTTGAAATTAATGCCCATATGGCCATTTGCATCCTCCGATTCTGCATGTTTGTTCCGAAATTTACCTATGCTATGCGCTGCAGCCCCCTTTGGAAATTTAAAAATTATTCCGAATCCATAGACTCCATGCTTCATCTTCAGCTCCAAAATATCATTAACGTCAAAATCAACGATAGGCAATTCCTACACGCCACTCTACCAATCAGATTCGGAGGTCTTGGTATCCGTCAAATTTCCAGCGTTGCCCTGCCCGCGTTCCTCTCCTCGGCACATAGTACGCTCACCCTCGTAGGTAAAATCCTTAGACCATCACTACGTGATTTCGAGGTGACGTACTTGTCCGAGGCAGAGGACGCGTGGAAGATGGCTTGCCCGGGTGTCGACTTGCCAAATAACAAACATATTCAAAAGATCTGGGACCAACCTATTTGTAAGCAAATCCACTCCCATTTGTTGGACTCCTGCTCCACCAGCCAGGAAAAAGCAAGACTACTGGCTGTGTCGGAAAGGGAGGCCGGCTCATGGCTCCATGCTCTTCCCTCTACAAACTACGGTACACTCCTTGACTGCAACACCTTGAGATTGGCTGTCGGTCTACGCCTTGGGGCCGACATTGTTTCTCCACATCGTTGCCCCTGCGGAACCTTGGTGGGAAGCCTGGGGCACCATGGCCTATCTTGCGCAAAGAATGCTGGTCGCCTGTCTCGCCACGCCTGCCTCAATGATATCATCCGTCGGGCCTTCGTCAGCGCCAACGTGCCGGCCGTACTGGAACCGCCGGGGTTGGCGCGGGACGACGGCAAGAGGCCAGACGGTATGACCCTAGTGCCTTGGAAACTGGGACGGCCCCTTATTTGGGATGCCACATGCGTAGATACCCTGGCGCCGTCCCACCTTAGCACTACATCTTTGAAAGCAGGTGGGGCAGCTGCAGCGGCCGAGGCAGCAAAGTGCCGCAAATACATCGGCCTCACAGACCGGCATGTTTTTGCGGCTTTTGCTGTTGAAACGCTCGGACCTTGGAGCCCAGGCGCACACAAATTATTCGGCCAAATCTCAAAAAAATTGGTCAGAGTATCCGGAGACCATAGGGCTGGCTCGTTTCTTGCCCAACGGATCGGCATAGCTATCCAAAGGGGGAACGCAGCCAGTCTTATGGGAACCCTTCCGCAGGGGTCCGACCTTGGGGACCTTCTTTAAATTAATTTTTATTTTATTAATTTTAGGTTACTTTTAGTCTATTTATATCTTATGTAATTTTAGAAACTAATAACAATATAACAACACAGTATTGATTGTAAATATATTATGCGTTTCATAACAGAAAAAAAATCCAAAAGTAAGTAGTGAGTAATAGTAAACGAAACGCTTATTTTCCCGCCGTTTTAGGTACAGACATAAAAACACGAAGAAAAAAGTTACATCTATTATTTGTGTTAAATAATATAATATATAATATTCCTCTAGAGAATCGCCATTACTGAAGGTTTTAAATATTTTCCCGCCAATAGACAAACGATCTTTGTTTTCAACCACAAAATTCGGCAAGAAAATAATATAATACACCAGCCAATCGCTAAGCACCGAATCTATATATTTTATTTAAATATCTATTATCTTTTAAATTAATTATCAGTCCAAACTTAAATAGGTACAAACGAAATGTCAAAATTGTAGGCACTTACCTACTTCCTACCGATAGAATTGAATACGAGTGGTCAATGCCACTCGTTTTGAAATTTTCTGTCGCTCGTATTTCAAAAATA
This sequence comes from Epinotia bilunana, assembly GCA_947049275.1. Classification (NCBI taxonomy): domain Eukaryota; kingdom Metazoa; phylum Arthropoda; class Insecta; order Lepidoptera; family Tortricidae; genus Epinotia; species Epinotia bilunana. The sequence goes on along the minus strand of OX346261.1, from coordinate 23,814,420 downwards.
GCATTTCATCGTTTTTGACCGTTTTCGAGTGAAACAGCCGAGCGCTAGACAATTAAAAATCGGTCCCCTGTTCGTATCCCATTTGTGTCACATCAGAATATTGCGTAACTATCCGTGTGAAATTCTAGACGCGAGTTTGCCTTATGTTGCAATATTCTACGGCGATTCCAAAATCACCTCCGTGCTTCGAATTTATGAAATCCGCGTAACCTCTCGGGTGGAAGGGTAAGGTAAATCAATTTGGGTAGCTCAGGTCCTAAATTCGATTCCCGCCCGAGGCGAGGTATCTGCTCTCGTTCGGAAACCTCCGATATACACCCATCGACACTGACGCAAATTCGATTTATTTCGTTGAGATATATTTTTTCAAAATTTGCTTTCGAATGGAGCGCTGAGTACACAAATGTTTGCCGCGTTGCGGATGAATCCCACGAAACGATAACCCGAGCGATTTCACCTGCAACTCTATACATACTCGTACCTATTCGGTATCAGCAAATTTATAGTTGTGTATTTAACACATAGGTAGTAGGTAGGTATATAATTTTGATACGGAATTGAATTATTACATCGAATCGTTATATTTTAGACAAGAAACCACGTTATAAACTTTCTTAAAACTTATTTAAATTAACAATTCAAGTCAACGCGCAACGGCTTAAGTGTCGTCGGATCTGAATCAATTAATTTGACCAGAGCTACAGAAATAGCCGATAGTTAGCCACCAGACCCCGCTCCACACCGGCCGAGGCGCATGTTCCCATTCAAATTAAATGATTCGCAAGACGAAGACAAATGTGCCGACTATTGCTGCATCCCTAATGAACGCCACTGAAAGAATACAAATTGGATTCGGGTGCAGAGTTCTGGCCAATTCAGTGTTTGACATTCGCATCTCGATAGCATTTTATTTTAATGTGTTTCACGCTCGATCTGACACGATACATTACCGCGCGTGGAATCGAGCACACTTAACACATTGAAATACGATTGTATTATGAAGCAACGGACAATAGGGAAATTTGAGGCAGACTGACCTCGCTGGCGGCAGCGCACAACGCTTCAATACTGATAGACACACAAGTATGACGTCACATTTGTACATTTTTACTAATCGTTGTATGGAAAATCAGGTTAATTGTTGTTTCGGTCGCGAAATACTGCGTACATAGTTCTCGTACAATTTTGTTTCTATAAAAGCGTAAGGATTCTATTGGTAGCTTAAAATTTACTCTTGGACAATAAAAAAATGCATATTTTTTCTAAACTTTCAAGGTTCATATCTTTTTATGATTTTAACAATATTTTATAATTTATTACGATTATTTGATGGTTATCCACACTACGTTATCAATTTGAACATGAGGCATTATGTCTATTACAGTCCCCATGCGTTTTATTTTTGTTCTCGTAGCTTACAATTTCCTGGTCCTAATATTATTATATGTGTGATCTACATAGATACTGAACGAAGCAATCGTCGTTCTCTATGTTTGACGTGCGATTCATCTCCGGCACAGGCTTCCGTTCCGAAACCACTAAAGAAATCTTGGTATAAATGTTTCCTCTATAATAATTTTATTGGCTTGGCTATCCTAGACGGATATGTCTAGGACCGACAACTTGTCAGAAACTATTCTATTATTCTGGTTCTTATATGAGGTTATGTGAAAACGATTACGCAGATAATTGTAATGAGCCGTGGTTTTTCGGAATGCATTATGTCACTAGTTGGCAGCACTATGGGAAGAATGATAGCAGCTGTCAAATTTTACTAGACCTCTCGCCAAAGTGCTGTCATACGGTGACATAGAGCCTTCTGGAAAACCCTCTTTAAAACCAACACACACTCAAGTCGACCGAATTCTCTTTCTAACACGTGCGTAGGCCTGAAAAGCACCAATGTGCGGAGGTACCTTGCTAAGGGGTTGACGGCGGTGACAGGTGCCCTACGTCGCGACATAAGCTACTTTAGTTTTGACAGCTAGGGGTCCGATCTTGTCTGTGTGTTATCGGTCCTCCCTTCAGGAGAGGAAAGCTGTGAGATCAAGATATGGTTTTACTTACATACATACACAAAGGAGTATACAGTATATTCAATTTTATTTTTAGTGTTGTACATTTAAAGCTGGTTTTTTCTTTAATTTTGGTTCTTCGATAAAAACATCTAATCAAACAGTAGATTTAGGTTGTAACAAGCTTAACACTCAGCTCTCATTCCTGAGAGCAGGCCTGTGCCCACAGTACCCAGCAGTCGGACGTAGGTATATACTCGTGTGTGGGCTGATGACGATGAAGCTTTAACACGTTAACAGTATTCAGAAGAAAGGTTTTCTCAAAGCTTGGCAATTATCGTTTTGCACGATAACGATTCGATGCATCAGAGCGTGAAAACCGTGTGTAGAATAAACAGAGGCTGAGCAGGTCGGATCGGGGTCGCAGGCCGAGGAGGAGGTAGGCGTTAGCATATGTACACAGCGACACGTGCGTGCCGTAATGGCGTTTCTATTAGCCGCCGCAATTGTTCTCCCTTCTTTCCCCGTTCGGAAAATACTTACCGCGCGAAAAGTGTAAACATTTTTCGACATTTGAGAAGTGCCATCGAGGGTTTGTACTTAGATTGAAACCACTCGTGTTGATGATTGTCACGGGGTTAAAATGTAAATCCACCCTTTTACGGAATTTTTAAAAGTATCGCTTCGCTAAAACGCAAATCTTGTCTTATATTATTATTTATTAGGTTGTGGTTTCCCGTGGTGTGAGACTTGGCTTTATCGGGGACCGAATAAATAAAAAGATATTTGAAATGCAAGATCAAGGACCTCATCACCGCACTCACTAGGGCCTCAGGAGACCGCAACAAACATATTTTCCCGCGGCCTGTTTGTTTAGGTCCCGGTCGCGGTAAATTAAGTAAAAGTTGGTCAGAACATATACAAGAATTCGATTAGCATCCGAATGAATTGAGTCTCTAACGAGCAGTGTATTTAAGATGGGGAGCTAATTAGCATTTAAGGGTTAAAAAAGGTTTGAGAATTTGCATAAACATGATCTTGGCCGGGCGGCCGCACTTTAGCCATCCATTAACTCGCAATTTATTATCGCAAAAATACAGCGCGATTCGTTTAATATCATTCATAATTACGGAGCATTTATCACTTACTGCGCGGTTGAAGTTGCATAGTCGTTCCATGTCGTGGTATGTCTATGCTGAACACAATTAAGTGCTAAAGTGAGTGCGGGGTGGCAACAACTTGGGCTTAAGTCCTAATTACCCGAAACAGATAATGCGGCGGCTTGCGTATTACGAACTTTCCGAAACATTTGGACGAATAGGTACTTGAATCGAATAACACCCCTACATCGGCGAGCATTGAGAACTTTCTCTGAAATCACATATTCCCATTCAGTACAGAATATCCAATATGTTCTCTATATAATCGGGAAAGATGGACTTCGGTAAAGCTCAATACAAAATAAAAAAGTACTTGGCGACTGCTCCATCCAAATAGTACCTACCATAGTGATTTATACAGAAAACGCAGTGTTCAGGATCACTTAATTGTCATCTATTGAAAGAAATATATAGCCTTCCGAATTGCTAAACTTAAGTGGCAGTGGGCGGGGCACATAGCACGTAGAACCGATGGCCGTTGGGGCGGAAAGGTTCTCGAGTGGCGACCACGTACCGGAAGGCGCGGCTTGGGTAGGCCCCCACAAGGTGGACTGATGACCTGGTAAAGGTTGCTGGAGTCCGCTGGATGCGGGTGGCGCAGGACCGGTCACTTTAGCACTCTTTGGGGGAGGCCTATGTCCAGCAGTTGGACGTCTTTCGGCTGATATGATGATGATGATGATGATGATTGAAAGAAAGAAATATACATTTATTCACAAACACGCAGGACACTGCACATATTAAACAATAAAATAAACAAAAAACAGATAAAACATGAAACAAGTGTGTCTCTGCGGCAGTGAACCGGACACTGGCTCAGCATTATGCCGAGGTGTCAGACACCTGTCACACCTGCAGCGCTGATTTTCGGGGGCTGATTTTATTGCACGGGATGTTCGCATTGTTGTTGTTCCTTTCCATGTTACACAAACCTTTTGAGTTGTGATCAGCATAAATCCCTATAAATGCATATTATTGTGAACCCTCCCTTTCAATCAGGACATCAATAGGAAATTTCGTTTTTAAATTTAAATAATGGCGCCCCAGTAATCGATCGAATCACTATACGTATAGTTCGCACCGTGAAAACTATCCCGTCAATCATTTTTGTAAGCGGTGGGTTTTCCTAGTTTCTTGAAAGTGTTATTTCTTCCCGCCATTAACGTTGCTGGAATGAGAAATTATTTTCATCTTAACGATGTTCATTTCGTAATTTGTAACTATCATTAATACTTAGGTACCTATTATGATATGTGGCCTATCACAGGGTAGAGCCACTGTAAATTAGGTTCCGGGACGATGACTTCTGTAAAGAAGACTCAGACTGAAAAAAACCGCAGTAAAATAGTTCCATTCGTTTAGGAGGTACGATGCCACAGACAGACACACAGACACGTCACACTTATAACACCCTTCTTTTTGCGTCGGGGGTTGAAATCAATCTATTTTAAGAATTATTTTGGACCAAAGTATATAGTCCTGCTAGAAATTCAAATGCGCTGAGCATTATATTGTAATAATATTGAAGAATTTGAAGATACTGTTTTGTTGCCAGCTCGCTTAAAAGCCTTAGCGCTTCAAAAACATCATTAAGGTTCGGGACAAAGCTTTAGTTGCGGTCTGCACAGCCACAAGAAACTAGTGTGTTAGTTAATAAGTTATGCCAGGACAACATAAAATCAGTGCAAGTATTCCAGCGGCCCACTCCCGCGCTCCTTGCTCCAGCAAGTTGCCTCTCGAACTCGCCTACGTTGTTCGCCAGCTTCGCTTACAATCGGAACATTTTTCTGAGCACTATGTACGTTGTGTTCGGAGATTTTTGTAATACTATCAAGAGTCAGTAACGATATCAATCACGATACTTTTTTCTTGAAAAATTTTTTTTTTTAAATTCGGTATTTATTAAGGATCGTGTATGATCTTAACAAATTATAAATCAATAATAGGTATTTACACCGCTGGGCTCTTCGGAATTGTCTCAATGCTTGCGATAGACAAACCAAACAGCCGACAATAAATTGTCCTCTTTGTCTAAAAAAAATTATTCTGAAACCATTATCATTTGAGGATTATTTTATTTAATTGAGTTATTTAAAGACGCTGTCAAGATAGCTAGGTCGGATCGGTCAAATTTATCTAGGGGAGAACAAACCATATAGGGGAGAGCAAACCATCTAGGGGAGAGCAAACCATCTAGGGGAGAGCAAACCATCTAGGGCAGAACAAACCATATAGGGGAGAGCAAACCATCTAGGGGGAGCAAACTATCTAGGGGAGAGCAAACCATCTAGAGGAGAGCAAACCATCTAGGGGAGAGCACACCATATAGGGTAGAGCAAACCATATAGGGGAGAGCAAACCATCTAGGGGAGAGTAAACCATCTAGGGGAGAGCAAACCATCCAGGGGAGAGCAAACCATCTAGGGGAGAGCAAACCATCTAAGGGAGAGCAAACCATCTAGGGGAGAGCAAACCATCTAGGGAAGTAGGTACCTTTATCTTACAGGAAACCATAGCTATAATAATATACTTGCTCTTTAAACATGTGGTGTTGTACTCCCTGGGGTGAGTAAGGGACCTGGATTTGGCTCCGCTGTCAACACAGCAAATATTTAAAACAATCGACAGCGCGCCTATGACCCTCAGAGTCGCAAGCGTCCATAGGCTATCGTTTTCTTCTCCCATTAGGCATTTTTAATTGCCACCATCGTAGTATATAATTAACAACTTCAAAAAGTTGAAAAAGATAGGAACTATATAGCCACAGACAGACACATAGATACACAGACACGTCAAACACCCCGCTTTTTGCGTCGGGGTTAAATAAACGAAAATTTTAAAGTAAAATGTGTTTTCGATCCCTGTTCTTATTATATTTATTTGTGACGCCGCCCAACACAACAGGCGTACATTCAGAACAACGCATTGAATCTTTTTAACAAAAGCTGAACCTATTCCGGGAGTATTCCACCGGGTCCCATGTGAACTCTTTTTTTCATTTCCATCCACTGCACACGCGCTGCATTTTGCCCAACTTTTAATTAAGGGCGAAATATGCACTTCAAACTTATTTCCATCCGCGCGCGTCTTTACCCGCTGTGCTGGTGGGTCGTCTTCCAATTTGCAATATTGGACTGGTTCTAAATACAACTGAGCAGATTTTGCATCAATATTAGTAGCTGTTTGCTAGTATTTAGTTAATACAGCAGCAATGTGATTGCGAAAATGGCGCTTAATTAAGCATTTTTTTTTTTTTTTTAAGTTACTACATAAGTTTTCACTAGAGAGCGCTACGAAGGGAATCCGTCTGAAATCAACAGTTACTTAAATATGGATCGAAGTATATTTTTGCCACTTTGATAACGTATTTATTTTCCTATATTATTTTTAGTACAATGATATGGTCGCAAGCAATTCTTTATGGGAAGCGGACACCATAGCCAATGGGCGCAGACAATGACAATTAACCCCATGAGTGTCACATGTTGGTTGTCGATCCTTCATTTAACTAAAATTGTATGATTGCACTTTGACTGTACGCTGATAATAATAATCAGAATAACCGCATGAACCAGGTTCCTACTTATCCGACGTGCCGCTCTCTGACGCCAGACACAGCAAGCCGTCACATTAGAGAGCAAATGAATGGGAATATTATCGAAATAAATGTATGTAACTGATATCGTTCTGTCGTGTCTTGCGTTACTTTAGACAAATATGAATCCGGCTTAATTCAGTGTATCTTCAAATTAAATATTAGTAAAAACAGTCAATTCCCACCACCACCACCGGTCTGAAAACCGGCGCCGGGCCGCGTTGCCCACATGCTGGCACTGGGACCCATTGCCCACTCGTTCCTTGAGTTATTTATGTACAGTGTTGTTATTGTTTTATTTTTATCTTCGTTTTTTTTATTATATCATGATCTCCACGTGTACTGTATATTTAAGGTTCTTTTGTGGCAATAAATATGTTTCTGATTCTGATTCAGTTCAATTCTCATTCCAACCGGCGCACTGGCTGTTTGACCGTAGACCAAAGCAATGAGTAAGCTACTTTTAAGTAATTCGGATACCTCCGAGAGGTAAATAATAAGTCCCGTTTATTAAAACGAATGTGTGAGAATCGTGAATACTTTTGACTAGCTTTAAATATCCGGTATGAACTGCTTTCCTAATCTACTATGAATATGTGACGTCTCAATATCGCGCTCCGATTCTTACTATTCAATTCTAGGAAGTGGCCTGCGACGGCAATATCATATGCAAGTGCGAGGTGTTTGAAGACTGATGCATATCGCTTTTCAACTACAGGCATATTGTGTAGTCAAATTGAATTTTTGAGCATCTCCGTTCCAGCGCCTCGTTTTCTTTTTTATCTATGCTACATCTCCTCTCATCAAGTTACTAGCTTTGCCCATGCCATGCCTATGTTCGACAAAAACTTATTTTCCTTCCATTGATCGCTGGCAAATCTTGGAGTCGGGACTTTTGGGCTCCTGTTAGTGAACAAGTTTGAGCGCCATAGGTTAGGATAGGCAGGATATATGTCGAAGAGCTTGCGCTTCAGTGTCAAAGGAAGGTTACCCTTCATTAGCGCCTTTCGCGCGTAATTCGTAGGATCGATTGGATCAGGAACACGGAGCTGCGTTCCAAAACTGGCATCGTAGATGTGGGTGCCAACACCGCGAAGCTAAAGTGGGACTGGGCTGGACATGTCTGCCGGATGCACGCGGAGCTATTGGCCAAAATAGCCACCGAATGGATCCCACAAGATGGTTTACGAGGTAGAGGCAGACCGAAAAGGAGATGGCGAGAAGACCTTGACTAGCACAGGGCCGACACGAGTGGCGGAAAAAAGGGGAGAGCTTTGCCCAGAAGTAGGACATAAAATAGGCTAATAAATAAATAAAAAGGTATTTTTCATCCTATTCTTCAGCCTACGTCAATCCCAAGACTTAAATACGATTAAAATTATTTTTCACTCAAAATTTCAATTATTTTAATAATAATGCTATCTTCAGTAATAAATACGTATTTTTCTCTTGTTATTCGGAAATTATACATGTTGATCCTGTCTCGTTGTCCTGATAATATTACAAATTCGTAGCGTAGCTCTGTATCCGTGACTCAATTACTATATATGTCTCTCGAAACGGTTCTAGACTCGGACACGTGGCTTTATTAGATCCCAGCTCGACACAACATCACTTGTCTCCGGATAACCGGATGTACGTCAGATTACGGAAATAATTCAACTATTCATAGTTATGGGAATATTCTAATGCGTTTAGCTGGTCCATTGAGAAAATGCTAATCCTCGGGATTTATGGCCACAAAGAGTCCTTAATGGCAATATACCCCAAAGCGCTTCTTTGCAAGCCACATGCAAAATGCTCTCGTATGAATTGTCAAACTACCAACGTATGCCAACCAAAGTGCATTGATCAAGCCTCCTCGTTCCCGCCACGCGAGGAGGAAGGCAAACCTTTTATCGTATGAACACTCTCTTGCCCCTGAAAGCCGTTTAGCCATCGTCAACGCAATCGACTCGCGTCCCTTTCGATATCGACTCTGGAATTGCAGCCGTTGAGTCGTGAAATGGAACGCTTGGGGCGCCTTCGAACCTCTGCCACCCTGGTACGCCAGTGGTGCGATTAGATTAAACTATAATTAGTTTAGGATTTGAATAGGATGGACGAGATGCGTTTAGTTAAGTTGGAATAAGGGGCAAAGGTCGTGAGGTTGGCTGAAGGATCTTGGAAAACGTGATTCGCATCGCATTCACAGTTAAATTAACATCTGTTCGATGTTGCGTATATTTTGAACAAAGCGCGAAGATTGATCTGAAGTTGAATTTGCATTAGACATAAATTACGTGCGTCTTTGTGAAACGCAGCTTCACTCAACAATAAATAAGACCGTCAAAAAGATTTTCCGCTGTTTATTCCAAACGTTTACCTCCGAGAACCTGGTTACTCGCCTCGGAACCTTCAAACCGAACTAAACATTTCTTGAGCACTCTCAATTCTTTCAGACACTATAAAAATACCTTCCCATTATCTAACAAAACGCCGCTCGATTATTAACCTTAACGCTTTTGATTTTAAGTGTTATGGCGAAGTGAATGTTTTTAGTTTATTGTTTGGTACTGTGTGTGTGTAAGGGCGTATGTGCGTTAGTTGTAGTGTCACTTTGGACATTTGTAGTCGCGTGTGCTGTAATGCGGAGTTGGAGACAGGTGAAGCAGAGTGCCTGCCAAGTACTTCGCTCGAGGTTCGCGGGAGAGTGTGCTGTGTTAAACGATTAATGCCACTAAAATATAGGAAATTGTAATTTGAACATTGTGCGTTGCTTTTATATCGGCTGCAGTTATATAAGACTATTGGTGTTTATAAATTTATTTTTCCACTAGAAGAATGTTTTTTTAACAATGTTTTCCGCTTATCTTTTCGTTACTCTATTTTCTTGGGGCCTTTATCTTTCGTGAAATATGGAAAATTGTGTAATGTAAAATGTTTTAAACCGTAAATACATTTATGTAGTTCTCGTCATAATCCGGATTTAATTTTTATTATTATTTATTTAATAAGTACATTTTATTGATACTAAAAATTAAAACATAGCCCCACAAAACTGTAGTACTTAACAGTTTGACTGTGGGAACGGCAGTCTCTAGGTTAGACATACATTAATATAAATAACAGTGTAATATACTGTCCATAAATCAGTTATACATACTAAACTTTCTAGGTGTTACATAAGTTCATCTAGGTAATGCGTTTTTAATAGTCTTTTGAATTTGCTCTTATTTTTTTCAAGTCGAATGGTTTCAGGCAAACTATTTAGTAGGTATGGTATACGTTTTTTGAGACTTCTGTCCCCATAGTAATTATTTATCCTAGGCACGAATAGTTTACCAGTCGCCATAGCCCTGGTATTATACGTATGATCAATCGGTTTTACTGAAGAATACTCAGTTATGTTCCAGGCAGCCGTGGTTATTAGTAGCAAGTAGATACTTATGTTTCATGCTTACCGGTAATATTCTACAGATTTTAAAGAGTTGTTGATAGTTACTCGTACCTTTTTTACATTTGAGTTTAGTTTTATCGTTAACAAGTAATTTTAAAAAGCGAATTTGCATGGCTTCTAATTAATCGATACTGGATTTTGTTGTGAGGCCAAAGCTGTCGAGAGCATAACTCAGTATGGAGTCTACCAACGACATGTACATACATCTTAGTGTGCTAATAGGAACTCTGAACCATAAATGATAAAATTGACATGGTATGACCAGGAGAAATGATCATCTACTTTAATTCCTAGATAAGTGAAACATTTGACTTTTGCTATTGGTTAACAGGTGCAGTTAGATTTATTTTGATGGAAGCAAGGATTAAAGGTATGAGCATACAAGTGTGGATGGACATTCTTGAATGGTAGATACGGGGAGTGAATTAACAAAAACTGTTTTGTCAGCGTTTAGAATTATCCCATTGTCCATGAGACCACTTAACAAACGCGTCAATGTCTTGCTGTACCAGGCGGAAAATTGCGCAGAAGTCATCCGCGAACATGTGTGCTGAGCAGTGCTGCAGCACACCGCACAAGCTGTTGACGTGCATCAGGTAGCAGACTGGTCCACAGCCCGAGCCCTGCGGCACCCCACACTCCACTATACACTCTCGACTATAGGTGCTCCCAACTCTAACTTTGAACGAGCGTGAATTGAGATAATCGCGGAACCATTCGTTCTTACCTACGCATTCTCTTTAAAATGTATTTTCATCGTCGTTTTCATGGAAACTGCTTGGAAACATGAGTGTCTTCATCATGTCTTCATTCTAGTATAGTGTCATTGGATTTTTTATTATACCCGTAGTTTAACTTTCACGAGCGAGTACCACGGTTCTACGCCGTAGCACTTACGTACGTACAGTTATTCGAAGCATTGTTTTTACAGCAAGCGACACGGAACCATTATGACAAAGTACGAAAAAAAGGGTTTGAGCAGTCGATACACCCCTCGCACCTTCACACCATTTATCAGCGAGGCCGTCAGGTGCCGGCGATTTCTCGCTGACGCCGCCCCATAGCCCCGCGACCCGCCGGACTCTAATCTAATAACGGCTCATAACAGCTGCTGGCTCATGTCACCCTGGTATCGAAAACGGATATCACGTTACCGAACACACGACCTCGTATAAATTATGTTTTTTATTGTTCCGATGACAGTCAATTAAACAACATCTATTTAACACACATTGCTTTCTACATCATACATATTGTCAATGGAGTTAAAGAGATATATGCGTATCTTTAACGCCATTGACAATATGTGTGATGTATATACTGTGCAGGAGAATAAAAATCTATGATGCTGGTTAAAATAAAAAAATGTTGCATGTAAATAAAACCGCGCACTGTTCACATCTCCTAGAATTTATTTTGCTGTCGTTTGTTTTAAATATGTCACTCAATGTTTAATGTCCCGAACTCTCGACTTAGTTTTAGTGTTTTGGTTTTAATTTTAGCAACTTATTGCATCTTCCGCTTATAAAAAGAAACCTATTTCAATTTTTGTTACCTCCTTAGCACCTCATATGTTCTTGATATGAAATCTTTTCGGTACACACTTAATTAAGAGTTATAGGCCAGATTTATTTATTATGCCTTATTTATGTCTTATATATAATATCTGTAACTCCTTATAATTATAAATTAGTATTTATAAGTATGTAACTTGTTTTTGTGAGCCTCATAATAAATAAATATATAAAAACTACCAAAGCCTTATTTATGTTACATTGGGTTAGGAGCTAAAACTTCATGAATTCCAAAAATAACTGAATATACACAACACTCATCGTGACTGCTTTAGAAGACCTCCTTTCCTAAACCCTTCAAATCATCAATTCAATGGGGCCTATTTAGACCATTCGTCGTCTTTTTATCGAAGACGAACGACAACGAAAGAAAGTTTTTACGCAGATATTTTTTACCCGACTGCCGAAGGAGAGGAGGGTTATGTATAAAGGAAAAAAATAACTTATTCAAAATCAGCGAAGTTTTATTCCGAGTCAGCTTTCTCAACTGTAAGTACACACGTACTTACAGTTGAGAAAGCTCGTGCACACGCACGTAATTTTGACAGTCGAGTGCTCACGCTTCCCCTTCCGCTCTGCGCAGGCGGGCGAGAACAGCTGGCGCATATTACTGAAGAACTTAACTCGGATGTTTACATCGCCGAGACAGTATCTATCTAATATCGCCAACAGTAAATACGGGTACTTAATAAAGTTGTTTGCGTATAAGATTACGGGCCCCGTGGGGTTTAAGCCGTAAGTCGCTGAGATAGCCGTAGGAACAAGTTTAAAATTGTGATTAACGCTCGGCCGTATCTCCGAGCGGGTTCATTTGTCACGCTCGAACCCTGACGCTAGATATTAATCATCCTCTGACACTATTTATGGAGATAACTTGCGTCTCCCGGGGGACGTTTATTACCAAGATTAAGGAGAATTTTCTGAAACTCGGTTAACAATATCTGTGGACCTGTCCGAATATATTTGAGTCAGCGACCAAAAGATGCGATCGGGGAGCGACGAAGCGGCCGGAGTACGACCGACAAATAGCGCTTCGGTAAATCGTCACCCCGCAAATTGTTCTTGGATCGAGGTGGAATGAAAGTTTGCCGTGAACGTTTTTGCCGACGCGGCGTCGACACTTAGTATTGGTCCTCTTTCGACAATTGGGAACATTGCGGCAATTACGAGCTTTGAACCCCCTATACCCACTTCTTTAAAGGCAACTTCGCCTTCGTAAGCGAATCTTTTTTTCGAACATTATTTTAATTGGTTACCACTGATCGTTGCTGTTTTTCCAACGCCGCTCGTAAATCGATAAGCTTTTATCAAAGGACTATACAGGAAATCACATCGCAATACGATAAGAAACATCGTTGGCGGAATCCACTAGGCTTGCACAAACCCCGAGCACGTATCGCGGGCAAAGGGCAGCCAAGCCAGTATTATTTATTGAAGAAATTTCACCTGGGCTACGGCGCGCCTTTCTTTGGTAAACCTCCTTGATAGTGTGCGACCCCAATAAAATCACCATTTTTATAACCGGTTCACGGGCCTCATAACCTTCTGGCACTCTTTATTTAATGCCCGGGGCATATCAACGCGGATTTACGGGCTTCTTAACAAGTTCCATTGTTATTTCGCTTTATTTGCTCTGGTTTATGATGCCCTGGGATGAGCGTGGTGCGTGAGTTACGACTCCTTTATTTTACACTTGACTGGTGCTGGCGGCTGGCTGTTTGATTTGTACTACCGATCGATACAGGAAGTTTGCGTGGATTATTTTCAGTAGCCGCATCGTGCTTAAACGCCGGGCAATCAATCTCTGCCGTGGAATAGTGGGCAATCGCCTCGCTGGCGGGTCGTTTATCCATCTTACGGGGAGTTTGCAGTTTGGAGTTGTTTCAGCTCGCCTGTCCGAGCAGTTTGTTGGGCGAGTTACTTTCAATTAGCGATTGCTCTCTCTGGGACCACGTAAATAAACCGCGATTCGGCTACCTTTGACATTTACACAAAAATAAAGTATTTGCATTACATTATACACAAATTATAAGTAAATGTCATAATTATGATTAGATTAGATTAGATTAGATTATTTATTTCATGATAAAAAATACATTACAGATTTGCATATATGTCAAAAAATAAGAGATTTTTTATCACGATCGAATAAATGTATATGATATGAATGTTTACCTTCAATTATGTACGAACAGTAGGTCGATCACGTAACGCATTGCACGTACGTTAGGTAGATCCAAATGCCATTTTTTGTATGGAAAAATGACAGATCCATTATTCTACCTAACACTCGTTCAAACGTTACGTGATTACCCCTCAGATCTCATATTAGATGTGATTGATTAATTCTCGAATTGATCGCAGCCCGCTCGTCGCTTACTAGAGCTTCGAGTATTTCATATTGATAATTAACTAAACGTAAATCTGATTGGCTTGTTTATTGAGAAACTAATCCTAACTAGACGGCCCAGATAAGTACAATATTTATTAACTGACCTCGTAACAAATTGAACTAGTTTGAACGATTTGTTTGTCGGAGTCGGTTGCGGCCACTTGACTCGGTCCAACAGTTGCCAACTTGTATCCGTTGTCATCCAACTTCAGTCGGATCACCGGAGTTGAAAATTCGTCTGCTGGTTCAAATTACCTCACACGGATATCATTCGAACGCAGTTTGACTAATGCGATTCGAGTTCCCGTGTCGCTTTCTCGCTACAAGGGTTTACATATATCAGAGGCTGAAAAGAGTTGGCGACGCATCCACCCGTTGAATGTCAGCGCGGAAGCATGCGATATATTAATGCGTACGGGGCGCGGGCGAGGCTGCTGCGAGCCTGACATGCGACCAAATTAACATTCACGACTTAACTGGGACAGAATTAAGATGCTACCCACAATCTCTACGACAATACAATTCTGAAATGAATTTTCTTACTAAAATTAATAACAAGTCTACACGCTTGTTGTATTGCACACGTTTATCCATATTCGTGATATTTATCTATTTACCTTTTTGTTTTGCTGCAACGCACACATCAATTGTGTTTATTTTTTTGTTATGTTACTATACAATACGATACAAATATTATTTATTGCTCACCAGACATAGTAGATACTTAATAGAAAAATAGTGGTAAGTTAAACATAAGCAATGGTAGACAACAAGGCGGGCAACGGGGGCGGGGCGGGACAGGACTATTATGTCTATTCTGTTCCATATTGTGTATAGAATATTTGCTTTAGTACGATGGTGTTTATGTGTGATTGTAGCAAACAAATAACGTTTTCTCTATATATATATTTTATGTTAACCTTCAGGTCGATCACGTAACGCATTGTACGTACGTTAGGTAGATCTAAATGTCAAATTTTATATGAAAAAATGACATTTAAACTGTCCTAACGCGCGTGTGCACGACGCACCTCTTTGGAATTATTTTACCTTTTTATAAACTCTTGTTACTTTTGTATTTTGTTTTATGAATCTGTCAGTTATTGTCTTGTAGTAGTCTGTTCTTTAGCTTCCTGGAGTAAAGTCATCTGTACCATGAACCAGTGCCTATTCTTTCCTTAGTTCCACCAGTAACATTTGGTCCGTCGTGGATTATAAATATTAATTAATAGAATGGTACAGACCCGGTCGACAACGAAAGCGATGAATATGGGTAATGAAAATAGTGAAGGTAAGACCGTTGCGTGTAGAAAATCGGAGCAGCCAGCCGCGCCCGATGTCTCACATGCCGCTTCGGCAAGCGCACCCACGGCGCCTTCCTGCCCCGTAAGTACGGCATCGTCTGGCAATAGCCCCGCAATAAATATCTTACCTCGCTTTGACGGCAAATCACCTTTAGACTGGCTCAGTTTAAAAAGGTCGTTCGAAAATACGCAAGCCTCATACAGTCCTGTGAACAACCTGGCAAGACTGAACGTGGCGCTGACGGGCGCGGCGCGCGAGGCGGTCGCCGCGCTGCTGGTGTCGGCGCGCGAGCCCGGTGTCGTGTTGCGCGCGCTCGACACACGCTACGGCCGCCCCGAGCTGGTGGTGGCGCACGAGGTAGCCGCGGTGCGCGCGTTGCCGCGTGTGAACGGTGAAGGTAAGGATTTTGCTGTATTTGCTAGTCGTGTTCGCAATTGCGTAGAAATCATTCGGTTGTTGGATCATTCGGAGTATCTGACATCGCCCGAACTCTTTCAGGCAGTTATTTCAAAGATTTCCCCTTTATTGCGAGCCAAATGGCTAGACTATGCCGCTCGTTACGAGGCTGGTGGTCTATCAAAGCTAGAAAATCTAGCCGATTTCCTAGCACACGAGATCGACCTCCAGTCTCGCTTTGGCATATTGCCTGAGCCGACTACTGCGTCGCACGCGGTTGATAGTAGGCGGGCAAGGGACCATGTGCATGTTGTCGCTGAAAATCGCTTCAATTGCAATTCAATTTCGCATAACAAATTGAATTCATCGGCGACTGCACCTAAAGTTAAATCATGCATTGTATGCCAGCAATCGCATGATTTAATTCAATGTGACAAATTTGCGTCACTGTCAATCGATGACAGATGGAAGTTGATTAAAAAGAAAAGAGTCTGTCATCGATGCCTCAAAGTAGGTTGGCATAAATTAAGTCTGTGCAAGGCTAAGAAAACTTGTCACATTGACGGTTGCGCTTTCCGTCATCATTCGTTGTTGCACAACCCGAATTATGAGCGCACCGCCGCCGCGCACGTGGAAGTGGAGGATGACGAGGCCGCCGCGGGCACGACCAGCGCCGCGCCGCTGGCCGCTGCGCCCGCCGCAGCCCCCGCCGCCCGGCTCGCACCCGCTTCATACTACGATGAACCCAAGGAGATCCTGTCTCATACATCGACTTCAATTGCAACGGAATACTCAGTGCAGCCGTCTTTTCTCCGTCCTTTATTAAAGGTCGTGGCTGTGACCGTTACCGGCCCGTCAGGTACCGTAGACACCTATGCGTTGTTGGATGATGGCGCATCAGCATCTTTCTTAGATTTGGAGATTGCTGCCAAATTAGGCGTCTGCGGGCCCGAGAGGCAAATACGTCTCGACTGCGTAGGCGGGTTAAGCAAAGACACGACTGTTCAGTATGTTGATTTTCATATAAAGGGACGCTACGCAAAAGAGACGTATATGATTCGTAGGGCCCGGGCAATTAACGGTTTAGGTTGCGCAGCGCGACCGACTATAGACAATAACTGACAGATTCATAAAACAAAATACAAAAGTAACAAGAGTTTATAAAAAGGTAAAATAATTCCAAAGAGGTGCGTCGTGCACATTCCTCCCTTTTTCTAAAAGGGCAGCTTCACCAGCTTACGGAGGGGCCGTCTCGCCACGCCCGTGCGCACTCTTGGGCTTATTTGGCAACCCGTCGCCGATACAATTGGTTTTAACACAGGAATAAGCAAAAATGGTGCGTTGCCAAATAAGTTTACTAAGCGCGAAGTGTTGGCTCACGTCATGCGGGTATTCGACCCACTCGGAATTCTAGCGCCAGTAGTAGTGACAGGCCGAATTATGTTCCAGAATGCATGGCGTAAGGGTCTCGACTGGGACGAGGAGCTCTCGCAGAGTGACAGTGCGGCGTGGAGACATTGGTTTGAAGATTTATTTGCCGCTTCCCGATTGCAGATCCCACGCTGCTACTGTCCTGGCGAGTTAAAAGTAGATAAGTGCGAGCTTCACGTTTTCTGTGACGCAAGCGAGTCTGCCTTTTCTGCAGTCGCATATTGGCGTTTTATCATGGAAAATGGTGACGTGAAGCTGGCGCTTATATGTAGTAAGGTTCGCGTAGCTCCTCTAAAGCCAATTTCCATAAATCGTTTAGAGCTTCAAGGAGCTTTGGTTGCAGCTCGCCTCGCCGCCACCATCTGTGAAGCTCACAGACTCAAACCTGTCAAACGCATATTCTGGTGCGACTCTATGACGGTTTTGGGTTGGCTCCGAAGCGAGGCGCGTCTTTTCAAGTCGTTTGTGTCACACAGAGTAGGCGAGATTGTAGAGATAACTGACGTGAAGGAATGGCGCTGGGTGCCAAGTCATTTAAACGTTGCGGACGATGCAACTCGCATCAAGCGCGCCACGTTGTCTTCTGAATCACGCTGGATATCGGGCCCTGAATTTTTGTTCTCTTTGGAGTGGCCCAGTGAGCCCTGCGCACCTGAGTATTCAGGCTTAGAGGAGAGCAAACACGCAGTGCGTCCCGACTTAGTTCACCTCATTAATGAAGTTGCCCAGCACGAGCCAGTTTCAGCCGATCCTGGGCGTTTCAGCTCTTGGCTCAGACTGGTGCGTGCAACTGCTACTGCGCATAAGTATCTAACATTACTGCGAATGCGTAGTCTAACTCGAAGGGGCTTATGTGTAGATAATTTAGTTCGATTAGAGGGAGGGCTTTGTACCTTTATGTTTCAGCCTTCGAGTCAATGGCAACAGTTTACCACTCCAAGGTCTTCACATGGGTCAGCTAGAAATTTGACCGCCACTGACATTCGTCTAGCAGAGACGCACATCCTGCTCAA
The DNA here is from genome assembly GCA_947049275.1 of Epinotia bilunana. NCBI lineage: Eukaryota > Metazoa > Arthropoda > Insecta > Lepidoptera > Tortricidae > Epinotia > Epinotia bilunana. The sequence goes on along the minus strand of OX346261.1, from coordinate 23,796,100 downwards.
GTCTCAGTTGGGCGCATTTTCCAGCGAGATGACGCACCTCAATAGTCGTCCTGCTCAGCTCTTGCCACGCTACAGTCGCCTGTCCAAACTGACGGTTCTCATCGGAGAAGATAGATTGATGCGATTGTCCGGCCGCATTAAGGCAGCGTCACACATACGTCACGAAACTAAAAGTCCGATTGTACTGGACGGAAGACACCCAGCAGTGCGCTTGCTTGTGGAGCACCATCATAGAAAAGCCGCCCACGCCAATACAGAGACGGTGGTGAATGAGCTCCGACAAGATTACCACTTATTGAGCCTGAGAAGTACCGTCCGCGCAGTCGCCTTTAACTGCCAGTTTTGTCGCATTCGCCGAGCCGTGAACTTCCAGCCACCTACAGGAGACTTACCCGAGGCACGTTTGGGACACCACAAACGCCCGTTTACATTCACGGGACTCGATTACTTCGGACCAGTTCAAGTCTCTATCGGCCGAAGACGAGAGAAAAGATATGTCGCCCTCTACACTTGCCTCGTCGTCCGTGCCGTCCATCTGGAAGTGGTTGACAGTTTGTCGACTGACTCGGCGATGATGAGCCTCCGCCGCTTCATAGCCCGGCGAGGCACGCCAGCAGAGATCTGGTCAGACAATGCCTCGTCGTCCGTGCCGTCCATCTGGAAGTGGTTGACAGTTTGTCGACTGACTCGGCGATGATGAGCCTCCGCCGCTTCATAGCCCGGCGAGGCACGCCAGCAGAGATCTGGTCAGACAATGGGACTGCGTTTGTAGGCACCAACCGAGAACTCCGACGCCTCTACGCCGAAGCAGTAGGTCAGTACGCTGCTTCAGAGAAAATTTATTGGCGTTTTATACCACCAGCCGCTCCTTTTATGGGCGGATCTTGGGAAAGACTGGTGAAGAGCGTAAAAGTGGCTCTCAAGGTGACACTCATAGAACGCGCCCCAACGGACGAGGTGCTTCGCACGCTTCTGGCAGAGGCTGAGGCGCTTGTCAACTCGCGCCCACTCACTCATGTCACCGTGGATCACAACAGCGAAGAAGCGCTCACTCCCACGCACTTTCTTCTTGCTGCGTCTTCAGGACGCCCGATACCAGCCACGTTATCTGACTCAGATTTTGCCTCGAGAAGCAGCTGGCGCAAGGCCGTTCGATTGGCAGACCATTTTTGGCAGCGATGGGTCAAAGAATACCTGCCAACACTCATCCCAAGACGCGGGCGTGGAGTAGCTCCTGAGGTGGCCGTTGGCGACGTGGTGTTGATCGCAGATCCAAACTCGCCTAGAGGCACCTGGCCACGGGGACGAGTAACAGCAGTCTTTCCGGGCCCCGACGGCGTAATCCGGGTGGCTGATGTTCGCACCCTGATGGGCATCATGCGGCGGCCCCTCCGTAAGCTGGTGAAGCTGCCCTTTTAGAAAAAGGGAGGAATGTGCACGACGCACCTCTTTGGAATTATTTTACCTTTTTATAAACTCTTGTTACTTTTGTATTTTGTTTTATGAATCTGTCAGTTATTGTCTTGTAGTAGTCTGTTCTTTAGCTTCCTGGAGTAAAGTCATCTGTACCATGAACCAGTGCCTATTCTTTCCTTAGTTCCACCAGTAACAGCGCGTTTGAAACGTTACGCGATTACCCCCAACTACCCTCCTATCCGCTTGTCGATGTCGCTAGGACTACGTGCGACAACAGTTGATGTCCTGTCGCTCATGTACATTCTCCATCAATTAATTTGCATGTAAATCCTGTAAGTACACAAATGAGCTTAACAATGAATTTTGGAATATGAAATTATAATGTAATTTGCTGTTTTAGCTCTTATTCTGGCCGGGTTCTGTGACTTCAGTGTTATTAATAAGATTTAGTCAAGCGTACGAAGAAGGTTACCGCGTATCATTTGTAAGAAACTATCAGCGCCAGTGCTGGAGGCGGAACAATAGACATAAATCATTTCGGAACGGAGCGGCACATCGGAGCGCGGCCGGCGCACCCGATAATTAAAAAACTTTCAAGATTATTTCCATTACCCATCTCCGTGTATTATCTGTTCTCCTAATATTTATTTGTTCCTTCCACGTACGCTGCTGTAACGTGAAGTTGGGCCATTTGAGGAAATAGTGACGCAAGTGTGTAAAGTTTTATGGCACGACAGGGTATTATATCTTCGGTTTTATTGAATTTAAGTGTCTGCTGCGCCAGGGATGGGCTTGTGAACTGCTGTTTGTTTAGTTTACGTATTGTTCTTGCCAGTTTTATTGTGGAGTCTTATTTATTTCAAATCTTTACGGGCACAATAATGCGTTTTCGCGTCTGCATGTCTAAGAACTTGGGAACTATACTAAATATTTTCTCGCGCAAATGTTTTGCAATAACTTTAAAAAGGATTGTCAATTAAGGCTTATTAAGCGCCCAGTTACCCGCGTTTGGCAGACTTCCAATCTAGGCTATCTAAGTCAGGCCGTTTCTTTCACCCAACGACGCCATAGAGCTAAACGATCGGTCGGTCGGGTCGCTCGTGAATGGGCCGACCAACTTCCCGCGGCTTTTTACAGAACAAACACAACGTAAATGGTTCGCGCCGCTACGCTGCTTGCGTGTATGTTTTCTTTTATGCCTATAACCGTTAATAGAAGCGGCTGCGTTCTATGGGCTCCTGGTAGTTGTGGTTCAAAATGATAACCCTTTAAACGGAGTCTGATGGGATCGATTCGTGATGGGTTTGGTTATTAGCATCATTTTAGTTACATTTGTGGAAGTCGAAGCCCTCGACGTTATTTATTGACGAGAAATAATTCCTTTTTACAGAAAAAATATACAGTTTATTATTTGACTTATTTGTTTACAAAAAAACCTATTGAATCTAATCCGCTTCACTGCACACGGGACTAGGGCATCATAAGTGCAAGATGTTAATAAAAGCATAGTCATGGCGGCATGGCATGTATAAATAGAATCCCGTTTTTACAACCAAATCCCATATTGGGTGAGCCAAGGAAGTAAATATTTAAACCTTTTCTTTTGCTCCCTGACTTAATCTAGTGGAGTGAGCAAGACAGTAATATTTTAAATTGTCTGAGACATTGTGTATGAAACTGTATTGTATGTGTTGACACGTATAACTGTTACATACGTATACAAATAAAAACATTTTTTGTTAAAGTGCGTTTGTCATCTGTTACTTTGTCATTGGTGTTCGTTAGAAAAAGGACAAAACACATTTTTATGTATAACGTAGGCTTTTTATGGTTTACGAATAAGAGGGTAGCCTAGTCTTTCTTCTTTGTTTAAGGTTTTATATTTTAATTAGTAATTATACTACGCTCATTTCTATATTGGTTATGATTTGAGTATGATGCATGAATGTGTTGAACAGCTCTCTGTTCTCATTAAAAGTTTTAATTAGAAGTAGTGAAACCAAAGAACTAAAAGAGCCTCTGAACCCATTTCGGTGGCAGGGAATAAAAGTAATATAAATGTTCAATTATTATTTTTATCGTATGATTTAAATTTTCTTTTCAATCTCTAATTTTAATGCGTGTAAAGTTAAGGTATGATTTAATGGGACCGGCTGTATAATCAAAATAACTGCAGATTTAAAAACTAAATCTGTCACACAATTAATTTATTTTTGACTTCATCGGGTCTTATGGTAATTGCTTTTAGACCCCACAAGTTCGAAGGATTCACACTCACGTTTGACAACACACATCCAATAATTTGGGCCATACTAACAGTATTTATAACTTTCTCACTAGATTAATCTAGTTATATAGCTAAACCTCGGAAGTTGCCATCGGAGCAATAACACTTTCTGTAGTGTGACTCTTTCTCATTTCAGAAACTATAGAAGCTCTCGATTCAGAAGTGCGGCATATCGGTGTCTTAAACTCGTAAATCAATTTTATTTTGCATGTAGGCCACAAATGCACTTTTACAGAAAAAGAAGACGACTGAAAAAGAAGAACCCTGTCAAGAAAAAACGCCAAGGCAAACTCTTAAATCTATATCGTATGCTATCTATCGAATGCAAAACACAGTATTTGGTAGTTCCCGCGCACTGCGGCGGGCCGAGCCGCGGCGTTCGGAGGCGTCGCGACGGCGCGGCGTCGTGTTGTGACGTCACTGGAGCCTCTTCTTTTCATGGCTTTTATTGTGTTCCACTAAAATACACAAATATAATAAGGTCTTTGCTAGTATTTGACCTAAGCCTAAGGCATTAAGTAGTTGCCTTGTCGCTTACGCATTAAGCCGCGATCTGATGCCAGATGGCAGCGGGACGACGAGCAGGCCTTCTTATAAATTACCGCTGGTCGCCCCGCTGCCCGCTCGCATTCAAAACGTGACCATAGAGTTACACATGTAATGGTTTTCCTTATTTCCCGTGGGATACACGTTTAGGTGCTGACGATATAATCCGGCCAACCATTCCGTCACTGGAGCGTAGCTTAGAGCCTAATCCTATCCCATTATGTAGCACTGTTTCCCGAAAGAAAGTGAGGGGGTCCGTATATGCTTTTAGCTTCTCTATTACAGAGACAATTGGTGACCAAACGAAATAGAATAGGTACTTACTTAAAGAAATCAACCGCAATATTAAAACCTCTAGCGAGATATTAATCTCGTAGGATCATAAAACTTAGGTATGTGCAAGTGTCACTTTCAGGCCGGCGCTTATTTCGCACGGTATTATTTATTCAGGGAGCAGGGGAACATAATTGAGGCGGACAAAATGGGCACGGGTTGCGCGTCAAGGGAAATGGGAACAGACTAACTAAAGTCTCCGTCAATGGACTTTTCCAAGTATGTAAACAAACCGCCATATTGAATTTGTCTATGAATGATGAATTTACTAGTGATGGGAAGGATTGTTACTGTACTCTTTTATCTCAAAACTTATCGAATATTAAAATATCGAAAATAAAAAACAAGTAGGTTTTTTTTAAACCACTACCCACTGATAAAACACTACGATTATTTACCCTCAGACAAAACTTCCGCGTAGTGTACACAACCGCGATGGCAGGAGTACATAGCGTGAGTGGGGTAGTGTGTAGCGGCTTTACAATATCACCAACTTTAGACGCAACACTACCCATCATAGACAATTGTAGAATTTAAAAAAAAACAAAAACGTCATTCCATCATGTCATACTAACCTGACTTATGAAACAATTTTAAACTTTTAATGAAATATCCAAGATTCAGTTATATATGTTATGGTTTTGTATTTTACGGTAACGAGCGGTTCAATAGTGTATAGTTTCCGTGGTGTTTGGTGAGGTGATGGGAAAATTCAAGGAGAACAAAGTTACGTCGGTTGTTTACATACTTAGCAAACTCCATTGATGACAAGTTTACTGACAGATTTTTGTAAGATTGAAAAAATACCAATTGCGACCACAGGACAATTAAATACTCCAATTACTCCGTGAACGACCTAAGAATAATCTAAAAAATATTTAGATTTAGCCGAATTACCTTATACTCGTAAACCGCTATTGTCTGACATTAAGAGACTAAATGAATAGGTACCACGTTTTAAATAATGACAAGAATGAAATTTTAAATAAATTGTATCCATCGCTAGTTGAAGTTTCCAAGGGGATACATTGGAAAATCACAAGATTTTTAAAGGCGGTACTGTCTGAAGTAGAAAATATATGTCAATTCTATTTGTTTAATTTAATTAAACGGGATGATTCATAAAATGGTCGTCACGTAAGGATGTTTTTGTTCGACAGCCCCATGATTTTCTTCATCGGGTCACATTATAAACATTTATTATTATTAAAGTTTTATAATCTGCCGCGCGGCTAACAATGTGCGAAGATGTAAAATGAGAGCGCACGCGCGGTGGCAACCCTAATTAATACATCACATTTTCGGAACAACCAAAATTGTGACCTACGTCTATAGTTACCTTATGTATGTAACTTACTAGATGAAGGAGGCAGGTTATGGAGTTTTCACACCTTTCATTCGGTAAGTAAGTTTTTACGACGAGAGGGATCAAAATGCTACTTTTCTGTTCAAGCTACTTTTTTAATTTATTCATTGGCCTGTAGCATTTACGCAATGTGCCAATTGAACACAGATCTTAATAATCGATTGTAATTTCATCGTAATCGATTAAAAAGAACATATTTCAAGTTTTAACTTTAACATGAAATTATGAAAATGAATGAAGATTTCGTAATATTTAAAATTAGTAATAAAAATTAAGAAGATTTGTTAAAACTTGTTAAGTAATTTTAACGCCATCTTTTTTAAATTTCTTCATAGTCGGTGTGAAAAATAGTATGTGTCACTCGGAAGCAAAATTATCTTCGTCTCGGGCGTTAACACTTGAATCCCTCACTGCGCTCAGGATCCTACTACGTTAGAATACCTCGCTACGCTCAGGATTCTATTGTAGGATCCCTCGTTACGTTCAGGATTCAATACACCGCCCTCGCCGTAAATATACTATTTTGCTCCCTTGTGATACAAATAACTTAAAATATTAACATTCTAATTGTTGTAAAAAAGGCTGAAGCTCGTTAGCGCTCCGTATGATACGAGTATGTTGATCTCAGACTAGAGAAACTCCACAATGAGCTTGAGCTTATTTTTGGGTTATGTAGCTACAGTTTCCAGAAATTTATGAATAATGGGTGTATAATCAAACGTTTTTGTGGATGATAAGTTTTTAGGGAAAAACGTGAGTATTTTTTTGTTCGCGTGCCTGTTCATTATTTTGCTTTAGGATCGAGGGAGAGAAAACTACCCACTCAGTTTCAATCAATTCCTTGTAAACTCCCAAACTTCGTCAACCAATCAGTACAATGCAATCCAATCCAATACAGCCCCCCATCCAATACGAGGCGTTCGGTTTCGAATGGACCAAGTTTTGGATTTAATTTTCTTAATTGCAGGGATAAATATCGGGGCGCGTACGCGGCGCGCAGAGCCAGTATGGAGTTCGGATTGACTTCGAAACTGGCATTATTTACTTAGAGATTTGGCATTGGCACACATAATATTAAATTCAGTCCACGGCATTTGTTTACGTGACAAGAATAGTACAATACTGCACTTTCATGGCTGAACGCCTTGATGTTCGGTCACGATTTGATGCTGAAACAGAAGAAGGACGCTTTGCAGGCCAAGCCTCCAATTTTGTATGAAATTTAATTATGGATTCAACCCACCCGAAATGTGATACTTCGCTGCTTATTATAAGGAACGTAATGTCAATATTTCATTGCATGTTTGAGAAAAGAAACTTCAACAATAGTTAGTTTCTTTCTGTCTTCGGTACTTCGTTTTCTAATTTTACCACCTGCTTGTAATAAATTGTTGCAATTTCTCCGCTACCCAAAGGTTGCCAAAATTCAGTCTCACACGATAACAAGTTGTTTACCTCTACTCTTAAGTTTATATGTTTTGATTAGTCTCATATGACGTGTGCAATAAAAAGCATTTGTATTGTAGAGTAGGTAAGAACTTAGAGGTACACGTAGGAGCCATCATGTAAAAGAGGTATTCAGGAATGTTTTTCGACATCTCTTGATGTCGCCGATTTTTGTTGCATTTGGATTAGATAACGTATTTGATCGAGCATTTTAATAACGCCAGTGGCAAAGCTGCTTCATTCATATCTGGGGGCACGGTAGTGCCCCCACCAAGACGAGCCAAGCGAAGCGCAAGGGCACTACCTATACCTTTTCTCGAAGCGCTTCGACATTTTTTTGAACCCTCAAAACTTGGGTTTTGATAATACCAGATAAACAAAATTCTCGGGATATGATGTCAATAGTAGACTTATTTATTTATTTATTAATACATGGAAAACCAACAGCGCAACATATTTATAGACAAAATAATAAATCCATATAGCCAATTACAGGTTCTCACTTATAGAAATAAACTAACAAAGAAATCTATAGCCAAACTTAAACTTAGCGTACATTACGACGCACGCAGTAACCATCGCGCACCAATAGCAAGCATGGCAATGGGAATATACAAGTAGTTAATAAATTAGGATATATAAACTCTAATAACCCGAGCCTACTGAAGTATCACACATGAAGAATCTTATCAATTTGGATTTTATTGCTTGTATGCTATCACAAAATATGTCTTTATCTAATTTAACTACAACTTTGTTTAAACTTCTGCCTGCTCTGCACAAAAACTATTCTTTCTATATTTAGTGGAAACATGGGACATGCTAATAGGACGAAAATGGCGGAATCTTCTTATGGGAGTATTGAAATAAATTTTTTCAAGTAAATTAGGGCAGTCAACATTGCTTCTTATTATATTTAACAAGTATAATACATCAGCAATTTCACGACGCTTAACAAGAGGTATCAGGTGATGCTTTTTACATAAGGTTAAATAATTAGTTGAACTATAATGTATATGCATTTTATAGCAAAGAAATTTCATGAATTTGGATTGTAATCGCTCAATTCTATCGATGTAAATTTTATATTGGGGATTCCAAATCTGAGATGCGTATTCCAACTTGCTTCTCACATAAGCACAATATAAGATTTTCAGCGTCTTAATACGTGTAAAACAAACCGATGTAAAACAAACTTATTAAATATATAAAGTTTCAATTGCATAGCTCTTATTACCTACTTTCGATTTCACTCACGTTGACCATCAAAACCTTTAGGGTACCTACTTCTGAAAGCTGATATTTGGTATGTAAGCTAGTATTAGTACACACACTCAACGAAAAAAAAAAACAGACAACAGACTTCCGCAAAATTTGATGCTAGGAGTCTGAAAATGTATATAGGGACTCCTTGTTATAAATAATAAATCACGCCCCACCCTTAAAAACATTACATGTAAAGTGATTGCCAAGACGGGACTAGCTCATATAGCTTTCAGCGTTGAAAAGATATTCAGATCATAAGTAAGGCCAAGCTTCCTACTCCACGTGGCGTGACTCGACCACTACCAGCCACGCTCTCAGTTAATTGGTTGGCATGGCTGCGATTCTTGAGTTAAGAGTTCCAAATCTTTCTCCAACATCACGATATTAGACAAGTGAAACCTGTTTAGTTATAGGTTCCGCAACATTTTTGCTTAAAGAAAATCTCTTGGAACTCGCCCAAAGCTTGGGATCTGCTGTTAATTCGTGCTCCCCTTTTCCTTGTGTTCGGTCGAGTTCACAAAACTGCAAATATACGCTCCGCACCTGTCGCCCTTCCGTGACGCGAGGATGACAGAGGACAGATTTAAGTGGCTTCGTATCTGTCTAGCACGCTTGACAGGTTCTGATTCTTTTATGTATTATGATAAGTTGCGTCAATAGTGGCACGGACGACTACACTCGAGAGCAAAAGTTTCGGGTCACTAGCATTTACTTCAATATCTTGAAAACGAATAAAGCTATCGTATTGAAATAAATTGAACCTTATAGACAATTTAATGTTACTAAAATAAAATGCATTACATTTACTACTGACCATTTATTTTATTATGTTTAAAACGACAAATTAAAAATGGCGTCATTTTGCTTCCAAAACCAAAACTGAAAATATTGAACTTTTTATATTTACAAGTAGTTTTAACACAGTTTAGTACTTGGTATTACCCCCACGTGCTGTCTGGACTGCTGCAATGCGATTAGGCATGCTGTACACCAAGTTTCTGAAACACTGTTGGGGAATGTTCTCCCATTCCTCTACCAATGCATGTTTCAAGTCACGAAGCGTAATTAAAGGAGGATCTCGTTGTCTTAAACGTCGTCCGAGCTCGTCCCAGGCGTGCTCGATCGGGTTGAGGTCGGGGCTACGTGCTGGCCACACCATGGGACGAATATTCACCTCATCAAGGTAGTCTTGCACTACACGAGCAGTGTGGGGACGGGCGTTATCGTGCATAAAGATGGCATTCTCACCTAGTCTTGCCATAAATGGACCGACGTGCTCGTTGAGGATTTCATCCACGTATCTTACGCCATTAAGAGTACCGTTTTCGATCAGTACAAGCTCTGTTCGGCTTTCCGCAGAAATTCCAGCCCACACGAGTACCGAACCACCACCGTATGCCACCTTTTCTTCAATACAGGCTTGCATAAATCTTTCTCCTGGTCTTCTGTACACCTTTGCCCTTCCGTCGTGTGTATACAGCATAAATTTTGATTCGTCCGAGAACCCGACATTTGACCAATTTTCAATCGTCCAATGCGAGTGTTCGCGTCCATAAATTCGTCTTGCTATACGATGGTGCCTCTCGAGTTTCGGACCATTTGCGGGTCTAAATGGTTTCAAATTACCTTCAGCAAGTCGCCGTCTTACAGTCCAAGCAGAAGGGTTGCTTCTACCAAGCCCTAAAAAATTATGAGTCAGTGATGTTCCCGTAAGAAACCGATTTCGCAGCATAGAGTTGACTAGATATCGATCTTCCCGTGCCGTCGTACACCTGGGTCTGCCTGTTATTGGTCTGCGTAGGTTTGAACCAGTTTCTAGAAACCGCTGGCGAATACGCTGAACTGTAGACAACGATACACCGACTATTCTTGCTGTTTCTCGCTGACTGCTTCCATTTTCCAGGATCGTGAGGATTCTCGTACATTCCTCAGGTGTGAGTGACATAATTACTACTTTAATAATGACTATTGGATACCTAGAAGACTTCTTATAAATACATTTTATGACAGAACAAAAACAAAAGCAAAAATAGTTGCGAAAATTAGAAGTTCTGATTTGAAAAAAAGGGATCATTATGTTTATAACTTTTTTAATGCCATTACTTCACGCCAACCAATAAGTTTTTATACGTGTAATGAAGGATTATTAAATTGTCTATAAGGTTCAATTTATTTCAATACGATAGCTTTATTCGTTTTCAAGATATTGAAGTAAATGCTAGTGACCCGAAACTTTTGCTCTCGAGTGTATAGGGGGCTACATAAATAATAGTAGCTTTGGTAGTTTTATGAATGGAGTCGTGTTTTTGGCGTATCCTTTAGTTTACGATTTGTGGAAGGCAACATGGGACATAAACAGATATATGTTCTGTTTTACCTTTCCCGTTCTAGACAGTTAAGGCTGTAGAAGTTAGGTAAGGACTAATGTTCGACATTTTACGAGCTAAAACTACACGGGTAGTGATATATGCGGATTATTCGTAAGGTAATCGTTCCATCTAATCACCATTATAATATATTCCTAGTAATATGATCTAGACACGCGGCAGCGTGTCAAGCTAAGTTCAAAGTCAAACAAAAGGAACTGGCGACGCAGCTTCCTTGTGTTATATTACACGAACCAAGTGGAGTCACTTTTGACTCCTTATTAGGATGAGGACCAAATTCTTGGCCAGTAGTTAGCCTGGTTAGTCAGTAGTAGTTAAAAAGTTCCGTTGTGACACAAAAATTAGCCATACAATAATATGATGAATTTTGTGTCACAACGGATTTTTTTAATTACTACCGATTAACGAGGCTAACTACTGGCCAAGAAATTGGTCCTCACTCACCCATATTAACTCAAAATCGACGATAATACGTCAACGACAAAAACGAACATAGAAACATGAAATTTGCTATTTTTATTTAAACCCCTTAGATTGATAAAAAATTGCCCACCAAGACGTACACGTAAATTATGTACAAAATAGCAAATTTTGCTACTTTAGGCTCCTACGGCTCAACAGTGGGTGTGTAATGATGGGTATAAAAATAAATAATATGATTATCATTTTATATAATAATCATTTGATGTAATAACATTTAATATAACATACTTAAGTCTAAGGCATATTTCCTATAATGAACATAATGATATAATGTTAATTTCTTCTAATGTACAGTTAGCATGATCGTGTTTGGTAGACACTAAGGCAGTCGGTGTAGGTACTAATATATCAAGTGTTGTTATATGACTCAATAATTAAATCAAAGAGCATTATTGCGACTAATATTATATCAAAAAAAAATTAGAGGCATCGTTACGCACCCCTAACCAGTATGTTGAATTGTTGAGTCCATTCGTAAGTCATATAATTTTTCCACTATCTCAAATCTGGCAATACTACACAAGACACCTTCCGTCTCTCGCATTTAAGGAGATTATTGTACTCGGTTAAAACTTCCCAATGATTTTAAATAGCAGCCGCTTCGAACATTAACTGAAGGAACAGTCGTCTATAAATAATAATGCAGTCTGCAGTTGTTCGTCCAAGTTTTAATTTCCCCGGGTATGCTTGTAATCGGATTTCCTTGCAACAAAGAAGTGCAGTATTTCAAAAGTCTTGCAGTTCTGTCTGAAGTTGGGAGAAGAAAACCCAGTCGGCTGGGTACTCTAGATCACGTTTGTATGCATCACTTTGTGTACCCTTAGACACGTGTATGCGTTTTTATTTATTTAATTGTTAGAAATAAAAATAACTTCAGGAAAAAAATGGTGTAGGTCCGTGGTGGTTGGGCGAAGTCAATGGCTTGTTAAATAGCGACAAGACTCGTCTTTAGAATAGAATTGAGAAACTAACGAGATAAAAACAATTTACTGAAAGAAATATTACAATACAAAGACAGTAATCAAAATAATAAAACGTGTAAGTTATATACACGTTGTTTCCGAACCCCTGCTGCCTCCCTTGTACATGTTACAAGTTGTAACGCTCATACCGAAACAAAACTTTTATTTTATGACATGATTCTTCATGTTAAAATATTTAAAATAACTCTAAGCGGTGAATTAATTAAAAGTTTGGCGGACTCATTAAAATTCCGGAAAGCCGCCGGTGAAAAAACGGCAGTTCTTTGGAATTTCACTTTTAATCCGTTTAGCACAAACCAAGTAAGGCCGAAACCTTATTTCGCAGATAATGAAGTTGATGAAGATTACTCCAAGTCTTGCATACCTAATGTAAGGCTTACACCGAAGTTACCACCAGGTTGTCGAATCATCACAACCAGGATATCTTTGGTGTGGCCCGATCTTATGTACATATGTATGTTTTAATAGAAAAGTTCTCGTTTCCGTACCAATTACCAAATATGTACGGAACAGCTTCGTTCTTAGTTTCACGGGGCATACATAAACATCGAAGGGATTATATTTTAATTATAACCGTGCAAAATTACTCTGTAATGGCGTGCTTTAAAATTTAAATTATTTCTACCGGTAGGATCTTCCTAGTATATAGGGGCTTCGGCGGCATTACCCCCTCACGGCGAATTAAATTAACACGAACACAGTGCCTACAACCGTTTACTATCCCTGTCAGTAACACCGCTCGCGATTCATTATCTCCCAGTCAATGAGGTGTTCAATTATATTACAAATAACTACTCGAACGTTTAATTCAATTGAAGAACAAGAAAGGCTCTCGGGTGAAGAGAGCTTGGCGAATCATAGAAAACGCTCTCAGATGTAGAGAGAGGGTGTCAGATGAAGAAACCTTCACGCTTCATCGCCTCTCTGTCTCTCTCTCTCTCTCTCTCTCTTTCTGGCTATATATCCCACGTGATGGTGGATTCAGCTTTCATTATATTCCTTTTCCACTTTTTACTGATTTCAATATATGTCTGTATGTATTAAGCCTTATTGTACATAAAAAGGTGGAATATAGCAGCTACAAAAAAAAACAATGTAAGTACAAAGGCGAATTTATCTATTTAAGGGATCTCTTCCAGCTAACCTTTGAGTAAATGAGTTAAGAAAAAAAATACGACATTAGTCAAACTTATGTTGAGTACTGTAAAACTAGTAATAACTAAATATATGTAGGTGTCCACTACACATAACACAACCGATGTCATATTAATAACATATATAACAAAAATACTCAATAAATATATATAAATATACATATGAATAAATAAATACATGCATATAATATGTCATACACATAACAAATGGAAAGCCAAAACTTTTTTTATAGTGTATATCGTTCCACCTCTTGTCCATTTCTGAGTCTTTCACCAGAAATAGAAAGTTGTATTGTTCAATTCCCTACAAAGGCTGGTGGCCTAGTCTCCTCACAACCGCAGCCAATTTTCATCCCGTCCAAGAATATATATATTTTTCATCACAAAAAAATAAATTCATGCTGGAAAAAAAATACTTTAATAATTTAATCGCAGCGTCCTCCAGACAGGCGGTAACGGCGTCATTTAAAATGCTAATGTATTTTACATACTGCATTTATTATGCTGCGGGGAGCCACATTAGGCACGTCTGCATGCCGCGTCATTATCATTAGTTTACATTATGGTTTGTGGTGAGTAATATCCACCAGCTGTGCGAGGGGAATATGCGCCAATAGGAAGCAATGCAAGGGAGGCAGAGGCAGGCCTTTTTTTTTTCTTCGATGGGAAATGCCTTTACGCTGCTAGCCTGGCTCGGGAACCAGACCGGGTATGACGGACTCCCGGGAACCGCCCGGACTACTAAAACCCCACGGTGCTCCGCGCGCTGCTTTTTTTTGACGGAGCCACGGGAACGCACGCGCGTGTGCGTGCGTCGGTCCGCGTCTCCGCCATCGGGCAGAGAAAGGCCTAGGCTAACATATTTTAGCCAAGTATGAGTCGTATGTGGAAGTCAAGAGGCTGGCAATGGACAGAGAAGAGTGGCGGTTACTTCACCGACAAGAGCTAGGCTCTTAAGTAATGACGATGATGAGATTGATGAGGAAGCAATTGTGCGGTTGATTAACCTCACCTACCGTCTCGCACCCTCGCACAGCTCCGGTTGATTTGATACCCTTAGACAAGACAATTAGATTGCCCTCATTGAACTAGGGATTAAATAGCCAAATTAAAGCGATAACTAGCAAAGCTCGCAAGGCACAGAACATATCTTCCGAATAAATTACTAACGGGTTTTTAATATTTGAGTGCGCATGGGCAGGAGCGAATGAATATTTAGCACCTGTGGAATGTAAATATCGACTTAACTGATTACTTAACCCTTGACTCGAATGGGGCGCGAAAATGGGCGCGAGTATGCCACTCCCGCACATTTGTCCAAACCGATCTCGCCCTCTTGTTTCAATATCGAATCGAAATGCATCCGCGTATGTAAAACCGCGATTACGCAACAGCGGGCCATATATTCCATAATCGGTTTACTCCCGGCCCACTATTGGAACCCTTCCAGAAACACCAGTTATTTGATCTCGCGCTGCAATGTTTTTCGTCATGTTTGCCAAATTGCCAATATTCTATACGGCTAGGGAGCGAGTTGCATTTCTTTTTGTGTAAAACGTTTTTAGTATGGTCGGAATAGTTGGACGCCTCCTTTGTTGGGATTTTTCATTATTCGAATCTTCGTTTTGTTTTTCCTTTTAGAGAACTCTTAATTGCTTTGTTTGGTTGCTAATGGACTGTTTCTTTTTACAGGTACGTATATTCTCCAAAACCAACTGCGGCCTGTCTTGAGGGTTTGTAAATTAAAATGAACAAGGAAAGTGTACCTCTTAATCATTTGTTTTAATAAACACATTTTTGTTTCATATATTCTTTATTTAATTCTATAAAAGACAATTAATAAAAACAAACATAATACAACTTAACCTATAGATAGGCTGGCCGTATTTCCTCGCTGTATAGTGATACTAACACGCTGTGCGAAATAGTGGCCAGCCCTCTGGTCGCCCGAGACTTCTATTAATTTTATTGATTTCAAATACTTATAGATTTGAAATTTATTACACAAAACAAATTAATACACCGACTTAATGTCTCACGGCAGTATCTGCCAAATTCCAAACAAACTTGTAAAGGTGTGTGCGGCCCAAAAATCAGCGTCCATCTTTCTCTCTCTCTCTTTTGCATGAGTTAAAAAGAAACAAGATATATTGGACGCCGATTATAATGCTGGACACAGGCCTCCCCCAAAGAGTGTCACAATGACCGGTCCTGCGCCACCCGCATCCAACGGACTCCCGCGATCTTTACCAGGTCATCAGTCCACCTTGTGGAGGGGCTTACCCACGCTGCGCCTTCCGGTACGTGTTCGCCACTCGAGAACCTTTCCACCCCAACGGCCATCGGCTCTACGTGCAATGTGCCCCGCCCACTGCCACTTAAGTTTAGCGAATAACAATACCTATACCTACGTAAACTTCAGAATTGTTAATAAAGTATACAAAAAAATATTATATTGTATACAGTAGGTACAAAGTACATACATCCCCCCATGACCCCATGACTTCTTGGCATTTCGGATTTCGACCATGAGGTGATAAAATACAATTAGTGATAAAAATAATAGAAAGAAAGAAAGAAAGAAAACATTTATTCGCGGACAAAACAATGGGTATAAAAACAAAACACAGTACGTAAAAGTAGCAGGGTCCACGAAAAGGCCCCGAATCAGCATGGTGCTAACCTAGAAGACCAGCGCTGGTCTTCCGTCGGAACCTTTGACATGAGTTACCTCCTGGAAGGCCACACAAAACAAATACCTACGCTAAACATATTTTAATGAATACATGCAATACGGCAGATTTCAGCGAGTGAACGCGTCGCCAAACTGTGTGTCAGTGTCACTGTCACTGTCAACTTTACAGACCGAACGCAACTTTTATTTCGGATAGTGATATTCGATTTCGAATAGGTACTTACCTATAATGGTGCACACTCGTTTATAGCTACCTACATCTTCTACGCTAGGATTGTTATAGCTGTTGCTTGAGGATACATGTTCTTAGTACATTACATAGACGATAGATATCAAAGCAGAAAGCCGATCAATCACTGTCGCTGATCAGTGCTTGATTACCACAATTAATAAACCCTTCAATTTGATATTTAATTTATTTACCGAAATGAACGAACAGTCGAGTATGCTTTGATAATCCGCGTCGAAGTAATGGGATTCGTCACCCGAGCCCGAGCGAGTGCCCGTATAATAAAAACACACACGATGGGAGCGGGCTCGCTGCAAAGCGAATCTGTTTCTCGATAATGACGAGGTATTAGCTTTCTTGAATGTTTTCAAAGCATTTTGCTGATTGATTTTTCTTTTGTCTCTTGCGTATTTTAAGCGGCATATATGTTTCAAGCATTACGTTTAGTGCGTTCAATATTATTTGGCGTGATTCCACTTGAACGCAAACAATACAGGCAATAAACCAAACACTCGTAGAAGCCATTAACATTTTAAAAGAGCCGGTTTTGTTTTACCTATTTTGGTGCAGACGCAGGTCTTGATACTTTTAAATATTATTAAAAGATTTTTTTTTTTTAAAGCAGGTATGTTAAATAAAATGCATTAACAAGGTATAGTTGAAATGATATAAGCTGTCCGTTTAGCACTTGAAAGCTTATCTTGTGAACAATGGGACTGTCCTATTGTATAAGCCCACCGCAAATCCTCCGACCAGATAAAATTAAGCAAGTAACAATAAAACTCATAGCTACCATCTTCTCTAAGTTACAAGGTTGAAATCGCTATAGCTTAACGCACTAAAACGTCGGTGACTTACTTGACTGCGGCTTTCAATGTCCAAGTGTCATTATCGAAAGTGTTATGCTATAGCAATTTCTTATTCAGCGATGTCCGACAAATTTATAATGGCGCTTGGACCGGTAAACTTGCTATATAAGATGCGATTATATAGATTAATAACTGGATAAATGCCGTATAACAGCAGCATTCAAGAAAATCAACAATATTAATTAAATGTATATTTAATTAACTAAGAATTACAGTGATGCATTAAATATTTACTATTAAACATAGTTTACTTCATCAATAAACTTACCTTCGCAATACATTTCTACCACACGCCGAAGTTATGAGCATTTTTAATAAAAACATGTAACATCATGGCGTATTAAAAAAATACTTACCGTCATCCAATGCAAACCAATTAAATTCCTTTTTAAAAAAAATTTTATTGTGTTATTTAGTTGCCTAGGATGCGATTACTCCACAAATATGCCATATAAGTGGAAGTTATAGATCAAATCAGTCATATAAAAGTCGTATAAGTTGCTAATATACAGCTAAATTGTCATAAGATAGTCACGTCGGTGATTATTATAAGATCTATAAGTGGCGGTGGTTGCAGTTATACAACTTTTATATGACTCAAATGCTGAATAAAATGGGCCCAAATCGCGTTATATAAACGTGCTGATTACGTTTATATGACTAATAGTAAGAGCTAAAAGGTTGCCGCAACCATTATATGACGAAATTTTGCTAGTTAGGATTTCTTCTGTTTCTGAATTATCTTCGGTACTTTCAGTGTTAGAAAATATAAACATATCAAAAATGTAGTGACCAATTTGAAGTTTAAAAAACAACAACTATCTGTGTTAACTTTGCTAAAGGGAAAGGTAACAGGAAAAGTATTACGATCGTTTGAAGTACGTGCTAGCAAGTGTTTACAAAAAATGTGCTCGCCGCGACTTAATCCTATTGTTATTGCTAATGACGGTCTCAAGTGGAATCACGCCAAATAATATTGAACGCACTTATACTTGAACTCGTAACCTAACACGTTACTGAGACAGTTTGAAATTGGGAGTATGCTTGGATTTGAAACAAAAATATTTATAAGTAAACTGCACCGCGCTCAAAAAGGGTTTAATATCACTGGATGTAATAATCCCGTTACGTCATACCGGCAAACTCATCGCATCAAGTATAACTCCTCAGCGTGCAGCGATCCTGGTACATCGCATCCAGTTGATTGGCCATATCGGTTCCGATATCACCGCAGTCAATCTGCGGTTGCGGCCGCCCGGCTGTTCGCCGCGCGAGCCACTTCACCGCCTTACCTCTCGAACTCATGTCGCTCTGGTACTGGAGAGTTGTTATGATATTGACGATTTTTTAAATTGATTTGGACTGCACAATCTGGGGACATATTTCACATTTGATTTGATTTATATGTTCTTCGCGCGCTCGTATTAACACGTAATCTATGACTCAAATTGAGCACGGCAGTATGTTAACATAAAAATACAGTATAGTTTTATTCGTTTTCAACGCCACAATTTAAGTATTTATTTAGAAAAAAACTGGACAAAGTACTGAATTAACGTCTCATCCTGAGAGAAGTTATACACGAACGAGCCAGTTTAGGTTCACGCTAACAACGCATCATCCACTCCACACATCGCTGAACACAGCCACCAGCCAGCAACATTCTGCCGAGCTAGCTTGAGGTAATGGCTTGTAAAAACATGTAACACATTCACTGCCAAGAATCGCTACGCTCGGAACCGATCCTGTGGTTTTCCTCGTATGTAGCTGAAAACAATTACGGTCTTGTAATTTAATTTACGTATACTTGAACGATTTATCTCGTAACTTATATCAAAGAGCAACTGATACGCCTAGTTGTTGTACAGTCAAATAAAATTTACCCTCGCCTTGGTCCTCCCTGTTAGTCAGCAGTCTACTCTCACATATTCTCTCAAGATTCCTAAACCAGCAAAGCATCCCACATCCTTAAAACCTGACTAAAATTAGTGCGGTAATACACTTCAGCACAGTTTACTAGTGTGGATTTTGTGTTTGAGTGGGACCTAACGTGGATGGTATTGATGACTAAATCCTGCTTTCCACTCTGCCAGTTATCCCATTAACTGATTCGTGTTTGCGCCGCGATGCAACGCTGCCCGTGTCATTACCGACGTCGGTCAACACTCTAACACTCTAATAATGCTCTCAATATTCCGTATTGGCCCTTTAGACGATGATGAACCCAGCGTTATGTGTTAGCCAATGCAGTCGAGTGGCGTCAAACATATCTGGGCTGTTGGGACGCGCTAATGGGCCCCACTCCGTCACGCCCAACAAAACTAGACCGCAGATTACGCTGTTACTACGAATCCCGGCGTCAAGATATATTTGTGAACGGTGAGGTGAGGTTGAAACAAGTTACAGAATAGGGGTAGACAAGCGGCAGCTAACTTGTTCACTCTTGTCGTTTGTCTCATAGAACTTATGTCGTATACATTGCAACTATAGCAATAGCGTGGGCCTCGGTATTTTGAGCTATGTAACCCCCGACGCAAAAGAGAGGTGTTATATATTGTTATTTTATGATAGGATCCAGAGAATTGCTAATACAGTTGGGTATTGTAAAGAATAGCATATTATGTAAATAAAACAAGTATTAATTATTTTAAAAACCTATTACATTTATTTAATTTAGGGTGACCCGAAATATTTGACCGCGAGTGTATTCTAATGCGGTTTTTTTTGTTCGAAAGATGATTTGATCGAAATGGGACTTTTGAGATATTGATCTTTGAAATGAAAATGTCAGCGGTTTTCAACTTTCAGTTGTTAATTACCTATCAAAATATTTGTCAGGACCACCACTATTTTAGACTTAAGATTCCTATTTGATGTATTGGTTTTGTTATTCAAATAAATAAAACC
The DNA here is from genome assembly GCA_947049275.1 of Epinotia bilunana. Lineage (NCBI taxonomy): Eukaryota > Metazoa > Arthropoda > Insecta > Lepidoptera > Tortricidae > Epinotia > Epinotia bilunana. The sequence continues at coordinate 23,775,733 of OX346261.1, read as the reverse complement.
TTTTTCTAAAAGCTGCATAATAAGATGCCCAAGAGTCTTTAAATAGTTAAGCTGCATTGTACGTACCTAGATATAACTATCGGTCATCACGCCGCTTGTATGCAGTTTAGATCCAAACAAAGTCAAGAAGCGAATGGTTATGTTCTCCCACCGATGATAATAAACATGCGTACGACCTGCCTGATTGTAAACCACCGTCATGTAGTATGCTTGGTGCGCCTGCCGCCTCCAACATGTATGTATGCTTGCTGCGCCTGCCGCCTCCAACATGTATGTCTGCTTGCTGCGCCTGCCGCCTCCAACATGTATGTCTGCTTGCTGCGCCTGCCGCCTCCAACATGTATGTATGCTTGCTGCGCCTGCCGCCTCCATCATGTATGTATGCTTGCTGCGCCTGCCGCCTCCATCATGTATGTATGCTTGCTGCGCCTGCCGCCTCCAACATGTATCTATGCTTGCTGCGCCTGCCGCCTCCAACATGTATGTATGCTTGCTGCGCCTGCCGCCTCCATCATGTATGTATGCTTGCTGCGCCTGCCGCCTCCATCATGTATGTATGCTTGCTGCGCCTGCCGCCTCCAAAGGTCCAAACTATAAGTCCCGCTTACAGGTTTGTATTTTGATAATACATCACATATTATGTAGAATTTACATAAATTCGCGGGCCCGAAGTGGTAGAGTTGCAATGGACAAAAATATCAATCAATGATTCGTGCTATTTTGTTGTGATTATGACATTAACAAGGCTTTGGCAGGGTTTGTAATTACATACTAACATTACAAATCTCATTAATTTGTAGATTGACGCTAATAAGTAGGATTATGCCCGCTTTGAATCATGTCTCTGTCCTCTGTCATTATGATTTTGGAATACAAAGAGACAAAAGTTACATCCTTAGTGATGTCATGCAGATGACTTGTCACATAATTGAATTGTTTAATCTTGTGTTCGGTTCCTGATCTCGCTAATTCATCTAACTAGGACAACCCCATTTAGTGGGCAACAAATCCTAGAGGGTCGAAGATGCCCTCCTTCCCCTCTACAGTGCCCTACATCGGCAACTTGTTTCGCCGGACCGTGTAAATGTAAATGCGACTTGTCCGAAATCGCGTAAGCTCGTCTGTTGCCAGTGGAGTTGACTCACTTAGAAACTAGCTCGGACACTGGACTACTTGGCTGGCGATTGCCAATCTAAAGTTACTAGCTGTTAGCTTAGCCCTGTAAATTGGCTAGTGTGAGTGACCGTGAATTTGAGAAAGGTCGTTGCAATTAAGAGGAGAATGTGTATTTGGATATTCCATAGAATAAAATCACTGAACAATTCTAGATGGCTCAAAATCCAAACCAGACTGTACACCATCTGCTTGCGTGGGATACCACTTGAATGTTCACCACATTGCTAGGAAAGACACTGACAATCCAGACACGCGGTGAACTGACCAAAACTCGCTCGGCTTTGTTCCATGGTTCACGATGTTTTAAATGTTTATTTGGGCAAACAGCCGTACAATAATACTTCATACTACGGCGATAGGATATACATCAACCAGCAAAGTTGCCGCCACTTATACATATTCTTCAAATATGATAGGGGAGACCAGGGATGAAAGTAACACGGGATGAACGTAACAAATGAGTTTCTGAACGAATTATGTTCGCTGCACTGATGGCTGGATCACCGACATACGTCATTTTAAACCCCCCTCTTACCTCATTTGCGCTCACCGCGCTGTGCTGTCAGGTTGTGGGCGTAGCGAGTCGATGCCGCAAAAATACCTCGAAAGTAATGTAATTGAGTAAAGCAATGTTGATTTATTTTTTCAGCATTATACTGAGATTCTAGGATTTTTTGATAATTGTGATAATAATGTAAAACTTAAAAGAACGATTATAAATAAACATGTTGATTATGAAAGTAATTTTGTTTTTATTTACAATGTTACAATCATCCCTTTGCACTGTTACAACCAACTCTAGGGGTAGGGATGGTTGTAACAGATTCCACTTTTTTTGTTTGAACAGTTTTTTCAAAATCTGTAGTATCAGTCGCATTTAAGCTAGTGTTGAAAGTTTGTCCATAGTCCAATCTATCATGTGTGATAGTTATAATTTTGATATTTCATATGGTCTCGAAGATATATATATATATATTCATCCCTGGTCTCCCCTAGTAATAAAACCAGCAATGTGAATACTACTTTAAAAAGTAAAAAAAAAAGATCAAAAATTCAATTACTGGCGATTAATAGGTGTATCATGTAACTCTTTTAAACTGCAAACCAGACTACGCTTATATTGAGATTCTGACATATTGAAAATATCGGCATTGCTAAATCTATCATTATACGTTTTACATGCTCTACTTAAAAACGAATTAGCCTTACATTTTTTATTTGTGACACACACACACACACAAACACACACACAGAACAAACAATTTAATGTGCGACGGTCTTCGAGTGAAACTATTCTTAAATTATCGAATTGACATTTAAAAATACATGCTTTATAATTCAAATGCCCTGAAAACTTATTCTGGATCCTCTCTATTGAATTAACATATATTTTGTATTGCGGGTTCCAAACGGTCGATGCATATTCTAGAATAGGTCTAACTAACGAGTTGAAAAGCATCAATAATGAGTCAGGTCTCTTCACTTCCTTACCTGCTCTATATTCGATAGCGGCAAATCACTCCATTCCGTTAAAAACGGATGGTCTGCACGTCTCTCATGCGACGGCCGCGACATACTCTCGATTTTTCTCGCACTATATCTCTTGTTCTAAGTGTTCTAATAAAAAAGAGACGGATAGTGCGAGAAAAATCGAGAGAGCTCGCGCGCCGTCGCATGATAGCCGTGCTGAAGAGCTAGCCAAATAAGGTTCCGTAAAAAGAGGCAAGTCAATCCCAGTCAGATATTTTGTTTTTTCAAGCGCACTAGTATTTGCGACTATGTACCAGGAACACATAGTTCTGGCAGTGCTATCCGACAGCGAGCACCCCCGTCAAAGCGATCTCCGTTACACGTGCCCGTTTTCCAGTGATTGAGTGGATGAAGCGAAGTCCCGTCGCCGGCGGGGTTCATTCACCTGAAAAGCTGCGTTTGAAACATGCACCCGACAAACGAAGGCTGTCGTTATTAACGTATTGGTTTTGTAGCAAATTTGCATTTGACTTCAATACAATGTCAAAAGCAGAGCCGTGCCGTTTGGCGGCGTGAGAGGCGGGCGGTTAGCATGGGCTATGAAATCGGTCTCACCTACTGTAACGTTGTCATGTTGGCAAACGGTTGTTAAATTTAGTTTGTGTCAAATGAACTTGAACGCACCATAAACGGAACGCATCAGAAAGTGGTGTTGATAAGTGTTGTCAGTTCATAAATTTATCTAGTATTCCGGGATTTCCTGGTAGTCTAACAGTTAGAAAAAAATACAATTTTAGTGTTTCGGTTAGGTTCAAAAATGTGAGTCTAGGGTTTGGATTGTTTAGGTCTGGTATTTTTGTTACAGGAAATAGTTTCGGAGTTAGTTAGTAGTCATATTAAGGGTTTTGTAGCTAATATATTCAGGAAAGTACAGATAATTAAACATTTAAAGAAATAGGATTCTTGTATTTATTTTCTGACAACTGGATGTTGTTTTCCGTGTTGGGCCGCCGACATGACTGGGTTTTTTGGCTGAACGATTTGGAAGAGGCAGGCTGCTCGCTGTACCTACTCGAGGAAGTCTTTCGAGGCCATAGAAGGCCTCTCGCTCTTGTCAGGGTGACTGAGGGATGGTCAATTGCAGCCACCATAGGTGCAGATTGGCGTGAGTATATAATTCACTGGGAAGCTTCAGGCCATGTGACTTTTCTTCGGGCACTCCTTTGACTGATCATGTTCTTTGATTGTAGGTCCGGTCAGTCCGGGTTGGGATTGCCCCATCGACTATTATTCTAGCGGTTGTAGCCGCAAGTTTATGGTAAGTGGAGTTCCACTGCTTTGGTTTATCGTAGCCCCGCTGGTCTTGTTTCTAATCATGTAAATTTCATTGTGATTTACAGCGGGTAGGGTTTTTGATAGAAATAGAAACATTTATATTTCTTCATGAGGACAAGGAGAGTTCTTCTGGAAAACAAGGTGGTTTTAGAGAGAGAAGACATCAGCCTGCCAGCTTGTGAGATGCTTCTCAACTAGCAGCTTCAGTTCGGGTCCCTCTAGCAAGACGGAGGAAGCTACCCAGTTTCAAAGTCTGCCTGCGGTATGGCCGCTTTCGCCAGCAGTTAATTCAGGTGTGTTCAATCCATTTTAATGCAGGTGTGCCTACAACATAGAATTAAATGAGTAAATACTTTTGATTATAAATTTTATCCCTAGTGCCATTCTATGCCAAATTATCCTTTAGGTAGATCAGTGTAATAAAGGTGTAGTACCTTGGTAATTAACTCCTGGAAGAGACTCCAGACCTTAGGACCTAGTTGTAACACGACCCAGCTCTATTCTGTGCAATTGTAATTGGTCAGTAGTTTTTAATTAGTATTATATTTTGTTGTCGACTGGACTCGCCCAGGACTTAAATCTAGCTCATATGTGTAGTTCAGAGACTACTTACGTTAAACTCGGATGAATAAAGTGTAATCTTAATTGGCAATTTGTTTCTTTACTATCCAAAGCTTTCCCAGGGTTTTAGCTACATAACTGACCTTTCTTATTTTCATTACAAATTTCTGTGACTGGTGCTTTGAAGGGGCACGTAGCCGGGTGAAAGCACATGTTACACTACATAAACGGTGTAGTCAATTCAATTCTGTTCTGGACGCCTCACATGTTCAGTATCAGGAGCAAAGTAGATAAGGGGCGAAGGGTTCAAACGTATCTACAAACTCTCTTATTGCCGTATAGGTAATAAACACGTGTGTAGATTCGTATGCGTAGCTTAGGCTGCTGAGTGTCCATAAACGCGGCTTAACGAGAGTGCGCTCAACAATTTTGAAATCGACATCAAATGAATACCTTGAGTCAGATAGCCCCCGGGTGTGTTTCGTTTAACAAACTGCGCGCAGTGCAAATTTCTCGTCTGTCGCTATCTGATTGCCTTCGGAACATGTTTTTTTGTATAGCTACGCATTTAGTTCTAAATGGATTTTGTGCGTGATTATTTCGGTTTCGTAATGAATTGAGATTCTTCTGGCGTCGCAAGAATATTTAGGCCACGGTGTCTGCATACCGTCAGGCAGGTCGTATGCTCATTTACCACCGTCTTAGTATTAAAAAAAGATTGAAGTATGAATAATTGTGTCATTTCCATGAATCCCATTAGCTTTACGAGAATATACGTGTGTGTGTCTGTGCGTGGGGCAAATTGCACGTAGAACCGATGGCCTTTGGGGCGGGAAGGTTCTGTAGACAAGGTGAATTGATGGCCTGGTAAAGGCCGCGGGGATCTGCTGAATGCGGGTGGCGCAGGCCCGGTCACTTTGGCACTCTTTGGGGGAGGCCTATGTCCAGCAGTGGACGTCTTTCGGCTAATATGATGATGATGATTACGAGCATAAATAATTTTCGATACACATAATTTTCGTTACATCTGTTTTATTATTGCTATCAATCGCAAAACCACAAATCATTTTCACATAAAAGTACTGTGTTTTCTGATACAGTAATTTATGGATATGTTTACTACCGTTGAGTATTGATAAAGGGTGAAATAGAGCGCGGAGGGTACCACCCTCGCGATATGCGGCTAGATCTTGACGCAGACGCACTGAAGCACACTCCATCTCGAAAACCAGATGTATGTCAGGGTACCTAGTGGTGGAACGGACATCTCGTCTGGATAAACTCTGCTTATCTAGACATCTAGACAGACGTCACCTAAATTAAAGGAATTTCTTTATTCGTCGTTTTTTTATGTACTTTAATGCGGTTGTTAATGGCTTCACGTAGTCTAAAAACATTTATTCTCAAAAAAAAAAAACGCTTTTGTAAGTGTAAAAAAATTATCTAAATCTATTACGATCTATTATCTTTTCGGCTACATTCATTGCACTTTTTGTCTAACTTGTTCAACGTGCATCGGTTCTAGTCTATTTACGAAAACTACCAGGGATTCCCTGCAGCGACTGGCATTTATCTAGAATAGCTTTAAATTTTATGTCATATACAATCCCACCGCAATCCAGTCGTAAAGTTGTAACGATGCGCTGTAAAGTCGGATGACGCTGAACCTAAACGGGTGTAGCTAACCTCCTTTAGTTTATGGCGCCCTTCCACTCTGGACGGCGGTGATTGCCGAAACCTTATTTCTCGCTTTCGATTGTTGCCATTTAGAAGTTTAGTCTGAGCCCATCGCATTTGAGTTCATCTCTCAGGGTTCAGCCGCTCCATATCTATTCATATTTAACCTCCTCTACTATACGGCGCCCTGCCAATACTGGCCAGATGGCTGTGAGTCCTTGAAGCCCCTCACAGAGTGGCGCGGTAAATAATAAATTTGACAATAACTGCCAAGTTTACTATTGACCGCCACCGCAGTCCGATCTGGCTGCTAGACAGCTAGTTTAGTCTCATCGTCTAGTGTCGGTGGTTTGAAGCCGTTTCACGAAATTTAAACTAGCTTTAATGTAATACAAACCGACCAAGCTAAACTAGGAAGCTAATAGTTTAGAGAGGCATCGTAGGTGAACTGCTGAACTCAAAATATCTTACGCGACACTTACAAAATGCCGTTAAGTAAAGTTAAAGTTCGTTTGTATTTATCTGTCACGTCACGTTGACATTTTTGTTTGGAAGAAAGTAACAAAACACTTAATAAGCTTTATGAATAAGCCGGTAAATACGTCGCGGTCCAACACGGTCGCTTTGGGTGATTGTACTGGAATGGAAGAATGTACATTTTCAGTATGTCCAGTAGGATGCCCGTGAACCCTATTAGAGTATCGGACTGGAAATGGTGATGGCATAAAATATACGTACCTTTATCGTGTTCAGCGAATCGCTTCACATAAACATTGCTAAGGGACAACAATTTCGTTAGGTAAACTAATTTAAAACTCAGGGCAAATCGGAGAAATGGTTGCCAGTGCCATTAGGTGTCAAGGCAGACCGTGGGCTCGTAGGGCACTACCGCTACCGGGATAACGCTAAGAGATTGATGAAATGCTGATACGAAAAGTTAATAGAATATTTTTGTATTTATTATTTTATTTGAGTTGCGTTGCGGTTTTAGACTGGTCGAAACCTTGATCCGATATTTTATATTCAATAAAAATTGGATTGTTTTTGAGATTCGTCAACCCTGATGGAAAGTTAAGTCATAAGAGGGATCACGATCACTCAGAACATGCCTGGATGCTCTTACCATGAAGACATTGAGATTGTATGACTCCGGAAGTGCAGGCGCCGAAAGAGAATTCCAGATTAAAACAGCACAGACCTGGTTCGATTGCCGGAGTATTACACTAATGGACGCGTTGCTATTTTATTTATTTTACTTACCGTTGCGTGACAGTGGTTCAATAAACAATGTGTTTGTTTTTATTTTGTTATCGCAATACCTTGTTGAGTCATTTCATCGGACCATTTTAGTCGATATGTCCGTTTAACGTTATGTAACCCTTTGCGACAATACTCACTTCAGTAACTGCTTATCAGCAAGGCTAGCACAATACCACGCGAGAGCTGTCTTGCGCGTGAAATTGACTATTCGACAATTTCCAATTAGAACGCTTTGAAAGATTTCATGCTCGCACGTGCTAAAACCGCGCAGGGTTTTGTTCGTGACGTTTCTTTTCGAGCACATAGTTATACAGATTCTCAAATATAATGTCCATCCCCGCACATTTAATAAACGTTAATTAAGTAAACCAGTATCACCAGCGCGTGACACAGTGCGTTTCCGGCTATCCGGCTGTCGCCGCGGGGCCGGACGGCTTACCGACGGCCGGACGGGGCATGTGCGCCGGAAGCAACCGCGACGCCATGCTGTCTGTAAAAACTTGCACATCCGTCATGGTTTTCCTTTGATCCTTGAAAACTCACATATTTGTAAAGCTTCACCGGAATTATGCAGTCGTACATATTGAATTCACGTAATTGTAGGTACTGAGCGACATTGACAGTTACCATACCAATCAAAAAACAGTGCTCCATGACATATGCTTTACATTTGGAAATCGTTCAACGAATTACACGTAACGATAATTGCTTTTGTCGAGCTAAGAATGAGTGCAGCCGTCCGCTAAAAGAGAGTTATGTGTTTCCGTGCTTAAGCGTTTAATTCCATAGCACAACGTTCTCGACCAAAATAAAAGCCATTTACCATATGTAACGCTTTCAGGCTCGTAATAATCCACAGCGACATCCAACCTGACCCTCTGTTCTCCTAGTACATAATGGCCTTCCGCGCTGAATAGAAAAGGCTTGTCCGTCCACGAGGTGGCGGAAGCGAGGCCTTATTGATGGCAGGAAGTGCCGGAGGTAAGCCGCCATTGTGCGGTGTCTGCGGTCTGCCTGACGTTTGTCTCTGGCTGTCTGCTCGAGGCTGTCGACAGACGTTTGCAGAGGTTACAAGAACAAGGCGATATTGTGTAGGTAGGGAGTACATTGTCAAGGTAGGGTAGGGAGTAATTTATTCGCAGTCGATTTAACTAAATTACGTACTGAAGGCGATTTTGTCGTGCAGAGCGTCCACCGAACTTAGAACATAGAGCAAAGCCGAGAAATTGTAGCCAGAACCATTATTTGAAAAAAATATGAATTTTCATGGAGGTCTTAAATCAAAGTAGAAAATTAAATGCGCGCGCGGCTTCATTGCGTATTACAAAGTTCCCAGGCGCGGCCGCGGGACAAAAAGTAAAGCCTCTGTCCAAATGTCCATCCCAAAGTTTCATTCCATATACCGGTGAAAGAATATTTGAAAACCGATGAACAGTTCCAGAGATTTACCCTCCCCATACAACCTTACTAAGTGTTTCCCACACAAATTCCTTCTAATATTTGTACTAAGTTTCGTTCCCAGTTTTGCTTGTCCATGCTTATGTGTAAAACTGGGAACTAAACTATCATCATTTATCATGTAGTTAGGAGGCAATGAGACAATGGTCTCAGGTAACGAGGCTCATATTTACAAATACCTTACAAACTAACATACATATTAATATACAGAACGTATAAGTAGCATAACACGCTAAGACGGCGACGCAAGGCGCATGTTCTGGGTGTTAAATAACCGGCCTCGAAATCGCCGGAAAACTACACCCTTCGGCCAGAACTCCTCTTACATGAAGGAGGATCCTATATCTTCGTATATACGTATGTACTGTCGAGGTCAATATACGAAACGTACATAGTGTATTAAAATTATTATTCTGGAGGAAAGGAACTCGCCTATGTAGGCGACCTACACATGCAATATGACGCTGGATTATTCATACCATGTATTAGGAATGCAGAAGGCGCAGAGTATTGTCCCATTGTTGGCCTATCCGGCTGCATCAATATTGCACCTTTGTTTAACGGCTCACTTATTTACCTAATACACTCAACTGAACTGCATCGAGCCATTTCGCTTGATCAACAACCCTGTGAAACTTAATTACATTCAATTCAGCCTTGCTTTCGTTTTAATGATGGTTTTATGAACCCAGCAAGAACTACACCACACAATTCCCTGCACTGAATGGACTAACTGCGTTCTTATACCCGTTTTTGCTATACTTACTCTTACTTCGAATATCATCAACCGTTCTAAATTAAATATTAGCCTTTGTTGTCTCTGCCGCACTCACTTTTTATAGAAAGCAGGCTTATCTGCTCTGACATAATGACATTGTTATTAGACCTATCAATATAGCTATTATGGCTGATCGCTCCGCCCTTGCTATCATTTCTGTTAGTGGAGCCAAGATGCATTTCGTTTTGTATAGCTTGCCGCAGCCCCTCGCCACTGCTGCGATCTTAGTATCGCACTTATTCCCTAGTTTTATTTTGTGCACGTTGTAATCTGGTGGCAAGTTAATTGTTCCATTCCGTCCAATAACAGCTGACTTATTTACATTTACATCTGTCCGCAGCACATTGTCATTCTACTCGGACATCGCGCGAAACCAATCAACGCTTGCCTTCCTTCGTTTACAAGAAAAATACACGGTAGTTTTTACTGCCTCTTTATTAGAAACAAAGTTAGATCAAATAAAAAGATGATTCCTTTTATGCACTGATGTCTTAGCTATGCTCGCTTAGGCACATCTCTAGTGGCTTCTTCAATGCACTCTGCGGAAAGAGGTGGTATTTAATGTCTACCCTGAAATTCCCGGCGGAGGGATGCTCGCAATTATCCTACAATTTTATTCCACGTTTTTAATCCGTAGAGTTTTTACTTAACTTCTCTTTGCTAAGCTGCTTTAAGATGTTATAACTTTTTTTCATAGTCACGTTTTTCTCAGAGACTACTTTAATTAAAAATGGCAGATTTAATAAAAGAAGTATGCGTTTTTAATTATTTTGATCCAAATGCTTCGTACTTTTTTGCTTCAAGTTACTTTCATCATATCTATTTCATTTGCATTGTTTTGTTCATGTGGGGCGCAGATATTGCTGTCCTTGTCGTACCTTTTTTGTACACTTTAGGGGTGGAACCTTTTTCGGCTCCCTTCTCTACCATCTATGCATCTTACCCACCGCTTTTGTAAAAACTTCTCATAACCTCTAGTACCCTGGTACCTGCCAAGAAGTTGTCATCTTAACTCGATTGTTTTGTATTGTCTTCTTAATTCACTGATATCTTTAATATGTCGATGTTTTTGATGCTTGCGTATCGTTTGTTTTTTGAATAATTACATGCCAAACATATACTACGTGTTTTTTTCAGTTTCCGGTAATTGCAAGGGGGCATAGGTTAGATCAAATAAAGTTAATTTCTCCAAGACAGCAGTATCTTAACTGTTACTGTTATCATAATATTCAATATTTTAATTTAATCAGATTTGCAGCTTTAACCACTGTTAATGCTACATTCAATTATTTGTAAAAAAAAAGTAAAAAATATGCTTATTTGTTTCTGTGAAAAAAAAACTGCAACATGCCGAAGTTAACGGAAATTCCCGGGAACACCGTGTATATATTGCGCACTAAGTCCCTACGATTACTTGCTTGTCTGCTGTCATAACCGAATTAATTTTCTAAGAACACCTCTTGGATTCTTGTGTGATCCTAGTAAAATTGGTGAATATTTTAATACTTAAGCGCCCTAGCCCACTTTATGGCGATAGCGGTTTGCGTCCTTGAATCATCGTTAAGAAAGACGAGTTTTTAAGGCGAATAATTCTGTTATAGTATTTGAAGCTAGATGTGCGATAATAGTACATTTTTGTCGAAGCAACGGAAGTAGGCATTTGCTGGCTGAGTATTAATTTTAAAAGGACGACCTTGGGAATCCGTTTAATTTAAAACGAAGCCAGAAATTGCCCTTCCGGCGGAGACAAATATAGTGCTTTTCTCAAAATCTGTACAAGGAAATAAAAATATACTTTCCGAAAATGATGGGACATGCTTTTTTTCTCGCCACTTCATGCTATTGTGGTAATTCCTTTAGATATTTGTCTTTTGACTTTGCTGGAAACAAATGAACAATAACTGAGCTTGCAGCTTCTTTTAAATCTGGAGGCGTATATTCCATACCCTCGTCACTCGAACTCGTTAACACATAAATTTTCAATATTTTCCAAAAAAATAATTAGCCACTACCAATATCTTTTGCATTGCCGCCTTTTTTTCGAATAAGAAACGAAGTTTATTTTTCTTTCGTAAACGCCATAAGTTATTTGAGACAACTAAAAAATCGCGATATCGCAGCTACTGAGCTTCCGTTCTGGCTGTTTAAGACCTATGCCTTATATGGCCGTTTTAACTTTTTAAAAGTTTTGTACTTCGACAAATAATGGATTTTGTATGCAACATTGTTGTCGAGTTAGTTCTTACTTTTGTGGCGGCTCTCATCAGCGTTCTCTTTTGTAATTTACTATAGTGCTGAATGAAACCTCATATGCGGTTATCTTGTAAAATATGTACTGGCCACTAAACCGCGCGATAGGTTTCGTTACGTTTCCTGTCGGTTGGTGACTGATGTCAATCCTAAGAAATATAGTTTTATGTTTGTTATTTATTGTGGGATTATAAATATATTCCGTGTTAAGTTGACAGTGTGTTTATTATGTTCTACTAGTCGCACACCTTTATATTTTCGACTAACCATAAACTACGCACTTCACGTCCTGATTTTTAAACATTAAGGTCAACTTTGCAGTTTTTGAGAAAAATATAGTTTTAGCATTATTTTTGATACACCTATATTTTTTATGTTTTTCATATTACACAACAGAGCACATAGGAAATTGAAGATTCTAATTAATTTCGTAATGGCGATAATAACGGGCCTTGGTCCGATTCATAACAGTGCTATTAGTCCTCGCAGTGTTATAATCAGAGTCCGTAGCCCCACAGAGTCGGTTTCACTGTTAGCAACAACGGCACGCCTCCAATCACCGCCGAGTAGGTGACGCCTTAGGGCACAAATTAAACACCAGGAACTCAGAAACACCTCGTACCGCACAAACGATCCCATGCATGGTCCCGTTTGCTTCCCAAATGAAATTATCGTAAATCCCTCCTCATTGGCTGAGATTAACTACACGCATACAAGCGGCGGAAGATTACAAGGAGCTCATTAGCTTTCGCCGTGAGCGGTGATCGATAACTTTCGCTTTGGCGGTGTGAAGGGCCTATAGAAGAATGGAGTGAGTGGTGATTGCGTTTTTAGGGACTAAGAAGGTAATTTGTTGCGTCCCGTTACAAATAGCCAATGTTTCGCTGAAAGCGTTTCGTTGTGAAGCAGTTTCATCCGAACCTACGTAAATAAATACGAACATAGTAATTTACTCGTACTTATTATAATTTGCGATTCATTTGTTGTGTTAATTGCGTTTAACTGCACTTTAGAAATTGGGCTTTGGCTGCCTCTGTACTTACTGACGGCTTAGTACCTAATCGTCTATGTAGCAAAATGCACTAATTAAACATAAAACGCAGACTAACTTGAATATCACTGAGCTCTATAGAATTAACTAGGAGTTCAAAGAAGCAATGCAGTGACAGCAAATTGTGGCAAATTGCAACAAAGCACCATGTACGCCGCCGGCAAATAATTCTCTTTGGAGCGATTTGCGCTGCGAAGCTGCCCGCCTACAATTGACTCTTAATCACTCCTGCAATAGTAGTACAGTGTTGGTAGAGCTCTGCCAAGACTTTTAAAACCTTTTCTACTAAGCTACGCTAGTTTTGCACAACTGATTACGGAGTTTCGGAACAGAATTCTCGGGACTGCGGAATTCATCAATGCTATTGAGTAACTTTGCTTTATTGACATCCCTTTTCGTTAACTAGTCCAAGAGTTAACTCGCTGAATGGTGCTTCGGATGAGTGCCATTCCGTTTAAAGAGAGTTTGATTCGAGACGGAGCCATGATAGTTCCGCAGTGCAAACTTTGCTCTCATTATTTGAGAAACTAGTACGAATACAGTGGCAGTTTGAAGTCACTTAATGTGGACTTGAGTTTACGGACAGTAAAATTGCAATTTAAAATGTTTACTGACTTCTTCCAGTTTTATTGATGTTCTACCCGGCTATTCGAATTCGAGGAAGATCGCAATTAAAATGTAGGAATCCCGGATTTTCCAACATTTCTTGTAATCTGCTTTCTGTTTACACACTGTTGGGAACACCAACAGTGTGTAAACAGAAAACGTGGAGTTAAACAAGCTTTTAGTGGGCTAATGGACCGCGGGACTTCTCTTGGCTTGTTTTATTTTTGTTAAATACAAGTCGCAGAGGGGCCATTTCCCGCAAACTCGGTTAGGTACTACCTACCTACCCATATAATGCACGCGGAACTGACATTTCTACATTTAGGTTTTATATTCTATTTATTAACTGACGTACCTAGTATTTTATTTCATAAAAAACTTACTTGTGCCTAGTGCGTGTATGTTGAGGCTAAATTCCAAAAACGAACGATATAAAATTTGCCCAAAATGAACAGTCACTAAATAATACACCAATTTTGATAAGTTGTCAAAAGAGGTTGCTGTAGAGAACAACAACGATTCTTATTAAGTTATTGCTGTTTTTTAATTGACTAACTTAATTCATACTTAGTCCCAAAAATACACGTGGGGGAGGGGGTAGCGTTATAATCACCAAATATCACCAAAGGGGAGGTCAAAAGTAGGCCAAATATGATCACATGATTTCTGGACGAGCCCTATCCTCAACAATATGAGTAGTGTAATAAGAGTAGTCGTTTAATGCAGCCCCGCGTTTCCCCGTCACATAATTCCGGATTATATACTTTCCAAACACATCTGCCTGGCTTACGATTACCTGCCGGCAGCTACTAAACTTCGATTCAACTAAATTCCCTACTTAGAACGAAAATTAATAAAAAATCTTGTTTAAAAGTGCCGGATGTCCATCCTCCGGGGTCCTTTTAACTTTGTTCGCGAAGCAATGGTCTCGTTGAAAGTTACTTGCGGAGTCGGCGTAATTACGGGCGGGTCGTTTCAGCAGGTCTGTTTCCGAGACTAGAGCGCGACACGGAGTTGTCACATATCCGTAAAATGGGATATGGGATCATAAATGCTTCTGTACTTATTTATGAAAGTCATAGAACGAATGCTCGTTAAAGAAACGTTAAATATAACATCATTAATTTACTGAAAAAGGACACAGTACATACTTCATTTTCTTCATTGTTAGTTTTCATTTTCATCCTAGAAGACACCACGTGTAATTTTTGTACTCAATAATTTTCTCATATCAAAATAACCCGCGCAAAACGATGGTGCAGAGTGGCAAACCGAAGAAGATGTTAAAGATGGTGATGTGAACTCAACACCCTCCGACTTCTGTCCCATCATCACCATCCAGGCATCCATGGACTTATAATTATACTCAGGACAAGCTATGTGGTAATTAATAATAATACCACGTGCGAGCGAGCTGGTAGCATACAAATCTCGATAAGTGTGACAGAAAGGGAAATATCGTTAATTGTCCTTGTCATAGTTCCACTTTTTTAATTTGCCACAACTGATTTAGTATGAAGTTGTGGCACATAAACCATTACCCGTCCAAATTAAGTAGTTTGTTCATGGCAAGTCATCAGCCATTTTAAGACCAGTTCTTAATTTAGCTGCATAGGTGCCTTTCCGTCCCTCGCTGTGGCAACACGTTAGCCTGTCCAGAGTATTATAGGTCCATGTCACCATCCAAAACATTTGCGAAAACCCGTGGACCGAGGACATGACCTAGCGTGAGATGGCTTAAATTAAAACCATTTTTTATTTTATTTTATTGACTAACTTAATTCATACTTATTCCCAAAAATACACGTGATCTTGAATGAGGGGGGAGAGGGTAGCGGTATAATCACCACATATCACCAAAGGGGGAGGGGGGGTCAATAGTAGGCCAACAAAATTGATAATTTCATGGTGTATAACTATGTAGTTAGTTATAAATAAATCAATTAAGCATGAAAAAAAATATATTTACACGTAATACATAAAAAACGACATTTGATACTATAAAAAAACTACGAACTAGACTTATTTAAACTAAATATAAAATACCCCACCCAGTTCACCCGCTTGAGGCATGGAGGCAGCGTCCTAGGGCGCTGGCTGCATTGCCTCTTTGCACCGCTAGGCTTAGACGCTGGGCAAAGAAGGAACCGGCCCTGTGGTCGCCTGAAACGCCAACAAGTCGGACCGACACCTCTTTCATACATTTTTTGGTGTCGGACGACCAAGGGCCCAAAGTCATCGTCTTTAATTGAAGTTTTGGCATGAAAGCCAATGCTGATCAATTCATGTAACTTTACCAGTCTCTAGTTTTTGTGTAAGACGTAGCCCGAATTTTTCCCAGATAAAGAACCGTTGTACACGGGGTCGCCGGGCCTCGTAACGGGAACACGCGTAATCATAAGACGTTTGATGTATTTAGCCGGGCTCCGTGAATGTGTAATGTGCACTCGACAGGATGGGCGCGTGTTCTTGAATAATAAGTCCGTACGCAATACTCCCCGCGATGAAACACCTTCAGGGTTATGCCGGCCTGGTCCCGGGATCGGTCGATATCGACCCGGATTTACTTACGAAAAAACGTTTCGTAAAAGGGGGCTCTTAGCGCCGTCTATTCATCTTAACCGAAAGTTTTCGCGGCAAAAACTACAGAGCCCATTAACGGGACTATCTGCTGGAGTTTTTGCCCCATTATTATAAGAGCGAGGAATAAGGGCGGGGGCGGAGCGGTGTCAGGCAATGTGTATTTTTGTAAGTTTGCTCTGTGCCGGTCTTATGAATATTGATGTAGCGGACTGGGGCGGCCATTAGTCGCAGTTTGCGTTACTTTTTCTGCGTTACGACAACTGTTTGAATATATGGTTAATAGTACTCTGTAATTACTCATAAAATATGTAAAAATTGCGAACTTAATTAATGCGTAAATATTTTTAGGCAAAGTTTTCATTACAGAGGATATTGTACTTTGCAAGTTAATGTCAGAACGACAGACACACATCGTTTATAATGTACTGTATTTCTGAAAGTACAGGGTCTTCCATTAAGAATCAGTGATCTTTAAAAGTTTATAAAACAATAATTATAGTACTAAAAGTTCTAAAATCATTGTTTTATTAAATTTTAAAGATCACTGATTCTTAATGGAAGACCCTGTAGTTGAGCCCAGTTTTCTGTGTCGGGCTAGACTGGAGTTCGGCTACGGGTACTTTCAGCTGCAAAATAATATAATTTAGGACATGAACAGAAATTTAAACAAACATCGCCCAACTGTCGCCACACACTTCCTGTAAAACAAATAAGTAGAGCCACAGCATTCTTGGTTAGAATTCCTGCTTAAATCGCTGATGTAAATATCTCCAGGAAATATCATCTTTTTCCAATCCAATCGCATGTCACTAACACGAACAGTAGATTACATTATCTGGGGGCACGGTAGTGCCCCCGCCAAGTCGAGCGCGAAGCAAACACTGCCGTACCATCCTTTACTGGAACCATTTCGCCGCATTTTCAGGCCCCTATTTGAGACCCTCTGGATAAGACCAGAACGTAGCAATTTTCGTCATCCAGTAAGCTATAATCACATACTTAAAATCCAAAATTTCAAGTCTGTAGGTCATTTAGTTCCGAAGTTAAGCGAAAGCAAAGTTTCGCATTTATGACACTCACTCACTCGTGATCATCAAAATAGAACTAGTACTTCCCATAAACTCAGAGAGCTGAAATTTGGTACAGAGTTAGGGTTTAATGGCCACATAAAGGGAAAACTGTAAAAACTAGGATAATCGAAGATCTGGAGTACCTGGTGACCCTGATTAGAAAACACAAGAGCCCAACCAAACTATTAGAGATATATCTAAGTATACCGCCTTTACAAAAAATATTCAACTTGGTGGGCCGCTTCATTTGATGTCAAAAATCGAAGGTCTGAAGTATCTTTATTTGATTACAAAGTTATATTTGCAATGAATGGGGCAAAAAATAAACTGCATAAATAACTTTGTAATCCCATATAAAAATCCCACAAAAAATCAAGAATGGGATATTGACACAATAACCTACAAATAGAAGTGAGATCCCATAAAAAACATTCCATGTAAAAAAGAGGCCAAGGCCACACGACTATACTGCATTTATGGATTTTTGCATACCTAAAACTATGTAGTAACTATTGTGTGATTGCCAAGTTGCAGAATTTTATTTAGATAGCAAATAAAGAATAATAAGAATGCCTGAGACTTGGTACTACCAAATATCTCACAACTTTTTGCGGTGGAAGAGTTTCGAGACTTGGCCTCTTTTTTACATGGAATGTTTTTTATGTTTTATTGTTTATTTTGCAATAAACAAGCAGTGGCTCTGCATCGCATGTCACGAACCCGAACAGTACATTACATGATGTATTGTTTACTTTGCGGTAAACGGGCAGTAGCACCGCATCGCATGTCACGAACCCGAACAGTACATTACATTATGTATTGTTTACTTTGCGATAAACAGGCAGTAGCACCGCATCGCATGTCACGAACCCGAACAGTACATTACATTATGTATTGTTTACTTTGCGATAAACAGGCAGTAGCACCGCATCGCATGTCACGAACCCGAACAGTACATTACATTATGTATTGTTTACTTTCCGATAAACGGGCAGTAGCACCGCATCGCATGTCACGAACCCGAACAGTACATTACATTATGTATTGTTTACTTTCCGATAAACGGGCAGTAGCACCGCATCGCATGTCACGAACCCGAACAGTACATTACATTATGTATTGTTTACTTTCCGATAAACGGGCAGTAGCACCGCATCGCATGTCACGAACCCGAACAGTACATTACATTATGTATTGTTTACTTTCCGATAAACGGGCAGTAGCACCGCATCGCATGTCACGAACCCGAACAGTACATTACATTATGTATTGTTTACTTTGCGATAAACAGGCAGTAGCACCGCATCGCATGTCACGAACCCGAACAGTACATTACATTATGTATTGTTTACTTTGCGATAAACAGGCAGTAGCACCGCATCGCATGTCACGAACCCGAACAGTACATTACATTATGTATTGTTTACTTTGCGATAAACGGGCAGTAGCACCGCATCGCATGTCACGAACCCGAACAGTACATTACATGATGTATTGTTTACTTTGCGGTAAACGGGCAGTAGCACCGCATCGCATGTCACGAACCCGAACAGTACATTACATTATGTATTGTTTACTTTCCGATAAACGGGCAGTAGCACCGCATCGCATGTCACGAACCCGAACAGTACATTACATTATGTATTGTTTACTTTGCGATAAACAGGCAGTGGCTCCGCAACGCATGTCACGAACCCGAACAGTACATTACATTATGTATTGTTTACTTTGCGATAAACAGGCAGTAGCACCGCATCGCATGTCACGAACCCGAACAGTACATTACATTATGTATTGTTTACTTTGCGATAAACAGGCAGTAGCACCGCATCGCATGTCACGAACCCGAACAGTACATTACATTATGTATTGTTTACTTTGCGATAAACGGGCAGTAGCACCGCATCGCATGTCACGAACCCGAACAGTACATTACATGATGTATTGTTTACTTTGCGGTAAACGGGCAGTAGCACCGCATCGCATGTCACGAACCCGAACAGTACATTACATTATGTATTGTTTACTTTGCGATAAACAGGCAGTAGCACCGCATCGCATGTCACGAACCCGAACAGTATATTACATGATGTATTGTTTATTTCGCAATAAATAAGCAGTGGCTCCGCAACGCATGTGACTCACCCGAACAGTAGATTACATTATGTATTGTTTACTTTGCGATAAACAGGCAGTAGCACCGCATCGCATGTCACGAACCCGAACAGTACATTACATTATGTATTGTTTACTTTGCGATAAACGGGCAGTAGCACCGCATCGCATGTCACGAACCCGAACAGTACATTACATGATGTATTGTTTACTTTGCGGTAAACGGGCAGTAGCACCGCATCGCATGTCACGAACCCGAACAGTACATTACATTATGTATTGTTTACTTTGCGATAAACAGGCAGTAGCACCGCATCGCATGTCACGAACCCGAACAGTATATTACATGATGTATTGTTTATTTCGCAATAAATAAGCAGTGGCTCCGCAACGCATGTGACTCACCCGAACAGTAGATTACATTATGTATTGTTTACTTTGCGATAAACAGGCAGTAGCACCGCATCGCATGTCACGAACCCGAACAGTACATTACATTATGTATTGTTTACTTTGCGATAAACAGGCAGTAGCACCGCATCGCATGTCACGAACCCGAACAGTACATTACATTATGTATTGTTTACTTTGCGATAAACGGGCAGTAGCACCGCATCGCATGTCACGAACCCGAACAGTACATTACATGATGTATTGTTTACTTTGCGGTAAACGGGCAGTAGCACCGCATCGCATGTCACGAACCCGAACAGTACATTACATTATGTATTGTTTACTTTGCGATAAACAGGCAGTAGCACCGCATCGCATGTCACGAACCCGAACAGTACATTACATTATGTATTGTTTACTTTGCGATAAACAGGCAGTAGCACCGCATCGCATGTCACGAACCCGAACAGTACATTACATTATGTATTGTTTACTTTGCGATAAACGGGCAGTAGCACCGCATCGCATGTCACGAACCCGAACAGTACATTACATGATGTATTGTTTACTTTGCGGTAAACGGGCAGTAGCACCGCATCGCATGTCACGAACCCGAACAGTACATTACATTATGTATTGTTTACTTTCCGATAAACGGGCAGTAGCACCGCATCGCATGTCACGAACCCGAACAGTACATTACATTATGTATTGTTTACTTTGCGATAAACAGGCAGTGGCTCCGCAACGCATGTCACGAACCCGAACAGTACATTACATTATGTATTGTTTACTTTGCGATAAACAGGCAGTAGCACCGCATCGCATGTCACGAACCCGAACAGTACATTACATTATGTATTGTTTACTTTGCGATAAACAGGCAGTAGCACCGCATCGCATGTCACGAACCCGAACAGTACATTACATTATGTATTGTTTACTTTGCGATAAACGGGCAGTAGCACCGCATCGCATGTCACGAACCCGAACAGTACATTACATGATGTATTGTTTACTTTGCGGTAAACGGGCAGTAGCACCGCATCGCATGTCACGAACCCGAACAGTACATTACATTATGTATTGTTTACTTTGCGATAAACAGGCAGTAGCACCGCATCGCATGTCACGAACCCGAACAGTATATTACATGATGTATTGTTTATTTCGCAATAAATAAGCAGTGGCTCCGCAACGCATGTGACTCACCCGAACAGTAGATTACATTATGTATTGTTTACTTTGCGATAAACAGGCAGTAGCACCGCATCGCATGTCACGAACCCGAACAGTACATTACATTATGTATTGTTTACTTTGCGATAAACGGGCAGTAGCACCGCATCGCATGTCACGAACCCGAACAGTACATTACATGATGTATTGTTTACTTTGCGGTAAACGGGCAGTAGCACCGCATCGCATGTCACGAACCCGAACAGTACATTACATTATGTATTGTTTACTTTGCGATAAACAGGCAGTAGCACCGCATCGCATGTCACGAACCCGAACAGTATATTACATGATGTATTGTTTATTTCGCAATAAATAAGCAGTGGCTCCGCAACGCATGTGACTCACCCGAACAGTAGATTACATTATGTATTGTTTACTTTGCGATAAACAGGCAGTAGCACCGCATCGCATGTCACGAACCCGAACAGTACATTACATTATGTATTGTTTACTTTGCGATAAACAGGCAGTAGCACCGCATCGCATGTCACGAACCCGAACAGTACATTACATTATGTATTGTTTACTTTGCGATAAACGGGCAGTAGCACCGCATCGCATGTCACGAACCCGAACAGTACATTACATGATGTATTGTTTACTTTGCGGTAAACGGGCAGTAGCACCGCATCGCATGTCACGAACCCGAACAGTACATTACATTATGTATTGTTTACTTTGCGATAAACAGGCAGTAGCACCGCATCGCATGTCACGAACCCGAACAGTACATTACATGATGTATTGTTTACTTTGCGGTAAACGGGCAGTAGCACCGCATCGCATGTCACGAACCCGAACAGTACATTACATTATGTATTGTTTACTTTGCGATAAACAGGCAGTAGCACCGCATCGCATGTCACGAACCCGAACAGTACATTACATTATGTATTGTTTACTTTGCGATAAACAGGCAGTAGCACCGCATCGCATGTCACGAACCCGAACAGTACATTACATTATGTATTGTTTACTTTGCGATAAACGGGCAGTAGCACCGCATCGCATGTCACGAACCCGAACAGTACATTACATGATGTATTGTTTACTTTGCGATAAACGGGCAGTAGCACCGCATCGCATGTCACGAACCCGAACAGTACATTACATTATGTATTGTTTACTTTGCGATAAACAGGCAGTAGCACCGCATCGCATGTCACGAACCCGAACAGTATATTACATGATGTATTGTTTATTTCGCAATAAATAAGCAGTGGCTCCGCAACGCATGTGACTCACCCGAACAGTAGATTACATTATGTATTGTTTACTTTGCGATAAACAGGCAGTAGCACCGCATCGCATGTCACGAACCCGAACAGACCATTACATTATGTATTGTTTACTTTGCGATAAACAGGCAGTAGCACCGCATCGCATGTCACGAACCCGAACAGTACATTACATGATGTATTGTTTACTTTGCGATAAACAGGCAGTAGCACCGCATCGCATGTCACGAACCCGAACAGTACATTACATTATGTATTGTTTACTTTGCGATAAACAGGCAGTAGCACCGCATCGCATGTCACGAACCCGAACAGTACATTACATGATGTATTGTTTACTTTGCGATAAACGGGCAGTAGCACCGAATCGCATGTCACGAACCCGAACAGTACATTATGTATTGTTTACTTTGCGATAAACAGGCAGTAGCACCGCATCGCATGTCACGAACCCGAACAGACCATTACATGATGTATTGTTTACTTTGCGATAAACAGGCAGTAGCACCGCATCGCATGTCACGAACCCGAACAGTACATTACATTATGTATTGTTTACTTTCCGATAAACGGGCAGTAGCACCGCATCGCATGTCACGAACCCGAACAGTACATTACATTATGTATTGTTTACTTTGCGATAAACAGGCAGTAGCACCGCATCGCATGTCACGAACCCGAACAGTACATTACATTATGTATTGTTTACTTTGCGATAAACAGGCAGTAGCACCGCATCGCATGTCACGAACCCGAACAGTACATTACATTATGTATTGTTTACTTTGCGATAAACAGGCAGTAGCACCGCATCGCATGTCACGAACCCGAACAGTACATTACATTATGTATTGTTTACTTTGCGATAAACGGGCAGTAGCACCGCATCGCATGTCACGAACCCGAACAGTACATTACATGATGTATTGTTTACTTTGCGATAAACGGGCAGTAGCACCGCATCGCATGTCACGAACCCGAACAGTACATTACATTATGTATTGTTTACTTTGCGATAAACAGGCAGTAGCACCGCATCGCATGTCACGAACCCGAACAGTATATTACATGATGTATTGTTTATTTCGCAATAAATAAGCAGTGGCTCCGCAACGCATGTGACTCACCCGAACAGTAGATTACATTATGTATTGTTTACTTTGCGATAAACAGGCAGTAGCACCGCATCGCATGTCACGAACCCGAACAGTACATTACATTATGTATTGTTTACTTTCCGATAAACGGGCAGTAGCACCGCATCGCATGTCACGAACCCGAACAGTACATTACATTATGTATTGTTTACTTTGCGATAAACAGGCAGTAGCACCGCATCGCATGTCACGAACCCGAACAGTACATTACATTATGTATTGTTTACTTTGCGATAAACAGGCAGTAGCACCGCATCGCATGTCACGAACCCGAACAGTACATTACATTATGTATTGTTTACTTTGCGATAAACAGGCAGTAGCACCGCATCGCATGTCACGAACCCGAACAGTACATTACATTATGTATTGTTTACTTTGCGATAAACGGGCAGTAGCACCGCATCGCATGTCACGAACCCGAACAGTACATTACATGATGTATTGTTTACTTTGCGATAAACGGGCAGTAGCACCGCATCGCATGTCACGAACCCGAACAGTACATTACATTATGTATTGTTTACTTTGCGATAAACAGGCAGTAGCACCGCATCGCATGTCACGAACCCGAACAGTATATTACATGATGTATTGTTTATTTCGCAATAAATAAGCAGTGGCTCCGCAACGCATGTGACTCACCCGAACAGTAGATTACATTATGTATTGTTTACTTTGCGATAAACAGGCAGTAGCACCGCATCGCATGTCACGAACCCGAACAGTACATTACATTATGTATTGTTTACTTTGCGATAAACAGGCAGTAGCACCGCATCGCATGTCACGAACCCGAACAGTACATTACATTATGTATTGTTTACTTTGCGATAAACAGGCAGTAGCACCGCATCGCATGTCACGAACCCGAACAGTATATTACATGATGTATTGTTTATTTCGCAATAAATAAGCAGTGGCTCCGCAACGCATGTGACTCACCCGAACAGTAGATTACATTATGTATTGTTTACTTTGCGATAAACAGGCAGTAGCACCGCATCGCATGTCACGAACCCGAACAGTACATTACATTATGTATTGTTTACTTTGCGATAAACAGGCAGTAGCACCGCATCGCATGTCACGAACCCGAACAGTACATAACATGATGTATTGTTTACTTTGCGATAAACGGGCAGTAGCACCGCATCGCATGTCACGAACCCGAACAGTACATTACATTATGTATTGTTTACTTTGCGATAAACGGGCAGTAGCACCGCATCGCATGTCACGAACCCGAACAGTACATTACATTATGTATTGTTTACTTTGCGATAAACAGGCAGTAGCACCGCATCGCATGTCACGAACCCGAACAGTACATAACATGATGTATTGTTTACTTTGCGATAAACGGGCAGTAGCACCGCATCGCATGTCACGAACCCGAACAGTACATTACATTATGTATTGTTTACTTTGCGATAAACGGGCAGTAGCACCGCATCGCATGTCACGAACCCGAACAGTATATTACATGATGTATTGTTTATTTCGCAATAAATAAGCAGTGGCTCCGCAACGCATGTGACTCACCCGAACAGTAGATTACATTATTTATTGTTTATACTATTTATTTATTTATTTATTTATACTTAAGGAGTCCAACAGCTGCAAAAACATGATATAAGTCTTACATGGTAATACAAAGCTAATTAAAGGAACTCACAGATCGAAATGGCATAGAAAAAAGAAAAATGTTTGACACACTTAGCACACAATATCGCACTAATCATATGTACACTGCTAATAGAGAATTTTGTAATTAACAAGCAGTAGCATCGCATCGCATGTCACTCACCCGAACAGTTGCGGTATTGCCACCTAACTAGAGGCAATATCAACAAACTCACGCTGTAAGTAGTTTAATTAAGGCAACATGTCAACTTGTTACCTCGTGTACCGGTTATCATTACATTAGTTTGCCGTCGTGCCACGTTAGATGGCGCGAATATGAAATGCAATATTCTTATTCATGAGTTTATCGAAGCGTTGTAGGCGCTTCCTCCGCGCATGGGCTGATCTCGTGGCAATGCAAGTACGAAATATATTTTTTCGAGATTTTACTCTGTTTTGTCGGCGTGATTGATTTATATATACCCATGCCGAATTACAGTTTTCTAGTAGTCATTGTTAATGAGCTAAGCCGAAGACGGACCGACAGACGGACGGACGGACGGACGGCTAGACGGACATGGCGAAACTATAAGGGTTCCTTGTTGACTACGGAACTACGTAAGTACACTACGCCATGGTATTATACTAATTATAATTAACTATTTGTTTTGTGTTATGTTTGCGTGAACGTTGTTATTACGTCACACGTTATATGTCCAGAATACCAGGCAATCATGTTTGTCAGAAGATGAATTGTAATGTAACCCACTGTAATGGCAGCCACTTGTGTGGGGCGCGACAATGGCGTCTCCCCTTACCCAATGGGAGCTTAGCTTATTTGCCGTTGTCATTATCTACTAACACAACGAATACGACTTGTATTACATGCAGGTAGAGTAGTAAAATAGAGTGGAAATGTAGGGACATACAGCAATTCTATGTTTTGCTCGTCCGCTTCCACGCGTTCCGTCAAAACGAGCGCTCGAAACACATTGAAATCAAATAAAAAATCGAAATAGTAGCCGCAAATTGACCACCAGTTTGCTGCACTACGTAGTCGTTTTTCTCACTCCATTCAAATCACATATGTCAAAGCCATTTTGTGTTTCATAACATGTTACATGAGTTCGTTTGATTTTCCGCTTGATCGGCAAAAGGGCGAAAGTATTGTTTATTTGCATAACTGCGAAACTCACGAGCGCAGCCTGAAAGATCAAAGTCGTGTCGTAACGGGAGACCGCCGACCCGCGTTTCAGTTGACCTTAACCTCCTACAAAGCCAACTAACTTATTTTTAACGTTCTTTATTTGCGGTTACGCTTCCGGGGACTTATTCTGGTAGTTTCGCTGTAAGTGCAACCTGTGACCGGCAGCGGTCATGGTCAGTAAGATTTTGATTTCAAAGTCACGTAATGTAGACAACGTGGTAACATTCATAGTTTTGTATCGAGATCGTATAAGTATGGAGTATACATTCAATTTTGAACTCTTTTCACAATCTTAAATCGAATGAGATATCCCCGAAATCTAATTTACGCCTGCAACCTCTAGCAAAAGACGTCACTGACCCATCAACGATTATTCCTATCACCGCCAGACAGATCTCGTCGTAGACAAAAGTCTTGATTTACAATCTCGTTTATCAGGCGATTGTGCGCGGTGTCTGGCCCGATCTCGGCGCGATCAGATTGGCCCGTAATCACGAGATTTCGGCAAGGTTCACCGCGTCGAGCTATGAGCGAGTGAGGAATTAGCCTATTCTATTCAGTCTTCCACCAGGCTGCACGCTGCAGGCGATGTCGTAAGAGGTTTAACACTACCATTTTGTCAATTAATGTTACCTTGAAATTGTGGAAGTTTATGACTTTGTCTAATCTATTTCTTACACAAACAAACGAGAATGGCAAACTTTAAATAGGTAAATTAAGTAAAACCAAAAGTAAAAGATCGACGTAAGTAAAATACTAGTAGTTTCCTCAGAATGTTCATGTCTATTGTTGCCAGTAAACGTTCCTGGTCCGCCGAGCTAAACCGAGTAACAAGAACTTGAAAACCTCATTAGTTCTAGCTGTTGGTGTTTGTGATTCGCTTCTAATTGTTATTTGCCTCGTTTTAACAGTCGAGCTAGTTTATATCCAAACCGGGATATATTTTGGCGTATGACGGGTTGCTTAACCAGACATATATTTATTTCTCAGTCGTGTGTGAAGATAGCCAAAGACCCATTGCTAGGGTGCTCACTCATTGGTAATAGCCCGTTAGTAAGCAAATATTGAGCGGCCCTGACGTTGCCGACGTGTCGCGGGACGGGATAAAATCTGCACCCTACAGTTACCAAAGACTCCGCCCCTAACCGCAGGGGTGCTGTGCAGCATCCCTGTTGCGAACTCACATCCTCTCTATTAGATGTCGTCCTGGTACTTTTATTGCATATTCATGGCAGATTTGGTTTTCGCAAACCTTTGGAACTTGGAGCTTTGAATTTCCGGCTGTTTAGAGCACGACCATGCTAGTAGCCATTTGGGCAATTTATTTTCACTGGTGCTTTAACATATTCACGTTAACATAAAAGTTACCTCAGGGTTTTATTTTCATTTATAAAATTGAGTGCTCCGCAATACGTATAGAAAATGGCTAGTTTTCACTTTTCAAGCCCCCTTTTTTTTTACTCACCTGCCCACCAAAACCGATTCTGTGTCCTTTTCCGGCAGTGTTTAGATCGGAGTAAACCCTAAAATCGATCTCGCAACACATCCTGCACCTTTCTGCGGTCCTAATGGATGTGTGAATTCATAATGTTCTCCCGGGACTAGGCGCCATTCATTCACTTTTGTTCTTTATTGTCGTGCTTTAAACATTTCCCGGGCGCTGTTGATTTTTTGCAACCTTTGTTTGTTATGGACGCCCACAATATTTCATACTTATAAAAGTAATCATCGTTGTTCCCATATTTGCAGAGGGAAGTGTTGATTTTTTCTAATCGTGTTACTAGGGTAGCATGATAACAGATAGGTTAAGTTAGAGGGTGAAAATTGTGTTCAAGAGCCAAAAGGAAAGTCAATCTTTGTAGCCCTCATACTCGTAGCAGATACCTGACTTGCGCCACCCATCCCTTTTTTAAATAACCGTTGTAAAGCTACTGAATTTTGTATTTTTTTTGCTAAGCCATATGTAACGGTCAGGCGGCGGTGAAACTAAAATTGTAAACAAGCCGAAACATGAAAAGAGCTCGCAGCGATTTGTTGTTTTGGCGAGAGATTGTTTATTTTCATTGTAGCTCATCCCATTTCACGGTGGTCGTTACGAATGCTTCGCTTGTTTTTATTTTTGACATTTTGGCTTGGCGTAAGTTAGCGACAGCGAAACGACGATGCGGAGAGCTCGTAAAAATTTCAAAGTGAAAAAAGTGCTTAGTCTCTTGAATGGGATTTTGTAGCGTTGTATTTTCGTTATTTTTCGTATTAAAAAGCAGGTGAGAAAATAGGATCGATAAAGTTTTCGGGGCGTTTTATTTCTGCTTCTCACTTACGCCGCGGCGGGCACTACAATTTGTCATTGTGTTGTCTGCGTGCGATTTTACGGCCACTTTCCGCCCGGGGAACTAAATGCCCGTGCGGAACGCGCCTCGGCCGAGCTCGCCTTTTAACTCCGCTTTTTTCCTCGGCGTTCAGATTAAATCTGGCAAGTGGACATAAACAACTGCAACAATGCATAAATTCTTTTCTATATTGCTTACTCGTAGTTTTAAATTGAATACACCGCTTTCAACTTTTCCAGTGAAGGTGAATAATTAAAATATTCTGGACAGTTCTAATTCACACAATTGCCTGTAAATTATACAAGTTTCCTGAGCAAAGGTGATGTCAACGCGTTCACCGCGACTGCGGCTTTTCTCGAGGGACGCGATGCGCCGGCGACCACTCGTTGTAATTACAAACCCCATTCACGGCCAAAGAATCTCCTATCGCACTCTGCACGCCTGGTACTTCGGTGCGTGGGTATGACGACACGCCATCAATTAAAGTACTCGAGCCATCTTTAAAAATGGCGTCGCAGTTTTAGACATGTCATGTGGTTCAGAGAGTTCCCGTTAGCTTATTTTATGACTTACGGCCCTTCGATGAATTTCTGACCAACCAATTTTTTTTATAACAATGGCGATGGAGCAATTATGTTTATAATTTTGAATTTAGGTAGTAACGAATTGAGAGTTTGGACCATATGTACTGTTATATTTATTAACTAGCTGATGCCCGCGGCTTCGCCCGCGTGGATATAGGAAAATGTAACATATTGAATTTTCCCGTGGGAATTCGATGTTTTCCCTCTGGAAAAAGTGGCCTATGTCACTCTCCACCCTCTAAACTTCATACAAAAAACCACATTAATATGATGCTCCGTTGCGACGTGAAAGAAGGACAAACAAACACACACACACACACACACATTGGCATTTATGATATTAGTAAGGATTTTCAGCGACTCATTTCAGTTTCAGGAACCAGGATTTAGGATCAGCTTAGCCAGGCCAGCCAATCCTACTAATATTATAAATGCGAAAGTTTAGATGTTTGGATGTTTGTTACTCAATCACGCTTAAACGGCTGAACCGATTTGAATGAAATTTTGCACGAAGATAGTTTATAGCCTGGATTAAAATATAGGATAGTTTTTATCCCGGGTCCACGCGGACGAAGTCGCGGGCGGAAGCTAGCTAGCTATATATGCGATTCTATTTTCTATCGAGTGATTTTATTTTATCGTAACGATCTATGTTTCGTTTCGTGCGTGGAAGTCCCCATTCCTCATAAATAACCATTTAAAGATCCTTGATAACTTTTCTGTATTATCCTTCATATGTATATACAGTTGCCTTAAAATATTGTATACGCAAATTCACTGGTAATTTTCCCCTTAATGTGTTTTATGTGTATCCAAAAGTGAAATGCTGCATTCCCTGAATATCCAATTTGATAAAGTAACCTGTGACCAAAACTAACCCGTCCGCCACAATGAGGCATGCCCAAAGAGGGTGCGCAGTAATTATTTTGATAATCACTAATGAAATAACGAGAGCCGGGCGAGAACCTTATTATTACGCCCATAACAGGATCTCCGGTTATCACGCACTTACCCAACCTCGTATGTCAATCAACCGCATCATTCCAAAACCGACCATACTACAAATGTATAAGGTTTACATTTGAGGACGAGGTGCTAGGCAGATATGTGATGGAGTTAGTTAGATTCAGGGTGGACAATAATAACCGGCAGCACGCAATGAAATTACCGGCCGGCGCCGGGCAGGCCGGTCCGGCCCGGCGGTAATCCGGTTGGTAAGTGACATTGGGATTAAACGGGACGATCGCTTTTATTGATACTGTTATTTTTTAGGACTTGGCTGTGGTTATCCGGGTATAGTTTTAATTGCTTAAGAAAATTTTATGCAAATCCTTCTAATATTTATAAATGCGAAAGTTTGGATGTTTGGATGTGTTACTCAATCACGTCCAAACGGTCCAACCGATCTAGATGAAATTTTGCACGGTGATAGTTCTTAGCCCGGACCGAAATATAGAATAGTTTTCATCGCGGGTCCATCCAGACGAAGTCGCGGGCGGTACCTAGCTGTTTGTTATAAAACACCACAGCCCGATGGGTGACAGTGACAGGGAGTTTTACATTCAAAAAATGTCTTTTGATTCGTGAGGATATTTTAATTTACTTTGTGTATGTATTATGGGTACCTTTGTTTTACTAAAATATTTTGACAAATTATTAGTTCCCAAAAATAATTTCGTAAAATTTCATTTGCCAAATAATCGTTTGCCAAATTAACACTTGACAAATAATTCTATGGCAAACTTAATGTTTGGCATGTCCATCTTTAAGCAATATCTCGTTTACCAACTAGTACTTTGATCAAATTTCATTCAGTCAAATATGTTAGTTGGCATACGAGTAATATGTTTTAACCAAAACAAAATAAGACAAATGATTTGTATCGTCAATATTTAATTTACCATTTCTATTCCGTCGGTTAAGCAGCAGAGGAACTCTTCAATAATAAATAATTTGCATCTTTATTTCAATGGTATATAAGATGATATTTATTATTAGATGATGATATTTGTTATGTGGGTAAGGAGTATAAATGAATTTGTATAGTAAGGAGGATAATTGAAGTTGAACCTCTACGGTCGCAATTCTAACCTAACCGCCAGCGTGTCGACGTCACCCCGCTTCGCGGGGTGCCTATTTCCGCTCTAAGGGACATAAACTAACTCTAACCTAACCTACCAAATGATACAATTGTTACGATCGTTTGCTTTTTTAGTGGGGGGCTCCGCCCCCCCTTCTTTGGCTGCCCTAACCTAATTTAACGTCCTTGCCTACCGACCTACCTAACCGTGCATTTTTTATTTAAGGGACCGTGCCGTTTTATTAATAGTATTTTGGTAAAATTTCATACCTCAATTAAATGTGAATTTTTGTCTATTTATAGTTTGCCATATGACTAAATGTTTATTGTGTAATGTTTTTTTGCCTTATTTAAGCATTTGCTAAAAGACCAAATGTCATAATGTAATTTTTCGTAGTAATATTTTGCTGAATGAAAATTTGACGTAATGAAAATATTCGTATTAAAATTGTGCCAAAGTTTGCATTGGCAAACAAAATAGTTGCTAAACTTTGTTTGGGAAATGTAAATTGACCAAAATAAATTTGCTAAAACAACAGTATCCCTTGGTTCTGCTGCGGATAGGCTCATTTCTGATGCAATCACGCAGAGAAACTCCCAACATAGCCCTCTCCATAGCCCTTTGGGTGACTTTGAGCCTTCTTATGAGGCCCATAGTAAGCGACCACGTTTCAGTGCCATATGTCATCACTGGCAACACACACTGGTCAAAGACTCTCGTCTTGAGACACTGCGGAATATTGGACGAAAAGATGTGCTGTAGCTTCCCGAATGCTGCCCAGCCGAGTCGGATTCGACGATTGACCTCTTTCTCGAAGTTGGACCTACCTAACTGGAAGGTAACCGATATAGCCCTCCGAATCGCTAAACTTAAGTGGCAGTGGGCGGGGCACATAGCACGTAGAACCGATGGCCGATGGGGCGGAAAGGTTCTCGAGTGGCGACCACGAACCGGAAGGCGCGGCGTGGGTAGGCCCCCCACAAGGTGGACTGATGACCTGGTAAAGGTTGCTGGAGTCCGCTGGATGCGGGTGGCGCAGGACCGGTCGTTTTGGCACACTTTGGGGGAGGCCTATGTCCAGCAGTGGACGTCTTTCGGCTGATATGATGAACAGTATCCCGAACTTATCGCTGTAAGGAATCTCTTCCAATTAACCTCTGAGCAATTGAGACGAAAGCAGGAACTAAAAGATAGACAAACTAACACGTATACAGAGACGTATTTACCTCTATACTATTTACAGTATCTTAATACATATCATATACTACAAGCTAGTGCAAATAAAATAAAATATTATACATATAGTCTAAATAAATATAAATAAATAAATATTTCTACAATATATACAAACAGTATCCAATTAAATCACAAGACATCGGAGAACCACAACTTTTTCAGCTTTTCCTTGAGTGATGCAACAGACGGGGACTTTATCCAGATAGCTTTATATCTGTGTACCTAGATGTATGACCTATATTAAACTAACTTCCGCCCGCGACTTCGTCTGCGTGGACCCGTGATAAAAACTTTCCTATATTTTAACCCAGGCTATAATACTATCTTCGTGCAAAATTTCATCTAAATCGGTTGAGCCGTTTAAGCGTGATTGCATCTAAACATCCAAAGTTTCGCATTTATAATATTATTATCACATTTATAATATCAGACATAGTAGGAATTAGGTTTTTGTAACATGGCCTATAAGGCTAAAATTGCATTTAAACCACTAATATTGTACAAACAAAAACTGGACGTGCTCGCAACGTTTTATTTATTTTGTTTATTTATTTATTTATTTATTTATTTAAGACACCAACGGATAACACATCTGAACACTACAATGGCTTAAATACAAAAAATCTAACAAGGAAACATACCCAACAGTCCGGCGCCGATTCTAATGATTTTTATATATGTTATAGAGTAGTCTAAAATAACTGACACGTAATTTTTTTTAGCTGCCCAAACTCAACCTATAGGGAGATATTGTCCTCCAAAGTACAGAAAAATGGCGAAACCCTCTTAACTTCGGAAGAGAGTTTTGTTCAAGCAAACTGCTTGTACTAGTTTTAATATATGTTGGAGAACATGAAAAAAGAATAAACACGTGTTTTGCTATTTCGGCTCAAAACTAATATTTTACAAAAAACAACACACTTAACAGTTTCATACTTTTCACCGTTTCACTCACTCATTTTCGATGTTTTGCTAGTTTTGTTTATCATAAAACTGAACTACAGGGTCCTAGATCTCTATTCTTCAAAAAAACATTTAACGGTTCATTAAAAAAAAATCGAATGTATTTCAGTTTTGAAGCTTGAACTTTACATATAATTTAACCAGCGTGCAATTGCGTAGCATTAAATTTTCCAAAAATAATAATTGAGTAAAAATAATGCCTTTAAGAACTCCAAAAATTTGTACTGTTTTTAGTAAGGTGATGAACATTCTCAATTCAAACGTAAAGAAATATGTATCCAATGAGTCATTATTTTCACTTTAACTATACCTAACGTTCTTCTTTATAGTGAGTGAAACGGTGAAAAGTATGAAACTTTTAAGTGTTTTTTTGTAAAATATTAGTTTTGAGCGTAAATAGCAAAACACGTGTCCATTTTTTCATGTTCTCCAACATATATTAAAACTAGTAATTAACAAGCAGTTTTCGGTTTTGAACAAAACTCTCTTCCGAATTTAGAGGGTTTCGCCATTTTTCAGTACTTTGGAGGACAATATCTCCTGATAAGTTGAGTTTGGGCAGCTAAAAAAAAATAGGTGTTGGTTATTTTAGACTATTCTATAACATATATAAAAATCATTGAAATCGGCGCCGGACAGTTGGGTATGTTTCCTTGTCAGCCACTTATAGGTGACCACAGCTCGCTCTTGTGTGAAATCATAAGAAACAAATAAAAAAACATTTAAATTAAGTCGTTTGGAAAAAAATAATCAAAATTCCTTTAGTATTCAAACTTTCATACCTATATTGACACCAAAATATGTGCCGCATATACGTACAGTAACAAAAAACTCCGTAAACTAACAGTACTTCATCAAAATAAATGAAAACATGTTCCAAATATGGAAACGTAAATCTTCCGCTAATTTGCACGTTGTGGTAATTTTTCCGTTCCACATGCGTCCCCGGGGTCACGTAATGATGAAGAGCCACTCCGACACCTCCCCCCCCCTGTCCCGCCGCGTACCGCATTCACCCGCGGTCGGGCCAAAGTGGAAACTCACTTAATAAAATTTTAAACACGCATGCATACTTGGCTTGGTTGATGAGTGTGAATGTATTTAAATTTACCCTTTTCCCCTTCCACATGATCTACTCGTATTGTACTAGAGCGTATTCATAATGTGTATGAAAGACTAGGCTTGCGAGAAATAAATCAGGTTCATAGATGATTTTACTATTTTTACTTTTTCGTTAAAATATATAACTTTAACTATGCACGCAGCATGCAGTACCGGTACTATGAGTAAATGTATCTGACCGTACAACCTCCTGTATTGTTCTGCTACCCTGGTACCAGCGATCACAATAACACGTGACGTATTCCCGACACGCAACACACGTGCGTTCTCTATGTGTGTTGTCTTGCCCTCAGAAATTCTAAATATCCGGCCCTAACCGCAAATAAAAAACGGTTTTATTACACTTTTGACAACCCCCATGGTTAAAAATACTCTTCTTTTTTTATTATTGCCTGGTACAACGACACCATAGGGGTTGAATCCGGTTTTCCACTGATGGTTTGTTTGTGTGTGTGTATTGTGTCTTATTCGCAAACGGGAACCATTAACCATTATACATAGTTGCGTGAGTAGGAACGTTTCTAACAACCCCATTGTTAGATGTTCTCTTCTATTTTTATTATCGCCTGGTACAGAAAAACCATAGGGGTTGATATTTTCTTTACCTTAATATGGCTTAAGTTGGGGTTATTATATGTATAATCAATCATTTATTTTACATAAAAACATGGTGTACAAAAAGGTATTACTATGAAAACACCTGTTTATGTTTATATCACATGTTTTGCTGCTAGTGCAACACGTAAAATGTAAGGTAATATTTATCTAATTAATTAATAATAGATACAATTCTTTATTAAAAATTACACTGGAATGTAAGTATGAATAGTTAAAGTAAATTTAGGTAGGTATGTCAAATGAATTGTCAAATAATAGTAGATAAAATAACATAATTTTGGACCTTTAGTCTCTGTGTAATACAATTGCTATCACATCCTTTATCATAAAATGTCATAATTTAAATATTCATTGACCGAGTTGAAGCATTTTTGCACTAGCCATGTTTTGAGTTGCCTTCTAAACATATTCAGGGGCATTTTCTAATACTCTTCTTGTAATTTATTGTAGATGGTAATGGCCATACCATGCATGCACTTCTGCTATAGAGTTGTGTGTGTATACATATAATAAACAAACATTTGTTTGTGGTTTAACGAATTCATACCTAAGTGTACTCGTACCTTACAGTGGCGGCGCCTAAAATTTTTCTATGGGCAACCCAGAACAAAAAAGTTATGAAAGAGTTTAGAATATACTTTAGGAATTTTAGGCAACCGTTTAGGGTACCCGTGTGGTGTCGGGTTAGAATTTCACCACCCCCTTTCTTCCCGTGGGTGTCGTAAAAGTCGACTAAGGGACCAGGGTTGAAGTGTGTTGTGGGCAATGGGCTAGCAACCTATCACTGCAATATCACATTTTGTCGATCTTGTATACCCACAAATTATAGGGTGTGTCACTCTAGTATGAAGAAAAAAAAAACCTCTTTTTCGACTTCCAATAGTTATCAAAAGTTGCATTAAGATCTAAAATGAACAAATATGTTAAAAAATATCCGATTGTTATATAATTTTGGCTCGCTCAAACGACCTAAAGTTCAAGAAAAAGTAGTAATTAGTTTAGGACTCGCTTAAGTCATTAGTGATAGTTTTATATGTTAACAAATAATATTATTTTACACAAAATATTACAAACTATGAAATAAAACACAAGAAAGGAATGATATTATAAACTTATTTATTTAATCATCTATAGCAAAAATAGGTTGTCGTTAATTAATTTCTTATACAATAGATCTACTTAAAATCTCTTGTAGAATTAAATTTAGGCATGAGTTTCCTGGAATGTATTTTAGATAAAATAAAGCCTTCCCTAGCTTTATTTCCAGCCACATTCCCAGCAGCCTCAGTAGTTAATTTGACGTACTTCTCCACAGATTGTGTGTGACATGGAAACTTTGGGAAATCAATTAATTTTGAATTTCCCAAGTTAACTATTTCTTCGAGTTGGCTGGTTTCTACCTGATGCAATAACGGCGGTTGAGTTACCACTAGTTTTTTGTCCTGCCAGTCAATCATGTCATAATACTCTGTGGCATCAAACTTGATCTTTGGTATGTTATAAGATCTCAGTCTTTGTTTTTTTTGCAGCACGAGCTTTAAGTATTCTCCGACAAGCGAGTTCCCTAATGTGGGTTTTTTATCTGTTCGCATTGATAAAAGTATGTTTTCGGGGTGTGCAAAATATGCGTTACGTTGTATCACTGGATAAATTACAGCCTTAATGTCCTCTGGAAGATCTCTTGTGCTTTCAATCAAACACCATAAATTTCTAGCACCTTACACGAGCTGTTTACTATTATTTGAAACCAGGAAGGACTGCAAGTTTGACAAATATATTTTGCCAGTAACGTTAATTTAGCAGTTGGACGTTTTGTTGCGACATAAAGACGCAATATTCTGTTAGCAGTCGTGAGCCATCGGGCTTGCGACATTTTCCCCGGGTTACGTTTAGCTAAATCGGGACTTATAATTCCAGATGACACAGCGACACATATGTCATAT
Source organism: Epinotia bilunana (assembly GCA_947049275.1). NCBI lineage: Eukaryota > Metazoa > Arthropoda > Insecta > Lepidoptera > Tortricidae > Epinotia > Epinotia bilunana. Next base: position 23,738,603 of record OX346261.1, on the reverse strand, counting down.
AAATACTGTTGGTCTGTACTTAATTTCACATTTGATAGCATTGGTAGTTCAACAGCAATAGGTTCGAATTCCGTTACAGGCTTATTTTCACAGTTCGACAGCTTTGTTCCAATTGGCCCTGAAAAAGTTTTCGCGCCAGTAGTTTTCCCATCTAAATGTCCAATTAAGTGACGAAAAGGCAATTCATTAGCATGCAATTGACATACAAGCCATTGAACAGGACGAGAAAGACGTTTTTCTAGTGCAGCTCTAACACCGTTCTTCCTTCCAGTATTAACGATGGTTCCATTAGATGGTACATTTGCAGGCGGCTATATCAAAAAATTTGGGATGACTTTATTGCGAAATTGTCTATTTTATCTAAGTAAGATTTTCCCTTTGGATTCCTATTGAATTTTTTTGACAACTGTTTATACTGATCTCGATAAGCCGTCAGTAATTGTTGAACTCTTTCCTCTGTAACAGTTGGTATTGAGGCAGTTTTCCACACTTCCATAACGGCTTGTGCTACTTCGCGGATCATATTTTTGCTGGAGGTTCCTGTTGATTTAATTGTTTTTTTCGTGACGCAACCACTCATAATGTCACAATACATCTTCAAATGTCGGGAGCGTATATTTTTTTATTTTATCAGGATGTTTGTCTAAAATAAGCATTTTAGTCTGAACCTTAGTTCCTACACTACTTTTTGCCGTCATTTTAAGAAATCACTGAATAAAATTTAACTGTGTCGTTTCTATTTAATAAAAGGTTTTAATCATAATCCAAATGTAATACAAGAATACACGAAATTAACCAGAAACTAGTAATATAATTGCTGTACAAGTGTACCGTACGACATGCAAGTATTGCAAGTACGAGCGGGAAAATGCCGTGCGAAGGCGTCTTAGAGGGGTACACTAGGTATAAAATTAAATGTGGAGTCAAAATATTGTAATTTTATGATAGTTTTAGCTTTGTTGAGCTATTTTTATTATTTTATGAGAGTTTAGATGTATTTAAAGACGGCAGATTAAATAAAATACGGACATAAAAAATTACGAAAAAATTGATTTTTTCAAAACTTCAACGTCAATGAGCAAACCAAAAATGATATCCCAGGTAGAGTATGTTAATACAAATCGTAGTTTTACTTAATAAGGCAACTTTTGAGGGGTATTGCGTTTGGAATTTCAAAATTAAAAAAAAATGACACACCCACATTTATGCTAAAAGTGGCGCTGGAACATACGTTTCATATGCTCTGCCTACCCCTTTTGGGAATAAAGGCGTGAATGTAGGTATGTATGTGTAGGCAACCCGTTGCCAAAATTATAGTGTGATAAAATCTTAACAAACTACACTTATACTTGAGTGCGGTTTTTTTATCGATAAATACAGGGCTGTCTGGCCTATCTTTATAGTATGAGTCTTAGCTGAGTTCGGGTCTTATTCTCTCGTAGTCAATTTGGATATCAAAATATTACATAAAAAAATGACATTAGGTAAAGCCAAATAACAAACAGTAAAACTATTTTTGTTTACATTAAATATGCTAATGCCGCTCGCTACGAATTAAAATTCACATGCCTTCTGGGAATGGTCGTTAGCTATTTACATATATTTCAAGGCGTTCCAAGCCTTACTAATGACATGAGTTGCAGCTGTTGTTTAGTTCCAGTAAGTACATAGCTCACATTTTAGCCGGGCTTACGCACGTTTTCATACAAATTAATTACTCGTACTTGTTGTCGAGAATAAGGTCTACTTAATGTTAGATGGCAGTTGCGTACGTAAAACGAATGCTTTATGGCAAAACCAAGAAAAACGCTAGGAGGATGGCTGATTTGTTTGACAGAAAATCCTTTCCTAAAAGCTTTCATTGAAGAAGCTAAGCATTTTCAAAAATATGTGTATCCAATTAGCTTGTTCTTCTCCTTAGCCTTTTCCCATCACCTGGGGTTGGCTCCACTTGTCTGTCTCATCCGCTTTTCTCTATCATGCGCTGTTGCAGCGTCAATATCCGTCTCTTGCGTACCCAATTAGCGTGAATTGTTAAACTAAAACCAACTTAGTGTAAGTTTTGTGACGAAAATTAAGCGTACAAATTCTGTGAAAAAATTACTTGTTTCACATTTAAATAACGTGTTTATGCATATCATTTATGAATTAAAAAGAAAAGTTTTTTTTATACAAACTGAATTCTTATTGTCGTAACTAAACTAACACTGAGTAAATTTTTGTTGAACAACTCACGCTAATCGGGTGCACTTTTTTTTGAAAATGGCCATCTTCTTTGTGGCTGATGCAGTTTGTGTAGCGCACGAACATTCAGAGGCTCTAGTATAAGTTTTATCGAAACAAAACGTTACGATCGCGTTTGCGTTTTACCTTCAATTTGTATGGGATTTGACAGCTAAACGCAAACGCGGTCGTAACGTTTTGTTTCGGTAAAACTTAGCCTCAGAAACCTGGGCTCGTTACCGAGTACGAAGTATTTTTTCATGTCCTTCGAGCGCCATTGTGAAACCCAAAAGCCCGGGCACCAGGCGCACAGAGCTACACAGGGATTGACTGATCGCGCAAATTGAATGTCCGTCGAACACGGCGCGGCGACGGGACAGCGCCCTATTGTCCCTCTGGCTTTCAAGATATAGCCAATATTTCACTCGGGCACAAAGTATTCTATCGGTAGAAAATTCCGCGTGAAAACCAAAAGACACGATTCGGGGTCGCTCGCCCGTAAATTTGAGCGACAGGTGAGGAAATAGTAATATTAATCTCTAATGTTTGCGGTGTACTTTAACCACATAGGGTTATATTAAGCCGGAGATACAAATGTTACGTACGATATGTACTTCATTAAAAGTGCAATTATTTTAGTGACATGTTTGCGGCAGCCTCGCATTAGCCCTATACGTTGATACATATATGGAGCAAGGTCATTATTTATTTTTCAGCAAGTAAATAGGATAAGGGCCAGAAAATGAAAATGAAGTGCCAAACTTTCCGTGGCAGAAAAGTAGGCATAGATAGACCGAAGAAATTATACATGTTTCCATCTGTAAAAGTCCGATATGTAAAAGAGAGAGAATATCGTAATCGTGCAACAATTAAATTGTTCGATTAATAAAAGTTCCGAACTACCTCACTACCTTTAAAGTTCTTTCCGTAGATAAATAATTCCAAATACCACAAATCTGCCTGGGCATATTTCGTCTTAAATTATGGACAAAACATTCTTAATGTAATTAGCGACACATTAATTATAAAAGAAAAACCTGTCAAATCTTTGGTGGATAATTCATAATTCATAATTTTATATTCACCCTAACGACCATAGCTTCGACTGTAAAAAAGTTGAGTAATAATGAATAAAGTTTACAACTATTATATTACCGTCGTCGTCATTTAATATAATTTTCCTTATGCCCAATTTGAGACACGCTTAGAGCACGATCACGAAACACATTGAAAATGCCTATCGGTGTTCTGTCGGGTACATTTTCAAGAGTGTGCGCAGGAGCGACACGACTTAATTCTACCTTCCCCGTTCCATCACCGAACGTCCATTCGTGGGGAACGAATGCATCCCACGTTATCAACTTGCCATTTATTCGCACGAAGCGATTGACCCCTCTTTCCTTGCGAACTGCTAAGGAATGGAATTCGCTCCAGTCATCTGTGTTTCCTGACATTTACGATATATGTCTTCAAAACAAAAGAATAGGCTATTACTGAACCAGTGAACTTTTCATCTAAGGCTCTGTCGTCGCTTACCATCAAGGTGAGACTAGGCTCAATTACTGCACAGGATTTTATATAAAAAAAAATGTTATGCGAAACGTAATGTGCCGGTTGGCTGTTGTCGACGGTAAGCTAACTGCACTAGGTAATAAGTACGGGTAGAGTAGAGATCCTCTTAGCGTAAGTTGTTATGATTGAGAATTTCTATTCCCGTTCGACCCAGCCCGGTCCGACGGGATACCGTTCCCGACTTATTGATACGCTTGGTACCAGGATCGCATAGCTCAACCGGTATTCCATCCACGTCCTGCAACTATGTAAGTGTGCGGTGCATGCATCTACATTCCCGTTCCATTTCTGTGGGAAGGAGCGAGACGGGCGATGGAGCAACTTTTTAATCATTTTGCCTTCGTCCTTCGCGAAATCGCGATGCATTTGTAACTATGAATGGGCCTGGGCGGCCGACTTTCGGTTTTTCATTTTTTTTATTGACTACATGAAGGGAGTTTCTGTTTTTCTAGTATATACATTTCAGTTACGCGATAATCTTAAAAGATTGCTACATTTTTTAATGTTATGTGTATTTTCATTAGGGTGGTTGTTAGGTTAGTCTTGGCATAGCACTAAGCATATATATATTTTATTTTTAAAAGTTTGGTACTCGACAAATAAAGCCGCGGCGGTCAATAGTTAACTTGTCATTAGCTGTCAAATTCACTATTGTCCACGCCAGTGTGTTGCAGGCATTATATGTAAGTACCATTCCATGCGGCCTGCAATGTTTTTTATTTTTTTATTTTGACCTTAAACTACTTTATCTTCCAATATGTAGCGAGTAATGTTCACTTTGTGGCCCGCAAAGGGGTATTTGAGAAAACGAACAGCATATTTTAAACACATATTTTAAACTAAACTATGTATTTACTAATTATATTATTATTTGCTGAATTTGTCCTTTTTGCTCTAGCTGGTGGGCGGCGAGTTCGACATGGAGTTGAACTTCGTGATCCAGGACGCGCAGAACATACAACACATGCTCGAGCTGCTCGACCACTGTCCGCCCAGCTTACAGGTACCTTCTCCGTTTTATGATAGCTTGGTAATTGCATGCTCTGTCTGAATCATTGATGCTTGCAACCAAAGGTCACTTCTTCTGATTCTCCTCTATTTAGATGGAACATAGTTAGGTCAGGGTTATGACCCTAACCTGAATCGCTGTCGCCTTTTCTGTGGTAATTTCTAAAGTTAAGGGCTGATGTTTAGTTGACCTCTTAATTCGCACTTAAACGGCAGGTCCCTTTTATCATCTTATATAATTTTAAGCGGTAAAAACATTTAATTAACTTGTCATTCAGCATAATTGGAAAATTGACAACGCGGAATTATTGATAGAAATTCAATTCAAATTTAAAAAAAAACATTTGTAAGAATACAGTTACATACATGGTCTTAGGTTATAGTGTAAAAGTCCTTGTATTCAGCATGCAAGCAAGCATACAAATATTATATTTAAATAATTTAAAATAAAATGTCAATTTGGTTTTTATTCAATATTGTAATAATTTCGTATGTCAAACATTCTTATAATTTAAATAGTCCTTGACGCTGTAAAAACATTTTTCTAGTAACCATTTGGTCATATTTCGCTTGAAAATTTGTCCCGACAGTGCTCGTAATTCATTTGATAATTTATTATAATAAACTATACTCATATTTACAATATTCCTTTTGTATATATATGTCTTTGCGACAGGGTGGTTTGTAAGTACAAAAGAGACATAATATGTGGTCTTGTCTGCCTTTGTATCACTACACTACGTTTTGATAAAGAGTCCTTGATGACAATTGACAAAAACTGATACGTCTCTAATATACAAACATGGTAATGGCAGAATATTTAGCTTCCTATATAAATTAAAACTAAGTTAAATCTAAAGAAGGCCCTTTGAGGCTTGTAGGTACCGAGGATGCCGGCGGCATTTCCTCGCTGAATTGCAATGCTGATGCGTTGCGCGAGAAAGCCGCCAGCTCTTCGGTCACCAGTTACGTCAACCAGACGTTTCGCGATTTCCGCAAATAACTTTTGCGCACTGGGACCCCACAGACCAAGGATCTTGGCGCCAAATGGTACAAAGTTGTACTCTCTGCCGAGACCTCTATATTTGATACGTTTTAGATTTTCGGCATTTTCCGCCGCTGCACCCGCTTTAGAAGTAGTCCGTTGGAGGTGGGACGGTGCCAGTGTATATACACACGTAGCGTACCAAACAAGCATCCGTCCCAGTTTCCACGGAACCAGAGACACACCATCAGGTCTTTTGCCATCATCTCTGACAATGCCAGGCGGCTCAAGAAGAGCAGGCACATTGATGGTGACAATAGATTATGCCATTAAGTGTCGCATGTCTTGAAAAGCGGCCTGCACTTTTTTGAACCCAATGCTTTGTAATATTAATATTGACGAAGTGACAATGTTCTACTAGCGCTTGTAGAGTCGAGTTCACCAATATCTATAGGTACAGACTACCATTCAAAAATATCTATGCACAGTTTTTATTGTTACTCACATAAGACCCATATGTAGACATTATTGAAAGGTTGTCTTTGTAGATATTGGAAAACTCGACTGTACCTGTAATAAAACCACTCGGCAGCTAAGACTATAATAGCTATACTTATTATGACAAATGTTGGTTTTGTCTCGTTTAGCAGGTGCCCTTTTAACAATACACGGTCACCGCCTCTTTCATCTCAAGACTCTTTGTCTTGCCGCCTAGAGGACGGGCCAAAGACACATTGATTGAACGCAAGCTTTTTTGTCAAAGTTGGACCTAAATCCTTTTCTCCCAAGAACTCCTTGCAACGCATAGGGCCCCAGTTGTAAAGTAGATCATTATTAACCCTTTGGCTAGGCGATTGTTCCTTTAGAAAGCGGAACTTTCACAAATTGCTGCTAACTCCTTTCTCAGTTATTTTACTTATAAAGGATCTGGTACTGTTTGCTTGAATCCGTTTCGGTGTGAATAGGATTTGGAAAGTTTTTTAACTATTAGAAGGTAAACTACGACACATTTCAATGTTTGTTACATTGGCACGGGGATAAAAATCGACTGGTTAAAATAAGATAAGTAATTGGAGGGCAGATAGTGGATCCTATACCTGCTAAAACCCAATAGAACCCGTTTCATTCTACGGTACCGTTTGTAACGTTGTGTAAAAGAGACAACATCAGCCCATGAGCCCATAGTTTTTTTGTTGTGGGCGTTGCCTCTACTCCTGTTAGTTTTTTTAAAGGATACCAGAATCGTCTTAGCTAAGGATACCTCCTGCATTGTGATGGTCTCCTAATGTCGAATTAGATCAATCTAACCCTTTAGCGCTTTATAAGGGCCGAATCAATTTGATTCTTGATTTAAATTTATTGCAGTCTACTGCAAATTGAAAAGCTGTACATTCCAAGCAATTTCTAAGTAACCACATTCTCATGGCAAACTGACTTTGACGTCCACATTCACCCTATGGCGTAACTCAATTCTTGGTTTAGAGTCTAAACTTTAGACCGATCTCCTGAAGTTTCTGGTACCCTAATTCCGATATAGAACAAATTAACCCGTTCACGAAGTTTGCTGGCTTCTAAATTACTAACAGGACAAATGACTGGGATTATTTACAAAAAGAATATACTTTTACTTTTTCTTCACCGTCTACTACTTATAAAAAACGTCCCTTTTGCCTGCTCGCCTACCTGTCTAAGCCCCGCCTACTCACTACCTCTTCAACGTTATGTGATCCTGTTACTTAGTAGATCATAATTAACCCATTTAATAATTCCTAAGTCATATTTTTTGTAGATATCGAATCTGGTAGATATATGTGTTTAGAGATATTTTATTTATATAACTATAGAATGAAATAAATTCATGAATTTCTATTCCCTAAGTACTAACATTATTAACTGTAGTTGTAGGCATGGAAAATTGCGAACGCACTCCGTTGGATAATATGCAATTTAATTATGTTTAAGGAAAATAAGCTAAGCGTAAAATCTAAACGCGTTTCCCCGCGGTGGCCGCAGAGCCTCACTCTCGCGGCGTGCGCAGTAATCGCTCTCGAATCTGTGCGGAAAAACGCCAAAGAATTTCGTCGACTAGATTTAATTTCTTTTAAAACACTGCACTGGACTTTAGTGCGGATTGCCTTTATTTCTAGCAAAAAAAAATGGGATTCCCTTTCGTCGCATCCTTCGGGCCTTTCTGCTTCAATAGTCATTTAACTTTTCTTTCGGCGCGCATGTAAAAGTGCCGGCCGCGGGAAACGATCTGCAATTCAGCGCGTCATCGTCCCCTCGTCGCCGCTTAACGAGGCTCAATCTCCTCGCCACATGCATGCCTGGTGCTGGGGAGATTGCATTAGTACAAATGTCATAAAAAATCTTTTTTCATAAAAGTCTGAGCGTTGTGTTGGTTTGTTACACATGTCCTATAAATCGTTTTTCCACTAGTTAATTGCGCTTTTGCGGGACCTATGTATGTACCCGACATTTTGTTGCGATTTTGTACGAGCGCATTTTGGACAGGTAAACAGCGTGCAGACGTAATTATAAGGGATGAGTGTTGGTGGTGGTACCTTGAACTCGTCTTTTGTTTTATCGAGTTCGCTAAGACGGACGCTCGGTTTTCCCTGCGTATTCATGGATAAGATGTCGCCACTTGGGCTGCCGACTGACGTAACCAGTATTCAATGTTAATATATGTTGTTAATATGGTATAATTCGTATTTTCAAATAATATCTGGGGAGTGGGACCATTGGGATTCCACGTTGTGTCCACGGCACGTCATAGAGATATCCCCACATTAATCTCTTCCTCTTTGATAGTCCGAATAATGGCGACATGCTAGGCTTCTCCTTCTGTTATTAAGACAACTGGAATCGCGGCCCTGATGTCATGGTCCATGACTTGAGGCTTAATACTTTATTTATTTATTCATACATGGAAACACATATTTATAGACAGAATAATAAAACCATATAGCCAATTACTGGTTCTCACTTATATAAATAGACTAATAGCCTAACTTAAACGCAGCATACATTACGCATCACAGTTACCAATCGCGCACTAAATGGCAAGGATTGCAATGGGATTATACAAGTACAAGGTAGTTAATAAATTAAGATATATAAACTAGTAACCCGAGCCTAATATATACACCTGAAGTATCATACATGAAGAATCTTGTCAGTTCAGATTTTATTGCTTTTATGCTATCACAAAATATGTTTATATCTAAATTAACTACAACCTCGTTGAAACTTCTGCCTGCTCTGCACAAAAAACTATTCTTTCTATATTTAGTGCCTTTAGTGGAAACATGGAGCATGCTAATAGGACGGGAATGGCGGAAACTTCTTATTTTCTTCTTTAGGTTCTTTGCCTTACAATCCTCAGGTAAAAACCGACAATTTGTAATATTGACTGCGATAACTATTGATTATTCTTAAAATATATTCATTTCCTTTAACACGAAACAAAATATTTAATAAATAATTTGTTTCGTTAAGAAAGTATAATATCATGAAAAACGTTGTGTCACGAACGTTAACAATTTCCAACGGCGTCGAGCTTCTGACATACTCTTTTTCGTAAACATTATCTGTTCTACCTCGTTGCACAATGTACTGTATACGTTATTTCACAATGAAAGTCACCTCACATTCATTACCGCGCCTCGCCGGGCCGTAATAAGAGAAAGGAACTTTGCTTTAATTGTCCGTACTGACGGCGAATTTGCGTCATTGTAATCAAGTTTCCGTAGTGTAGCGGTTATCACGTGTGCTTCACACGCACAAGGCCCCCGGTTCGATCCCGGGCGGAAACAGATTGCTTTTTGTTATATTATTTTTTGTAAACGAAATGAACATAGTTTTGTATTTTTTTTACAGTTCGGAAAGTATTCATTCTATCGTCGGAATATCACAAATTTGGCGATGTTAAAACGAGCTATCACTATCTCTGATTTGCGCGCCAGGGTATCAGGAAACGTCACAATATGTCTAACTGCTTGACAAGACCTCACTGAATTATTGCAGCTTTATGTCCAGTTTTGAAATATGAAGTGATTTAAATCATAGCCAGGTGATTTGGATATAGATAGATAGATTGATAATAACTTTATTAAGCCACACAAAACAAGTATAGCGGTACAGCCATTTATAAAACATATATAACAATTATATGGCACCATGTGGTGGCCATGATATCAAGAAATTCGCCAGTTTTACAAAACCATGCGGAAGCGGAATACAAGAACAGTTGTTGCGGTTAAGTCGTTGTAGTTGTGTATTAGATATCATATTTCATGACACGGCACAGATGTAGGTACTTTTGCTTTTGTCTTTGTCGTGAATACTGTGTGTTCTGTTGTGTTGAACAGAAAGCTATTGTACGCCTGCAGTGGAACAATTTTCAGATCTCATTTAGATTGTGCTTTCCCAGAAAAGGCAGGCAACAGTTGCAGTTATAAAACGAGCGGATTGATTGTAGTTGCAATTGAAATCGTATCAAATTCCGTGTTATGGTTGCTAGGTTCCGTGACGTAATCTCGGCAGAGAAGGATTAGCGTCAGTCAGAGCGAGTTCGGTACACAAAGTTAGAGCTCATAATGCGTCTTTAGTTGCTTGAGATCAGAGTTCAGCTTGTTTCCGAGAGTCGTGTTCTTAATCTCTCTAATCTCGTACGTATTGCAATGAAATTGCCTAATTTAGATCTCTCAGTATGATGATAAGACGCTTGTAATATAACTGAGACGCTGTTTGAAATTAAACTGGCATTCCAAAGTCGAGTGGAATGCAGGTTCATCATGCGCCTGTCCATTCTTAATAGCACTACGAACGACAGCAAGATTTACAACGAAATTACTTTATTTATGAGTATTTAATTATTCGTCGCTATGATGGGACTGCTCGCTGGTACTACCTATTATCAGTGTTTGTTTTATTAGGTGTTACTTTAATTTCATTTATTTGGTTAATGTTGTTTTGTTCTATTTGCGGCTCAGCCGGGCTAACTCGCCGCGCTGGAGATTTTCTTCGAACATAATTACGTCTAGGGTTCTAGTTTTATTACTTACTTTTATTATGTCTTTATTTGCCGTAAGTTCTTCATAGACCCAGCTTATTGCTTGTTGCATTTAAAGGCTTCATTATTTGTTAACTTTTTAAAAATTACATTGGGTAAATTGTGTAAATACGAGTAGGTCATTGTAGTTACAAACTAGACAAACGCTAAAATAATAAAATGTGTTTTATTTACACGTACGGTGTGTGTCGCCTAGGGTTGCAGGAGACAAAGGAGGTAGCTAATTAAGTGATACATCACGTCCTGCGAGCCACCAGGCTCGCAGAGCCTTGAAGCGATCCGTGATAGACGACGCGTCTGAGTGACGGCTCCGGTTTCCGTAGTCATCTTATTAAAACGTTTTTCTTCAGGTTACGTGTTAGGGGCTGCCTGGGCGCCTCTTTCACGGTCGTTACCAATTGTTTTGCCTCACAGTTCAGTACATTGAAAATTTTAGAATCGTTTAATTCATTACTTGAAAAGTCTTTAAGTGATTACTGATTAGGAAAGAGGGCGCGCGTGACCTTGGAAGTTGATGAACAACAAAAAGTTTCCTCGAAAAGACCAAGTTCTTAAGAAATTATTCTGAGCATCCAAGGAATACAATGTCTATTGTTCTTTCATAATATTGCCGGACCCAAATTAATTTGATCTTGGAGTAAAGCGGCCGCCAATTCATCCCGGTCCGTAATGTTTTCCCTGAAGGAAGTAATTCCTAATGTGTTGCAAGATTTTACTCGCCGACTTTAGTTGTAAATTCGGTGTATTTCAGTCTGGTTTGGGTAATAAGGTGTCGCTCCGCGCGACAGAGACGCTTCATCTGATAATGTGCAGATAATGAACTCGCATCGTGCCAGTGTTTGCTGGAAGTTTCGCGGCTAAGTGAGTGGAAAGTTCGCAATGACGCGGCGGATCATAACGTTACCCTCCCCATTTTATACGCCGAATACATTACACGGAAATGATGTAGTACATTTGTGCGCGCATAACGTATTTGAACATTTAAGTTTTCCAGTTACAATATTAAAATCGTAACGTACGCAAATAACTCTCTTTGTGTATTTCATTCAATAGCAATGCCCAATTTACCCATTCACTTGCTGTACTATGCGCCTAATTAACACATTAACGGTAACTTATCGTTACGCCCTGCAACATATGACGCACGTAATTGAGTAATATAGCAAGTAAGCAATAACTATCTATAAGTACTATAAGCTAATGTATACCTGGTTCTTTATACTTAATATACCGAGAATACAACATCTTCGGTGAAACATGTCTGGTTTTACTGAGAACCTACAACTACATCCCTCCGCAATCTCAACATATCTCATGCTAATATGCTATTTCTTTTTATACTTGCACTGTACCACTATTTTGGTATTTTATTTATTTTAACATTTCTTTGTACGATTTTTTGTAGGCAGGGCTAATTAAATCAAACAATTACAATACTCACAACCCCCGTTTTATAAATCCATGCAATGTATTGGACAGTAAAACTATTTGGGTAAAGTAATTTAAAGGAGTTCGAACAGTTTGATGTAATTATGCCTCTGGCAGAATAATCCCGCTTGGCCTTACATTTACATAGCACGTAGAACCGATGGCCGTTGGGACGGAAAGGTTCTCGAGTTGCGACCACGTATCGGAAGGTGCGGCGTGGGTAGGCCCCCCACTAGGTGGACTGATGACCTGGTAAAGGTTGCCGGAGTCCGCTGGATGCGGGTGGCGCAGGACCGGTCACTTTGGCACTCTTTGGGGGAGGCCTATGTCCAGCAGTGGACTTCTTTCGGCTGATATGATGATGATAATGATGATGACCTTACATTTTGTTTAATATCTACTTTTAAGGCATTCGACATTAATTACGTGACGCAAAGCATAGGCTTTTACTACTAGGAAGCCGATTTTTGGCTTAAAAAATACTGTAATATTTTTCATTCTACATACTTGTGTAATTCCGTTGCAGCCATCAGGCAATTCTCAATTCCACAATACTGAATTATATTTATATGCGTTGAGTTTACTGCTTCCCGATCTAAATAAGAAAAGAAAATCGACTATAGGTAATACCTATACGGTTTAGAATCATTTCTAACGTTTAATATAGCCACTTTCCTGCTAATTAATTAAACGTAAATTATACTCGTATATTCTGGTGTTGTAAGTGTCCATGGGCGTCGATTATCGCTTACCATCAGGTGATTCGACTGCTCGTTTGCCTCCTATATCATAAAAAAAAAAAAAAAAAAAAAAAAAAATACTTATTCATCATAACACAAGTTACTCGTATTCATAAATATTGTCGATCCCATATTCACTTTCCACAATTAGAAAGAAAGAAAGAAGAAAGAAAAAATATTTATTCAAGACGCTACTTAGACTAACACATGGAAAATAAACATTTTTGCTTATAACTATCGCGAAATGTTAATCTAACAAGAGCGTCAGAGAAAAGGACTCCACTCAGCTTAATGACAAGGTACCATGTAAATACCTTGACGCTGATCTTCCGTGGATACCCTCACAAGAGAGCGCTCCTATCTGCGGCAACATTGATTAAATTACATATAATACATAAATATTACTAAATATACACGTACTTTAGACAAAACAATACTATTACTTAGGTACGAAACTAAACCAAACAGCGGTGTTTCTCGAACGAGCGCACTGGTTCCTTTTGGTATTTTCAGCGTCACGGACTCTGATCCCGTTACCCCCTTGTTATTCCGGTCGTAAATAGGCCTTTTCCTTTATATATTCGAAAATATCGCGCCTCTCGCGATCACCGCATACTTCTCAGTCTCGCAAGTGACGACTATTCTTCTTCTGCCATATACTGTCTATGACTAGCTACCCTGACCGCAAAGAGACCGCATAGCCCCACCCCATGGCGAAATAAATATAATAAAATAATGAATTAATGTATGTGTTCTAAAAGAAACAAGCGGACTAAAGTGCTTAACCCCTAAGCTGCTATTGCAAGCTGATTACTACTTACTCATACTCATACTCATACTCATTTATTTATAATGCACAAATACATTAAACGTCAAAAGGTTAATATTAGATTAAATTTCATTAATTCTAATTTATTTATGTTGTGTGTACTTATTTTTAGAGATGAAATAAAACCGTTCGAATGGGTGACATTTGTACATAATACTAAAACTAAACAGATTTCTGTTAAAATAAAACATATTTTCTCAAACATGCAATGAAATATTAACGTTGTGTTCTTCATAATGGGCTTCGAAGTGTCACGTTTCGGGCGCAGCGAGACGTAATGGTATTTCATACAAAATTGGAGGTCTAGGCCGGCAAGATGGTCTTTTTTCATTTCTATTCCACAATTTGTGGCACAGGATCACCGCGTTCAGCCATGAAAATTAAAATTTGATTTCTTGGAGTTTTTTAATTTATTTCATTGCATGTTTGAGAAAAGCAACTATACATACCTCGGCGTGAAAAGGGGTTGCCGGCCTCATAACTATCCGACCTCGCTACGCTCGCCGTCTATATTTACTTGGCCCGCAACCCCTTACTTCTCGGGCCCTGTAGTAATGTACTATTTTTGTACTCAACTTCAAATGAAAAAACCGATGCTGAATTACTATTTTTTTAATTAATCACGTGTCATATTCAAACTAGTTACCAGGTTGTAAGAAGGGCGCAGGAGATTCACGCATTCCCGATACCTCGAGGTGTGACGGGATGGGTGGGACCCTCTTTAGGCTACGCGGATTCCCATTGGCTGTGTTACCATACAAAAACTCAAACTAAAAAAATACAATCCCAGTCAGGTAGAATTCCTCAAATATGAGTTGAATCGAACTTTGCTGTAGGAAAGGACATGTTCCAAGTTTTGGTAAACTTAAGGAAATGTGTTAAAGCTCTATTAATGCGTGGCTTAACAATGCCATTAAAATCCAGTAATGTATTAAGAAACACTTGTTTGAAAATTTCGTTTCGAATTCCTCCGGTAAGCTGAATCGCGATTTCCACTGAAGTTGTAATTTCGCTGAGATTGTTCCGTTAACCGGAGAAGAATGTAATGCAATTACAACCGCTCTCGTTAGAGGCGAGAATGAACGCTTTGTTTCGTGCCGTGCTTTGCTTCTGCTACCCTGGTGCTTTATTTCTGTAGCGAGTTTGTTATGATATAATCGAAGTGCCCTTTTTAGGGTTCCATAGCCAAATGGCAAAAACGGAACCCTTATGGATTCGTCATGTCTGTCGGTCTGTCTGTCCGTCCGTATGTCACAGCCACTTTTTTCCGAAACTATCAGAAATATACTGTTGAAACTTGGTAAGTAGATGTATATTCTGTGAACTGCATTAAGATGTTCACACAAAAATAGAAGATAATCAATAAATTTTGGGGGTTCCCCATACTTAGAACGGAAACTCAAAAAAAAATGTTTTCATCAAACCCATACGTGTCTGGTATCTATAGATAGGTCTTCAAATATGATATTGAGTTTTCCGCAATTTACCTTTCATTCAACGGATAATGGTACGGAACCCTTTGTGCGCGAGTCCGACTCGCACTTGGCCGGTTTTTTCTGGTACTTTTTGTTTGCTGCACAAAAAATAAGGCCTTTACAAAAACTGATCGAAGGTGCAGTATATTTTTAAGTTAGTTCTTGGTGCGCTCTGCTGCCCTCGTATTCCTGGGAATAAATATAAACGTGTGCGACTTTGAAATATGGTTGTAGGCAAAAAAAGGCCTGAATCGGTTCATCGACAACCTTTTGTTGATGTATGACGTCCTCGTGATCCTGGGAATATATTTAGATTTGAGTGACATAATTTTTACCTGCGCTCAAACTGATGCCAACTGTAGAATAAATTCAGAATTTACTTTATTCGCAACTTATGAATGAGGAGCGAATTTAGAGTTAATTACAAGGAAACTCGAGCAGAAATCTAGTTACAAGTGAAATTCATTATGCCAGCATGCTAATGAAGTTCGTAGACTGGTAAAGTTGAAACAAAAGGTCAGGGCGTTTTGTCCGTACATAAACAAATGCGACTTCTTCAACATTAGCATAAATAAGAGGAAATTAAGGTTTGCGCAGTTCCGGGATTAAAATTACGGACGTTGCAGCAAGCGTTGCAAAGAGAAAACAATTTCATTAAAAATATTCCAGATTCCGCGTTGTTTTGGCCATTAACGCGCTTTGTAGCGCTCTGCAGCGCTGTCGGCGTGTCGGCAGGCTCTATTAGGCCGGCACGGCGCCGCAACAGACGCGAGTGTGTTATGGCTAGTGTCCGACCGAACATGTTTTTTTTGCCGAAACCGAAACCGAAGGTTCGGTTTCATTATAGTTTTGGCCGAAACCGAAACCGACCCTTTTATAAACGTGATTAAAACGTTGAATAAAAATGTCAGTGAGCCGTCCTTTCCAGATATTTGATTAATGAACAGTCTCGCCGGCCTACTATTACAGGTTTTTACGTTCAACTTTCGCCGCTCGAATTTGGATCAGCCTAACTGGGGAAGTACCTCCGCCTTGCAGAAGACTACAGCCATAATAACACTGCTACTTGCTCTGTAGTAGTTTTGTGTTACTCTGGTGGTGAGCAAGGTCGTCAGAGCTCCCGAGGATGCGTTGTGTTGAGAGCGAGGGAATTTGTTCCTTCAGCTGTCAACACGGCGAATCCTCAAACATGTCAAGAGTCGGCAACGCCCATGTTACTCTTTTGGAGTTGCATGCGTCTATAGGCTGCGGTGTCCACTTACCATCAGGCAGGCCGTACGCATGTTTGCCACCGTCGTTATATTAAAAAAACTTTTATCTAATTGAAATTTCTACATTGTTATAGTGACACTGGGTCAAAATTTCGGATTTTAAAAAGGTAGCCTAAATTGCTTCTAATTTTTCTTCATCAAAGCAGCCCATACTTTGCTTGGCAACCACAGATGCAACAATCAGTTTAGGGGTCCGCGAAATTGTCAACTGTGGTGGTTGCTGCAAGTGAGTGGCTAAAGTGAAAAATTTAAAATGTTACATTAACTGTAATACTGAGGCAGCGACTTCTTAGTTAGTTAGTTACTGTAGATGGTATAAAATAAAGCAAGTTTATTATTACAATATGATAATCACATAATAATATTATATTACATACACGCAACTAAGATTAATTCTAAAGTCATTTAATGAAATAAGTAAACTTCCGCACTCCAATTATTATATCCTAAATAATCCGTCAATCTGTTTGTAAATTATGTAAATAAGCGTTAAGAATTAACTATGACATGATGAATTCATAACAAAAACATAATAAAATACTTAATTAAATTACTTACCATTATTCGGGGAACAAACACAGCACTGATTCAGTGGCCAGCAGAGCCACGCGAGCGACGCGATATTGCCAGCCGTGCTGAGCGCACCCGACGTTAGCGGAATGCAACCCGAAAGTACGATGTTGTAAGTTTCGGCGCGGCTGAAAGCTTCGGCTGTTTTTTGGCCGAAACATGATTTTTAGGCAGAAACTGGCGGAAACCGAAACCGAAACTTCGGTCGGACACTAGTTATGGCTTATCGCGCTGCATAGTTTATAAGCGCAGTTTTCCCAAATGGATGGACGTTTACAGGCCTCTCTTATGTATTTAACTTTAATGCCAGTCTGACTTTATGTGCTAGTGGCTCAAAAAAAGATAGGATAGATAAAGAGGATTGCGCAAGCAATCTGCTGGTGCTGGTATACTACCTTTTCGGCGAAATATCTTTCGCTAAATTTCACTTCGCAACAACTTTTCGCAGAATTTTCATTTGGTAAACCAATCGTTGGCATAACTTTACTTCGCACTTTTCTTATTTGGCAACATTTTTATAATGCAAAATTTTACTGCAACAAACTTTTATGTGGCAATTATGAAACAAATTATTTGCTTAGCATAATATTTTTTGGTGGACTCTCAGGCAGGTCAGTGTAGGTACGACGACGAGCGAAGCGAGGAGGTGTTAGGAAGAACCGCGAACGTACAGCGCGCGAGCCGAGCGAGCGAAGCGAGCGTGCCGCGGGAGCCAGCTAACAATTTATCAAATCATTAGTTGGGAAATCATATCAGTGCGCAACGTTGAGTTTGGTTATAAAACTTCGCCCAAAATAAAATATGGGATAAATAGTTTGGGAGTAAAAAATTTGCTAATTATTTTTCGCCGAAACATTAGTGAACCCAATCTGCTATTCCCTTTTAGTAAATTTCTGGTCCCTCATTTTACAGTCATCGCATTCGCTTTGCTATTCCTTAATTTTACTGTTTTTTTAGGCCACATTCAAAGATGATTTAAAGAAAACGCGAAAAAGATGACCCTTCCATTTACATATTATCATAAGAGACATATACGGAACGGGGATTAAAGAGGAAAATAACGAACAGCGAACACGACAAATAAAAGTAAAAAAATGTTGTTCGAACGAATAGAAAGAAAAGAGGGCCAAAGCTGACCCGGGCTCCTTTGCCGGGAACACGCTATAGAAGGATGAATGGGTAAAGATGGTGGCGAGATGTATATGATTATTCGTCGGAAACAAAGTTTTATAAATGATTTTGTGTCCTCAGGCGGAGATCTGGTCGGTGTTCATCGCGATCCTGCGCAAGAGCGTGCGCAACCTGCAGGCGTGCACCGACGTGGGGCTCATTCACCATGTGCTGCAGCGGCTGCCGCGGGCCGAGACCGTCGTCGCAGGTCAGTACATTCATCTATAGTCTGTGATCCTGGTACAATCTCAAGACGTACTGATGACTCGGGCCTTAATTTGAGGCAGCGTTTACATTATTCGCCTGTACTTTATTTTGTACCAAGGGTACGAGGCTGAGCTGTTTTACAAGGTGTGTATGCCTGTGCCATTAATTAATTTACTTAGACATAGCACCTTCGTTGGGTGACGTCTTTGTACTTCTTTGAACCCCAGTCAGAATAAGAATGGAACCTCGAAGGAAGCAAAGGAATATCCTAGAGATATAAAAGTTCAGAATTTTCTACGGAACTAGTTGAAATTCAGTTTTTACTTTTAAAATACGCGATATTAGTGTGTTTTTAAATGAGGAAAAAAAGTAATACGTAATATTTGCAGCTACCCCTCACATATTACTTGTACAGTAAATCAGGAAAGTTTACATTCACTTTTCGACCCTAATATTTGTATACTTACTCAAAACCGACTGTTTCGTGTTTTTTACACCCTAGTTAGTAACTTCGAATTCGAAATTTAGTAATTTTTTTACTCACCAGCTAACCCATTTAATAAAGCGTTGTTGTGGGTGGTGTAGTCAGAGCATAGAATAGTTATATTCATACGTCTGTGGTGGTGTACAATGGTGTAGAAAGAGAATACACAGAAGAAGTTTAGTGGAGATAAAAACGATCTCTATTATACTTCTGATGTTCTGGTAGTAATGTGAAATGTTTAACCCTTCTGGGCTCCCATTCGATTTTCTTTAAAGCGCACTTACCTGGCAGCCTCAAATTATATAAAACCTTTTTTTTGAGATTTTTTAATAACCTGGACAATATAATAGTAGCGCTCTCTGTAGTGACACGTTTTTTATGGTTATCATTTGTAAGCCGCGCCCTCTATTTTTTGGGTTGACTACCTGCTAAATAACTGCCTCTATTCCAGCAAGCACACTTATTATTTGAAAAGTAGTCCAAAAGTCATAACGTCTCGAAAAGCCAATGCAACCAATATTTATGATAGCATGACGCAGTTAGTCTCTTATTACCTACATAATTCATTTGCAGTCTTCATCATCCGTATCCCTTTCCACTAATTATCTCTAAATGATTATTGATTCTCAGACTGAACAGTAACTAATGCTCGTTCGCCTTAGATCCTAGTTAAAACCAATCCTTGGTTTTCCCACGGTTAAGTGAGAATGCTCTATTAAATCAAGCCATGCGAGACCGATAAATAACCTTTCTGGATCCCCATTACTCAACCTTTTGAAATCACACCTAAATATGGCAAAATGTATGTAACCATATATGTGTTTTTGATTTGCGATACGTGTAATCTTTTAAGGGTTTCCATTTATTCAACCATGCCACGCCCTTTATTTTTTGTACCCTTCTTGCCGACTACCTGCTTCTATTTTACCACGCACGTTTCTTGTTTGAATCGGTTCCTTAACGCTTATGTTACCTTAGTAACTTTAAGGAAGGCCAAGAAGTCAGCTTCTTGAGAAGCCAAACTTGTCCTTAGTTGGGGAAACGGTCTTTACATTTTGTCGTGTGTGTGCCCTAAACATTTACCCTTATAAATAACACTCGCTGGATTAATAAATTCATAGTCACTTCCTTGAAAGTTTACTTGATCGTTTTCCTTACATCCTAATTACTTGGTTTTGTTTATGTAATTTTTGTTTAATAGCGGCTTATCAGAATAAAATAACTGGAGTAAACTACATCTATATACTATTCTTCTGACTGTCTGGTAATCATGTGAAATGTTTAACTTTCGGGTCCTCATAAGACGATTTTTGAAGTGGATGCTTCTGTGCTCGTGTTCTTGTATAGGGGTACAGTTCAAAATGTATCACGTGACTTCCGGAATAACTTTTTGTAGAGACGCCTAATCTCATTTTAAATAATTGTTTGTTACATGTTTTAATCCTTCTTTATTTGCCATTAATTGTAAATCACAAAATGTTATATAGTTTATGTGGCGGACATGAAAATAATGCTGAAATGACCGCCATTTTCAATGTATCGCGAGTCAAATGAGCTACGTCATTCATTGTTGCCTTACTTATACAGATTTTAGTGAATTAATTCAGATATAGGTATATTTTACGAGTACACCATTAATAGTAGATTCCTTTAAATAAGCAACACTTTGAATCTAACAATTCATTGAAAATGCTTATCTAAGTAGATTTTTCCTTTAGATTGAAATCAATCGCAAATCCATGCGATACAATTTAGGACAAGGACAGTTATTATTATACCGACTACCATTAATCGCGGTATTTTTCATAAATATGGTATAAAACAAAAAATATTGTTTTAATATATGTAACTGATTATATAGAAATAAAAGTTGAGACCCCCTAGAAGGTACGTATCCTCCTAGAAGTACCTAGGAATTATGGTATCTGTATCAGAGAATGTGTAAAAAATAAACTTCGTAATTTTATAATTTTAGGATGTTTTTTTTTTCTTACCAATCGAACGGCCTAGTTAAAAGTATGTACGTTTATTTAACAAAAGAAACATTAAACTTGGTTCACGTGTTATTACAACGAATTATCGATGATAAACAAACCACCTTTAAATAGGTAGGTGCCGACAGAGGTCGCTTTACTTATTTACAATTTTTTAAGTACAGTTGGCTTAGTGCGGAACCACACTCACACTTTTTAGAACTCGCTTGGTTACTTTTCACTTTGCCTATTCTTTTTTCCTAGCCATTATTTTTTTCAATGCCTGTTCCGATAATATTTGATAGGTTCCTATTTAATAAACCACGCCCTTTATTCGTTTGGGATGATGATGACTTCTTAACGACTACCTGCGAGCATGTTTCTTTCTCTCTCGACTCTTATACTCGTAGCTTATGTTACCTTTGTTTTTTTTTTTAATGAAAGTAGCTACTTGAATAGCTTCAGGTCATTTATACTGTCCTGGTGAACGTGTGAAATAAAAGTACTCTATCCGTTTATCGTTTGCTATTAAATTATGTATGTTTGTACATTATCTCCATCTTTAAATATTTATCTATATTATCTCATCTCGTTATATATATAGCCAAGTATTTAAGTATATGGACTTGATGTACTTACCTTCGCCATCTTTCAATTTCTGATGCCTTAGTAATGGTGAGAAACTAAAAAGAAATCAAAACTTATCGTAAACAAAATCATGTTACCCTGCCCTACATTGGCCTACAAAAATGCTTATATTTTTATTTTTTATAAAAACGTCTCTTGCCTATTTACTGTCCTGATAATTGAAAATTGTAAATCACCCCTATATATTGGATATCATATTTTAAAACCCCAATGTCAACGCAATTATGTCCCTTTAAGAAAACAAGTCATGAGAACTTTATCTGTCTTGGTTCCTGTTGCTTTAGTAAGTAAAAAGGAATACTAAGAAATCAAAAGTAGGCCTCATAATATCTACTCCAAATCAATCCTAGTCACCTCATGGTCGCCAGATTTTTAGTGTGGATAGAAAATAACTGTTAACCTTCTGATCTTCTGGTGGTCATATGACATATTTAACCCTTCCTTCCGAGTCCTCGATATTCAAATCTATGTTTATTGAACTACTCATTAGTATATACACATTTCCGTATGGTCCGTCATCTTCGCACTTATGGAAAGCCGCGCCTTGTATTTTTAACCCATCCTTCTTAACTACCTGCTTATGTTAGCAAGCGCATTTCGTGCTTGGATCGGTTTATAACTGTTGGCTCTTATAGCTCCTGTCGCTTTGGTTAGTTTGAGATAATCCAAGAAGCCTTCAGAAGCCATTCCTGCTTTAACTAGTGTTTCAATCGTACCGATTGTTTCTTGGACTCCTATTTCCTTAGTAAGCTTGAGATACTTGAACATTATATTTCTGTTACCTTAGTTAGCGTGAGAAATACCAACTTTGTATAAATACCTCTTTTAAGTAACCTTTTCAAACTCAACTTCTTAATTTTCTACCACCTCAGTAAGCATGAGACAATATGCTAAGCAATCAAAAAGTAGATCTGAAATCCAAGCTATCTTATCTTATTTCTCAACCATCTCTTACTGGATAAAGAAAAAACTCCTTTGTCTTTCTGATACTCTGGTAGTCATGTGAAATATTTTTAACTCTTCTATATTCCCATAACTCGTTTTGAAGTAGCTTTTCAAAACAAATAATCTAGTATTTCATTAAAGTTCAGTTAGCCGCCAACCTATCTCTATTTATTTAAATTTAACTTTTACTCGTCTTTTGAAGTGGATACTTCTTTGCTCGCGTTCTTGTATAGGGGTACAGTTCAAAATGTATCAAGTGACTTCCGGAATAACTTTTTGTAGAGAAGCCTAATCTGATTTCAAATAATGGTTTTTTACATGTTTTAATCCTTCTTTATTTGCCATTAGTTGTTAATCACAAAATGTTGTTTAGTTTATGCGGCGGACATGAAAATAATGCTGAAATGACCGCCATTTTCAATGTATCGCGAGTCAAATGAGCTACGTCATTCATTGTTGCCTTACTTATACAGATTTTAGTGAATTAATTCAGATGTATATTTTACGGGTACACCACAATAGCAGATTCCTTTAAATAATCAAAACACTTTGAATTTAAATCTAAGTAGATTTTCCCTTTAGATCGAAATCAATCGCAAAATCATGGGATACAATTTAGGACAGGGACAGTTATTATTATACCGACTACCATTCATCGCGTTATTTTTCATAAATATGGTATAAAAAAAATATGTTTTTATTCATGTAACTGCTTATTTTGAAATAAAGGTTGAGACCTCCTAGAAGGTACCTATCCTCCTAGAAGTACCCAGGAATTATGGTATCTGTATCAGGAGGCTTCGCTCTTCCTTCCTTCTTTGATTTGTACTGTACTAAAAGTATGTCGCAAGATTATTTACGTGAATTTTCAGACTTGCCTGGCATGCACTAATAATTCATTTTTTTTATTAGGGTTCCATAGCCAACAAAGAAATATAGAAAGAAAGAAAGAAAGAAAGAAAATAATTTTATTGCCACATAAAAAAAACACAGTACACAAAATTACAATAAAGTTATATAAAACAAAAAGAGATAAACTAAATAGAAAAAAAAGCAGTAAAATTTAAAAAAGGTGGCAAAGGGACAGTCTCAGCAGTGTGCTGCAACCTCGCCATCGCGGCGTGGCTTCAGCGCTGATTTTCAGCCTGCCGGCTGCCCCAAGATAAGGTGGTAACGCAGAGCGACTGCTACAAACAGCGCAAAGCAACAACACAAAAAATAAATACTAAAAGACAGCCAAAAAACATAGTAATAATAATTAAACAGACAAAGAACCAATCAAAGTTGTACACTGAATATGGACGAATTTTTAGTCAGTCTGTTTATATCCACTTAAACTTAATTAACGGTTTTATCTCCGACACAACCCGCTACTTTTATTTATTCTTTAGTTGTTAAATAAATTGTTGCATTTAGCAGTTTTATTTATTTAAACTACTCTCATATCTCTTGGAATTTATGGATCTTTGATCTTGGTAAGCTTCAGTAATTGTACCTTAACTGTAACTGAGATAATTACTCATTGTAGGTACTACACAATGTCTCTATGTAGTCTTAAAAAAGAGTTGTCAAAACTTTTTTTTCCATAATAAGTACGTCAAGTACATGTATGCTATTTTATTATCCCTGTGTAATTTATACTGCCCTGCCCCCCTAGCACACTAGGTTTTATGTCCGACGTAAAGCAGAATGGGACGAATGCTTTATGTCCGACATAAAACTTAGCGTACTAGCCCCGCTGGTAAACGTGTGAACCTGTATCGATTGCGTTTAGTTCTCCTATCGCAAGAAATGGAATATTTGATACATAGACAGACAGATAGTCCAGTCAACGAACTGACTTGTATGGAAATAAAAAACCGGCCAAGTGCGAGTCGAACTCGCGCACCGAGGGTTCCTTAAATTTACGTTTTTCGCAATTTTTCCTTTATCTGTGCTATAAGACGTTGCTTCGTACCAAATTTCAAGATTCTTCGAGTTCACGGGAAGTACCCTGTAGGTTTTGATTCCCTTGCGAGTTTCGAAAATTTGCGGCATAAACGGCTGTATCTTTTGATTGCGTTGGCTTAGAAGTTTGATTTTTTCACAGCTACAAGGGACAGTAGACCTGGGTATTTGGTATAAAATTTAGTTTGATACCTCCACGCGTTCCTGAGAACAAAGGGTCTTGACAGACGGATGGACGGACAACAAAGTGATCCTATAAGGGTTCCGTTTTTTCCTTTTGAGGTACGGAACCCTAAAATTTTCAATTTTGGAAATAATTTATAATAGCTGAATTTTCTATATAACGGATATATTATTATTAACTAAATAGTTACCTAGAAACAAAATCCAACAATATTTCAGACATCAAAAAAATAGCTTCTGAAAAGTCAAAAAAGGTTTAATAAATGTTTTTATCTTTATTTTGGAAAAATAAGACAATGCATGCTTCATTTAACCCTTAAATGCATAGTGTTGCCAAATGTCTACAAAGCATTAGACAGCTCACATATTTTAAAAAAAGGCTTACGTTCTTGAACTCACCTTTATACCAAACATTTTTTTCTACCAAAAATAAAAATCATGCATTTAATAAGGGTTAAATCTAAATAATTACTTTAGGGTGGAACGTTTCTTGGATTCTTGAATAAAGCATCTTAGATTGCCGTTACAAAACCGTGTTAACTCTTTCTTGACATTTAATTTACTTTTGTTTACAGTACGAGATTTGGGACTGGTCTTTTGACAGTTCCAATATGACGTAAAGAGTGATGTGGCTAGAGTAAATCGATTGTCATAATATCCGATTACGATTGATGGTGGCTAATTGATTACTGTGTAATAAATTATTTTAGGAAAGCAAATAGAGAGCCTATACACAGTCGTCTGCTAACAAAAGTGTCCTGTAAAGGCGTTACAAATGCAAAGACCTCTAGATTATTTAGAATATGTGTTTGGATCTACATGAAAAATTAATTTGATATATTCCGAAGTAAATTCATAAAATATGTCGGTTTCGATCGATTCGTGGATCGATGTGATTTTATTTGGTGTTATTGTGTCAGTAATTGAATAATACAATGTTATTTTCCTATTCACAATTATTTGATTCATACCGATTTATTTCTAAATTGACAGACTCCAATCGATTGAAGCAGTGTCACACTAAATTTAAAAAAAAGTCGTAGGACGTAATTGTTCGCATACCGAGTTTTCAATGCTAATTTATGCACAAATAAGCTGTAAAAAATGTTACAATCATTTTATAAGTGCTATAAAGAGCGTGCATGGAGATTGAACTTTGTTTCGTAACTCGTAAGCTATTGAAACTTTTTATTATTATTTCGATGAGCAGTGCCAAATTACGTTATATGGGTGTCTCGATGTATCAAAAGACCAGTCCCAAATCTCGTAGACTATAGTTTACTCACATAGAAATGCATTAGTTGAATTGTATGTTCACCTGAAAAGGTAGGGTGTGGTGAGTCCACCACATTTACTGCAACTATAACTGCAAATTGTAAACCATTTTTCACATGCATAAAGAAATTTCATTTAATTTCATTTAAAATGAAAAAACAAAAAAAAAAAAACGCTATTATAAATTAATGTTTTTTAAAACCGTATTTTTCCTGGAATAAGCACAGAAAACCGCAGTGTCCATCTGTTGACCTTTTTTCCCACATCTGGTTTTTTAAACCAACATATCTACTTATCAACCGTTAATGTCGGTTACATTACAACCTTAAACCTTAAAATCCTTTGCGATAACTCCCCTTAATTGCTGCTGCCCTAGTGAGCATGAGAAATACGAAGAAATCAAAGGTATCGCCTATCCTAGACATCGCCATCGTCTCCCAACGGCCCGCTTTTTTTTTCTTATATTAACAACCCTCTTGAAAACATCCCCCTGTTGAAACTGCATCGCTTTCGATTTATGTTATCTTAGTATCCCTGAGAATCACTGAGCAATCAACGTCTTTTAAGTATTACTTAAATGACATAATTAGAAAAAAAAACCGCGTATAAATACAGAAATCGTTTTCGTCTTACGTTTCTTTTCTACTTGTTAGCCAATTGGTGGTTGGTGTATTAGTGCAAAGTTTGTAAACGAAAAACACGCCTTTCTCTATGCTTGTAACCCTCCTGCGAGATGGCGAGTTGGCGCCCTCTCTCGATGTCTGTTGTCTTAGTAGTCGTGAGAAATAGTAAGAAATAAAAACTACATTTTAAGAAAATTTCATACAAAATTGGAGGCCTAGGCCGGTAAGATGGTCTTTTTTAATTTCCAGTCCTCAATTTGTGGCACAGGATCATGGCGTTCAGCCATGAAAAATAAAGTTTGATCTTGGGGTTTTTTTAATTTATTTTGGCGTGAAAAGGGGTTGCCGGCCTCATAACTATCCGTCCTCGCTACGCTCGGCCGGCAACCCCTTACTTCCCGGCCTCTGTAGTAATGTACTATTTAAACCCACGACAAAAAAACATTGTAAAGGGAACTCAGGAAACGAATGAACAAATTGAATCAAGCTCATAGTCATAACGTATCAAATATGTCCATCCATGCAAGAAATATTCAACTTGGCGGCTTATGTGCATCCTAAAGAGAAAATATGAAATTATCTTCCATTTAATGCGATTTTCTTATGAAGCGGTCGGCCCAAGGCGCCTGACCACGTACGTAATAACAGTAATGAGTTTTATGTCTTCATCCATATATTACTGTTGCTTAGATATTCTCCTCCAGCTTTCTGCAAGGTCGATCACGTAACGCATTGAGTACGTACGTTAGGTAGATCTAAATGTCAATTTTTAGGGTTCCGTAGTCAACGAGGAACCCTTATAGTTTCGCCAAGTCCGTCCGTCTGTCTGTTCGTCTTCGGCTTAGCTCAGTAACCATTACAACTAGAAAACTGCATTTCGGCGTGGGTATATAAACTAATCACGCCGACATCGACAAAACAATACAATACAATTTGGAAAAAGATTATTTTTTAGGGTAGCTCCGCTACACCTAAAGCGGGGATGTTATTTCTTTTTCTCGTCAAACCCATGGTCTGAGGTGTCGTTGGATAGCTCGTCAAAAATATTATGGGTTTTTTAAATCAGTAATTCGTTTGCGAGATATTGGGCTCTAAAGCCCTAATTTTA
This sequence comes from Epinotia bilunana, assembly GCA_947049275.1. Classification (NCBI taxonomy): domain Eukaryota; kingdom Metazoa; phylum Arthropoda; class Insecta; order Lepidoptera; family Tortricidae; genus Epinotia; species Epinotia bilunana. Next base: position 23,710,862 of record OX346261.1, on the reverse strand, counting down.
GTTCGAGTCATGTGAAAAATGACAGTTGGATCTACCTAACGCGCGTTCAAAACGTTACATGATTACCCCTCAGAACTACGGTAGGTTCCTGAGAGGGCAGTTTTTTCTTTGTTTGTTCAATTGTGTATATGTTTGGGTACATGTAAGCCTAAAAGGTCACAACGCACTAGGTAATTTATTCCTGTCTGAGAACGAAATACGTAACAATAAAAATAAAACTATTTTGGATTTCAAAAGACAAAAGGTCGCTGTAGAGATCTTTAAGCTATTTGATTTAGGAATAGAATACGTAATGGGGTTTAGGATAGATCGAACAGAATAATTTCCAAGTTATTTTATATTCCGGCAAGTTCGTTGGAGTTTCAAACGATGTTTTCTAACTTCATGATTTTGTCCGAGACAATGTTGATAGCGTTAATTTTGCTTATGATATAATCTTATGCCGCCCATTAGGTAGGTAGTTTCAGTTTATTTTGACATATTTTTGTCTCCTGGACTCCTAAATAGTTCAGGCAGTGCTTTGTTTTGTTATGAGTGCAAATCTTCATATTTTCCCGTTGACTGGGAATACATAAAGCAAGGACACGTCCCTGTTACGTAGGTCGTTCTCGGCGCGCCTATTGTGTTCGTATGCTCGCCTGGTGCCTCACTCCCTTGATTCCGCTGCCTTTTATTGTTCGCGTTACCTTTGCTAAACGGAAATGGGGTCAGTGTGCCCCGAGGCAAAATGAACAAATGTGCATTAGGTAGCATACCTGCATTCCGTGTTTTGCTTCATGTTAGAGTTCTTCATTTATATAATTTAGTCAGGTATCACAATTACGGAATATTTACCGTTGGCTTTTCCGTGAAGGAAAACATCGTGAGGAAACCGGTCTAATCCTAATAAGGTCTAGTTTTCCCTCTGGGTTGGAAGGTCAGATGGCAGTCGCTTTCGTAAAACTAGTGCCTATGCCAAATATTGGGATTAGGTGTCAAAGCGGACCCCGGGCTCCTTTAGGGGCACAACCGGGAACAACGCTAGGAGGATGAGTCTGGTATCACAATAATGCGAGACATGAATGCGTCGACGTGCCGCGTCACTGGTCAAAAGAGAACCAATCTAATTACATTTGGCTTTGTAGGATCTTAATATAGTGGACCCTTTATCTTATAACACGAGACAATAAACAATCCTGAAAGCTCTCTCATCGGATTAGGAGAGGTCGAAGGCAATTACAATCGGATAAAAATTACGGTCTCTCAAGGTTATTGAGCTACAGTTTCTTTTTTCAAATTGGAATCTTAGTGTTTTTGATTTGATAAAGAGCGCTAAATAAAATCAGCAATTTTCCGACGTCCCAGGCAACAACGGTAATTTAATCTGATAACATTCTTGGAGAATACAAACATTTCCTTTCCGAAATGAGTGATAATCGCCTTAGTCGCGTCTGCCGCGTTCAAAACAAACATTGTTTCATATATTTTACAAAGAACGCGATGAGTCTTGTGTTGGAGTACAAGGGCTTTAGACGTCGCTTCGGTATAAATTTGGAAAGCTTTATTTTTGTCACCGTCCCCCGTCTAGTTAATTTCCCTCTGGGGCCACGCTTTGTCCTTTTAGCGGGTATTCAAATTGGGTAACCGGCACATGCTAGATCCTTTGCATTTGCGGGTATTGGCTCATCAATATGCATTAATGTATATTTAAAATTTCTAACGACTAATTGAAGTGTCGCGCGACAGGAGCGTGTCGCAGAAGTCATGCGCGGACCCCAAATAAGTGAAATAAGGGAATGATGATTATGTCTCAAGGCGTTCTTCCAATTACTTCTTCCAATCTATTTGGGTCCTGTACGGGTAATCAATTCGGGTCTGGAGTCTGATTCGGTGCGGAACATTTTCCTCCGTTTAGATTGTTATCATCCTTATAAAACATGCGATGACAATCGCGTATATTGTTACGACAATATAAGGCGAATACATTTTTTATGTAAATTTTATGAAGCTGAAGGTTATTGGTTTATTTGGTGGCGGGAGGGTCCCCAATAAGCCGCGATATGATAATGTCATTTCACGCCGGCTGGCTCGGCGCGCGGGAACACACATGGCATGGCACGTGTTCGTGTTCGTGTCCCTACAGCCAGCAGCGCAACTTCTGCACATGCACAAGTTGTTATCTCTTGGTAATAGACTCCTGTGCAGATTATTTTGAGCCTTAACGCGTATCTACTTTGCTGAAGACTGTAAAGTAAAAATAATAATAAAAAAAAGTATACGTACCAAGACTTCGTAATGTCGCCTGTATTCGTATTACGTTACGTAACTAATATAATTAATATTTTAATACCGGATTATGTTTTAATTATGAAATCCATTAATAATGTCGTCCTTTGCGCTGTTTCATTAGAGTAAATAAATGAAATTATGCTTAATATAAATAGGTAGGTACTAGTATTACGAATGGGTATTCGTTTTATCGAATTCGCGTAGATTACATTTTGATACCTGTAATAACCCTTTGTAATATTATCAGGTATTAACTTTATGGACGTATATTAAATTCCTTTGATTAAACACGCTCTGTCAGCGCCGATTGTTGACTGCGGTTTAATATATAAAACAATTTTCGACCTACATACCACCGGGGGCGTAGCTCAGATGGTAGAGCGCTCGCTTAGCATACATGTGAGAGGTACGGGGATCGATACCCCGCGCCTCCAATCCGTTTTTCTTTATTCTAATTTTATTACTAGATACGGCACTTTTTAGAATTTTGGTACTTACTGTTATTAAATCTCATCTGAGAAATCAATTTTTCGTGTGTTTTATTTAATATAGTTTACTCAAGCATTCATGAAAAGTTTATGGAAAGGGTCTAGCAAGCTAAGCTAAGAAGATTGGCCCCCGCAAGGGATTTGGTTGTAATTTGAGGTGCAGTAGTGGCAGGTCCTAAGAACACTGTATGCGTAATATAAGCCTTCGATCTTCTTTTGTTTCAGACTTATCCACGAAAATGTCAATAAATCAAGGTAATTTTTAAACTGTTATTGTAGCTAAACCAACCATGCGAGAGCAACCAAATAAATTCAGAATTAAGGAGCATAAAATGGGGTTCATAATGCATATTTTCACAGAGATTCATTTCCTACAACTTGGATAAAAAATAAAGATTTTTTTCTGCTTCATTTTTTTGCCACTTATCGCGGAGACACAACTATCAAAAAAAATACTTTATAAGCCACAATTGTTAACTACGTATCCATTTAAAAACATTTTGAAAAATCATGGTGCGTCATGTCAAAAAAAAAACAATTACGCATACAGTGTTCTTAGGACCTGCCACTACTGCACCTCAAATTACAACCAAATCCCTTGCGGGGGCCAATCTTCTTAGCTTAGCTGGCTAGACCCTTTAGGGACAGCGGGTCCGTTCTCAGTATCAATAACAGTCATAGTTTTCACGTACGTACTACGTTACGTTTTTTATAGTGTTATACGACATAAACCAACCACACATCATCATCATCATCAGCCGAAAGTCGCTGAATGCTGGACATAGGCCTTCCCCAAAAGGGGGTTATTGAACCGGCCCTGCGCCATAACGTACTCGTAAATAAATGAATAGTGAAGTGCATGCCTACTTTTAGTGCAAACCGTAACCGTAAGTTGGTGTTGAAACGAAATATTGACCATACATCTATTTATAACGTTTTCATTTTCTTGTATGTTTTTGCTTCTAATTTAATAAATGGCCGACAAAAGGCGTCTTCCCTGCCTGCGCCTGCGCTACTGCTCTGGCCTGTAAGTCTCTATTAACTAAATATTCCACGAGTTCCTTCCCTCTTCTCTCTCTATTGAGGTCACTAATCTTACCAATGATATCTTCTAAGTGGAGTGCAACTCAGCGTTTCTGGTTTAATCAGAGTTATGGTACCGTGTAGGTACCTATCCGTTTGTTTTGAGTTTATGATTTAAAAAACATCTAGTTTATCTTTAGTAAAACAATAAATAAATAAATATTTTTTAAATATTTTGGGGACAATCCCAAACTAAGCAAAGCTTGTGCTATGGGAAATAGACGACGATATACATACATCCATAGATTAAAACATACATATACAACTCAAGTGTGTTGTGGGCGATGGGCTAGCAACCTATCACTGCAATATCACATTTTGTCGATCTTTTATACCCACAGTTATGCTAAAAGTGGCGCTGGAAAATAAGTTTAATGTGCTCTGCCTACCCCTTTTGGGAATAAAGGCGTGAACGTATGTATGTATGTATGTATGTATATACAACTCAAGATATATAGATAAATAGATACTAAATACATAGGAAACATCCATGACTCAGGAACAAGTATTCATGCTCATCAAACAAATAAATGCCCTTACCAGGATTCGAACCCGGGAACTCCAGCTTCGTAGGCAGGGCCGCTACCAACTAGGCTACAAAGTTCGTCCACAATGTGTGAAGATTAATTTACTCGTACAATCTTATTTTTGTATTTAACCAATTCTGATGCAAACAAACTGATATGAAATTAAAGTCGTCATTTATTACTCATATCATATTTTTCTACGGTCTAAGGCCACGGTCTACACGCCAGCGGGCGGCAGTTCGAACATTCGATCGCGTTCAATACATGAACGCCCGCTGGCGCGTAGACCGTGGCCTAACGGTAGATGTGCACTGCATGTCAGGCAGCATGTCAGGTCCTTATCGTATTAATTTTCTCTGAAATAAATAAACTATCCAGTATTCGATAACGACGATTAACGAAATATCTTGTAATACATATGTGATATTTTGTGCATTTTGACCTAATCAGCCTTGTTCTCATAGATGAATGGCGCTCACGGGCGTGTTCTAAATAGTTTTTTTTTCAAATAGCCAGTAGATAGCCATGCAATTACAGCGACATCGACACAGCGTCACTAAACTAGTTTACCGATTACCTAGTTGCACCCCCCGAGGCGCCGGCGCCGCAGTCAACAACTGCCAAAATGTATTCACCTTATTTTACTCGCCTGTGATGTGTCTAGTACACGTTGACCTCGAGATTTGTAATAGATATATTTAATCAGAGGTCTTATGTAGTCTGGTTTATAATTACATGTAGCGAAAGGGTGGTTTAGTGAATAATAATCACGCTACGATACGGTTCAGTTGACAATATTCGCAGGTTTCTCCACCGGGGGGCGTAGCTCAGATGGTAGAGCGCTCGCTTAGCATGCGAGAGGTACGGGGATCGATACCCCGCGCCTCCAAATACGTCTTTTTTCTTCGTTATTTAGAATTTTTGTGTGAATATTATTATGATTGTAGTGAAAACTAAGACCGCATTCAATTTGAATATAACTATGCAATTCTTCAATACCGCATCAATGAGAATTTTATTGAATTTCTACTTTCCGGTAAGATTTTTAGAGCTGGTGAAAACTAAATAAATAAAAAAACGAGTTCTGGATTTGAATACATATAATACTTGACGTGTAGAAGTTTTAGCGACAGCAGAAAATTAATTCGTTTGCATTAAATTATATATAGAAACGAATAATGTTACATGACATATTTTAGCTTTGAACATATTTTCATAATCGTTATTTCCTTTTTACAAACCTTATTTATTCGTCAAAGAATGGCTCTAGTCTTTACTTGTACCGCCTGAGGCACTGCTCGGTGCATTGACAAATGCCGTATCTTATTGTACTCAGCTGAGTGCGACCCAGTGTCTAGTATAATTTGCTTCCGAGATAAGTAATAAAATACGTATTCGGAAGTCAGAATTATATCGGTTTGCATGTATCAAAAGGGTTATTGTGAATAACAGTTTAAATGATGCTACATTGATCTGGTTAATCTGGTTTTGATGACGAATTGGTTCAGGTGATAATATTCGCCATTTTCCGCATCGATCGGGGGCGTAGCTCAGATGGGAGAGCGCTCGCTTAGCATGCGAGAGGTACGGGGATCGATACCCCGCGCCTCCAAATCGTTTTCTTTTATTTTTGTATGAATTATTAGTATATTGATTAATAATTGTAGCAAAATGTACCTATTGAGGGAACGCACAATAGTTGCAAAACTGGGTTACATCTAAGTAGGATCTTATTGGGATTCTGTTTTCCTCTAAATCTAATTGTAACACTATAATAGTGAAAACTGCGTGGGAGTAACAACACAAACTAAATAAAAAGTGTATAAAATTTCCTGAACAATGGATTTCTTAACAGTTAGAGTATTGAACAGTACTAGCAGGGTTCACTCTTCGGGATTGCATTAAATAATTGCAATAGAGCAATCTACATGTCACTGTCCCAACTGTACACAAACAACATACAATGAATAGGCCGGCCTTAGTTAGCCGCGGAATGCATGTGGCTCGAGGCGATAACAATGCCAGACGGCCCGCGAAAGTTGCTTGTCGAGTACGCATAACGTATTACACACTTACCATGACTTACCTTGTTGATATCGAGAAATTCGTCAACTCTTGCACTGGGGGCGTAGCTCAGATGGTAGAGCGCTCGCTTAGCATGCGAGAGGTACGGGGATCGATACCCCGCGCCTCCAAACGGTTTTTATGTTTTCGGATTTTATTATCGAGTTTTATTTTCACTACAATTTTGCTAAGAGGCTGTAAGGAAAAAACTTGTGACGGACAGAACAGAAACAAACCTTTTAACGACAGTCGACAGTCATGTCACCATAACATAAATCAAGAGGTAAAATATCTCCTGATATTTATTATGATTACATCGTATAACCATTTGATCTCGATTCGAATGTAATATTTTCTCATGTTGAACTGAGACATTTGATATGGTTTCTTTTGTAGAAACGTATTGTTGGTTATCGGCATCTCACATCATTTGATATCGAATCTCGCATCAGACACATGTTATTACGCTGCCAGTCGGCATTTACCATTTATTTGTTCATATCAAACAAGGTATATAATAATATATGTTTAACTGATCCAGGTCGCCCGAGGGAGCAGTCACGCTTCAGTTAAAGCCAGAGGCATTTAGACTTCATTTAATGATCATACATGAGAACTCGAGATATTAGATTGCATATATAGATCGATTGACGAGAACTTTGGTTCTTAGCATAAGAAAGAGCAGGGCACTTTTTCGTGGATGAAACGATATATACACTGTGCCTTAATAAAATACTGATATTTAAAAAGTGGCCACACTGACATAGTGTCTTTTTCTGGCCTTTTCGTGCTTAGGGTGAATCCACCAGAGATGTGCAAAGCCGCACTTCAATAGCTTAGCTGTGAAGCGCGTGAGGTGTCAAATACTATGTGAAAAGGCATCCTCGCACATCTATGGTGTATATTCTTTAAACCACTGAACCAATTTAAAGAAATTTGGTATGGAGATATTTTGACTCCAAGGGATGTACAGAAAACTATTTGTAGCCGAGTGGGAGTCAACTTATTAATTTGGAATTTATAATGAAACATGCAATTCAGATTTTATTTATAAATAGAACAGTAGTCCGATCGGAAGCAATATAGTTCTCGGAGAGGCGCTTACTGCCACGAATGCACTTAAACTTTTGTTTAGTTTTTATTTGTCCGATAGTGGAACTTGTAATAATTCACTTTCACACACTCTTTGTATAAATGGGTAAACGTCACTTTCTTTACACAACTACTGTCGATTTAAGTTTTCACGAATGTCTTTTGGTGTTAATATGCCACCTTCACAAAAATGGCTAACAGTAATTTTTCAAAAAAAAATTAAATACGCTCAAGCTGTGACTGTTTTTCATAATAATAACAGAATAAATCACGGCTTCTCATCACCCCAGGTGGGCTAAACACCCCATTCGTCAAAAGATCTAAAGGCTTGGAGCAGGGACGGATGCGAGACGCGTGACTCCGCGCTCATGATGGAAAAAGTTTCCGCGCCGGCTCTGCTATAATTTCAAACGTTGTTTTCGAAATTGGGAAATTGCCTTTCGCAGATTCCGGCCGGTCTTTATGAGTTCCTGGTGTTTGTTGATTCGAGATAGCGCGCGCAATTATTGCAAATACATAAAATGTTGCATTATCATCAGAGCAGAACCTAAATATACACACAAAATCAAAATAGGCGTAAAGTCGTGTTCAGATTTTGTTACCTGCGTGCATACATATTTTGACGGCGTCTATATTTCATAAAATACAAGTAGGTCCATACAGTCACAGTCGCCATCTCTAATGTGAATCAGAATAAATTAAAATACTCATAAACATCCAAACACGTCCTTCTAAACAACTGTTCAAAGCCTGCTTCTTAGGCAATTTTAAACAACCTTGCAAAGTATTTCTTACGGACTGTAAATATCAAACGAAAGGGTATATGTATATATATCTATGTATGTATGTAGATATCGTTTCTAGTCCCTTGTATAATTGAATCATGGCCCCTATCCAGCGATCAATTGAATCAGCGCTGCATCTCAAGGTTCCTCCGGAAACCCCGAGGGCGGTAAATGCTCGGTGAAGTGGTCCCTGCCCGCGGGAATGGCGGCCAATTTGGGATCGATCGGCACACTTAACACTTTCGATGACGTTTATTGGACATGCATTAGGACGTTGACGAAGATAGTAGAGTTATATTTTTGTGAGATAGTGTCTTAAAGGCCTTCTATACTCAACAATTTATTTTAACTATTTTGTCTTCGACCAAATGTAACAGTAGTCTTGCTGCGGGTATTTTACGTGACGTGATCAAATTTATTCTGCAAAGAGGTCATAAGTGAGCGTTCATGAATGTGGCTTTACCGATGTTCCGGACACTGTGACACAATAGAAGTAGTTCCGCAAGACACTGCTGAATTGGTCTTGAAACCGACACATATCTGAGCGTGCATCTACCGTTACCTACTTAACATTACGGGAAACGTTACTTATAATTTTAGAGAAGATGTGATTATATGAATTTACTGAAGACCAAAGCTGGACGAAACCAGCTGCTTGTAACTTGTATCGCGGTGGCTGTATAAATAACCTCGACAACTTAATTTGCGCCATTGTGACTATTCGCGGCTGGAGCTTGAAACTTGTTCAATGTTTAATCTGCTCACGCGCACATGCACAATGCCTCGTTATATCGTTTGTTAATATTTTGTCTTGTTTGTCTGCTTTGTTTGCAGTGATTGTGTTTGGATGTTGTTTGAATTCGTTACGTATATTTCACTACTTGACTTGCAAGGTGTTGCAATATTTTATTTTTGTGATAGTTGGTTGACCTGATTATTTTCATATATCTCTATACTAGCTTCTGCCCGCGACTCCGTCCGCGTGGAACTCGTGTATATCGTAGCTCGTTACAAAATTTCACCCTCCATTTTATCCTCTTAGGGGTTGATTTTCGGGATAAAAACTATCTTATTTCCTTGCCCTGGACTCAAGCTATCTCGATACCAAATTTCATCAAAATCTGTTCAGCTGTTTAAGCGTGAAGAGACACACACACTTTCGCATTTATACTGTCTCTATGTCTTTTTAACGAGTACCTAATAAACGAATGCTGGGATTAAAATTTAAGTATAGATAGCCCCAATAGCTGGATTTATTAACTTTAAAAATCACATTACTTTCACTTTGGTTAGTCTCTTCGAAAGATTCCCGGCTGCCCGGGAACATCTCGATAGAGCAGTGTCCCAGGATTACGCCGGGATTAGTCCGCACCGGATTACGGGAACAATACGGGCCCCATTAGGCGACGTATGGACCAGGGACACAGGACTGTGAAGGACCATCGCTTTATATTACACGCCCGAAGGCAGAACACGTTCGCAAATGCACTGCGAAATGAGGACGGTCCAAATATATTCACGGTGTTTTCGGGATGGCGGTATATAATTTACATGACTGCCGTCACAGGCTTTTGAACTGCGGCCTCTAAATCGCCTTTTTAAAATATTTAACGCGGTAAATTTCGTCCGCCGCGAGTGAAATTGCTGAAAGTTCACTCCGTGTTTTGTTTAGGTACCTACGCGTTTCATTCATCAATCATCATTCAACCTAATACATGTTTTGTTTGATTAGGTATTTTTAAAAGTAAAATAATTGTGAAGTAAAACGTAATACTCCTCAAAAAGTTGCCCTAATTTATGTGGAAATATATTATTAATTACTTAAGTCCGTACTCCTACAGACGAACGTATTTTGCAAAATGCTTCCTTTTTCATTCATTATTACGACGTAGCTATTAGCATTCATTCATAAACTGATAACGTACTTAAATAATCATTTTTAAACTAGGGGCTAAAAAAGTACAAATTTTCATTTCTTCTTTCTAATCCTTAAATAAATGAGTTTTCTTGGGAGTCTTTTTCAAATTTTGCAGTGAGAAGTGTCGTTTCGGTACTCTATTTTGCAGTAAACAAGAATCATTTGGTACTTGAATGATTACTTTTCAATTCACCATATCTTGTACGAGGGGCTGACATGATTGATTGATTGAAAATCAATTGATACATTAAAAAAAAAAACTTCCGAGTTTTCCAATTTTTTTTGGTGAAAACAGGATTACATTATATTTTTTTACCGCAAATTGTACTTATATTTTGGTCTAAAAATAATATTATACCAAACTGTAACTATGTTAACCCATTAAAAAACAATCATAACATTCATAGGTAACTATAGGCCATTTTTTTTGAGACGTATAAATCACGCTGCACGGATGCCGCGCGCTCAGTTTCGAAATGATTAATCAGTTTTTGAATAAATACTAATAGGTAAGTCGTAATCTTGAATGAAAAAGGAAGCATTTTGCAAAATACGCTCGTCTGTAAGGACTCTCAAGGCCTGCAACTTGGCCTCAACAGCTAATGAATAAATAGAAAGTTGGCATCCTCCAAGAGGGCGGCGGCGGCGGTTCCCTCAGTTTTCTTACAAATTAATATTTAATGGTTGCCCCGCCGCAGTAACGGACTTTAAGGAGTACCAGAAAAACAGAACTTTCAGATATCATGAAAAGTATTGAGCGAGGGTGTCCATTTAATTCAGATATCTCATATAATATGGGCAGGTCCGTAACATGAAGTCTACAATAAAATACAAAATAGGTTTTTGAAAATGTATGCGTACCAAATTAAATATGAGAAATTGTTCCTCCGCTTACAGCTGCACTATGTAACTGGTTCACCACGTACACTACTATACATAGAACCGGCAGTATATGGACGCCCGTGTATAATGTACATGCCTGCTGTATTACGTCCGGGCGTGGCCCAGACAGCCACACTGAAATGGATTCGGCATTAGCGAGACCGCAACAATGCGAGAATATCGATGGCGATTGCCAAATTAATGCGACCAGGGTTGGTTTGCGACTGACAATTTCGTTGCAATGCCAGTGCGTTTCGCTCGGACGCACTTGACAAGGCGTTAACTTAAGAAGGAAGGGCCTCAGATATCAGCAAAGCAACTGAAAGGGCCTGATGAAATAAAACTTGACTGCGCGACTATTCTGTGACTGCGCGTAAAATTGGTTCACAATCGATTAATCAATTGGTCCACTACACTGTAATACTCGTATCGTATCATAAATAAACCATACAAAAAAGTTGGAGGCGCGGGGTATCGATCCCCGTACCTCTCGCATGCTAAGCGAGCGCTCTACCATCTGAGCTACGCCCCCGATGTCATAACACTCCAAATTCGCCATCACATTAAACGCACAGCTCACGCGTCGGCCCAGGCGTGACTTGTGTTTACGTACACGTTATCTTCTATCGCATGTATAAATACTAAATCCGGTATGTATTTGTAATTCTCTCTCAGTTGCCTAGGCTTGCGAGGCTGGAGGAATCTCGGTAACAAGGGAAATCCGTGGAATGCTGCGAGCCGTGCGGATAGGAAGCCCGAGAATTCCTATAGTAATAGCTTTTTGAAGCCTCGATCGTTTTATTTGAGAAATGTTGTAACCCCTATATGTTAGGTTACGATTGATTTTCGTTTGATCGTACATTGGTTCGCAGCATTCGTTTGTGTGCGGCTAGCCAACAAACTTCAGTACAACTTTTAATATTCGTGTTTATTTTTAGGGTTTCATTTCCAGCCCAGTGTTCCAATCGGTTGAAGTAGGAAAGGGGGGGCGATTTTTGGAGTTTCTTTTCCTATCGTAACTACTTACTACTAACTACGTACTTTTTCTCTCAGATCGATATTTACCTAGATATTTGGGTTCAAAGGACAGTCCGACTCGGATGGCAGATAGATTAGAAGACAGCGGCGGGAGCTCTGCTCCCGCCGCCGTCTTCGTGGTTATTTTTTTATTATAAAAGAGCGGAATAAAACTTCTTTAGAGAAAAGTTTGTTCAAGTAAAAGATGCTTATTTTGACGTGTTCTGTACGTAACAATCATTCAAAGAAGGTGTTATCATGACATATAAGCGCCAGAACCGAACATTCGTAACATTTGAACGGCTGGCAGAAATGTTGTTTCTTATGGCAAATGAATATTCTGCCAAGTAAAATTATTGCATATAAAATTATGGCAAATACAGTTTATGGCATATATGAATGATTCGGGCATACAATATTATGGAAACTAATAATATGTCAAAATATTGTATATCTATTTATAATTAAAACTACCTTGACATGTATAAAACGTATGTACCTACCTACTCTGCTCTGTATCCTGCCTGACATGTAAAATAATGTGTTTTATGAATAAAATCTGAATCTGAATGAATATAATGGAAAATAAAACGTTATGGAACATTCGGGCAAATGAAATTCGGGCAAACGATAGATAACCCGCAGGTACATGTCATGGATGGATGCTGATAATTTTACAAGGAACATTCCATGAACCGGCTAAGATTGGAAAGTACCTTAAAGTGCGAACACTGTTGCTCCTCGACTGTACAGGTAGTGCAAAAATATGTATCGATTTAATACTCTCATAAATATGTACCGAAACCTTAATCCGATGACATAAGAGCGATGCGACATATTTATAAGTAAGTTGTATATGTGTATGCACTTATATTTTTACAGTTGACTGTAATACAAAATACATTGGGTGCAGCGATTAAAGCTCTAGCTGAACCCAATAGACTCGCACGCTTAGTTTCGTCTACGGAACTAATTAGTAAACAGGTTGTACACTTTTTGCAAAAATGGTACACATTAGTAAATTATTTTGTTTCTGAACAAGATTAGGTCCGCCCATGTAGCAGCGGAGATGCCGAGGTAATTGTAAGATTAGGTCCGCCGATGTAGCAGCGGAGATGCCGAGGTAATTGTAAGATTAGGTCCGCCGATGTAGCAGCGGAGATGCCGAGGTAATTGTAAGATTAGGTCCGCCGATGTAGCAGAGGAGATGCCGAGGTAATTGTAAGATTAGGTCCGCCGATGTAGCAGCGGAGATGCCGAGGTAATTGTAAGATTAGGTCCGCCGATGTAGCAGCGGAGATGCCGAGGTAATTGTAAGATTAGGTCCGCCGATGTAGCAGCGGAGATGCCGAGGTAATTGTAAGATTAGGTCCGCCGATGTAGCAGCGGTGATGCCGAGGTAATTGTAAGATTAGGTCCGCCGATGTAGCAGAGGAGATGCCGAGGTAATTGTAAGATTAGGTCCGCCGATGTAGCAGCGGAGATGCCGAGGTAATTGTAAGATTAGGTCCGCCGATGTAGCAGAGGAGATGCCGAGGTAATTGTAAGATTAGGTCCGCCGATGTAGCAGAGGAGATGCCGAGGTAATTGTAAGATTAGGTCCGCCGATGTAGCAGAGGAGATGCCGAGGTAATTGTAAGATTAGGTCCGCCGATGTAGCAGCGGAGATGCCGAGGTAATTGTAAGATTAGGTCTGCCGATGTAGCAGAGGAGATGCCGAGGTAATTGTAAGATTAGGTCCGCCGATGTAGCAGCGGAGATGCCGAGGTAATTGTAAGATTTGGTCCGCCGATGTAGCAGAGGAGATGCCGAGGTAATTGTAAGATTAGGTCCGCCGATGTAGCAGCGGAGATGCCGAGGTAATTGTAAGATTAGGTCCGCCGATGTAGCAGAGGAGATGCCGAGGTAATTGTAAGATTAGGTCCGCCGATGTAGCAGAGGAGATGCCGAGGTAATTGTAAGATTAGGTCCGCCGATGTAGCAGCGGAGATGCCGAGGTAATTGTAAGATTAGGTCCGCCGATGTAGCAGAGGAGATGCCGAGGTAATTGTAAGATTAGGTCCGCCGATGTAGCAGAGGAGATGCCGAGGTAATTGTAAGATTAGGTCCGCCGATGTAGCAGCGGAGATGCCGAGGTAATTGTAAGATTAGGTCCGCCGATGTAGCAGAGGAGATGCCGAGGTAATTGTAAGATTAGGTCCGCCGATGTAGCAGCGGAGATGCCGAGGTAATTGTAAGATTAGGTCCGCCGATGTAGCAGCGGAGATGCCGAGGTAATTGTAAGATTAGGTCCGCCGATGTAGCAGCGGAGATGCCGAGGTAATTGTAAGATTAGGTCTGCCGATGTAGCAGCGGAGATGCCGAGCTAATTGTAAGATTAGGTCCGCCGAGGTAATTGCGTTGAGGTGCAGCCACGTTACATCGATGCACCGCGTGCTTCACACCTAATTTACCAATCCACCCACGATCTAGCCAAGACAAAGCAGTAACGAGGGCTCATGTTGGCATTGACTTTTTAAGGCTCGGGATATCGGCAATTTTGTGACGAGGCGAGTGCATATGTTCTTTTAAAATGTTGTTTAGCAAATAGGAAATTCTGTAGATGGACTGCGAAATACACGTTGCGAAAAATGGTGGATCGCGCCTCGGGATAAAAATAACGGAACAAATATGAGAAAACTCTCTCGTTTTCTCAATTTTCCCTGTACCAGAAGTCTTTACTATTCCGAAACGGATTTTTAGACATCCTTGAGGACTTATTTTTATTACTTAGGAACATGGTTATAAGTTTAATTTAAGACCTAAACGGAAGAAGTAATATTTTTCATTCCTTAACCAGATTTCATCTTCACGGCTGATATAAGAGTTTAATAAAATAATAATCAGTAGCAGAACCAAATCTATAACGTGTTTCTACAATTGAACTATACTTTTAATGAGGCTAGTTTCGTCACTGTTATGGAAATAAAAATACATACCTCCCTAAACTTCAATTACAATTACTAGTAATAATGCAATAGGCTCCCTTGTATTCAGCTTCGTATCAATCGAGTTAGCAAATAGTTTATGTGACTCGTGGAAATTAATTTACATACGGGCTATTCAGCTCCGCCATTATTGCTGTCGTCGGATATACTCCGGACGGGCTCTTGTCTTGACCGGTTTAATCATTTTGCGCTTAATATCCCCTGTATATTGACTCAGGAAAATTGAGACTGATTTATAGATCGAAAAATTATTTTTTTGAAAAGTATAATGGTTGAGGAATTTTTGAAACTTTTTTGCTAAAGAAGCGAGTCGAAATATAGAAGTCTCTGACTACGAGCTGTGTGGTAGCTTTCACATTATAATAATTAATTTAGTTAATGTGTATTGTAGAGGTTGTCTGTGACTGGCTGTCTGAATGAACAGAGTGTAATAAATCTAGTATAATCCATCCATCCGGCCATCCGGCCGTCCATCTTGTAATTTTATCTCTCCGTCCGACTTCCTTAAAACAATATAGTTTTTCTGTTTTATTCTATTCTTCACCCTTCCACAATACCTGAAAGTCTATCTAGAAATAAAGTTTGTTTTGTGTCGTTTGTTGCAGATCTCCTTATTGAGATGCTCGGAGTGCTGGCTAGCTACAGCGTCACAGTCAAAGAGCTGAAGCAGTTATTTAGCGCTATGAAAGCAGTCAACGGGAAATGGGTAAGTTTTACCGTCCAAATAGTAAATATAGGGCAAATAGTGCCTTGTGGAGTAATTTACCTCTTCCCAGTCGCAGAAAGACAGGTAAAGGAAAGTAAGGGGTACTAGGCGAACATAAACACAAAGTAGCCGGGCTATTCCTACCGTCTAATTAACTGCCAAGCCACGCGATGGTACAATGATGCAAATTTGAAAAGCACTCGCGGGCCGACTAATTGAACATTTAACTGCTACGCCCGACCGCGGGTGCGTTTTCGCTTTCCTACCTCCGTTCGTTAGGCTCGGCGAAATTATACTGCTGTACCGAGGAATTGAATACTGAAAAAAATCCCAGGTTTCGTTTTAATAAATTCATTAATATAAAATACTAGCTTCTGCCCGCGACACCGTACGCGTGGAAGTCGTTTTTATCGTAGCTCCATACAAACTTTCACCCCCCATTTCACTCCCTTGGGGACCTATTTCCGGGATAAAAACAATTCTATGGCCTTCCCCGGGCCTCAAACTATCTCTATGCCAAAATTTCACCAGTACAAACTTTGCACCCCTATTTAATCCGCTTAGGAGTGGGTTTTCCAAAACCCTAAAATTACTTTTCTTGTATTGTAATAAGGAGTCCATACACAGAGTCTATACGTTTTTAAGATTAAAATGTATAGTAGTAAGTACTGAGACCTATGTAGTCTTAATGAACTTGCTTGAGCTTGAGCTTTTGTTTCAAGACGATCCTATAACTATAAACTATAACTAACGTGTCGGAAACAGCTGATACCCCTGTAGTTGCAAGCGCTCATAGGCTGAGGTGTCCGGTTACCGTCACTGGCGTCAGATACTTGTTAGCCAACATTATGACAATATTGTAGAGTAAGACAATGATTTTATTTCAGCCCCGGCATTCAGCGAAACTGCTAAACGTACTCCGGCAAATGCCGCACCGGAACGGGCCGGACGTGTTCTTCAGTTTTCCGGGGCGAAAAGGCTCGGTGAGTATATCGTACTGACACATTCACAGAAAGTATTCCACACATCAATGAACCCTTGCCTAGTATAGTTTGACCACGACAAACAACAACTACGCGTGATTAGAGGTCAGGCTTAAACTGCTCTGCTCGTAGCCATGCGCTTTGTAGGGCGTTATGAGTTGGTTTGAACAGCTATATTATGGTATGAACTCGGTGCAACCTGTCCACGTGTTATGCTGCCCTGGTAATGGGCATTTCCGTTCAGCGCTCGTAAGGCGCGCAGCGCAGTCGACCGAGCAGCGCTTCAGATCCTGAAAAATGTGCTAGCTTTTATGTTGTTTTTCTTTTTTTTTAAACTTCAATGATTTTACTGAATGTCATCCTGAACAAACAAGAAGATTTTATTCTAAGATTAAGTAATTACCATTTAGTAGGTAGATATAATCCCGTAATTCTAGTTAGCACTTTATACCGGGCCTAACTGTCCTACTTAATAGCTGACGATTAACTCTTACACAAATGAGCCTATGCCACAGAAAAAAACATATTGAAGTTTGTAGTTATGTATTCAAGTTCAAATTTATCATGATCATCTCCCGGTTTTGCCCCTAAAAGAGCCCGGGGTCCGTTTTGCCACCTAATCCCAAGATTTAGCAAAGGCACTAGTTTTACGAAAGCGACTGCCATCTGACCTTCCAACCCAGAGGGAAAACTAGACCTTATTGGGAATTGGGATTAGACCGGTTTCCTCACGATGTTTTCCTTCACCGAAAAGCTACCGGTAAATATTCCGTACGTAAGTCAGATGTCACACTGCGCCTCGTCGCCGGACGGAGGAGCGGAGCTGCATACAAATTTCGCCGGACGGAGGTGCGGTGCAGTGTGTCGTACCACGCGGAATTTATACTGCGTGGAACGGAATGATGGACTTTCCCGCAAGAGGGGGATTATTGAGCGCTGGTACGTCACATTTTCCAGATAAACGATTTTTTTTGACGCGATTTTTTTTTACATTTGTATGGAGCTGGTCGCTCCAGTCGGCCAACGCTCCATACAAAGGTAAAAAAAAAATCGCGTCAAAAAAAATAGTTTATCTGGAAAATGTGACGTACTAGCGCTCAATAATCCCCCTCTTGCGGGAAAGTCCATCGTTCCGTTCCACGCAGTATACAAACTGAGGTACTTTACATACAACGAGCTCCGCGTCTCCATCCGGAGATGCGGCGCAGTGTGATATCCACCTTGGTTCCGAAAAACTCATTGGTACGAGCCGGGATTCGAACCCACGACCGCCGCTTGACAGCCGCATGCCTGAACCACTAGGCTACCGGAGCTTCGTATTCAAATTCAAACTACTTATTATTTGTTTTTTTTTATTAATTAAATAAACAAACCGAGTATTTGCTAAAATGTGACCATAGATTAAATCCTTATTCCAGTTCTTTCTTGAGATACCAAATCGGGGTATTAAAAATAAATTTATTTTGATAGCTTGATAAGGGTAGTAGAGGAACGTCTTGGGGGTTTATTATTGATTTCTACTATAGGAAACGTATTCCATAAAATAGCGAACGTTATGCAATTGAAGATAAGTTAATGATTCAGCCAGGTCTAGTAGATCCCAATAAGAAAATATTATATTTTGAGCTAAATAAAACAGTAAAATAAATAATTACGGTTTATTTTGAAAGGACGCGGCATAACAAATAAATGAGGGTTGTGCGAGAGACTGGTGCCCTACTCCACACAGTGACAGATTATCAC
This sequence comes from Epinotia bilunana, assembly GCA_947049275.1. Classification (NCBI taxonomy): domain Eukaryota; kingdom Metazoa; phylum Arthropoda; class Insecta; order Lepidoptera; family Tortricidae; genus Epinotia; species Epinotia bilunana. The sequence goes on along the minus strand of OX346261.1, from coordinate 23,692,319 downwards.
AGAAACAAAAAAAAACTCATAATGAGATTGTTTGGAGGCGCGGGGTATCGATCCCCGTACCTCTCGCATGCTAAGCGAGCGCTCTACCATCTGAGCTACGCCCCCGGTGGTACCATTAACGAATTTCACACTATGATTGAAACAATTTTGCAATCAGCAACTTGCCCACAGCCAGTGGCTCAATTTCGCTATGCGCTCCAGATTCAATGCAAATCGTATTGTTTGATGCGTTCGCACTCTCACACATGAGCCATTGCGCCAGCTCAAGCGAGAGCCGAATAATTGATATACGATTTGAATCTGATGTCAATATGTCAGCAGCGCCTTTCTGAATTGAGCCCAAGGACAGTAGGCGCGGCAAGTAAATGCTCGCATACCTAATGGAAATTGTAACAGATCTGCATACTCAATTATACCTACCAAAATACATTTACATATTATTTATATACTAACCCCCTTATTCATAAAACTTAAAATGCCTCTGCTAAATAAAATGTACTGTGTCGCTTTCTTACGAACACAAATGTCAAAGTGACAGATAAGGTCAAACGAATTTTAACGCCATGTTAGTTAAAACAGGCTTGTAGGACGTTTATGAATACGGCCATAATAATATATAAGACTTTGTATAATATAGTTACATCGTAATGAAACTAAGTATTTTATGAAATATTTTTTGGTTTCGTGTTATTTTTAACGAGGAACTTTCCCTGATCATATTTTAAACGATATGCTACTATGATACGATATACTTTGTATATACGGGACTGTTGGTAGCATGCCGTGGTTCTAGAATCCGCTATATGTTCATATTTTTCAAAGTCAAAATCTAAATATGTATATGATGTTTGTTGCGTATTATACGTTATGATGTTAAATCGTTATGATTAAATTTATAATAATCCTGTAGGATAATTAGTCAATTATGCTTTACGATTTATCTCATTAGGCATCCGAAAGTGAAAACTATGGTGGAAATAGCATGATACAAAACTTAGTTGGATATTTTTTTTCCGCAAGATAGTAATTTGAAACCCAGAAAGTTTAGTTCCTATACAAAAGCAAATAATAACCACAATTACTAATTTTGAAATATTTTTTACTTCTTATTTTAATCCACTATGACTGAAAATTGTGTGTAGAACCACGGGATGCTATAAAAAACCAAAGGTATAGGTAATACCAGTCCCAAACATAATAATAATATTAATAATCTATACTAATATTATAAGGAGGAAAATTTGGAACTTTGGAACTCCTCAATACTCCTCATACGATTTCTAAAAATCTGGCACGAATGTATGCAATGGATCTTCGGAATGGACTTGGCTAGTATATTATATGACGGACTTCTGAAATAACAACATAAAAATAATACTAATTAAAGGCACCCTTTTACTTAAATTTCATAACGAGCATATTATTTAGAAATTCACAAACTGTCCGTGCTGTTGCTTTCGACTTATATAACAAATTAACTGGTGATTACCGCTAATTTTAATTTACATTTCAGTTAAGAAGTTAATTGTGACAGTGGCTGTCAAATACACTGCCAGAAGGCGTCACGCGGGCGGAATTCTAATGAAGCATTTACAATCGGTATCAAATTTTAATTTCGGGGCAAACAGGAAACTCAAATAAACAACCACGATTGCGGGGCAAGTTAGGTCGGATTTGTAAAGTTTTAGCAATAGGAACACCTGCAGCAGCCGGAAATATCTCAAGCATAATGAAGAGAGACGACCGGCTATTAGCGACTGCTTTATATATAAATACCGGCCATATTTCAAACGGTGTGCCGCTATCGCGATTCCTTTGAAACGTAAATTGATTTCGAGTTTGGAACAAAGACCGTTTACCCCGCGCCGTGTTCGCGACGGCCGAGATTTTTTGAGGGAAATTAAAGCTCGACCCCACTGGCACGCGGGTAATTATTAAACAACCGAGGGAAATTCTGGACGGCACTAATTAAATCATGTCCTTAAGGCGTATCTGGGATATTAAATATATTAAATATTAAAAATGGACGACTTTCGCAGTGTAGCCAATATTTCTTAATACAATTCTTTCGATTCCAGCAATGATTGCAAAACTGAAAAAATATTACCAGTAGCTCGGTGAGCTGTAGAAAACGCGAGCATCTCTTTAAAAAATGTTTTATTTTTATTTTCGAAACAGTGATTAGACAATTTAATTCTATATAATTATTGTAAGTACATGCTCACAATTTTTCGAGAATAGGTTGAGAAATGCGACCTGCGGCCTATAATTTGGAACACCCAGCCAAACTAGACAGATCGCTAATGCTGGATTGGCATGACTCATGCCAATCCACTCCCACACACGGACAGATTGGACGATAGGAAGCATGGTGTATGGCCAGCATAAGGACATTTCCAGTTATTTTAACAATTCATGTTGTCAGTTACTCCAACATTCGTGGAATTCTGCAAGTAACGCCTTAACAATCTATTATAACCATTTAAAAAAACTTAGTGTGGCCATATCACCAGCTGCCATTGAAACATGTCAAATAGTAGTCGAGCTTACAATGCATCCTTCAGTCAAGTCCGACTCGAACCAGGACTTTCCTCGCACGAGGTTTTCATTTATTCACTTTTAGTAAACCATCCTATTACTCGTATTTCTTTCGACATGTGTATGGGAACATCATTTGTTCCGCCGAGCGCGGGGACTGGGCCCGTTAAACCTCCTCCTTAAGCAGATCAATACCAGGCGAGCAGGATATCTCAAGATCTTCCTTTAAGCGTTTGCCTCTCCTTATTTCCAATTCTTATTCAAATACGGTCGACTCACGTAATCCACGTGACATACTGGGCTATCTGTGTGTCCATTTTTTCCTTATTCCTCGCCTGGGGCCGGTCCATTTCTCTCTGTCGCGCTTATCCAACGATCTGACGGCAAACTGACATTTCTTAGCTGTGTCTGCTCGCCTGGTGCGTTAATACCGGAGAAACAGGCGTCCGGGTGTGATAAATTAAAGTTTTCCTGAAGAAAACAACCGCTCGCTCGCTGCAAAGAAAAATATAATTTATTAAATCTAGCTGGGGCGGTGCTATTAGAAAACTAGGGTTTAAGTTTTATATCGTTCTGCGACTCCCTCGTAGTTTCCTTTTATGTACGAAATAATCTTAAGCACACTCTGAAATGGTAGGATTATTCTTACGATTCTACAATAATATTTTCGCCCACTCGTTACACTACATTCAGGACGAATAACACACAATGCCTTAAAAAGTACCTTCTTTACAGTCCCAATTTATTCATAAATACACGTGACACGATAAACGTGAGCAAAATATCCTTTTTACATAAATTTACGTCAGAAACGGAGAAGGGTTGCCGCTTCCGGGCCTGGCACTGTGTCACCGTATTGATACCATCCGATGCCTGAGAGCATTGTTGTGTTACTGGCTCGAGATGTTTTATGCTCTGATTTCCGAGGAGTATAACTCAGCGGTATTGCGCGACTCCTGGCATTGTTATCTGCATCAATTTCCCAGGTTGAACGCTCGCCTGCCAGCGTTGCAAGTGGAAGAGATAAAAATGTCTTTAGAGTTGCGGTCGTCGTCTTGCGAATGTTTTGGGATATATGGGTATTAGGAAGCGGTTAACAGTATTAAGCCAATTGTTTTTAGTAACCACTTCATAACAGAAGAACATTTTAATGATCTCTTCCGTATTTATTTGTTTTGGTTCTATAGAGATCAAGATACTGAAAAATAAAAAGGTTTAGGTACCGTAAGATTGTGGACACCGTTAGTATATAATTTTACTCACAATATTATAAACAGTCGAAAAAATGTGAACTCCCACTGACGACTGACGGTGTTTATAATCTGACGTTAACATAATTAAATGTATACAATTTTATAGAATCGTTTAGTAGTTAGTCGCCACTCTCACGTGGATTTCAAGGAGTTTAGTCTAGGCAGGTTTTCTATTTATTTTCCTCATACCCTAAGCCTACCTCACGTCCGTGCGTCGAGGCCTCGCGCAAGATATGTTAATATAAAATGTTTTTATTACGTGGTCATCCGTAAAACAGGCACAGTTTAAGAGAAGCGGATACTCGTTAAATGGAAACGATTACATTGCATTTTACGTTTATTTTTCAATAAAACTGTAAATAAATGACGTCTCGTCACTACGACCTTGCCACTGCACTGAAAGGTTTACTCCTCTATTTAATTTTACCTATATTGCTGTGAGCTGAAACTGCGTGATTGCTGGTGCATTCAACTTTGCAACAGTAGGTCACTTAACAATGTAGGAAATACAGGTACGAAAAAGCAAAATTTACCTCTATTCAATTCTTTTTTTCACAAATTATTGTATTGTGGCAAAAATAAAATCATGATTAAATTGTTTGGGCTCTATTATATGTACATATATCCAAAGCAGCATAATCGCAGACATAATATAATACTGACTAATGTTAATTCGACAAAGAGGTCAATCGTCATCGTCGAATCCGACTCGGCTGGGCAGCGTTCGGGAAGCTACGGCACATCTTTTCGTCCAATATTCCGCAGTGTCTCTAGACGAGAGTCTTTGACCAGTGTGTGTTGCCAGTGATGATATATGGCACTGAAACGTGGTCGCTTACTATGGGCCTCATAAGAAGGCTCAAAGTCACCCAAAGGGCTATGGAGAGGGCTATGTTGGGAGTTTCTCTGCGTGATCACATCAGAAATGAGGCTATCCGCAGCAGAACCAAGGTAACCGATATAGCCTTCCGAATCGCTAAACTTAAGTGGCAGTGGGCGGGGCACATACACGTAGAACCTATGGCCGTTGGGGCGGAAAGGTTCTCGAGTGGCAACCACGTACCGGAAGGCGCGGCGTGGGTAGGCCCTCCACAAGGTGGACTGATGCCCTGGTGAAGGTTGCTGGAGTCCGCTGGATGCGGGTGGCGCAGGACCGGTCACTTTGGCACTCTTTGGGGGAGGCCTATGTCCAGCAGTGGACGTCTTTCGGCTGATATGATGATGATGATGAATGTTAATGGAACTATCACTGTTTATTTCTTTACGTCACTCTGGGCGGTAAGTGAGATTTACCGCCCTCGGGCGCAGCGGCAAATCTCACTTCACACCCATAAGAAGACGTAAAATTGTGTACGCACCACGGGCGGTAATTCGTAAAGCCCCGATCGCATATTTATAACCCTCACCTTCGGTTCGGGCTACAAACACCTGCGACCTGAGGCATCCACGAATTCACTGCCCTAGGTACGTAATGTACTATTACGGTACAAAAGGAGGAAAAATTGAACGACCTTTATTTGATTTACCCTTATGGTGGTTGAGTATTGGTTGGAACTCCTGTCAAGAGTAGTGCAAATCATTTTAGACGGTTCGTCTGCGTAATGTATCTAGCATGTACTAGCTGTGCATTACGTAAAAAGGAAAGGTAATATGGACTACATTATACAGAGGGGCTGCCTCCGTTACGGCCCCACCAGGAACACATAGTTACATGCGAGTTAGTACATTCGACAATGTAAAAGATTGGAAAAGTCCGTAAAAGCGGTTCGTATGTAGATTTTATTGATACGATATCTCGAGACGAGGGATCCTCTGAACCTTCCCCTGGCTTCCCTCACAGTATTAGATAAGTCTTATTGCCGCCTCTTTGCCGAGTTTTTGGGCCCGATCCAACGTTTTTGTTCGCCTCTCGGAGAAATCAATCGAGTGCGTCGCGAGATTCCTTTGCGATACCACTTGTTATTCGACAACGCTGTTACAGTAATGATTATATCCTCTTATGTACCCCTACAAGTACTATGTGAGCCTGGTGCCTACCCTTGTGTAGCGTCCTGTGGTATTTATTTCCGAAATTGTCTTTTAGGAAGACCCTTACTTCCGTTTTCCGCATTTAGAAAATGAATTCGGTTTTCGCTGTCGTCTGTTATCGTTTCATTTGAAAAGGAACAAAAGGTTTAATTTAGGAATACAATGTTTAATATAGGACGAAAAGGTTTAATATATAGTCGACTACTGATAATAACTTACTTTTAAAATTGTAGGCAAGCGATTAGTTAGTTCGATAAAAGGTCTGGAACTCTGGAGTAATTGAGATACGTCAAAATAGGTTGAATTGACATCTAACAAACTTAAAATGAAGGTATATTTCGTTGTTTGTCCATCTATATATACATTAGCTTAATTGGCGTTACACTAGGTAAACCTGCCTTATAGGGGACAGGGATTTCTAATGTTCATTCTGAGAGATAACAAATTTCGATCTAGGTGCCTTTAAAACAATAGTGATCTCGGATATTACTGAACCAATAGTCTTCATCTTAGGCTCTGTCGTCGCTTACCATTAGGTGAGACTAGAGTCAATCACTGGCCAGCCATTTATCCAAAACAAAAACAAAATTAGAGTCTGAAAGATCTTGTTATTATAACCGGTGCTATTCTTATAAACTGTGTGCAATGTCTAATGTGTCAATTGAAAGCAGGCGGTGGTCCTGCCTCCGCTGGCGAGGTGGCCCCACGAGAGCGGGTTCACGTTCGCGACGTGGTTCCGGCTGGACCCCATCAACTCCGTGAACATAGAGCGCGAGAAGCCCTACCTCTACTGGTAAGCTATGCTATTCTGGTCGCTGTGATTCGACATTCAACCTTTTACCTGTTTATTCGTCAACTTTTGACGTCTTATTAGAAACTGAAACTCACATTAATGTCAAAACATTCAAAAGGGTTAGTATAAATTCTGTTGCTCATACAGGGTAGAGAGAGGTGGGAAAATATACATAGTATTCTTTACCTAATGAATTCTCTTAATTTAGAAGATTATCCACAAGTCAGGAACGTCATTTTTTTTATATCTGACTCTTCTGACTCATTAACTGCTTTATCCAATTGAGTTTCGTTTCTTTGGCAGCTTTATGTGTAAAACTAACTCTACAAACGCTCCGGAAACCGAGCAACAGGAAATAATGGCAACAATCCGCTTTGTAGCCAATTAGAGTTAAAAGCCGTTTTGTGTTTTCGCAAATCGCCGCGCGCGTATCCACCGGTCCGCGCCATGACCAACTTTTCATTAAATTTGAGTGAAGTCCGTATTTCCAAATGTAGCTTTATGTAGTTTATGTTATCCTGGTGTATTATTGGTTACCGGGTTAACCTACTTGCTGAAGCTTGGCTTTATTTCAAAAAGTGAAATAATTTTTGCGAAAAGATTTTGCATCTAGTTGATCGTCACGTGAGCAATATTGTTTTTGTTCACTGTTCACCGATTGTTCTAGGTTACCTTCTTAATGAATATTTCGTATTATTCAGTTTCAAGACGAGTAAAGGCGTGGGCTACACAGCGCACTTCGTGGGGAACTGCCTCGTGCTGACCTCCATGAAGGTGCGCGGCAAGGGCTTCCAGCACTGCGTCAAGTACGAGTTCCAGCCCAGGAGGTGAGCTTCTAGCTGTTGTTACACCACGTCGATGGCATACAAGCGTACGGCCTATGGACGCTTGTTTGCTACCCTTTAAAAATCTGTATACTCCTTTCTTAAAGAACCCCATACTGGTTTCATGAGGAATGCATTGTAGCCCGGCTAACCAGCGGGTAAGAAATAAAACGAATAGTTTATATAAATACAATAAAATATAATAATAAAATTAAGTAGAAGTATGTACAGAATGGGTAAATTAGGCAGTCAGTACTAGCTAAAGGTCACTGGCCTGAATAGTAGAGTCGGCCGTAGTGTGGAAGGTGATAGCCGCAGGTTTTAGATAGCCTGGGAGTTCCCGCTGGGCTGGGCAGGTCTAGCGCACGGCTTCATACCTGAAGCTACCGCTCGGAGGCAGCGGCGCAGACAAAAGTATAAACAGCAGCCAAGCAGCGGTCAGAGCTGACGATTGGAAGATTAACTAGGCATAAAGGGCTGGAAGCAATCCTTTTTGTTACTACAGGTTCAAACCCATCCGAGCCTCATAAGGTTTAGACCAGTGATATGACGGCTAAATAAGGCTTTCATTGGGTTTAACAAAAAATATATATACAGAACACAGAACTTATAGGATACAAAACATACCTGCATAAGTGGCGGCCCAGGTAATCTCGAGAACTGTATATAATCAAAAAATCATTAAGTTTTATGTTATAAAATTGGTTTTGGCAAACGAATGCGTAAGCTAGTGAAAAATTCTGCAAGGAGAAAATAAAACACGGCCGTGAAACTTGTACACTTTTCTTCATTACCGGCCAATGCGCTAGCGTCTGCGCGGCGAATGTTTTGCCGTGTTACAGCATTAAGGTTACGAGAACATTATATTCCCCCTGCCTCAACCAGGAAGCACCGCAAACAGTAGTCTCCCTGGAAATCCCTGGTATAAACTCATGTCCGAACTGAAGCAATCGCTGGAAGAAAACCTGTTTTGCACATTACACCACGTATTAAAGTGTGAGTATGAATGATATGCCTGCTAGTGGGTAGGTTTTGAAGTCATCATTATTTGCATTCTGAATATGTTATGTATGTGACTCGAAATACCGTCTGTCTTCCCACTCCGGAACACAACAATCGAACTCGATTTTATATTTATTGCTAAAAATAAGTTATCTTTATGATGTTCTACTCTGATAACTAAGACGTTTATCGCAAACCAGCTTGACTGGCTCTGGCCAGTTTATTCTGATAAAGTGAAAGGCATGCAGTCAGCGCACACTCGACTTGAATTACCTCGTTGATATCAACAAATTCGATCACTTGACCACCGGGGGCGTAGCTCAGATGGTAGAGCGCTCGCTTAGCATGTGAGAGGTACGGGGATCGATACCCCGCGCCTCCAAGTTGTTTCTTTTTGCTTTTATGGCGTTTTTTTTAAATGTTTTTGTTACACAATCGTTCACACACACAATAATGTGAAATGACTATAACGTGTATAAATCAACACTACAGCAAAGTTCAGTGATACGCTAGATGTTTCGTGGTCTGTTTATTTTCAGCAAGTGACAATACATAAGAACGTAAACAAACGGTTTCTAAGTATATTTAACCCGTGACAGGCATGTCGTAATAACGATTACTTATGGCCAGTAGACACATATGCGACCTCCAATACACAATACACGAATCGATTTAAAAAAAGGAAAAAAATCTGTTTCAATCAAGTTTGATTTGGATCACATAGTTGTGAAGTAGACCGTATTCCGCTTAGTTTGTTTGAGTTGAGTGGACCAACATTCAAACAACATTCAGCCAACTTTTTCTTATTTCCCGTGTTTGAGTTGAGTCACGACGTTTCCTGGCATTGAGCGTTTCAAACTTTGTGTTATTGAACTTTTTGAGACTATTTATTATTTTGTTAATTAACATTGTGAATGATTTAATCGATGATTCTTTTGTAACTATTTTAATTATGTTGTACGGGTCAATATTCAGATTATTGCATATTATTTCATGATCCAGTCTGGTTATATATATATTTGGGACATGCTTAAGTAAGTGGTCTATTGTTTGAGTGGTAGAGTTGTCAGTTGGCACACGGGCAAAGGTCATTCGCTGTAATTTTGAATCTGTGGAGGAGATATGCTTTGTGATAATAGCATTCATGCTGTGGATGTGTGGTGGAGCCAAGTGCCTATATTATAATTAGTTTAAGTACCTATCAATATAAATTTTAATTAATAAAACATTGGGGACAATCTGACACAAGTCAGACTAGACCCTAAGTAAGTTTAATAAGGCTTGTGTCATGGGTACTAGTCTTACTAGACAACGACATTAGTAGGAACTAATATTATAAATGAGAAAGTTTGGATGTTTGGATGTTTAGATGTTTGTAACTCAATCACACTTAAACGGCTTAAGGGGATGCCTTGATTTAAGTCGTACACGCCCCCTAGACAGAGACACGCTGATGCCTTCCGCTCACGAAAAAAAGAGATGTAACACTCTTCGGGAATCGCTGTTTTGGACAAATTTCGATAAATACGTAACTTAGTGAAGTTTTATTAAAATGTCATAAAATGAGATTTTAGATAAGATAAAATACTATAGTATTAACTTGATTGTGTCGTAAAATAATGTATCGTTTGAGTAGGCTGAGTAAAAAAAGGAAAATACAGACCCAACTGGAATTTTTTTCTACCGAGGAAATTTTAAGCAATCATGTATCGATAAAATCAGATGAACAATCATATAGTCAAGAATCATATATCTGAAAATTAGACGTTATTGTTTCTTAATCTAGTCAGAACGGCGTTTCAAAGCACGCGATAATTTCCAATGCACCGCCTTAACCGATTTAGATGAAATTTTGCTCGAAGATATTTTATAGCTTGGATTAAAATATACGATAGTTTTTACCCCGGGTCCACGCAGACGAAGTCGCGGGTGGAAGCTAGTATTTAATAAATATGAATACTTAAATACTGCCAAATTATACGGGTGAATTCAAAATTCGTGAATCTCTCCATGATTCTATCTATACTATGAGGCCAACTTTGTATTATGTAAAAAAAACACCTATTGATGAATGAGTGACCCATAAATGAACTAACTGTATGAAACAGTTTTTTTATGCATAGTACGAAGTTGGTCTTACAGTAAGAGTGGCTTAGAATGATGGACAGATTAACATTTTGCAATTTTGTATCACGAATTTAATGTCACCCGTTGTATGTTCGTATTATATCGGTTAATGGAAGATAACTTGGTACGCATGTAGTTTGCGACCCGGGAATAGATACTTTTTATCCCGATAGGTTGTTAAATTGAGGTGGAAGTTTCTGACTGAGGTAATTAATCCAACGTTCGTGGCAATCTGATTGACAATATCCCTAAATGCATTACCGAGTCTACGCGGACGAAGACGCGGGCAAAAGTTAGTCGAATAAGTTCACAACTCATAGTGTCGATGCCGTGATCATGTGATCATTTGACTACGAATCTTATTGCCTTATAAAGATTGATATTTGTTTGCTTTCACAAGACCCATATATTATATTGTCATAACTTATAATTTTGTTCTGATCGGAGCGGAGATTCAGCCTTATTCATCTCGGTTCGTAGGTAGAAATACTCTCTGAATGGTCATGATTTTCTGATTAATCAACAATTGAGTCTCAACTAACTTGGTTTAGATTTAGATTTATTTATTACATGATAAAAATTACAATGTAAATTTGCATAAATGTCAAGATTACAAGAATTTCTACCATGTTCGTCAATTTTAATAATAAAAACTTAATGAGTCAACTGTAAATACAAATTTTTCAAATTGTAATGTCAGGTGGTACGCGATCGCGGTGGTGTACATCTACAATCGGTGGACGAAGAGCGAGATCAAGTGCCTCGTCAACGGCCAGCTCGCCTCCAGCACAGAGATGGCGTGGTTCGTCTCCACCAACGACGTGAGTACCCTGGCTTTTCTATTTTTGCTGCCTGGTCGTAAGTAGAGACCGTCGCCTATGTACGTTTTGCGATTGCAGAAGGATCACAAGCGCGCTGCCGACCTTTTATTGATTTGAGGATTCGCTAAGTCACGAGCAATTAGTGGTGTTATTGTGGCTGTGGTATTCAGTAAGGAGGAGCCGGTGGAGGTGCTTCCCCAGTTGGGCTGCTCGAAATACGAGCAAGATGAAATTCCGCTAGGCTCTTCCTCTCAAAGTTAGGTTTAATCGTTAGACAGTAATTGTTAGTTTAAATGTTAATAACGGTGCGAATAGCGAAATGCCAACAAATACTTCGTTTTCTTAGATGTATGTCACTAGTATATACCAGGCCCACATAAACTGGAGGCACTAAAGTGAGGCCTCCAGAGAGTTGTCTCGAGCCGGCTGCACTGACATATTGGACGTAGACAGCAGGCGGAAGGCTTGTGAATTTGTTATGAAGGCGGTTGGGCTAAACGAGCCAATCTCGCAGCGGAACCGGCCTGTCGGCCCTCACTGTTCTGCGAAGATTAATTCTCGGCTGGCCTCTCGGACTGGTTGTATGCAGAATAGATTGTATCATGTGTGGATAGTAGGTACATTATTCAACGTGAGCTCTAAATTGCAGACTGATTTTACGCTCTTTAGTTGAATGTAGACATTTATGCACTTTCACGCAGAGTTCATTCTTGCCTCTCTTTGTTCATTTTGAATACGGATGTAGACCCAAAATTTATTATTACTCCAAAAAAAAGTTAAAGTATTTTTTTTCTCCATTTTACAATATTTTTAATCCTTTTTCGGGAAAATTCAACATTATTGGTTATTTTATTTGATGTCTACACCCCACCCCTATTGGGTCATTTTAGGGTCACATTTATAACATTGATTACTCCAGACGGGCTATAAATTATCCCGTAAGACGTCCTTCACACGAATTCGACTCGTCACTTACGTCTCGTTACAAGCAATTTATTACGAATAATGCCATGCAAATTCTGCGGATACACGCGGGCGACATAGCAATGCAAAAGTTAAAATTTGTCAGCTGAAAATCTTGCCGTCACGTTCCCGAGTTAGCATTTGATTGCTTTGTAATATAACTCCTAGTTCTCCTACTGGATCCTGCAACCCTAGTATCCGTTTTGTTTACCTCCAGTGACGCATTGTTACGTCAGACCCTTCAAATTATTCAGTGAGTTAAATTACTTGGAAGCAAGGAATATAAAGCCCTTGACGTGCCCGTACTTGACCGAGTTTCAGGAATTACATTTAATGTATAATGTAATATATATTTCATTATTTCTTTTATAACCGAAGTTTGTTTCGCTTCGTAATGTTAGTTAGAGCAGGGCGGAATATCGTCCGATCATATTTGGAGTAGCCCATTTGAAGAAGTAACCCGTCAGAAGGTCGCCTGTACTCCAGGGGGTGCACTGTTTTCTGAGTTAGGGACCTGTAATTTTCTCTAGCTGTCAACACTACGAATCTTCATATTAACATATATATACTATAGATGACTATTTATCACATAATGCAAGTGGTAGGAACGTGGTGTTGTGGATAATAAAGCGCACAAAGGCATCATCAATCGCCTCCCTCGCCGCGCTGCATTAGCGATCCGTGTCAGCCCGCAATTGGAAGTATGTGCCTGGGGGAGATTCATCTGTCTGCCTATTCAGACTAAGTCCACTGCGTCTGTTAGTTAGTTAGTTAGTACAGCAATGTAGATTTTACCGATGCCCTCACATATTGCACCGCTTTATCAGGGTTTTTGACTACTTGTTTATTATTTATTTATTTATTAACAAAATAAAATTAGGCATGCATAATAATGACATTGCTCCACAAAACTTATTAATTTTGACTATGAAGTCAAAATTACAGTCTCATTTCTCTTCAACATAATATAGTAGACGATACAGAGAAGTTATTTATCGTTGTAAAATAGTTTTAAAATAATTTTATACTATCTTTTATAGCTGCCGCCTAAGTTATGCGCGGCTCACTTTTCACGAGCATATTTCTTCTCTTGCCACGAACTGCTTTCAAAGACTGGGCTTCGTGATTCGAAACCTCCGCGATTTTCATGACCCGGTGGCCTTAAAACTGGTTTACAATGCCTTAGTAAGGAGTAAGCTGGAGACTTCATCGATCGTATGGAGCCCCTACGAATCGACGTACGCCTTACTTCTTGAGAAGGTCCAAAAAGCATTTTTAAGGTTCTTCTATAAAAAGGTATTCGGATGCTACCCGTATCTATACCCAACCAAGTATCTTCTCGGTTCCCTTGGGTACAACTCCTTAGAGGTCAGGCGGAATTACCACCTTATGATCAATTGATCACGGCATGTCGAGCCTTGCGTGGTGAGTCGGACTGTCCCGAACTTGTTGAGCGTCTCGTGCGACTGTATGTCCCGAATGTTCCAAGGACAGACCTCAGACCGCGACGACGCGACCTGCTGGCCGTGCCGCCGGTGCGTACCGTGTCGTGTAGGAACAAGCCGCTCCCCCGCTCCGCCGCTCCCCGCTCCCCGCTCCCCGCGCCCGCCCACAGCTCAATGTGCTCCTGGCATCGACACCTGAGTGCGACTTGTTTGCGTGCGTAAATTATGGTACTGTCATCGGCGAATAAAACCATAGGAGGTTTTGCAGCTATTGGGAGATCATTGAAATAAATAAAAAGGGCCCAAAATACTCCCTTGAGGGACACTATAGTTGACTTCTCTTAAACTAGATGAATAAAAATGCTCTTCCTTGGATCTTACATTTGTATGGGTGATTTTGGTTACTTGCTTTCTATTGCTAAGGTAGGGCCTTATTAGTTCATAGATCTCTAATTCCCTGAATTTGAAACTTTGTGTCAAAGTCCAAGTTTATGGTAGATTTCGCTGACTAGCTGCTAAAATGTTGTTATTAAACAATGCCAGTAATCTTCAGCGACCGAGCGATGTAATCTATTAATAAATCTGTCAGCACAAGTGTCATAGTGCTTTATTCACGCTCTAACGCGAGCTCTGTAAACACCACAGGTATAAACTAGAACACGCAAATGCATCTACTTCGCGTGTCCGAACTAGGAGTAGGTCTCCGAGTTGGCCGCCGCTACTGACATTCCGCGCGCGTCTGTTAGGTATGGTAGCCGGTTGTGCGTGAATATTAAGAAAATGCCTTATTGCATGGTACTAAAGTGCAATAGCCCAAAAATTGTGAGCACCCAAGGCAGCCATTATGCGTAAATTCATATTACATTGCCGCGTTTGCTTTGAGCGTTTAATCTGACGTTGTGTGATAAAGAGACGATGAATATCAAAACAAGCTATACTGTCGCGATCCGCTTCGAGTTCGTGGTACAAGGGAACTTATCATTCGTCTCTCAAATCTAGCAACTAGTGTTGTTCGTTGTACAACATATTTCGATAATCGGTTTTAATCGATATCGGACAGACGAACGATATTAACCATTTTAAAAACGCCAACTTAGTAGTTATTGATAAAAACAAACTCATAATAATATATGTCCTAATTTTACACGGCAGGTGTTAAAAAGTCGGAACGCTTGGTTTCAATGCGCGACAAGTCACAACTCGCGCGGGACCATCCACTACAAAGACTGACCGCTGACCAGGTTATTAATTACATTATACTCTGACTGAACCTGGCCGCACAGGCACGGAATTTTCTTTTGGTTTCCGAACGGAATGACGTCAAAAAGTGTCTCTGTATCTGTCTGTCATATGGAAACCGCATCGAAATTCCGGGCATCTGCGGCCAGGCTGAATTGAGTCGAGCCCAACGGCGCGTGCGGCGGTGGCGTCGCCATTGAATCGATTTTGCGCGGACAACGGGGAATTCACATCGCTAATTCGCCCTTATGACGTCACAGTAGGTAGAAAAAAATGACACGGTTGGTTTTCATACAGATTGAGGTGTTTAAGTTATCTAGTGTATATATATATCTGTAACCTGTATATATCGGTAAACACGCAGCACGCGACTATGAATATTCAGCGTAACGTGCTCACGCATAGCTTAAGCAAGAAGCTCTTTTCTGATCTAAACTCCTGGTCTGTCATTGTTCCATGTTTTGTTTTTAGAACTTGGGACACATTTTACACGATTTGCAATCTATTTCACGCCATTTGACATATTATTATATGCGTCTTGTTACTTGAAATAAGTACCTAATTTTTTTCATTCATTAATTCTTTTATTTATACGGTGACTGTCAGTGGACTTTTTTCTAAACTTGAAAGTAAGGTATTACTTAACTACGTACATAATTTGGTATTTGAAATAAAGGTCACATTTTTTGAGACTCTCTTTGATGTCGTCTTTCTTTTGTACGGACAAAATACTAAATTAGTAGGTCCGAAATAATACAAGGCTCGGGTAGCTGGTTAAGTAATTTAATTACGTTTCCGTCTAAAATTATTATCAGAAATATGGCGTTGTTTCGGTGACAAAATGCCAGGTGTCATATGTTTAATTAGGTGGAAACAAATGTAAACCCTCTATATATATATATATAATAACAGACGATATTATTTTAAAAAATCACCTTTATGTCACTCACGAAGTAGTTATTAATAATTGAATCGTCTCATTACGCTTAAAGGCCAAGTGATTTAAGTCGAAGAAAGTTGTGTCAAAAATACCTTTAAGATTTCGAGGAAGTTACACCCAGGGACCGGAACCGCTTACCCTTACGCGGGTTTTTAAGCGGGTTTTTGAAACGCTGGGTTTGAGAAACCATATCATTCAGGTTAAGCTTATGAAGGGGTTATTGGATGAACGGCTAAGCCGATTGTTTGAGTTAATTCGTGTTAACTCAAAACCCAATCAAAACCCTGTTAAGGGTTTTAGCGGTAAGCGGTTCTGGACTAAGCGCAAACTAAATTGATCCTTATCGTCATAGTCATTCAATTCATTTTGGTTTGAAATGGCCGCGCCGTTCCTTTGAATTAATTCAAATTAAGCCGAAACCCTATCAAAACCCTTTCCAGGGTTTTTAAGTTATCTTAGAGCATCAAACGCAATCGATATTGCTCCTAAGCGTTACACATATGCGTTTCATTTTTTATTGTGGTTCGCCGAATCGAGCTAGCCACGCGCCGCGCCTCACAGCAGCGCAGGCGGCGGCGGTGTCTCAAACCTTTTAAAAACACCGCTACTATTTTTGCGTTTCAACAAATATGCACCAAGCTGCCATAGTAAGAGATGCCATATTCGGCTGAACATAAATTTATTGCACCTGTTTCGGCATTTTGTTTGTTTACCTATGAAACTCGTCACTTTTCTTGCGAATAGCGAACTGTGTACATTGAAATTAGGGCTCCCGCTACACGTGTAAACCCGCCCGCCCGAATACCCGTGTTCTTAAGCCCGCGGTGCTAAGCGTCCGTTCTACACGGACACGCCCGAACCCGCCCGATCCGCGGGCGGGTACCCGGGTACCCGTGTACCCGTACACACGTGGGAACATTGTGACCGGCCAATTTTAAACCACCAGCTTCGTAACTGTTCTGGTTCAAACCAAAGTAGATTAATGCTACAACATTATTTTTCACATTTTAAGCTCAAATAAAAATCTGGGGGCATGGCGATGCCCCCGCCAAGTCGGGCAAAACAGCGGCACGGCCGTACCATCTTTTTTCGAAGCAGTTCAGGCCATTTTCGACCCCCCCCCCCCCCCCCCATAACTTCGCTGTGAATAAAACTAGAAGCCTGAATTTTCAGTAACCAAGCCGGCATTGTATAAACACGGTATATTTCAAATTTCATTGAATTTTAATCAGTGGTTTAAGAATTATAACTAGTCAAAGTTTCTTAATTTTGTCACTCACATACACACTGACCGATCAACAAAAGTGCTAATTTAGAACATAATTAGCGTTTGAATCAAGTTAAAACTAAAATATTTTTTCAGTAAATTTCGGTCCAGATTTCTAGATACGCATAAATAACTTTGTAAGCCGAAATAAATATATAGGATTACAAAGTTACATTTGCAGTGAGTGGGAGAAAAAATTAAAAAGCAAGAATGAGACTGCAATCATAATTTGTATGTATTGATAACACAATAACCTACAAAAAGAAGTGAGATCCCATAAAAAACATTCCATGTAAAAAAGAGGCCAAGTCTCGAAACTCTTCCACCGAGTGACTTGGCAATCACACAATACTGCATAGTTTTAGGTGTGCAAAAATCCATAAATGCAGTAAAGTTGTGTGATTGCCAAGTAGCTGAATTTTATTTAGCTAGCAAATAAAGAATAATAAGAATGCCTGAGACTTGTTACTACGAAATATCAAAGTCAACGACCGCTTTAGCCTAGTTGGTAGTGACGCTGCCTAGGAAGCAAGAGGTCTCGGCTTCTAAGCTCGGTAAGGGCATTTATTTGTGTGATAAGCACGAATATTTGTTCCTGAGTCATGGATGTTTTCTATGTATTTAAGTATTTATTTATCTAATCATATAAGTATTTTTATTGTCGTCTAGTACCCATAGTACATGCTTTGCTCAGTTTGGGATTAGGTCGATTGGTGTAGGATTGTCTCCTAATATATTTATTTTATGTTTATATTTATCTCACAACTTTTTAAGGTGGAAGAGTTTCGAGACTTGGCCTCTTTTTTACATGGAATGTTTTTTTATGGGATTAAACTTACTAGCTTCTGCCCGCGACTCCGTCCGCGTGGAACTCGTTTATATCCTATGTCCCTCCTCCAGACTCAAATCTCTATACCAAATTTTATCTAAATCGGTTCAGCGGTTTAAGCGTGAAGGGGTAACAGAAAGACACAGGCACGTGTACACGTGTACACGGGTACCCGTGCGCTAATTACACGGATCCGTTCGAACCGGTCGCTTAAACCCGCGGGCGTGTTACACGGGCACGGGTACCCGACACGAATACACGAAACCCGGACACGACCGCGAGCCCTAATTGAAATCGTGTCTCGTCTTGTCGTATTCGGAAAAAGTTAATAAACTAGTTGTGCTGCCGTGCCTGCATTGGATGTGGATAGATATTGCCTTGTATTGTAGGTACTTACAATACCACAAGCTAAAAAAGATGCCGTTCATCGTTATTTTGTATATGATGAAGTGTCTAATACGAGCTCCTGTCAGCTATGTAATAGTAAATTAAAGGTAAGCAATATAATGACTGTTTTCGGACAGGTAGGCATTTACAGCTAGCGGCGCTTAAATAGTCGCTTGACCTTGAATGCGCAGCACAAGAGCGTGTGGACTAGGTACCACAAGAGAGACGGATAATAATGATAATGGATGAAGAAAAAAAATACTCAGAATATTTTTTTACGAAAAAACATGGCGCGTGCGGCTGAAGCAATCGTTGATACAAACTAAATGGTCTACAACACCAACGCTAAGAAGGTTAGACTCGCTCGTCACGGGCCCCGGGAAGGGATAACGCCACATAAGCGCAATAAGTAAGCGCTTAAATTAAGCAAATAAAACTCCCTTCATAACCCCTACAAAAACCCTTAAAAACCCCTTCAATAACCCAATCAAAACCCTAACCCAAAACCCTAAGGTTGGTTAAGCTTAACTGAAGTGAAGGGCTTAACCCGTATATAAGTTAAGCCAATGATACGGTAACCCAAATAAACGATTAACCCTGGAACGGCTTAAGCTTATCGAACGGCTTAAGCCAAAGAACGGGTTTTCCGGTCCCTGGTTACACCTGTAAGAATTACTTCTGGAGGTGATATTTAGTTTTTAATACAATATATTTTACTTGCGCATTTGGTAATTGTTACTTTATTACCATTACATTGCCATCAAAGCACACAGTGTGTTATTTATTTGATGTAGGATGCCCTGTCAACACAGTGTTACGAGGGTCATGATCATGAGAATTTTACATTTGTACCTAAACTTTAATTCTAACCAGAATGTTTTTACTGGAAAAAAGTTATTAACTTAATTCCAGCTTTACATTAACATGATCGCTAAGAATCGTTATAAAAGATCACGCTTGATCTTTAAAGTGATATGCTTACGTTTGTTAACCCACACGATCGTTGCAAGCCGGGTGTAAAGGGATATTGATGGCGATTGGTTTGTTTACATTATGGCCATTGCTTTTCACTCCGAACACAGGTTTTACCGGGCACTCGTGTCGTCTTTGACTTTTTTGAGTATCTAAATACCATCCGCGCCTGGGTCTAGACAGGTGCGGATGGTATTACTCAAAGACGATACTTACGTAGGTCGCGAACGGAGATGCTCGGCTCGTCGCTCGTTATTTGTTCCGGTAACTTCAATAATCATGCGCTCCACGACTGATTTTATCGAACGCCGTCATTATTCGTAAAATGTAGCCGGGCTACACAGTCTAGTTTTCGTCTAGTTTGATGGAAGGTCAGATGACAATAGCTTTCGTTTAGTTACTGTCTATGATAATCTTGGAATTAGGTGCCAAAGCGGACCTCTAGATGCGCATCATACTCGTGAACGGGTGCTGTTTTTTAAACATGAAAGGCATTCAAAAGTAGTTTATTTTCTTCTGAATTATGTATAATTTAAAATCGACAATAGATATTCATATTGATTTATAAGACTGCCCTTGTGGCCTATTTGCAGAATAAATATTTTGAATCTTTAGGATACAACCTTCTTTTTATCCTTGTCTCTGTCATTCAGAAATGGAAAAGGTTTTACAATTTCTATTGTTTTTTTACTTCCTTCGTTTAACCCTCTAAATAGTCCAATTCTCGTCAGCACTGACACTGATGCTAGATCCGGAACGGATCTCATATTTTATTTATAAGTAGTAAGCTCACATAAAGTGGTTTACGTTTATGGCGTTGTGTCGTTTATTTGACTTGTATTGTTCTGTGTTACTGTAAGTGTATTATATATGTGTACTCCTCGCACGAGATAAACCTGCCGTGTTTCAGCCAGCAGAAAAAGACCCTCAAATCATTGCTCTACAGTTATATGATACTTCCAATTCCCTATTCTGAAACAAAATTGTCATCCAACTTCTCGGAAAGGACAGAAATAGGTATTAGATAAATGCAGAAAGTTTGTCAACCAAATGAAATGAACTGAGCAAAGACGTTCAAACAATAGAATATCTGATCGTATAAACAACCCGCCGTTTCCGTTTATTTACTTATCCAGAAACAACTTTTCCAATCTAAAGGCACTCGAGATATCCTTTACAACTCTGTTGCCCCGGTAACCGGGTATCTTCTTCAACTCGATAGACCTTTATCGTAAGCGTTCTCACGTGTTGCGAAAGTCTCCCATCAGACTAAACAGTGAAGTGTTTTAGCCGTAAATAGGAGTTTACATGTCATTACTGCGTTACGAATTGAGAACAAACCGGCTTGCTTGGAGCACAGAGGGCGGCTCGGGATAAGAGAGGCAGCGGCTGGATAACAGGAATTCAGGAATTCCCAGGTTAGGTAGCTTTGGAATGTGACGCCTTCGCTCGCTCGACAAAGGCATTATTCGGATGTACTCTGTGTCTGTTGAGGCCGGAGCTACCTTTATGTGGCTTTGTTGTTGCGGATTATAGATTCATGAGATTATAATTTATGTTGTGTTACTCTTCTCTGAAATTAGTTTTAGTAAACATGGTATATTAATTCAACCAAAAAGACTGGATAAGTAGGTAATCAAATGTTAATACCGTTGTAGAATAGGGGTGTAGACTCGAAAACTATTACTCCAATAGAAAGAAGGCAAAAAAATATGCCTATAGTTACGAAAATCCCATTCAGATATCTCAAAGAATTACGGAGCTACAACCGTTTTAATATTGCTTGTTAGAGAGAAAACGCAGTGTGGGACGTCACATTACGGGATTCTGCCGGGGGGCTGCGTCGACGGCGACGCCGAACACGGTGGGCGCGGCACATTGCCGTCTATTAGTGACGTTAATCTTCTAGCGTCTTCGTCTCATATGAAGTTGCGTTTTGCGAAAAAGGGACAGAATGAGAACATACCCCTTCTTAAAACTTTGCACACATAACTTTTTTCCATTTTACTAAATTTTTAATCCTTTTTCGAGAAAATATGACATTATTGATTATTTTATCTAGTCCCTATTCATACCAGTGATTATGTTTCTGGTAGTTAAAAACGTAAAACATTATTTTTCTACCCACATGAATTGGGCACGCACCGACCACCGTAGGTAATAAGTCAGTAACTGATATCTCCTACATTAGGTTGTAATCAAATCGCGCCTTTTTAGGGTTCCGGAGCCAAAATGGCAAAAACGGAACTCTTATAGTTTCGCTATGTCCGTCTGTCCGTCTGTTCGTCTGCGGCTTAGCTCAGTGACCCTTACTACTGAAGCTCTAATTCCGCATGGGTATATATCAACCACGCCGACAAAATGGTAGAATAAAATATTGAAAAAAAATGTTATTAATTATTGGTATTAATAAAACCGCGATTAGAATACACTTCGAAAGTACCGTTAGCACAAAAGCTAGAGAAAGCTTGGAAATTCCTCGAACTGAAGTACTTATCAACATAGGTAGGTACTGCAGTAAACTATTTATATGCTGTCAAATGTGAATATGTGTGTTTTAACACTATTTAGCACAGTAATTATCTATTTTACTTTCTTTGTACCAGGCGATGATACAGACAGCTCTGAAGACGATGATGCTATGTTATGAGGGAATAATACCACATTATTTGTATTTTATTTAAATAGGTAATATCATTTATGTTATTTTCCTAAGCTTTAGATCTTCGTACTGAAATAATTATTTTCATTTATCTGCACACTCTACCATTCAAAGATGCAAAGATTTTTATTTTGCTCAGAATGCAGTTAAATACTCTTAGTTCTTAAAATTACAACATTATAGTTCAGTGGATTCAGCGTGCAAAACATTTTTGAGGAAAGTTAAATTCCATAATAATAATTATAAAAATTAGCATTAACAAGACAAAATGATAATAATATCAAATGCAAACAAGAATAACAATGTCAAATAACAATTAAATAAAAAATGTCAGTTACAATAATTATCTGGAGAGAAAATTTAAATAATTTGACATTGACAATGTCATTTCATGTTTTAATTCGAAAACGGCATAATTATGAGAGTGTAGGGGTACATGTAAAGTGGGGATGTATTTTTTTTGTCGTTTAACCCAAGGTGTGGGTTATCGTTGGATAGCTTGTTCAAAAATATCATGAATTTTTAAGAACCATTTTTCAACTTAGTGGTCCATTTGTGTAATATTGGGTTTTAAATGAATAAAGCCCAAATTTTTGTTAATCTTGTGTCCCCACCCCCTGCCGGCTAAATGGCTGCTACTGGGAATGTGTAAAAAATCGTGACAGTTGTACATATAACTATCACGGCTAAGTAGACTTTACTAGTTACTGAGTAATAGTCGACCAACTTAAAATGTACTTGAAAAGGCCAACTTTCGTACAAATTCGGCCGACGCAACCGCACCATTAACTTGACGCGTGTTGATGTAACAAATACAGACAGGCAACTACGGAACCCTACACTGCGCGTGGCCCTACACGCAATTGGCCGGTTTTTTGCGTTATAAAATGGTTGCACCATCTAACCTCCAAGTTAAATATCCTCGATTTGAGGTTTTCGTTGCAGTCACAAGATATGTTAAATATTGCCGGGCTTAGCTGACGCGGCATGCCAGCGACTTGGGCCGCCCGTAATGCAGTCATCTTTATGAAAACTCGTCGCCGCGCTTATCGGTAACTCGCCGAACCGAGATTCCCCCGATTCCCAGCGCCGCTTACTTTTATTGCATGCAACATATTTCACGCTTTTAAACAACATCATCTCAGGAATATCAAATCAATTCAAAAATATTTATTTCGGACAACTTGATCCTTATTTTGTTAGAAATTACAGTAATAACTCATGCCTAGGGTTAGTATTTATAAAATAATACAAATTCAAATTAAAAGCGGCGCGTTGGGGCGGCGACAGGCACGTGCAGCTGCGCATGCCGCCACACCAGCGGCGGATCCCAGCGCTGGGCTAGCGTACTCAAGATGTTGTTTGAGCTGCCGCGGCTGCGGTTGAGGGGCGAGGTACTTCGTTTTCTCATGATAGCGTAAAAGCAGCGAACATAGCCGAAGCCCTACAATACCGCGGAAGCCCAAACAACATCCTGAGTACATTATACTGGACGCGCAGAGCGCCATACGCCCGCTTGGTAAAGCTAGTCCACAGACCGCACGTGTAGAAGGTTTGACAAAAGGTAAAGCCTTTTGTCAAACCTTCTATCTATCTAATAGAGTTAATTTCACCTCTCTACTAGCACGTGCGAACCTGCGGGCCAGCATGTTACAGCGGACGCACGGCGCCCGGCGCTCCCGCTCGGTGTCCACATGATCAGTCATTGTTTCAGTGACCCAGTGACCTAGGTATTTAAATTTGTCAGCTCTCTTCAAAGAAGTCCCGCAAAGAGTAACAGTTGCATCTTATAGGATTTTTTACCTGCTTTAAATTGTAAGAGCTCACTTTTAGATGCATTATACCTAAGTTCATGGGTCTCAGCGCATCGTTCACAAATCTTTATCATTTTTATGAGTCCTCCCATCGAGGGGCACAGCAGCACCATGTCATCAGCATAACTTAGATTATTAACACATACATCTTCTACATGGCCATTCATATGGTTCTGTCTTCTATATGGTGAGCTCAATCCCTTTGTCTGACTCCACATTGCATGACGTATGCATCCGAGAATGCACCCGTCCACCTTACACAGTTTCTCTGGCTGTCAGCTTAGTTGTATTCAGCCAAATTGGCCAGTTCTTTTTAGAATGATTCTTAGCAATAATGTCCATTTTTATATCTTGTTCATGATTCTGACAATATTTCAACTTAGCTTTAAATATTTTTTTAGACTAACATTTTATCATAACCAAACCCGGCGACCGGTTTACCGTTACCGTACCGTACTTTTTTTGGCCACCGTTTTTAATATACTTTACGTTTTGTTATACGTCAGATTAGTGACTACGTGGATCAAATGCTACAGTTTCTGCAGCTGTTTTTCCGAAAGGCGCGCGGCGCGGGATATGCGAGCGTTTTATTGGCTTCTAAATATCTCCCGTTCTGGGGTTGGCTCGGTAGTTATTTATATTTAATCCGGCACCTCGTGGGACGGCGGCCACTCTGCCTTAATTACAGATTTTTTGGGTCGGATTTATACAGAGGCTTTACACAAAATTACTTTTATTTTTCTTATAAATAGGCAACCTATGGCCCGGGCTTTGGCGGGATTTTTTCAGGGGATTCTTAAGCTTTCACCCTTCTGTCGGTTTTGGTATTTTGTAATCAATTAGGAGGGCGTATGTTGTCTTTCTTTAGGGAAACTCACGCGAGACTAAAATGAGAACTGAAGGTTCATATATCGTAAACGAGGCGGATCTATATTGGTTACACTGTAGCGCCAGCCAATTACATGGCAGTACGACGGAATATATGGCGACTGTAGTTTTGGTATCGCTCGGCTGATCGTTACTTTGTTGTTTACGTGATTCTACAGCGTAATAAAGCTCTTTGTCATATTCAAGAGAGAAAAGGGATTGCTTTAAATTTTAGATTCTCAGGTCAGCCTCACACAGAACGGAATTCACTCACTGAATCATAATCTGAATCACCAAATCACAGGTCTTTATTGCTGACAGACTAAGGATGTGTTACGATATATCTTTGGGTACTTGGCCGCTACTAACTATACGATGCTGACTGTACACCTTCTGAAGAATTGCTACGAGTGTGTACCTTTTTCTTGCTTTTCAGTAGTATTGCATGCAATTCAGTGCATGAATTCAGAATGTGTGAGCTCAGCGTGAAGGAAACCCTAATCTAAAGTTAACAGCAGCGATTGGCAACCTTTTCACAACCAAGGGCCAACCACCAAAATTGACGCGGGCCGCACTTCATCACAATTGTGACTTTATCAGGCAAATTCAAAATTATATGTATACTACGAGCATATACCCTTACATTCAAAGCAGCCACGCTCGCGAGCCGCACAGGTTTAGTTAGGATGATTTGATATTTTAGATATTGATGAAGCCTTGTGCATACATACATACTATTACCAAACCGCGATTAGAATGGGGTTGGAATAGCTGTACCCAGAGAATATCAAAAAATTGGACCAATGTTTTAACTAGGCTTTAAAAACTTGCGATGTTTATGAATTCGCTATTGAAGGCATAACTATAGTTTCCTTTTGTCGACAGCCCTTCGACAAGTGCTACATCGGCGCGACGGCAGAGCTGGATGAGGAGCGAGTGTTCTGCGGGCAGATGGCCGCCATCTACCTGTTCGGAGAAGCTCTCACCACGCACCAGATCTGCGCCATGCACCGCCTGGGACCAGGGTATAAGGTGAGTTGAGGAGGCTGATTTTGAATACTACTGTCGCCGCAAAATATTTTTTTTTTGCTAGGATATCCTGTTATCTCGATTCTTGCTGGGATATCTAATTAATACACTGAATAGGAATGAAAAGCGTACAATTTGTGTAGGATTTCTTGGCAAGGTGTACCTCTTGAGTGTACAAAACGTTTTTAGTAAACTGAAAAACTGAAGTGCAGAATATATTTGAGAATCGATCTTGAAGAACACCTTAAATTACCGAGCTGGGGTTACAATGGGCTGTTTGGTTAATCATTTTAGACGAGTTACAAATTACTTACGAGAATACCTTTCTTTCCTGTGCTATTAACCAGTCACACATAGGGAACCCTATAATGGGTAACATTTTTAAAATACTTAAACAAGTTGTTTGGAACCTTTAGCACTACACTACTGAGTTGCTGACCAGTTACGCCGACTGACACGAAGCGATTTATCCAGTGTCATCGAGATTCCATTTTATGATTCGATGCGAATTTGACGTAACATTTTTGTGAAATCAACGACCCTGGTTATGAACTTGATATTATTCTACTGTTTTGTCTTTCTTAAATGTAGCTATTCACTTTTTCATAATGAGTTAGTTTCATGGAGTCGGTGTTTATAACATGTTAGTTTTTAAAATTAGTGGTACTGATTATAATTTTATGTGTCTTGTCCAATGCTAACCAATGGATACAGAGTCAATTCCGATTCGACAACGAATGTAACATCAGCTTGCCGGAGAACCACAAAAGGGTGAGCGAGACAGCCGCTCTGCCGCTTGCCAACGCTGAGACCCCACCCGAACCCGAGCCCGCTCCCGAACCTCCCGAACCCCAGACCGTAGATCCCGCTTCGCTCAGCGAAGATACCAAGGACCCAGAATCGGAAGAAGCATGCGTAGTTCTTAAAGAAGACGCGACGCCGCGAGGGCGCAGGGTGGCTGACGAGGCGCGCGAAGTGGCCGCCGCGCATGCGTCGCTGCTCGTAGATATTGAAGCATGCAAGCGTGTAAGCATGTCGCGCCGCTCGCTCATATATTCATTTTGTATGTTTGACTTGCTTTTGTTTTGTCCAATTTGGAAAGCGATCTGCCTAAACGGTCATTCATTCTTAGACCGATCGTTTTCTAACATGCAAATCCCCAATGTTTGTTACGTGCACACGGCACATTTGTTAGTACCGTTCCACTTGCTACTGTTTATGTGTGGTAGGGTCAGTTCCGATTCGACTCCGAGTGCCCCACGCAACTGCCCACCAGCGAGGTCCGCGTCGACCGCTACGGAGACCTCGTACACGACCCCACACAAAACCTACACGACGTAAGATGCTCAAGTCATGAATTGAATTTTGTTCGCTAACATTACGGGTAATGGTAAATTTTCTCTCACCCGAAACCTCAGGTGATCATCTAATATCGTGCATTCCTGGTAACCACTATTTAATTTTCATAAAAACAAGGTAATCTCTGCATGTTTTAGCAACAACAATTTCATTACGCACGTTTCTTTTCGAGGGCCCAGGTAACTTAATGAGTGTCCACTCCCCACTCGGGATACAAAAGTGTGCACAACGAAGGGAAAACGTAATCTTTGAAGTTAATCCGGGAAAGCGCGAGTGTTTCACATTATTATTATTTAGAGATATAATCTTGTCGCCTGCTCCCAAGCATTCTTCATGTTTTAATATTTTTAAACCGCCATTGCCTACTTACACAGAAACTTCTGTTATGGACGACTAGACACCCGTGGTGATTCCATAAGTTTTCCATTTTATCAACTTTGTTAGGAAACATCAACTAGAGTTCAAAATTGCTGATAGTATCTACTCACTACATTTATTGTCATCAGTTATGTAAGTACCTACATACTAAATCTCCCGCTGTTCCAACCAGAATGGTTTTGAGTTGAACTGTGAAGTTATTTATTAGTTCCGTCATTGTTGGATACAAATTAATTACTTTATTACCACCCTTAATAACTGCTGGGTTTTGGAAGAGTTGTTTCTGTAAATTACCGCAAATGTAACTGCGGTATTCGGTGGTTTGTCCGGTATTCAGTGATAATTTAATGATGTAGTTGATGCTGAAAATGTTAGAGTAGAGTAGAGTAGAGTGTTATGTTAAAGTAGTAAAGAAGAGAGTTTATTCGCGATTGCTTTTTCCTTGTGAAAATTCGTGTTATCCTCTTTAGATTGGTACTGCAAATAATTCTGAATAATATGCATATATTTATCTGAATAAACATGACATGAAAGCGTGTCTCGTGTTGTCAGCGCGAACCGGCGTGCATTGTCAAAGTTTCCCGCTTAACGCTAGCCTGTCCAAAGTTTGGAGTACTCTCCTCTCCCCTTGCCTGCTTCGCTCCGTCGCAGCCGACACACGTGCCCATCTGGTATCTGCGTGTTTTTGATTTCCTGGTACTTCATATTGACTTTCCATATTTCGAATAAAACAATAAATAACGCTGGGTAGAAAAATGCCTTCAATTGTTGTATTTCTCGACATACAAACTCTTCCTTTTATTTTACAAAGTATCACAAATTCTATAGAACTTTGCACTATTGCACACTTTTATGCAGTGGTTTTTCAAAGTTTGCAATTCAAATTTGACCAACTTCCTGAAGTCCTATCGAGTTGAAATTATACACAGTCTGGTTAGAATGCAACATTACAGTTAGAAGATGGCCATCCATAGCAACTCCTTAACTACACAAGGTAAACCCGTCGTGTTGGGGCTCATTGGAACTCGCTTAACGACCAGTGGATAACTGTGCACAAAAGTACAGTTTGAATTAAACGTTTATACCAAAAATAAAATTTCTGACAGAAACTTGTTATATGTAACACATATCGCCCGTGAACAAATGATTATGTTGTTGCATATCTTTGAGCAAAATGTAAAAGAATTTAAACGGAATATTCTTCTGGAAAATGTACAGTTTGCCTGCGGCGTCCGAAAGGCGGTCAAGTCGCGCCCCACGTCTGTAGTTGCCAACTCTACGCACAGTCGCCTAATCAAGTTACCTACGATTCCCACAACTTGTCCATTCGGTTTAATTTGCGATCGCCTCCAACACCGGGAAAAATTTCGAGACGCAACTAATTTCAATTTTTGTGTCATTTTTGTTTCCATAACACAATCGAACTTGTTACAAATTTAATTAAGCAGGCCCTCGCCAGAACAATTTGATTTGAATGTTGGTCCCTGCCGTCTGTTTATCTTTAATTTGTTTAGCCTCGGAATGCCATTAAAAGTTGCTGGAAAAATTAATTAAGTGAGGGCAACTGATGGATAGAAGCGGCCTAGTCATTTGACTAATCCACGCACCCATGTGCTCGCTCATAAATATTCCACTTCGGGGAAGACCTCTTACGTCATCTGAATAACGTACGTATTTTATCTTTATTAAATTAAAGCAAGCTTCTGAAATAATTGGTATTCATTCTTAAGGGGGCCTTACCTTTATAATTAAGATGATCACTTATTATTTTTGGGTATTTTCCCGGCTTAATAATGTTTGTTTTTAATGACTTGCGAAACCCGACGTGGGGCGGCACTTTTCAACGAGGTTTTCATTAGTCCGCCGTTAAGTTTCATCTTCACCGGGAATAGGAATTCCGGGATAATATCATTGACCCGGGACACACTCAGCTACATTTAAATTGGATTTACTCCTTTGAGTGATAAAGTAATTACGAAAACAGAAAATGAAGAGGAATGTTTTTGGATGTTTAGTTTGGAGTTTCAAAATTGTTTATCGATGTTGTTTGTGTCGGTTAAGGAGGCAGTTCTCGGTTCTGGAGGAGGCTGCGGTCGCGGCGCATACATCTCCGATTTCGCGCACGTCGCCCCAAACATATCAAACTTTTAATATAATTTGCGAGATTTCCGGGGACTGTGACTTTCTTTCTTATGATGCAAAAAGATGCTACAAGGTTTCGGGCATATGATGAACTCGAGTTGATATTACTTGCAGAATGTTTGCGAAGGCGCGGGACCGAAATTAAATTAAGGAATAATACTAATATTAAACCGCTCGGAGGAAAATACCAACAATAACGCTTTGTCCTCACGTGTTTGAAGGCGCTGTTCTCGAGTCCCAATTTACATATGAAGTGCTCATATTGCAAAGACTATAAATTAAATTTGTTGCTCGTCGCGACTTTCGCTTGAGTTTTGAGTTACTATTAGGATTTAGGACGCGCTTGAACGTCTTTAGAGAGTGAAGGTTAATTAAATTATTAGCAATAGCAATTCTATGCATTATTCTGTGAATGATTCGTTAATTTAAAACGTAAATTTTTCGAGTACTTATTTGTTTGAAATTTCCCTCTTTGAAATAAAGATTATAACTAAAGCAGCAGCATTACGAGGAGATTTAGTTCTAAACGAAAACTTTGAGAGATAGCCGCGCGCCGGTGATCGCGGCGGCGCGGCGTCGCGGGCCTGCACCGAACTTAATATTAAGAGGCACTGCGAACTTCCACTTGGAAAACATCCGACTTTTCGGAACATGAATGTTGAAGATGCTGCGGGAGGAAATATTTATGCATTCCGTTTGCAGAGTCGAACTTTGGACCTTGATTGGTGCTCCGTGAACTGAGTTCGGAGAAGTTTTCTATTATGCCTTTTTAGTTGAGTTTTTAAAGTACTGGAACACTAGGATCTCGGCCTTATCTTGACTATTATTTAAGTAGGAACAATAGTGTGCTGAAAAAGGTTGACTTCTCACAACTCAATTCACTCTCAACACAACGCATCCACGGGAGCTCTAGCGACCATACTTACCACCAGGCTCACAACATCACATACCTAAAGACCAAGTAGACCTACCCCTCTAACAAAATTGCAAAATAATGTACATTACTACTAAGTAAAATTTAATAATGACTAATATGTACGATAAGGCGACAGGGCATCTAAATAAATATCTGCTGATGGCACAAGCAAAATATAATAAAGTCAAGAATGTTCATTCCTATTTCAATCTTTTTGGATTGCTTTATTTCGATTTGCATACCGCCGCCGCCGGCGTCGCTGTTCACGGCCAGTTGCAATGCGTGCACTTTTGTGCAAACAGAAACACAATCTCGGTAACGAGATGGGCATTCCCCCGCGTCTTCGGTACCCCTGGTACCGGCTCTTATATTATATTAAATGCTTCAAACCATCGCAGGGATTTATCGAGTTGAATTTAGTTGTTGTACTTACAAAAGTTCAGATATACAAAAGGTGCTCGGAATCAAGTAATTTTACCAGCGTATTCCTTGACCACATTCAGAACAGAGGCTCTAGTATAAGTTTTACCGAAACAAAACGTTACGACCGCGTTCGCGTTTAGCTGTCAAATCCCATACAAAATGAGGGTAAAACGCAAACGCGATCGTAAAGTTTTATTTCGGTAAAACTTATACTAGAGCCTCTGTAAATGTCACTTACACTCGTAGTATTTACGCTGGATTCGACTCTGTTATGTTATGTATGTATTGTATCTGTTTACGTATCCTACTAATATTATAAATGCGAAAGTTTAGATGTTTGTTACTCAATCATGCTTAAACGGCTGAACCGATTTGAATGAAATTTTGCACGAAGATAGTTTATAGCCTGGATTAAAATATAGGATAGTTTTATCCCGAGTCCACGCAGACGAAGTCGCGGGCGGAAGCTAGTATAACAATTTACCGAACGTTGCCTGCTTGTCCGAAGAAGGTACGTAGAGTACCTTGTAGTTCTGAATTAAAAAAAAAAACAATTATTTGCTTACCGTGAGTCAAAAAATTGTTTTTATTTAAAAATTTACCGGGACCGTAGAACTTTCATGCCCCGAGAACCTTAGATTAATGAAATGACGGCTTATCGATAATTTTCGTTGGGCTTGGGTTACGTAATTATTTTTTGAGCTTCGTGGTCAATGATGGTTTTTTGGGATAATGAGCATTTAAAATTGAAAATTACTTGTGGTTAAATGAAGTAGATAATGGCAATAATATGTACAAATTTTCTATTTTTTTACTAATCTTTATTTAAAAATTAATAAAAAATACACAAATGTACAAATGGCGAGTTTAATGCCATTTGGCATTGTCTACCAGCTTGTCTATCAGCTACCAGCTAACCATTGGGCTAAAAAGAGATTTATAAATGGTGCAAAGAAAAGTGTGATAATATTATTCTATATTGACTAAAACACTACTAAACAGGTACCATATCATATCAGAGAAACAAAGTACCAAGTCTATCCATCAGCCGTATGAATTATAATATAAATGATTTATCTATCTATGTATCTATCTATCTATGTATCTATCTATCTAATTATTAAATATGCATTACCAGTAACCGCCTTAGTGTATACGCCACTTGAACACGATCCTCCTTCTGAGTTCCTAGTACCCGACCCTAGCTCGAATGACTCTTAATGACGCTGATCGCCTGGTAAATCTAATACGGGGCTAATCTCCAAGTGCTTTAGTTGAGTGCACTTAAGCCAGCTCGGGACGGGCGGTACTAGGTCTAGACTTGTCCCCGAAGTCTAGCGACGAGGATAAATAGATTTCCTTAAGTACCACATGCCGGGAAGCCACTGACGACCCGATTTTTAGTGAAATCGGATTTTGTTAAACTACTTACAGAATTTTCAGTCTTAATGGGCATCGCTAAAATACGTTATAAGAAAAAACTATACCTATATCTAAATAATACCAAAAACCCCTACGATAAATCTACAGTTAGATGACGACCTGTGTTAGTGACCAAGTGTCTTCTACTTAAATTTTAAAATAATAGGGTCTCCATATGCTTTCACATGCCTATTAGAAAACTGTAAATGTTATTACTAGTTTGTTACCCGCATTTGACAAAAACACGATAAAAGTCTGAACTCGACTGAGCGAGTCGAGTTCAGACTTTGACCAATCTTGGCGATATTCACTCAAAGCACGAGCTATGCAAACGGAATGATAACCGCTCCCAGTGACTAGGGAATCGCTTTGCATCTTAATCCGCCCTACACAAGCGAAGAACAGAATACATCACTGTCCTGCCTGGCGCTGTCATTCACCACGACTTACCAAACCGGAAGGGTTTAAGCTGCTCGTCCATCGGCAAGATGAGACGAGGAGTGAATTGAAATCGGTGACAAAACAAATTATAAGTACAGGGTGTAATCGGGGCGTGACCCGAAATGATAGGTGTGAACAGATAAAAGAAAAACTTAGTGAAGTTTATGTTCTTAAAGTGTCTATTTCCAATGTTGATAATAATTTTGAAAAAACATCATGTCCTACAATTTGGTCACCGTACATCGCATGATTTTTTGTACATTTTTTTTTTCAGTATTGTACTATTATTTGCCGAACAAAATGTATGATTAATATACTTGTTTGTTTCATGTATTAATCATTTCATTTCATTGTATTCATTCTATTGTATTAATCTATTATAAAGTTGAAAAGAAAATCCCATTAGATCCCATAAAATGTATCGCAAAGTTATTAAAACACAACTTATGAATATTCATGTCCGAAATAAAGAATTGAATTGAATTGAATTAAGGCCCAAGCGGATATTTGTCGTGTGGATGATATAGTAACTAAAAAATATAGTAACTAGGTTCTCTGTATTACTGTTGTCTACTTGTGTCCAATAAGGTAGGTACTTCATTTTCTGACATGTCATACATGACAAGGTGTTCTATTCTGTGTTGTACGACTATGATAGATTTTGCGACACATCATACCGAGCATCCCCAAGTAGCACACTGGGTGGGAAATAGCTCGTATATCGTATCTAATTACATACTTGAGTGAAATATATATAACCATGACTAAGTTCTATATGGGTGAAAAGAACCCTTAGGCAACCAATATAGAACCACGGGGAGAAAAATTACAGCCTATTTTTGGTTCTAAATTGAATCCATAAGAGATCTCACGATTACCTTAAGTGGCAATTAGAACCATGGGTGAAAGTTATGCGCTGTGAACGATTATATTGAATGATGAATTTTTTAATATTTCAGTTCCGTCAAAGAGTGAAAGTTCCTTTTCATTTCTTATGCTTGAAAAGTGTGTCATAGAAGCCTTAGATAGCGGGACTAAAGTCGCACATTTAGCCCCTAGGGAAAATATGTCAACATATTTATGATTTTAAAACATTTTAATTTTACCAATCAAAACACTTCAACGTATTAAATCCACCAATCACAACTATTTAAAAAACCATTTGTATTTTCTATCAACTAATCAGAATACAGCTATATATTACAATCAACCATTCAGGAAACAGAATAAATTTCAAATATTATTAGGCGTTTTTTATTCCCGAATTCACGATCATTAAAAAAATAAACACTGGCCGTCTATAGCCACGTCCAAACGTTCAAGCGTGGTTGGCTGCGTACTCGTACATGACATAAGCTATGAGATAGAGCGGGATATACGCTGGAATTGATACTGATAACAAATAAAACTGTTAAAAACCTGACCTAATGATTGTAGGTTACGTACAATGTTAAAGTAACATCGTCACAACTATCAAAAGTCTGTGATTATGCGCCAGTGGTGATAAAATTTTGTTTAAAATCATTAATTTTCAACTACTCCAATTTGTAAACATGGCGAAACAACAAAGATCTTACAGTGTTTATATTCACTTATTTATTCTCCATTTGGAACTTTCAGGTCTGAAAATCACTTAATTTGTATCTTGCGAGTGGCAAAGCAGTGAATGCTATTACCAATACTAATTATTTGCTCTTTTGTAGATCGCCCAGTGCTCGTGAATGACCCAAGCAGCACATTAGTGAATTTTACAGCTCTTCTAGACCTTTAAGTTGCAATCACTTTAGGTTCCAAAAGGGCCGTAAAATTATCTCTTTAGCCACTATTGGTGATATACTACTCTACTATATTTATGAATTAAAAGTTCCAAATAAGGGTATGTTCCCACTTATATGTAAAAGTTGCTTATAAGTGACTTTAGGGCCTTAGCACTATTGCTTCTTATTCAGTGACAATTAAAAGCAAAATCGACTTTACCCAACCATAAGTAATAAACTAACAAAGTAGAAATAAAAAACGTTCCTAAGCAACTACAAGTGACAGGATGAACTCATATACAATTTTGAGTTGTGTTTAAAATCAAAATTCACTAATGTGCTGCTTGGGTCGTCACGAAAGCTAACTCAACTTCTTACCATAATTTGAAGTTACACCATACTATATTTGAAGTGCAATACTGCTAAATTTCGGAAATGTGTCTGTCTGAGTTTGATACGGAGCGACAGACGCCGGCAAAGTTGCCTAGTTAACGGGACATACGGAGCTTAGATCGCTTAACTTCGCCGAGACATCAAATAGGTACTTTCTAAGTGCTAAGGCTTCCAACTAAGTACTAAGTTGACGCACACGTTCGATACTTCGCTGCAGTCTTCATGATTAAATGAAATAAATGAATTTTATTCTGCAAGTAGGCCGTAATGGCACTTTTACAAGTCAAAATTCTACCAGCTTTTCGGAAAAAGAAGACCACTGTTAAGAAGAAACGCCGAAACACACTCAACAGTCATTTATTTTTTGCCAAAAAAAGCTTATTACAATGATAGTTCATTATAAAATGTATCAAGTTTAGAATATGATAGGATAGCCTATCATAGGTAGCCACTGTCTAACATTCGCCATATTAATATTAATATTATTCTGACCCTTGATTATCATAAAACTTAGCAAAATAAAATGTGATTCAAGCTTCTTTTGCATCTACTTAGAGAAAAAACTTTCATCTGTACAATATAGGCACAAAAAGCGACAAAATATATGTGTCTGTCTGTGTGAGTGTATTTAATGATGACTTGCACACATGCTATTTCATGCACATTGTATACGTAGTTAATTATATTATCGTATCGTACCACAAATAGAACGATGATTGTCCATCGAAAAACGTGTAAAAGATTCACATACCGACGACGACCTAGTGGGTAATGACGCTGCCTATGAAGCTGAAGGTCCTGGGTTCGAATCCCGGTAAGGGCAAATATTTTTTGTGATGAGCATGTATATTTGTCTTGGATGTTTTCTATGTAATTAATAAAATATGCATATCTATTATATAAATGGTCGGCTAGCACTAGCACCCATAACATAACCCTTATTATTATTATTATTGAGCTTACCATGGGGCTAGTTCTATTTGTGTAGGCTTGTCCCTTAATATTTATTTATTAATTTATAAATATTACTTCAACACATTGCTAAGAGCTCCAGTAACTGCATTGCTGGCATCAATCAGACTGGTAGATAATTCTTTATAGCATTAAGTCCGCCTTTTGTACCATAAGATATTCATTTGTGCAATAAAGATTAAATAAATAAATAGATCAGCATGCAAACAGCCGTCCTGCAACTTTCATGCACGATTAGGGTGACCAGGCCCCTATTTCACCAAGTTGACAATTGTCACCTGACAGCGACAATTCTCCGTACATTGCTGATTCCACAAGTAACCCAGCAACCATCTTAACTTCTAGAACAAGCAATGCATGGCGAATTGTCAGTGTCAGGTGATAATTGTCAAGTTGTTGAAATAGGGGCCTGATGTCAGGGATCTTCCTGACATGTCAGGAATTTTAGACATATGTCAGGAATGCGGCCGGAAAAGGGAAATGTCAGGAATTTTCGGCAAATAAAGGAAACAATAAAATTTTATAGACTGTAAACTTTTATTTTTAATCACAATAACAAAAAAGGTAAAGCCAAAAGTACTTTGGAGTTCATAAATAGTAACTAATAAATAATCGTAATTATCTTTTTACGATATAAACATAAATCAATCAAATTTGCCAAATTAAACAATTTATAAAATATACAAATAAATAACTCGAAGTAAAAAAAGCTCGTGTCAGGAATTTTGTCAGGAATTTTGAAATTTGTATCTGGTAACCCTATGCACGTTTCACATTTATATTTTCTATGTAGGTATATGTTAGAATTTCCGCCGGTGTGGAGCGTGAGTGGTAACCCTATACAGCTCTTTAAGGACGATGGCCGCTGTGAACGGGCTAAGACGCTGTCAACACCAAAATGCCCTTGAGGATTCGGAAAACGACGCACCCTGTCTATTTGTATCGGAGTAAACGAGAGCGAGTGTCACTGGGCGGCCAGGTCTTAGAAGATAATAAATAATAATAAATAAATATTGAAATAAAAAACATGTGGATTATTTGTGAAATTATGACTCGTTAGCGGTTTAGGTATGAATATGTTGACTTCATGTTTTTAATTGCAGACCCATACGCCAAAGCAATAAAGACATAGAACCGTTTAGTGATGATTTTAAGACCAATCTTGGCAATTCATTTCGATCGAGCCGATTTCGTCCAATTATGTATCGAGTCCTTCCACGGTCTTTGAAATATGATGAATATTAACATTTTTCTTTTGTTAACATTCATCATTTTTCAAAGACCTGGCCGCCCAGTAACTCTCGCTCTCGTTTACTCCGATACAAATGTGCACAATAGTGTGCGCTGTATCCCGAAACCTCAAGGGCATTTGGTGTTGACAGCGTCTTAACTTAACACTGACCGCCTGCCCCGGGCATAGGGGTGCATACGCTTGTATTGTTCATGGTTTTTTTTTTGTTGGTAATTAGTGCTGAAAAATAGTTATTTTAGAGTAGGTAAATCAGAGTAAATAGGTTTATTATATAACAGTCGGGTAACTTAAGTAAGCTTGAAAATTGTAGCCGTCTGTCACGTTTCTTACTCGTTTATAAAATATTCTCACATTCAGGCATATAAAACTTGTCTGATTTTATCTTTATAGAGTTTTATTAAGTAAGAAGCTTCTGAGCAGCAGTAGTTAAGCTTTCATAATTACTTAAGTACCTAATAGTATTCCTTCTCGTTTTTATTTGTCCCTTGGCAAGACGCTCCGGGAAATTCTCAACTTCTTACCATAAAATTTTAATGCCGAGACTTTCCCGGGTATGTGTTTTATATAACAAGTTTTTTATTTTATATTTGAGCTTACATGGTTCGTGTTTTATTAATTTTATTATGAAAAATCGTGGCAACCCTTACACCTCCTTTTAACCGTGTTATTGTAAGAAATGTGTCTTAGTTCTGGACCCACCTCCGAGCTCCGAGTGTGTAATGTTATCCTGGTACATTTGGCTCGGGTTACATGTTGTTTCTGTTTGTTTACGTAATGATATTGTTGTTCTGCTATGCTTCAGCTAGTCTTAATAGGCTTTGACCAAACTTGAATACATGTTAATATGGCATGGACTTATCGTATAAGAAACTTATTTTTAGTTGGTCGAGATGATAAATTGATAATTCAATTTTACAGTTATTATACACTATTATTACAGTTATTATTAGTATTCCGTATCTCGGTTATAAAATATCTTCATTGTGCTTTCGGCATTACAGTAAGTCGAAGCAACGGCCCCAAGGGGTTACCGTACTGGGAGGAACACATTGTGCCTAATGCATGGATTATATTCAATCATAGTACAGTAGTCATCTTGTAACAGATTAACATATTCAACTTCTGTGGTCTTGGTTAAGTAATAACGTTTCTGCATGTTTATGTGTATCAATGTTTGTAACTAAAATTATCGCATTCTTAATGAAATCCGTTTTACCGTAAACGAATTTTCTTAAACATGCATCGAAATATTGACCTTATGTTCCTTATTTAATAGCCTATACTTAAATTTCATATAAATTCTGGTGGCACAACTTCATGGTGTTGAGCCAATTCAGCCATTAAATATACCGTGTTTTTTACTTTTATAGCATGTTTGAGAAAATCAACCGGTCTTTGTAGTAGCGTACTATTGCTGAATTCAGTTCTGAGTTCTTAGAAAATAAATTATTTTTATTCACTGTGCGAATTGTGGGGTGATGTAACTGTATTTATTAATAAGTTAACAATTGATTTAAAGAGTATTCTTAAGGAAAATGTTAACTATCTAACACTCACACATGACACAAAATTAACTGAATGCAATTCAATTAAAGTACGTTACGTTATTTATGATCTTTGTACTATTTCCAAAAAGTCTCCTTTTCGCTTTATACATATAACGTATACTAAGTATACATACAAACTCATTAGTATATAGTACAAACTCATTATATTCTCCCAACTCAAACAAACACTTTGAATTAATCCTGTTTGCGGAGAGGATAAATTAAAATGTTATTTTAACATAAAACATTTAAAAAAATAATCATGAATTTATGTATCCAGGTCCTGTACGACGGCAAATTGTCGTCGGCTATAGTGTTCATGTACAATCCCGTGGCCACCGACGGACAACTTTGTCTACAGTCGGCTCCTAAAGGCAACGTCTCATACTTCGTTCACACGCCACATGCTTTAATGCTTCAGGTAAATTACCTCTTCATATTTTATGGTGCCTTAGTAGCTATGGGAAAGTTTTATGCCAGACTCTGAGACGCTCGTTAAGAGGGCCGTATAAAGTAGATGGATCTCTACTGGAGAATACATTATTCAGCCATCTTTGTTGTTTCTGCAGGAAGTGAAAGCCGTTGTAACGCATTCAATACACAGCGCACTGAATTCAATCGGCGGGGTGCAGGTTCTGTTCCCGCTTTTTGCTCAGCTTGACTTGCCGCACGATGCACCAGCTACAGACCCCAAACGCGACCCCATGCTATGGTATGTTATCCTGGTACTAGAAACTTTTTAGCATAGGTTAAGCGTTCCTCATGAACGGCTTTTATACAACTAACTTCTTCACTTGAATGTAAAACTTATCTAAACTAAGCATGTGGAAACCAGTTTGAAGTTCGGATTCGGTTTGTGCTTAGTTTCAGTCTAACGATTTGCTTCCCGTAGAGTTGTGTTAGTTCAGAACTAAATTTCCCACGATGTATGTTCGTTGTTCGCGAACTAAATCACCAGCGGGTACATTGTTGGGCTTAGTGCGAATTTGCGAGTCCCGTCTCAGTCCGATTGCCATAAAGCCGTTCATTAATATTCCAAGTAGCTTCGGTCACATTACTCTGCTAAATGCACTTTCACTGTCGGACCTCAATTGCTTCTGAAACTAAGGGACCATCTCAAGGTGCCTGGGTAACAAGAGCTATAAACTAACTCCTAGCTATCCCTAATTGCTTGGTGTCGACTCCGGTTAACCGGCTAGATTTATGGCGGATATTTCGCGGGGACGCATTTGCATGGGGGTTTCAAGTCATTATTAAATTTGGGATTCGCACTTAATTGTTTCTGCTCTGGTAATAAATAGCTGTAATAATTAGTCCTGGCGAAGGTTAACTACCGTCGAGGGAACTATGTATAGTTACCTAGAAATATTAGCTAAACAACTTTTCATCTATAATGCGAAATGTCATATTCAATAAAAATGTTCCTTGTCTGTCGACTCAGTTGGAGACCCGTTTACAGTCGGCTGGGTTCGATCTAAACGAACTCGCTTCAAAGGTAATGCGGGATTAAACTTATGCACACCAGCATCTGTGATGTTAGGAGACTGCCTCACTTACGAAGCTCGCAATCGTTTGATTTTCTCGAAAAGGGATGTGAGGCGATTTGTAAACAAAATTCGCCCATGTCTGAGAAAACGTGATAAGAAAGTTTATTTTTTGCTTTAAGAAGCTGATGTTTATTTTCTTTAGCCCAAAAAAATAATACAACCACATTTCATTCGCTCAGTTCAAAGCTCCTGGGATTCGTGTGTTCGCTGGTGGAGTCGTGTGCGACCGTGCAACAGCACATGCTGCAGTGTCGCGGGTTCCTGGTCGTATCACACATGTTACAACGGTGCAGCCGCGACCACCTCACACCGGAAACCCTCGCCTCCTTTCTACACCTCACAAAACATCTTGTGACATGCTGCTCTCCTAATTCTGACCTACTTCTAAAACAGGTATTTTTGTCAGTTCTAAATGAATGTGGTAAATGATTTGCACATTAGCGGCATAGGGTTGCTTATATTTTAGCTATTAAATCACAGTTCACCCTAAACTCTTCTGTCGAGAGGGTTTACAGAACCTCCCATAAACATGCAAGGAAATTGCGTTCATAAATAAATTTACCACGGGCCTTTGCTTACAACACACAGTCTTAAGCAAATGGGTAATTTAATTTATACTTGCAAAGGGCTAAAACAGTGTCTATCAGGTTGTCTATGGTGAGGAATGTTTGTTAGTATGTGTGTAACAAATACTGATAAATCGTGGATGATTTGCGGCTAGTGGCGAATGGCGTGATCGGATTAACAGAGCAATCAATTAGTGGACAAAAGCGGTGGACACGCCATCAAAGGAATCACTGATGCATCATCAAACGATGCGTTAATTTGGGCCTTTAGTGGAATGCATTTATTAATTACGAATGAATTTTTAGATGAATTCATTTAACACAGCTTACAACATTATGAAACCGGTAATATTTTTCAATATTGTCTGATTTTGTCCATGTAAATTTTGCTGAGGGGATTTTTTTTAAATTTGCAATTTGAGTCCAAATTGTAAGTATCATTAATATCATTATCGTGTAAAAGCTAGTAAACGTGACATACCCCAGCGCATTCGGAAGTTTTGGGTGAAATACAGACCTGTATTTCACCCAAATGTCAGTAAATGTAGGTTAGGCAGTTAGGCACCTACATTATATATCAATATTAAAGAATTGCGTAGGAGTATTATAATTAGTCTAAGACGATAAAAATATTGCTAATGATTACTTATTTATGGATTTGTAAATGTTTTTAAATTGATGTGAACGCCTTTTATCTCTACCTTTACATTTTGTCTTTTTTCCGATGAAACACAATTTACACCAACTATAGATGTAATACGTCGTGGCCTTAAGGTCATTCCTTATATTCAATCTATCTATAGACGTAATGAATGTGCCGATGGAGTCATAAATCATTACGTCAGAGCTCTCCCTCACCCTTGCCAGTGACTATAGAGTGCGAGCGAGAGGTTTGGCACAACGTTTAGTACTCCGTCCGCATGTTGATTGTTTATGTTGTTGATCGGCATGTTGACCGAACTATAGACCCTAATACCTACTGTTTCATTCGTCAATATGTTTATTAGGATTACACAATAAAAGATGGGGTTTTCCATCGTCATCATCTATAAGGCAAAACTAAATATAGATTGAATATGATGAACACCACAGTGACGGATTCAAGCTCTTGGTTGAGGGACTGAGGCTTGGTTTTAGTAAAGAGTAGCCGTTTTTGGGGGGTACTTGAGCACCTTACTCCCCCCAAGATCCTCTAGTGAGGAACGGCTTCTAGTTGTGGTGTAAGTCGTGTAGTGTTGGGCCGTTTACGTGTGTGCTGTGCACTGCAGGTGCCGTTTGTCGATGGTTGTTAGCGCATGCTCCTCTTGCTTACTCACGACTCTTGCCGTCTTGTCTCCGAATACTGCACTCCCACTTCAATATAACTTCGTTAAACGAACTTTGAAAACACCTTCTTTCTTACCACAAATGAATAGTCAATTGTTAATAATAATAAGTATTTCGTCAAGCGAATTATGATGATGAAAATGGTAATAATATACGCTGTATGATATGACCCTGATTAATTGTATTAGCGACCGACTCCAACAGAGAGATATTGCGGATTAGTTATTGGCCTTATCATGTTATTAACTCCGCGTCTCGGACCCTAATGCTCGATATACGAGATGGATCTCAAAGGCGAACATATTTGCGCTATTACGGTGTATTATAGTATGTATAGTGAGCCATGATTGCCGAGTCTCTGGACACGAGATATAAAACTTATTTTGCACGTTATGCTTCTGAATTATTCAAAGATTCGCAATGAATAAAGTTCGTTTAATCTAAACTGATTGATAATTCACAAACTTTAGTATAATGCACTCTCTAAGCCCCGTTGTTATTGAGATTTATTTCATGAATTTACATTAGAATGAGGTTTGTGAATTAACACAGCATCTAGCCCCACCCCGACACTCCACAGATGTATTATTTGTACACCGATCACTGGATATCTGAACAGACACATAGCTTGACACCTAGTTGTACAAGGGACCCGACACTGCATCGTTTAGTGGACTGCACCGGGGCTTAGCGGCTTTATTCCCGTCCCCGTAGCAGCGAGCCGGTGCGATGCAAAACTCCAGAACACCTGGTACCAAGATTCTTTGTTGTCGTAGTTTGACGTAAGTTACTACCTCTTTATTTGAATTTCAACTACTAACTGTGCGAACTTATGTGTTCTTCTTAACTCCTAGTACTTTACACACTTGACTCTGAATGTTAGATCCCAAAAGCAAGAGAGCGCTATCAACCATCGGACAGTGTAAATCAATGCTGATCGCAGTCTTTCTGCCAATCCTTCTTGACCTGGCAGCTACTGGACCACGTGCTGTTCAACCCAGCGCTGTGGGTACACACGCCGGCGGCGGTGCAGGCCCGCCTGTACTGCTACCTGGCCACGGACTTCCTCGCTGACGCACACATCTACGGCAGCGTTCGCCGCGTCAGCACGGTTCTGCAGACCGTACACACACTCAAGTTTTACTACTGGGTCGTAAATCCCAGAGCGAAGAGCGGCATCACGCCTAAAGGATTAGGCAAGTTGCTGTTTCTTTATGTTCTCCTGGTGCCGAAGTGAATGTAAATATTGATCAGCAAATATTTAACGCGGCCGATAAAGGAAACTTGATATAAATAAATTTCATGATCAATCTTACTTGTAAACTTTTTTAAACTGGCCTTGTACATTATTCGAAGCAAGGGAAATAGGCAATTGCTGGCGGAGTATTAATTTTAAACGGGCAACCATGGGAGTCCATTTAATTTAATACGAAGCCAGCAATTAATTGCCCTTCCGGCTGAGACAAAAAATAGTGCTTTTCTCAAAAATTGTGCAAGAAAACTAAAATATACATTCAGAAAATGATAAGGCATGATTTTCTTCTCGTCATTTGATGAAATTGTCGTACGCCTTTAGATATTTGTCTTTTGGCTTTGCAGGGAACAAATTATCAATAACTAAGCTTGCTGCTTCTTTTAATTCTGGAATCATTTTCACGACAATTTTCTTTATTTTCCGAAAAAGCACTAGCCACTGTATGTATGTAAAAACAATAATTTGTGCATTGCCGCCTTTTAGTTTTTTTAATAATATTCTTCCGAAAACGCCATAAACTATTTGCGACAGCTAAAAAGTCGCGATAAGTCTGTTCTTATCTTCCGTTTTGGCTGTTTAGGACCTATGCCGTTTATTTATATGGCCGTTTAAACTTTTTAAATAGTTTGTACCACGACAAATAATGGAATCGAGGCGGCAAGGTTTCTAATTTATTAATTTTTGACTAACCATAAACTATGCACTTCTCGTCCTGATTTTTTACCAATAAAATCAACTTTTTGCTTACAAACTTTATACTTATCATTTTATTTCACGTACAAAGTTTCATCAAAGATTTAGTAACTCTGCCAGTGTTCATGAATTCTATTAAAAGTTGTAAGTTTATGTGTCATGCTAATTTCGTTTGGGACAAAGTTGTAAAAACTTTAACTATTTAAGTAACTGTACTGTTTCATTTTAGATGGTCCTCGGCCGGCACACAAAGACATCCTCACGATACGAGCATACATTCTGCTGTTTCTGAAGCAGCTCATCATGATCGGGAATGGCGTGAAAGAGGACGAACTACAGTCCATTCTGAACTACCTAACTACTATGCACGAGGTAAGTTTCATATTTACCCGAAAGACAGCGTATTATCCGTGATGCTCACTTCCAATTTGCTGGGAGAGATAGTCTCCATTGCAGAGTTATATCTCGCTCATATTTGGAGGCCAAACTGGAGAAGTATAAGCATTTTACA
Source organism: Epinotia bilunana (assembly GCA_947049275.1). Lineage (NCBI taxonomy): Eukaryota > Metazoa > Arthropoda > Insecta > Lepidoptera > Tortricidae > Epinotia > Epinotia bilunana. The sequence continues at coordinate 23,647,619 of OX346261.1, read as the reverse complement.
GAAGGCCGCGGCCGTAATAACGCCACTACTTGCACAGGTGTCGATGATGATGTATCGCCAGAGCTCCCGAGGGTGTGTTGTGTTGAGACTCGCGTTCGTATCTAGCTATCATTACAACGAGTCCTCAAATCAAAAAAGGGTAGGCAACGTGCTTGTGATTCGTCTGAAGTCGATCAGTCTGACCGTAAGCATTTTTGCGACAGTCGCATATATTTCTAGAACAAAGAGACTACTCACACCATCACACTACAAGGTTGAGTATGTACTGAGACGAAAAAGTGTCATTAGTCCGAAAGTCAGACTAAATAATCGAACTAAAACATTATTTGATAGCGTAGTATTAAAAAACTTACGATTGTATTTTTCAGGATGAAAATCTGCACGACGTTTTACAAATGCTGATTTCCTTAATGTCTGAGCACCCTAGCTCGATGGTGCCGGCTTTCGATGCCAAAGTGAGTAGCGGCCATTTTTGTAAACCTTTCCTGTAAAAGACAATCCTACCCACAATGTCAACAATGCCAGTTTAAATCCAGTTAACGAATTATGGAATTAAATCTTTGGAAGTTATAATTGTGTTTGAACTGAACATTTTCTCATTGCAGCGGTTCTCGAACTTTTTATGACAGAACAGACCGTTTTGAAATACAATTTACGGAGTGTTCGAACGTTTACTTGAATGTTGTTCTCCTGGTGTCGTTTTAGCAGTATTATTATTATAATTTTTAGATGGGAAAAAAAAATTCTGGCTTTTTGGCAGTGTCCACGTAGTGTATAATGTTTGATATGACGAACGAATTATTGACTCTTTACGAGTGATATGTATCTATAAAACATAACTTGAGCGTATACGATGTTCAGACTAGAAATAAAACTAACGGACTTGGTGTAAAAGGCTGCATCCTAAATATTGCAATTTTTTCCTTCAAACTGACGCTAGTCGACTTTTGCAAGTTTAATGGCTATCTACTTGACTAAGTCCCGCTTTGCGCAACGCAATAACGCAAAACCGTTTAAGGGCGTAACAGGTATCGTGTTCTGATAATTTGCGTTATTTTTTTACACCTTGTATATGACGTAAAATTTTATACAAATACGTTACACGTTTTGGTTTTGTAACGAGCTATTTAGGCCTCACATCTTCCTTTAAAAGAAAGAAACATTTATTCGAGATTAAAACCAATAATTAAACAAGAAAGTGTCAGATATTGTGTTAAACTCGCAGCGATTCATGAGCTCTGCGCGCTATAACAACATGAACTAACTCGCAGGGCGGCGTCCGGACGATATTCAAGCTGCTGTCTTCAGAGAGCCAATTAATCAGGCTGCAGGCGCTTAAGCTGCTGGGCTTCTTCCTGAGTCGCAGCACACACAAGTAAGTGACACGAGCCACAGTAAACAGAACTAATCCGTACAAACGTCCGATGTGACGCACTCACACAGACACGTGTCGCTAAAATAGAGCACCCATAAATTACTAGTAGCGAGCGCGAGCCACTCCCGCAAGCGTGTAGTGGCCGCGTCCGAGACCCAAGCTGTTGTTTAGCTGAACGGTGAGAACTGCTTTTAAATGAAGCGCACATATAAAGGCCTTGAGATAGTCTAGTTGACATACTGCTTTAGCTAATATACTGTGCACGGGCGGTGACGGGGCTCAATTCAGCTCAAGCACTACTTAAGTTGATACGTAATTAAGTGTCACTGCACTTTTCCATTAATCACGTGGTTACAGGAAGAAGAAGTGTTTATAAAGTTACGAGATGTGTTTGCGGATGTTGTATTCGTACAGTTTTTACCCACACATTCTCAAATTCATCCCTCAATGAACCAACCTTTCTTCTTCTTCTTCTTCGTCGTTTCACTCTTGACAGAGTGGTCGTGGTCACCATTTCAGGTGTTGGTTGCAAGCTTCACAACACGCCGCCATTCCCCTCTGACAGTCGCCTTCCTTATGTTTGCGTGTACTCGTAGAGATGCATCTACTGCAGCTTTAATCTGGTCTGCCCATCTCATCGGTGACCTGCCTCGCGGTCTGGTGCCCTCGACCTTTCCCTGAATCACGAGTCGCTCTATAGCTACCAACCCTTTAGCAAAGATTTTTTTTATGTATTAAATTCGATATAAAATACTTTTCATCCAATAAACAGATGGGCGAAGGTCGAGCCTCTATTCGTATCTCCTACTATTAGCTAAGTATACCATTTATAGTACCAAGTACTCCATTAATATTAATACCTACGTCTCACGTTTCAATTTGATTTCAACGAGATTTGCGCGCTCTTTTCACCTCTATCTTGTTAGCTCGGTGCGTGTGGAAGCAGGCGGGTAAATTGGAATGCGAATCGGGTGCAGCAAACTGAGCACCAGACGTTACCAAGCTAGCATAACTGAAGCATATCTTGTTACTAAATCCCTAGACGAAAATACGACGTGATGTCGCCTCACAACCTCTACACGTTGCTCGCGACGAGGCTCGCGGGCGGCGGCTCGGGCGGCGAGGCGCTCGCGCTGCCGGCGTACAACGCGCTCTACGAGCTGCTCACCGAGCATGTCGGCCAGCAGATCCTGTACACTAGCCATCCGGAGCCGCAGCCGCACTTCCGGCTGGAGAATCCTAGTGAGTATTGCTTGAGTATGAAGTAATGTCTCAACCTTTACGCATTGCTTGTCAATCGGCTCAGGGGGCAGCTAAGGCTAAGGGGGCGGTTGACAAGCCGATCACTGAGCTGTTACCGTACTTCCGACTTAAGAATCCAACCTTTACAATGTGTATCATTACGCTTATGATACACATTGTCAGATTATTTTGAACACTAAATGACCTTGTTTATAAAGGTTAATCAAACCTCTTTTAGCTAAAATGCCAAATTGATGTATTCTCTATCTCTCTGTGTTATGAAAAAGGTGGTTAATCTGGTATAAAACCTGGAACCTTTTAAAGAACCCCATAAGGGAAAATCTGGGCACGGAAATCCTACTTAATATTATAAATGTGAAAGTTTGCATGTCTGGATGTTTAGATTTTTGGATGTTTGTTACTCAATCATGCAATGCTTAAACGGCTCAACCGATTTGGATGAAATTGGATTCAAATAAAGGATAGTTTTTATCCCGGGCCCACGCAGACGAAGTCGCGGGCGGAAGCTAGTAAACAATAAATTTTGGATAAGCAAAAGTTTCCGATCAAATCTGATCTATGATTTTCCCGCAGTGATCCTGAAAGTGGTCGCCACCTTGATCCGGCAGTCCAAGCAAACGGAACAACTCCTCGAAGTGAAGAAACTCTTCCTGTCAGACATGACGCTCCTCTGCAGCAACAACCGCGAGAACCGCCGGACCGTTCTCCAGATGTCCGTGTGGCAGGAGTGGCTGATAGCCCTGGCGTATATCCATCCGAAGAATGCGGAAGAGCAGAAAATATCGGACATGGTGTATAGTCTGTTCAGGATGTTGTTGCATCATGCGATCAAGCATGAGTACGGCGGCTGGCGGGTGTGGGTGGATACGCTGGCTATTGTGCATTCCAAGGTTGGTAGCGTCATTGATATAAATCGTTCAATTCACAAGGCGCATCTTACTTTTCTCTACGATATGGACGTAACATAAACTGATCCTTTGCCGCTTCATCAGAAATTAATTGTACTTCAGCTTGCTGCTGTTGCCATAAACTATTTGGTTTTTTAAGGGTCTGTTTATTCCAGCATACGAACTGTTCTGTTTAGAAACCATTCGCAGTGTTGATTTTAGAACGGTTCACAAAGGTTGTTATTGCTTTCTCAGCATGCAGAGAGATATTCAGTTTAAAAACTTGTAGCTGACCTCACTTGAACAGAAGTAGGTTGGAAGGATGATTCATTATTTTGACGATCTATTCCAGGTATCGTACGAAGAGTTCAAGCTGCAGTTCGCCCAAATGTACGAGCACTACGAGCAACGCCGCGCAGACAACATCACGGACCCGGCGGAGCGGCAACAGCGCCCCATCTCCACCATCTCGGGCTGGGAGCGGCTCCCCGCGGAGCCGGCGCCGGCGCCCGCGCAGCCCGCGCCCGCGCCCGCGCCCGCGCCCGCGCGGCGCGCGCACCACGCCGCGCAGACCGAGCTCGGCGAGGGGCTCTCCCTGCGCGAGGTCGAGGCCTGCAGCTGCACCGCGCCCGCGCCCGACGACGGTGACCCCGGCTCGCGGACTACACACCCGGTGTCCAGTGAAGTGTGCAAAGCCCATAGTCCTACTAAGAGTGTAAATACCGAAGTGCCCTGCGTCGTCGACGGTTGTGATAGTGTTAAATGTACAGATAGTGAGGTCGAGCATGCCGTGGACGAGTCGGACGACGGCAAAGTCGCGGACGGCGAGCTGGCGAGCTCAATAATTAATGAACATGTACTTCTAGAGAGTTCCGAGTCCGGCCTGGGAACGATAGAGGCCGACTCGGAGAAAACTGATAAGCCCCTGTCGAGACGAGGGAGCCTTGATTACATTCCAGTGCGAGACGTTGGTGAAAACGTACTCAAAGACGACAACACGGATAAGAGTGAAGGTATTCCTTCCAGTTTATCAGCAAGCGAAACGGCGAGTCCGGAGCGAGTCGCAGACCCCTTAAATTTATCGAATGAGAGAGAATCTGATCTATCAGATCCGTCCGAATTATACTTAACTCCCAGCGAAGCGACTAGTCCTAAGAAATCTCAAGATAAGACTGATTCAATCATTCCTGACGATATTGACATTGACAGCGACGACCCGAAGCACGTCGCAATAAACATTGTTAACGATGTGTTGTCGATAGCTCTAGAGACAGTGCGGTTAAAAGCAGACGACGATACCGACTCCGGAGCCATTTCTGGTGGGTTACACTCGGAAGGCAACACGCCCAATGGCCGAGACGATTTCGAACAAGAAATTGAAGAAACCATTGACGAGAAGCGAACAGCTGAGATGATCGCTAACGAAGTTATCACGGACATACTATCCTCGGTAGTCACGAGGAGTGAACAGAAACAGAGTGAATTAGTGGAAGAGGAAGATAATAGTCACCACAGGGTGATACCGTCCGACCATCCACACGAAGGCAACGTTCTGCCGTTAGACGGAGAATTCCTAGTCGATTCCCCGAGGAAAGAACCCACGGAAAGAATCGAACCCGAAGAAGTAGACGAAGTCACAAAAGAAAACGCAAAAAACGAAAGCCAAAGAATGGAAAGCAACGAACCAGAGGAACATAAGACTCCAGAAATCCCACCGATTTCGACGATTAGTGAGAACATTTCTCTTGTAAATAAAAAAGAGCAAGAAAGTGAGGAGGAGAGGAATCGCGAAGCGAACGAAAGAGACAAGCGAAGAGTGAGCTTACCTGGTGATGACGAGATGAAGCAGGATAGCACTAAGAACGAGGGTGTTTCCTCGCAAGGGACGAATACGTCAACGTCACCGAAGAGGCCGCGAAGTGCTTCTACCAGCACTCAAGTAGATTCTAATCACTTTGGTAAGTGGTTGGTTTGGTGGTGGTTTTTGTATGGGAACGAAAACGTTATTTTTTCGTTCTTTGTTAATTATTTCATTTCTAATTGGGCAATCTAATAATACGCAGTCGTTACCTCAAAACACAACTGAGTCCTACATATGAAATATAAAATATCTCGAGATAGGTATGTGGTTATTTCGAGGTTTTTGCAAAAAACCGGTTCCGATCCCTGATTGGGAGATAAATTGACGTTAACTTTTTTCCGCAACTCAATGTGAGCTACCCTTTTTGTGCTCACCAGTTGGTGCCACTGGCGAGTAAGGTCTTGATGTAAAGCTGTCAAAGTTTGTTACTATGGGCGTGTAAAACAAAGTTAAATCATATTTAAAATACTAAATCAATTATTTATAATAATAATGGTAATATTAGTACCTCCTATCTAATTTTGCTATTTTTTTCTTAGCTCCACTTTTACAGCACTGACATTCATGGACGCTTAACTCATATTTTCCTTAATTAATGCAAAATATCATCATCATCATCATATCAGCCGAAAGACGTACACTGCTGGACATAGGCCTCCCCCAAAGAGTGCCACAATGACCGGTCTTGCGCCACCCTCATCCAGCGGACTCCCGCGACCTTTACCAGGTCATCAGTCCACCTTGTGGGGACAAAATATTCCATTTAAAAATAAACCCGCGCAGCTCACCCACTACCAGTGATATTTGTCATTTTTTTCGGAGACCTCACACTACACTAGCGAATTTACTCACTATAGCCCTCATTGGAATGAGATCTTAGAATGTCCTTGCTGTAACCAAGGGAGGGTACTCTCATCATCGGCGGTGTTTTCAGAAACGAAGCGTCCGTCCAAGTGCTCGCGGCCCATGTTCTCGCCGGGCCCGACGCGGCCGCCGTTCCGCATCCCGGAGTTCCGCTGGTCCTACATACACCAGCGCCTGCTTTCTGATGTCCTGTTCTCTTTGGAGACTGATATACAAGTAAGTCACCTTCAATGTACTCTCTCTCTCTCTCTCTCTCTCTCCTTATTTAAGAGCTAAGCCCTTGTCGGTGTAGCTCAAAGTAGGCCCTCCATCTACTCCAATCCCACGTAACCTCTTCGACATCTCGATACGACCTAACATCAACTCACTTCTTGACTTGCTCTATGTAGTTTATTCTAGGTCTTCCTCTTCCTCGCTTCCCCTCCATCTTTCCTTCAATTATATTGATTATGAAGTTGTGATGTCGTATGAGGTGCCCTATCATCTTCCATCTTCTTTCAAAGTATAGGCTAGGCTACGTAAAAGATATGTAGACATTTTACGCCTTCTTACCTACTAGGTACAAATGTTATAAGGCCAACGTTCCACTTAGCAGTTTGTTATGTATGGTGGTATTACTGTTACCTAATGATTTGAATGCAGATTAGGCGCGATACGAAATTAACGAAAGCTTCAATATAATTACATGAAAGGGACGATATTTGTTGTAGACCACGAGTAGACGCTTAAATGAACACTATGCCGACATAAATTAATAAAACCGTGTCAGTAACTGAAGTGATACCAATCTTTTTTGTTTCAGGTGTGGCGAAGTCACTCCACCAAATCGGTGATTGACTTCGTGAACAGCAGCGAGAATGCAATTTTCGTCGTCAACACTGTTCATCTGATCAGTCAGTTGGCAGACAACCTCATCATCGCCTGTGGAGGCTTGTTGCCGCTGCTAGCGTCCGCTACCTCACCTAACGTAAGCATCGTATTAAGATTACTGACATTAGCAGGAATAATCTAGTAACCTCAGTTGCCAAAAACCAAAAAACTAGTGAAAATCTTATTGAATTTGAGACTAACTTGCAACAGACTCCTGGTTTATGCATAAGATGCAATTATATTTACATTCGTTAAGCAGGTAGCCGACAAGTCCTCAAACGTTAACTTGTTGTTTGATTATCAGTTGCTCTGAAGGCGCCTTGCTCAATGGACAGTTGTTGTAGACCTCCAGGTTAATATTGTTTTCTCCGGCAGAATGAATTAGACGTGATCGAGCCCACGCAAGGTATGCCAGTAGAAGTGGCAGTGACATTCTTACAACGGCTGGTCAGCATGGCCGACGTACTGATTTTCGCCAGCGCTCTCAACTTCGCCGAGTTGGAAGCCGAGAAAAATATGTCCAGTGGCGGAATCCTCCGCCAGTGCCTTAGGCTGGTGAGTCTGCTAACTCCTCGACGGCCCTGTGGCCCTAGTACATTGACATCTTTACCTTATGACAGTTCAATATTTTTAATGTCATTTTTGATTTCATAGGGCACAGCTGACAAGTATTTATTAAAATTTCCCCATTTCAGTTTTCTGAAAGTTACAATCATAAATAGTTTAGCGATATCCATTTACTTCTCTTTCTGTATATAGACGAGTTCATAGTATATATAACTAGTTATATTCTAGAGCAAGTTACCGTAGTACACTATATACTTCAAATGTTTATTTTATTCGATTTTAGTTATTTGTAACTTTCTTTGAATGCCAAACTCACAATGCTATACGCTCCTGTATTTTTCATATTTTAATAACTGTCAGTTCTTTCTCTAGATGAGTGGCAAGTAGCTTATTCAGGACTTTGCTTGGACATTGTCAAAATAGGCCCTAAGTCAATATTTCGCATCACGAATACATAAATCGCCTATGTAATTATTGGTAGCCCATGTGACTCATGACTCATGTTGATTTTGGCATTCTTCCTTTTACTACTTCTAGTTGTCTGATACTCGTATAGCATTAGACTAGCGGCAGTATAGCTAGCTAGCCGCGTGTGTTAATGCGTAGGTGTGCACGTGTGCGGTGCGCAATTGCCTCGAGTGCAAGGAGCGGCAGCGGTACGCGGCCGCCCGCGCCGCGCGGCCCGGCGACTCGCCCTCGCCCAAGGTAAATCACTACTGATACTGAACATCCGTTATCTTCTTCACGGTCACGTCACGGCTCTCTCTCAAGGGTAGTGGGGGTGGCTATCGACGCCCCGCCAATAAGAACGCGACTCGTTGCCCGGGGCGGTTCTCAATTTATTGGATGGTTTCGGGACTCAAACAACTTCTACGAATTCATGGCAACCTGGTACTTTCGGGTTCACTAATTGATTTTGGGCTAATTCCGGGTATCAGTGGGGGGCACCATTAACGAAGGCGATAAATCATCTGCAGCACATCTTTTTTAAGATTCCAGTAAATGTGGTTCGCTTTAGTCACCTTGCACATAACGCTTTTCAATACGATGCGGTTTAAAATGGTGAATAGGTGCATCAGTTATTAGTTGTCGCATGAACACAACACACGCTGCACTTTGCAAGTTTGCATGGTGTTCCAAGTCTATTCTATCATCTATCTATGCTTTATTAAACCACCATTGTTTCGAGACACAATTTAGACTTATCTTCAATGCATGAAATATCTGTTTAATATTGTTTTTCTTTTTAATTTGACATCAGTAGTTTATTGACCAATTCGCCTAAGATTGTTTTTTAATGCTCAAGATTTTTTTGTGACATAATTAATATCACACATTGAATAATCAAATCACTAATCACATAATGGTAAGATACTCACATGGCAGCACCTCATATGTTCTTAAATGTGGATAAAACGGAACCTGTCCAAGTGTCAATTAGTCCTTCGTACTGACCTGACTTGTGACTGATTATAGAGTGTGGTGGCGAGCCTGGCGGACACATCGAGCCCCGTCAAGGACCCTGAGAGGCTGCTTCAAGACATGGACGTCAACAGACTGCGGGCCGTCATTTACCGAGACGTGGTAAGTTTTACAACTTTCAATTGCGCTATTTTCGACTCTAATCCAATGGCATAAAAGTTAAGAACCGGACATTGTTATCTCACTAGACACACCTGCAAAGTAACATGGGATCTCGTGTTCATCAGCGACAGTACAGTACTCCTCAAAAGTTCTTCAACCCTAGTAATATGCTCTTTTGAATATAATTTTAAATAACCATCTCCGTTTTTTGTTTGATCAGGTTTTTGCCCCTAAGCCCAAGCCACCTTTTTTTTGTGGTCCGTTCCACTTTTGTTAACAACCTGCGTCTTAAATAGCTCCTGCTTGCGTCTTCTCCCCTGGTCTAACGTGACACGCTAATACGTCTTATGGTGTGCTTAATTTTTGACAACATGAAATACGCGCACTCCTTGAATACCTTAGATAAACTTTTATCGAAGGGACCCATAACATAACCTAAACTGCCATTGGTTTGATTCAGGTTGGTTCAGGCGCCATGTTGTGGTATTAATAAAGTGTTGATGATGACGACGTAAAATCCTTCAAAATATTCCTCCTGGGTATTTCTTACACCTTGGTCCTATGCTCCAGTTCAATGACCAAATCAATAAATCATTTGTTGTCCCTCCTCACAAATGGATTAAATCTTTTTGTTTGTTTTGCTTGGGGCGGATAGACCCTTTTTTGTTCCCACCTTCAACGTATTTTACGTCTTCATAATTTCTTTTACGTCACACCTGGCCATAATGCGAGTTTTACTGCACGCTGCGCGTACGGTAAAACTCGCATTGTGGCCAGATGAAGACGTAAAATTGTGTGAGTGGTGAGTACACAACGCCCTAGGTACGTAATGTATAGTACATTCTTCTCAAACATTCTCGGAAATATATGCGTTAATATCACGAAATAAAGACATGAAGTTTCTTGTTTAAGGCTCCCTACATTTCTTCTTGGCCTTATGCCAAGAAGTAATTGTATGAAAACCCTAAGCAAAACCATTATTGTCCGCTACTCTAACTTTTTAAATTTGCTTACTAGTATTAAACTGACAAAGGAAAAATTACATACTGCCAACCACCGCTAGGCTCAGTATTTGCGACATAAAAAAAACAAAATCTATGGTACTGTATACTTATGTGCGGTTAAACATGGTGCTCGAACGGCTTGTTCAAATTGCATGTTTGAAAAATAAAAAAGGCGGCAAATTACTTATTATTTAATTGATTACCTTGTATTTATTTTAATTTAAATATTTCCTCACATCGTTTGAGAAAAGCACTATACAATCCTCGGCCGAAACAGGGATTGCTGGACTCGTTGTATCCGGCCTCGTCTACGACTCGGCCATCTACTCCAAACTCGTCCAGCAATCCCTTACTTCACGGCCTCTGCAGTAATGTACTATTTTCCTAGTCTAACGTCAACACCTAAAATAGAAACCTTTTTGACAATAGTTTTATAATTACTAAACGTTTTGGTCTAACTACCATCGTCTACATTGCCGTAGCCAACGTTTACCTAGTGAGACGATTAATTCAATATACCAGAGGCTCTAGTATAAGTTTTACCGAAAAAAAACTTTACGATCGCGTTTGCGTTTTACCCTCATTTTGTATGGGATTTGACAGCTAAACGCGAACGCGGTCGTAACGTTTTGTTTCGGTAAAACTTATACTAGAGCCTCTGAGCCTCAAGTTTTACCGAAACAAAACATTACGATCGCGTTTGCGTTTTACCCTCAATTTGTATGGGATTTGACAGCTAAACGCAAACGCGGTCGTAACGTTTTGTTTCGGTAAAACTTATACTAGAGCCTCAGATTAGAATTCATATTTTTTGCCATATTGTCCTATTTGGTTTTATCGATCGCCTGCAGAATAACAGTGTTTAGGTGAGGTGGTTATAGTTGACGAGTTTAGAACAGTTCCCCATAATCCCGATAAAGACGTTCACCATGAAGAAAGGAACCATCCAAACTTTACGATGTTCCTGCATCCACTGATGGCGACTACACACAAACGCTAACATTTTCAGGAGGAGACGAAACAAGCTCAATTCCTGTCTCTCGCCATCGTGTACTTCATCTCCGTGCTGATGGTGTCCAAGTACCGCGACATCCTTGAGCCGCCGGTGCACGCGCAGCCTGACTGCGCGCGCCGCCCGCACCACGCGCACGACCATCACGGTACGACCAGGAGCCCAAGAGTTCGCAGGAGATTAGACGTTGTCGTAGTTTGTGTTTTATCAGGATGAAACATTTCTCATTTTCTATCTAGCGATGTAAGATAGAGTCGAGTGTTCTAACATGTCATAAACCAGATTACTATAGCGGAGGAGACATTTGGTAGCGATTATGACGTGTTGAAGACAATTTAGCTTTTATATATATGCCAATGTGCTGTTCATTCATTACGTAAGACGTTTTAGTGAGGAGGGCTAAATTCTTAAATACATGGGGGCGGACAGGTTTAACTGTACGTGATTAAATATTAAACAGCGGCTAAGAACTGTCTTGCCTTATCGCGGGTTAAATACGCAAGAAAGCTCTACTTTTATCGTATGACTTGTTGTTATTGTCTCTATCAATTCTACATGTTCCATTGCTGATACGTTCATTATTTTTGCTTGGGTCAAAATACATTTATTCTTGTGGGGTAAGTCATAATATTATCATATTATATCTAAAAAACGATTGTGCAACAGGGTATTATTATTTTAGCCATGCGGACTTTCATTTCGTGTCAGATCAGGCTTTGAGATTAATTAACATCCCGTCAAGGATGTTACACTGAACTGTAACACTGGAAATTATAAAGAAATATACGAGTTTTAATAATACTAACAACGGATTCTGTTGCCATCGTATGTGTAGTATGTGCCCTATTTCAAACAACAGGACACAGTAATAATATCATTAAAAAAAACAATAAACCTTTAGAAGATCCCTAGTGTTTACCTGCTAAGTATTTATAGGATCACATTTATAGTATTATATATCGCAAAATACACGAATAAGCCGTCCGCTTCAGAAATTACTTAATAACAGTTTCTGATTTCAACTTTGCCAACGCCTTTTTTTGTAAGTTTTTTCATTATGTCTATCGGCAGATCTTTATTTACTAACGGCGTATGGTTTAAAATTTATTTCTGTTCATAAATCTAAATTTCAATGTATGAACACATCTACGCGTATTAGAAATACCCTACAATACCTTTGCGCATGACTTATCGAAACGTAGACGTATTTTATTTTACTACGCGTATTGAAATAACCTGGCCCTTTCGATCTAGCGTATTATTTAAGTACTGTATTTTACCTACCTGTACATATTTCTATTTATGTTGAACGTTACAGTACGACCCGTAATGTCATGCACTCTATCTAAGGCATCCTGTTATGTAGTAGGTAGTTACAGTTCCTTCAAATACTACATCTACAACACATCAATCATTTACTTCTAATATGTTCCTTTGTCATCCATAGTACCGATTTGTTTAGTATTTACGCTATTTGGTTCGCCTTTTACGTTTCTTTTGCTTTATCGCACTAGTTTAAGAAAATTTACATTGGTATTTGTGTAAATTCCAATTAGAAATGTTAATCAGTCAATACCTCGTGCAGTCGCCGTCAAAATGGATGCATCATTGACGCCTTTCAATGGGAAGGCACTTTTAAATAACACGGTTTTAAGCCATCGCCACGTCATGCAATATGATTGGTTGACTGAGCCATCGTTTCATCATTGCATTGATCTGATTGGCTGAGATTTTCTTAACGCTCGTAGCACGCCCTCCCATTGTTGGATTGCCTTCATTGACCGCAGCGGTACGCTAGGAGGGTACTCAGACTGTGTATTTCAAGTGTGTCGTTTCTCCTTTTTTTCACGCCGCTTGATATCGCGTCACGATTGGGGACACTGGTAAAATTGTCTACGGTACACACTCGCGCTCTCCGCGACCACATAAAACCGTTCTTACGATTGTTTCAAATAACATTTTTTTTTGTAATTTCTGCTTGATTGTTTGTGGCAAATATTCTATTTATTGTGATCTGTCCACTTGCAATTTAACGCATTTTGTTCTTCTGCAAACGCGTTCGGTCGACCTTCTTTACACATTTTATCCGGCCCGTTTTTCCCTACACTCTTATCTGTTTCCATTTCTGACTTCCTGGTCGTTTTCTCGCATCTCATATTTATACATTTAAACATTGATCGTCCCCTGTTCTCCCTTCTCTGTCACACACGCATCTAAAACACGTTTGCATCTTTGTCTACAATCTGTTTATGTTTGGTTTGGGTGGGACCCTTTTTTTATTTCGCCCTTCAACATTTCATTCCTTCATCTATTCTTGTCTCCTGGTCTGTCGGGGCGTCATAATGCGTCACGGAATCCATTATTAATGGCTATCTCTATCATCCTAAATATCCTCTACGTCTCACACTTGATGCACTATCAAATTCCATGTCACAATCAACGTTGATAACACCTCCTCCCTGATCCTATTCTCCTGGTACGTTCGCGTGCGCGCGTGGGCGTGCGGCGGTGCAGGCGCGCGGCCCTTGTTCCCGCAGTGGTCGCACCACGTGTACCCGCAGTTCCTGCCGGGTGCGCACCCCGCCCACCGCCACCCGCACGCGCACGCGCACGCGCACTGCAAGCTCGACTGCAGCCAACACGTTAATCACGCGCACGCACGCATCGGTAGCTACCACCGCCCGCACGCAGGTACCGCGGCCCCACGATAGGTGGCGTTCGCATCACTGAAGCGATTCCGGAGCATTGCTGTTTCTCGAAAACTCCCGACTTCAAAGCATCGAAATCTTTACAATGCCTATAAATTTTAAAAAGGGCTTATAAATATTATAAAAGCAACTTATGAGAAGTATATCACGCTATAATAGAAGTAAAATCTTTGTAACGACCGCTCAAATAACTTTTGTAGAACTTACACTTTTATTATTATGAATTCTTAATAATGTATATGGCAAGAGAAACATCGCCAGTTATATTTTATTCGAATAGGCAGCTATTTTTATAAATTTCTAGATTTTCCTTTGTATTTGTAATAACTTGAAATGTGATGTGAACCCAAAAATAACACACCGACGTGGTGCCAATTTTGGCACTGAACAGAAAAGTCTTGAATGTAATGGGTCGATATACGGGAACATTGTTTTATTTTGTTTACTATAATTACTTTATTTTATTAATTAAAAGTTACGATTTACAAAAATAACAGACATTACAATTCAAGATAAAACAGTGTCTTTAGGTTAAGCACCGCTATGGCACTGCTTTGGATTTATTTTCTTTTCTTTTGAGTTGCCTCATCATTTAGAGTAGATAATATTCATGAATTGATTCCTTAATGCATGCGTTTAATGTTCCATATTTTAAATATTATAATTAATTATCTCTAGAAAGGAATTCTGTACACGGATATCTCAAACGTACTTCACACTGCAGTAACACTGACGATCACTGATGTGCACAGAATTCCAAATATGTTAGAATTTTAAACCCAGTGTATGGTATAGCTGATCCTATTTGTAGGTACCGACCTATCCGCTTTCTTAAAGCAAGCTTTATCAGTGTTGTGCTGCCAGTCTTATGCGTCCCTGTTACTGACGATGGTCTCTCCCGCAGAACACAACGGCGATGACGTCGAGTACGCCATGATAGTGGTCGACGAGAACAACTCCACTATGAACGAGTTGGACTCTCCCTCTATGAAGGTAAGGTTGCTTTTCATGTGATATTGCCATCGCGATTTACGTCGTTAATTTTCTAAATCTACGATGATTACTAGTTAGAATTCTGAAAGATCATATCATCGCACATTTCTGAGTCTGTAGGATAGATGCTTTACATTTTAAAAGATAATATTCTCTAGTTAGTGAATTTAATCTCGTAGATAAGTGTTCCCTTAGCATGTTCCCTGGATTTCTCTATAGGTATAGTATTTCCAAGGTTGTGATTTAAAGTATGTATCGTAGCATGTTAGCGTGATCATGGTTGTCGCCCTAAGCCTAATCGTAGGACTACTCAGTAGTTCGATGCATGATTTCGCATCCAGTTACTAAGTACATGTACTAGTGATCCATACGACGATAGCCTTTTTGTTACCCCATCCATGTTGTGTTTGGCGATTTGTTTGCTGTCGATGAAATCGTGTTTGATGTCGCTACAGAGTAACGTGTGATGGACGTCTGTGTGTCATATTTGAACGCTTTTTACATTCGTTTTGTTTTGCTGTTGCAATAAAATATAAAAGGAGGAGGGCACGGAAGAGTCCGAAGGAGTTGCGAAAATTGAAACGAGCACGGACGAGCTCAAGCCGCAAGCGGGCAAGGCAGCCGACCCCGCGACCCCCGTGACCCTCGCGGCCCCCGCGGCCCCCGCGGCCCCCGGGGCCTCGCAAGCCTCCCCCAGTTCCGAAAAGGAAGAACCCCTATTTAAGTCCAGCCTTCGGGTGAAACAGCAAATCAAGCCAAAGGTTAGTTGGACTTAGAGCCCGGAAGCTGGGCGAGTCGTTGTTCCCTCCTATTAGAATTGGCGTCTCCTAACTCTGATGGTCCCCTGGATCACTTCTTCTGTTGGTGAAAGTTCTTTAGCTTACTAAAGTAGGATCCTTTTTCCGGTAAGAGTCCATTGAAACTGCTACTGTAATTTCATAACATTAAGATTTATTATTGTTCTACTAAAAATCTGCTGCCATGCATTGTTCTGGTTTTAAACAATGCATATTCGCGATCCTACTTTAGTCACTGACCTATAATTTTATTCTCAGTCTGAAATGATCTCTAAATTCTTGGTGTTTTGGTTGATAATTCCTTGTACTAAATGAATGTTATTGTCCTGTTGTAAGCCTCCAACCGCAAGGTCCAAAACATTATCCGGGATTACGGTGTCAGTGGTCAATTTGGTTTGTACACATTATTATGGACACTCCTTTTAGTGCAAACCTGCTGATTGGTTCTGCAAGCCTGGTATTTTATGAACTTTTAAGTTATAAAAATGTTGTTGTTAATACATCATTTTATTCATTCAGGCTTTCAATTTCCAGTCAGTAATATACAAAACCCACAAATAAGCAAACACAAGCTTGTCACATATGTATAACGGTGTATCACATGTTATAACACAGAACATAAGGTTATCGCTAAATGCTCACCGTAACGTATGATTCATATTGTATATTAGATACTCGTTCGAACCTATGTAAAAGAGACAAAATATATACCAGAAATACCTAATGTACAGCACACAGCACCCGCACTACATTTGTATACAAATATATACACGCTAGTAACATGTATAACACAGTCTTTATATATACGTAGCTTCAGTAGCTCATATTTATCATATATGGTTGCTCAAGAAACTGTCTCTTGAATTATTAGATTAATGAAATAAGTCCCAGGTATTTAAACATTGCTGAAATATTATGGACAAATAAATGTAAGTAAATATTTATTCTGGCACATTTACAATAATGTTATGTAATATGGTTAAGTATTATTTAAAAAAATTGTGACTAAACTTATGCATGTGGGCTTCTTTCTCGCTTCTTCACCCGAACTGTCTGCATGTTGTTTTGAATGTCACTTGTAGAAGTCTATCTAGAAACTTGCACTTAACCGATGTTTCAAGTAGTAGTAAACTTTATTACGTTAAATAATACATCATAATATAAAACATTTCTTAGATTAACTAATCTGTAGGCATTATGAATATAACTTCAGGTAAGTGGGAAATCTTGGTATTGTGTTGTATGTATGAAGAAACGTATTACAAGGATATAAGGATGATACTAATGTTCATTTAAATAAGTCTATATTCGTAAAGTCTGATGTTTCATTTCGGAACGCGCTACTAGCGGAAGAGAGAGTGACCTAATAAGATGATAACCTTAATATAATCAATATGACATGACAGTGACGCGTTCCGGAATAGAACCCTAATTTGACATTTCTATGATAAAATTCGTAAGACAGTTTTATCATAGGTAATTTGATAACAGGAAAAACTTTTTCTTGAGATATTGAGAATTGAATTCCTATTTTTTAAAGTCAGTGTAAAAAAATATAAACTGTCTTTTTATACTGGTCGTATTTCGACATCAACTCGTATTTGACGTAATCCTCTGTCGACAGAGTGTGGACTCCATCGAGGATGCCGGCTCGTTCCACCTCAACTCGACCGAGACCACCAACAACGACCCCGAGTCTTCCAGCGAGATTGCCTTGGATGATAACAAACACCCAGTAAGCATAAACCAAAACCGGAGTATTATCATTTGATAATATACCTAGATGTGATGCTCGTCAAGGTACAATAAAGGTGAAAAACAGGATGTCGATTAATGTAATTACGGTGTCAAAAATTGGGACAAATAGTAGTATAGGGCCTGAGGGAAGTTGCGAATCTTACTCCAGCGTACCTTGGCACTTTGTAGTTTGTAGCGTCCCCGTAAATGACTAGGTAGGTTTTTATCCATATTTTTGTGTCTTCAGAACTCCCTTCAAAGTGCATTTTTTTTTTCCGAGACTATTTTTCTTATTGGTAGAATCTGTGTGTGTAATGTCTGCTATAGAATGACCACTCTAGGTTCCAGGTAAAGATTTTGATAATAACACTTTCCTCTTTGACTATTCTCGCGTCCTGGTCATATGCTCCTATTTCAAGGACACAGCCATGGACTGTTTCTATTCTCCTTTCACACAATAGAGCCTGACTAACCAATCGTGTTGCAAAGAAATTGATGCATAGATTTGACTGGTTGAATGAATACTGGTTCAAATTGAAAAGGTTTTTTGAACCCAACCTTTTTTTACTCCAGTGGGTCCTTTTCAACAAATTGCTTGCTACTTTTACTTCTTACTAGTTCATATTCTCCTAGTCCCGGTGGACGCGATAATTGGCTATACCTATTGATACCACAGTTGTCAGCTATGTGAGTATCTTTCTTAACTTTACAGGTCAGTAATGATGAATCGTGGACTGACGTAAACCTCAACGAGGACGGAGAGAGAGGCCCGGCCACCATCACTGGTAGAACGAGAGACCACGAGGGCAATATAGAAGGTAATGCTATGATATACTATCAGCTGCTTATGCATACTTGGTACTTAGCGGTATATTATTTACACCCTATTATGTTAATACTGTGACAGTGAGTCAATATATTTCTGTTGTTTTTTTTCTGTATTCTGTCCCTATAATGCCTATATTTCCCTTCGGATGCAGTATGGCAACACGCTAGCTTGCTATTGGACCTTATGTAGATATCTGTAAGTTGCACTTACCAGTGCAAAGTTTTACAGTCTTTGTTCTGTGAACTATTCATACAAACTATTTGCCTGAATCAACAATAGGGTTATGGGACAGTGTAATAAATTTTACCACAGTATACTAGGTACTCATAAGCAGTTAAGAGTGTGTTGTTAAGCGTGTTCCTGTTATCAACCAGTATAATCCTTCGTGCAAAATTGGTTGATCTTTTATGTAGACTTTCACGAATTTATTCCAACGCTGTTTAGTCAAAAGTAACGAATAATTATATTCCTCAACTGTACCTATGTATGTATGTCATATAGGATATCATAGGAGCCCTCTCCTCAGTTTGATCTTAACATGTATGTTCCAGACATGGAGAAATCCCTTCACGCGCGCAACAACGACCACCACCACTTGCAGAGGCACCAAAACAGGAGTCTGCAAGTTGCGCAGAGGCATCTACACCCGGTAGGCGAATTACATTGATTATCCTCCGAACTCTTGAACTCCGATTGTCAATTTAGACTCATGCAGTCGTCTCTCGGACATTAAGACTATCTCGTTCTGACGCTAGGCTTGGTGGCAGTGGAATCCAGCTTGAAAATGCTTGATTGGAAACAAACTGATCAAGCCGCTGAGGCTGATATAACTATTTATACTGGTAAAATAACAGAGCTGTGATATCTGAGTATTCTGAGTTTGTATTCAATAATAATAATGTGTCGTAGTTATGTGATCAATCTCCACTACCCTAGATGAATACGCAGCTGATACGTTGCTGGCTGAAATATCTGCTAAAAACCAGTGGTAACCATTGACTTACTATTACTACGTATAGACTGGCAACCCAGAACATTTTTCTTGCAATGAGGCCGCCATCTTGGAAAATCAGAGTATGTAAACGTAGTAGATGCGACAGTTTTCTGAGTTCGGATTCAGTTATGGCTATAGCGGGATTTAATACACTTATAAAAAAGACTAATTATTTATTTAATCACCGACATTTGGTATTTGTATTTTTTTTACTGGATATATATATATAGTTGCCGAGGATGAACTATGTTGATGCAATTTGTTTCAGCAATTTGTGTCAGATTTGATGACAAAGTCCTAATTTAAGGTCCATGCGGATCCTCAGATATCGATTTTGATAGCAATCGTAGCAAGACAAACAAACTAGTTTTTTTCTTTTCAAATTGGAAATTGATATAATAATTATATTCTCCTAAATTGCTAATGGGTTCATGTTCGGAGACCATACTCGCATCGCGTAAATTATTTATATAAGAGAATTTACCTAGGATTTAAATAAGTAGAACCTAAGATATATTTCAATAAGGAGAACTGAACGTTGCCACTAAAATTATTCATAAAAACTATTAAATAAAAAAAAACAAGAAATGGTTGCTGCTATTTTTTAGCTTCAAATCAGTAAATCTAGTAATTTTAATGTTCTACTAATAAAGCAAAATAGTCTGAGGAAATTGTCACTTCTAAATTTTTAATCTTTGTAATAATGGCCGCCATCGGCGCGTATTTTATAAATTACAGAAAAATTAATGTTATTTCAAAAATCTGTGAATTTGCCGATGAAAAGTGATTCCCGTACTTTTACTATTGTTGGGTTTCTTGTTGGTGCAATAGCGCAATGCAAAAGAAGGCATTTTTTCAAAGTTGTGAGTAAAAATTGCACTCGAAACGACCGCCATCACTGCCCGCCACAGACTAAACCAACATACTCTCATGAGAATATGCTGACATGCGCAAACTTATGCTAGGTGATGTCTACTCTAGTAATATAACTCAATGGTGGTAACTAACAAATGTGATCACTATTCCAGGACAATGAGACGTTAGCAGGCCTAAACGCCATGAACGCCACTATTTCTGTGGACGGCGTATCTCGCGAAGCTTCCCTCACTCACAAACTGGAGACTGCACTAGGCCCTGTCTGCCCGCTACTGAGGGAGATCATGCTAGACTTCGCACCCTTCCTCTCGAAGACCCTGGTCGGCAGCCACGGACAGGAACTGCTAATGGAGGGTAAAGGTATACGATTGTAAGCATGGTCGCTCTTTGGTGCTTCTGCTTTCGTGTTAATAAACTACAGTCAGCATCATAAAAATGTATACATTGTAGGTGGTTCAAGGACCTTAGTACTTAGAGATAAGGTCGAAAAGTGTTATACATGTTTATTATGATGACTATCTATTTCAAATGATTCTACCTGTACAAAGATTGGAGACGGCATTAGGGGTCTTCCTTTTGAAGATGCTGTAGTCAGCAGCCATAGTCAGGAACTTATGGTGGAGGGTAAAAGGTCTTTTGTGCTTTTGTTATCGTAGTAATAAGGTATTTCTATTTTGAATGGTGCTTCATATGCAATATAAACTAGAGACGGCTCTATGGACCTTGGTTTTGAAGACGCGAGTCGGCAGCCGTACGTCCGAGTAGACAGGAGGTGGGGTAGAGGGGGTGAAGGGGCGATATCGATATGGGTGTAAGCATGGAAGCGCGATGGTGCTTCTTTACAATATACCTAGTTCTTCATTATGGTGCTACCTGTGAGGTTTCAGTTTCAAAAGGTCTTATAGCTTTTTCAACACTATCTTTGTGGTGGCAGCTTACAAGGCTTAATCTGCAAATAGATTCGGGAAATTTATTTTAAATTCGCTATATATTTTCTGTCATGTATGCTTTCCGATCCTAAATTCTGTCAAAGCTGTGTTTTATTGATTTTAATATTATTATTCCCGAGACCGCAATCAATATATCAGTTATGCCGATTTAGAGTTGCAAAATTATAGAATAGAATAGAATAGAATAGAAAAACTTAAATTAAACGCAAATAACAGTAAGTACATTTTAGATTTACACTTAGATGCTATGTTAAAACTATAGCTTATAGCTTCGTAAAATGGCCCACTAGTTTTCATTCATACAATATTTGCCCCATCTACACGATCTACTCTTATATTGCAGGTCTGCAAACGTTCAAATCGAGCACATCAGTCGTTGAGCTGGTGATGCTCCTCTGCTCCCAGGAGTGGCAGAACTCCCTCCAGAAACACGCAGGACTAGCGTTCATCGAACTTATCAATGAGGGTCGGCTGTTGTCGCATGCGATGAGAGACCACATCGTGCGAGTGGCGAATGAGGCGGAGTTCATACTGAACAGGATGCGGGCGGATGATGTGCTCAAACACGCTGACTTCGAGGTTAGTGAAGGTTATTGGTGAAATTAAGTAGGTGAACAGGTATCTCTGGGACTAGGACCAGATCTATACGATGCAATTTCGACTGTGAGAGTTGTGATGTTTATTTTGACTCCAGTCGCGCTCAATGGAGTGAACTAAGTACTTAGCAGCCAGGAGTCTCTAGGAGTAGCATCAAAACCAGCACATCAGTGGTTGAGTTGCGGGTGCTCCTCTGCACGAGAGACAGACCACTCTCTATAGGTCGACCGCGCTAGCGAGGACTGAGTTAATCTATAGTAGCAGTCCCGACTGGTGTTCATTGAGCTCATCAACGAAAGTCTACTGTTGTCGCATGCTATGAGAGACCATATCGTGCGAGTAGCGAATGAGGCAGAGTTTATACTGAATAGGATGCGGGCTGATTTTCTGCTTCGAGTTAGTTGGGTTTCCTCTAAGAATAGCATCAAGTCTATTACTTTCGCGCTCCTACCGCGAAGCCTCATCATGCGTGACATACAAGTGAACGTAAAACGAACAAACGTCGGAACTTCTGAAATTGATAAACTGAATAATTTTTAAAATACTAGTATCCTTACGCACACCGCGTTAGGATATTAGTATTTTAATAGGTGAGTGAAAACCTCGCGAACGCGAAGCGCCGTGGCGCGGAAGAAACAAACAGTTTGCAGAGACATTGAACAATAGGGGTGTAGACTTGAAAATTATTATTACTCCAAAAGAAAGAAGGTACAAAAATATGAATAGTAACGAAAATCCCATTCAGATATCTCAAAGAATTACGAAGCTACAACCGTTTTAATATTGCTTGTTAGAGAGAGAAAACGCAAACTCTGTGTGAGGTCACATTACAGGATGCTGCCGGGGGGCCGCGTCGACGGCGGCGCCGAACACGATGGGCACGGCACATTGCCTTCTAATATTAGCGTGACGTCACAATCTACAAGCTTCATCGTTTCATATGAAGTTGCGTTTAGCGAAAAAGGGACAGAACATACCCCTTCTTAAAACTTTGGACACTTATAACTTCGTGATTATTTAACCTTTTGCGTTGATTTTTTCTCCATTTGACTACATTTTTAACCCTTTTTGGAGAAAATATGACCTTATTGATTATTTTATGTAGTGCCTACACCCCCATTTGGTGTTTGTTTCCAGTCGTTGTGTGCGCGAACAAGCAGTGAGCGCGGTGACGAGGAGCGCACGTGCGAGCGGCTCATAGCGGCGGCGCGCAGGCGCGACCACGCCGCCGCCGCGCGCCTGCTCGACAAGCTGCGCGTCGCGCCCGGCGCCGGCGCCAGCGCGTCTGCTGCCGGGTATGTAAACATCGTGGCGGCGCGCAGGCGCGACCACGCCGCCGCCGCGCGCCTGCTCGACAAGCTGCGCGTCGCGCCCGGCGCCGGCGCCAGCGCGTCTGCTGCCGGGTATGTAAACATCGTGGCGGCGCGCAGGCGCGACCACGCCGCCGCCGCGCGCCTGCTCGACAAGCTGCGCGTCGCGCCCGGCGCCGGCGCCAGCGCGTCTGCTGCCGGGTATGTAAACATCGTGGCGGCGCGCAGGCGCGACCACGCCGCCGCCGCGCGCCTGCTCGACAAGCTGCGCGTCGCGCCCGGCGCCGGCGCCAGCGCGTCTGCTGCCGGGTATGTAAACATCGTGGCGGCGCGCAGGCGCGACCACGCCGCCGCCGCGCGCCTGCTCGACAAGCTGCGCGTCGCGCCCGGCGCCGGCGCCAGCGCGTCTGCTGCCGGGTATGTAAACATCGTGGCGGCGCGCAGGCGCGACCACGCCGCCGCCGCGCGCCTGCTCGACAAGCTGCGCGTCGCGCCCGGCGCCGGCGCCAGCGCGTCTGCTGCCGGGTATGTAAACATCGTGGCGGCGCGCAGGCGCGACCACGCCGCCGCCGCGCGCCTGCTCGACAAGCTGCGCGTCGCGCCCGGCGCCGGCGCCAGCGCGTCTGCTGCCGGGTATGTAAACATCGTGGCGGCGCGCAGGCGCGACCACGCCGCCGCCGCGCGCCTGCTCGACAAGCTGCGCGTCGCGCCCGGCGCCGGCGCCAGCGCGTCTGCTGCCGGGTATGTAAACATCGTGGCGGCGCGCAGGCGCGACCACGCCGCCGCCGCGCGCCTGCTCGACAAGCTGCGCGTCGCGCCCGGCGCCGGCGCCAGCGCGTCTGCTGCCGGGTATGTAAACATCGCGGCGGCGCGCAGGCGCGACCACGCCGCCGCCGCGCGCCTGCTCGACAAGCTGCGCGTCGCGCCCGGCGCCGGCGCCAGCGCGTCTGCTGCCGGGTATGTAAACCATATTCGAAAACCAGGAATCCGAAGAGCGTGCGAGCGGCTCCTGAAAAAGCTCGCCTCCACCACCGGATATGTAACCGACCATGTTCGCCTAGCCTCGCCTTCAGCGCTTCCCTGGCCGCAAAAGTATCATTATAAGCCATGATTTGTTGATATTTCCTTGGTTAATTTAATTTAGTATAATTTTCAGAAGCACAACACAATTCTGGCGGCTAGACTCATGGGAGGACGACGCGCGGCGGAGAAGGCGGTTGGTGCCGGACCCGCGCGGGCAGCGGCACGCGGCGGCCGCGCTGGCGCGCTCGCCCGGCGCGCCGCCGCCGCACGACGCTATACTGCAGGTCGGTTATGGGCTCCTGGTGCCAATGTGGAGCTATTTAACCCGTTTAACGTCCCATGCCCCACGCTCTGTGCAATATGCATTCTGCAAAAGGCGTTTACGTAATATTACATGGTTTTTTCTATGTTTTTTAGAGTGAGTTGCTACAATCCGGTAGGTAGTACTACTTAGTACGTAAGTACGGGGCTTACAGGTAGGTGACCACGAAGACCTCGAAACGACGCCCTTCGGCTGAAAATCTTCCTTTGTAAAGGTCGTTAGATTATAGATTATGGTGTCTTGGTACAAATGTGGATCCATATTTAAACCGTTAAGCATCACAGTGCGAAACTTTGTGCAAACGGTATACTTGAACTTCAGACCATGAAAAAAACCTCTCCATCTTTTTTCCTTTGTCCGAGATCTAAACATTAGAAAAAGGTCGTAAAAGTCGACACACGTAAAAAGAGCTCTGCGCGCCATATTAAATGTATGGCCGCCAGAGCTCTTTTTACGTGTGTCAACCCGTAGATAAAATAGAGGGCGTGTCTCATTGAATTTTGGTCTCCAGGTAATCTGTCTACCTGTAATTTTGTACAAAGACGATATTGCGCTGCAAGTGGGTTATATGGTATGGTATTCTGGTACCAAAGCGGATCAAAATTTAACCCATTGCACAACTGCACTTTATGTGAGGTACATATATTTGCCTTCGTAGTGATTATTCGAATGCCACAAATACAACGTAAACAGCACATAGGTATATCTCATTTAATTTGGTTCCCAAAGCCCTGCCTGAGCGACTAACGCCAACTTCGGTCGTTCGTCTATCTCTAACTCGCACGTGCATATTCAAGCAACAGAGGGAGTTATATTGCGAACTTTGATCTCAGCGCCATATTGAACAACATTTTTTTCAGGCTACGGAAGAACTGCATGCTCGCATCGCGGCGGGTGGCGCTGGCCGGGGCGCTCAGTTACCTACGCCGGCAGCTGCAGAGCTCTTAGATGATGCTGAACTCCTGGTAGACGACAGGGAAATCGATGCCGATCTTACGGGTAAGATAAATCACCACTTTGACAAAACTACGCAATTGTTATTTTTGCAAAATAAATAAACATTGTGTGACATCAACCAGGACATCATGATGGGCATGGAGCTTGTTGACAGCTTTTTTATAGATTGTGAATAATAAGGTACATATGAAAATAAGACGGCCATTTTCTACAATATTTACAATAGAAAGTTGTTTATGGATCAATTGATTATTTAGCAAAATAAACTTAATAAACAAACATTGTGTGACACCGACCAAGACATCATAAACATGGGAGTTGTAGGCAGGTCCGGTCAACATTAAGGCTGTGCATTGGAAATTATCGCGTGCTTTGAAACGCCGTTCTGACTAGATTAAGAAACAATAAGGTCTGATTTTCAGATATATGATTCTTGAATATATGATTGTTTATCTGATTTTATCGATACATGACATGATTGCTTAAAATTTACTCGATAGAAAAAAAAACAAATTAGGGTCTGTATTTTCCTTTTTTTACTCAAATGATACATTATTTTACGACACAATCAAGTTATATATATATATATATATAATACTATAGTACATTACTGCAGAGGCCGTGAAGTAAGGGATTGCTGGACGAGTTTGGAGTAGACGGCCGAGTCGTAGACGAGGCCGGATACAACGAGTCCAGCAATCCCTGTTCCGGCCGAGGATTGTATAGTGCTTTTCTCAAACGATGTGAGGAAATATTTAAACAAAAATAATTACAATCGGAACGAACGATCAGAAAACAATTGTGTAACTTGCCGCCTTTTTTTATTTTTTAAACATGCCATTTGATGAAGCCGTTCGAGCACCATGTTTAACCGCACATAAGTATAGTATACCATAGATTTTTTTTTTCTTATGTCACAAGTATTCTTACAGGGCCTAGTGATGGTTGGCAGTATGTAATTTTTCCTTTGTCAATTTAATATTAGTAAGCAAATTTAAAAAGTTAGAGTAGCGGACAATAATGGTTTCAATATTGGTTTTCATACATTAGTTCTTGGCGTAAGGCCAAGAAGTAATGTAGGGAGCCTTAAACAAGAAACTTCATGTCTTCATTTCGTGATATTAACGCGTACATTTCCGAGCATGTTTGAGAAATAGTACATTACTGCAGAGGCCGTGAAGTAAGGGATTGCTGGACGAGATTGGGGTAGACGGCCGAGTCGTAGACGAGGCCGGATTCAACGAGTCCAGCAATCCCTGTTCCGGCCGAGGATTGTATAGTGCTTTTCTCCAACGATGTGAGGAAATAATAAAATAAAATGAATTACAATCGGAACGAAATATCAGAAAACAATTGTGTAATTTTCCGCCTTTTTTATTTTTTAAACATGCCATTTGAAGAAGCCGTTCGAGCACCATGTTTAACCGCACATAAGTATAGTATACCATAGATTTTGTTTTTTTAAATGTCGCAAGTATGCTTCGAGAGTAGTGGTGTTTGGCAGTATGTAATTTTTCCTTTGTCAGTTTAATATTAGTAAGCAAATTTAAAAAGTTGGAGTAGCGGACAATAATGGTTTTACTTAGGGTTTTCATACATTACTTCTTGGCGTAAGGCCAAGAAGAAATGTAGGGAGCCTTAAACAAGAAACTTCATGTCTTCATTTCGTGATATTAACGCATACATTTCCGAGCATGTTTGAGAAATAGTATTTTATGCAATCGTTATATAATGTGTTTTTTCAGTCGAGTACCACGTTTAGACCACGAAGCTTACTGAGTGGCCTAATTAAGGTACGAGACTTAAAAAGCTAATTATATAACTATTGTATACAATACTTTTTCTACGAGTCAACTGAACTAATTAAACAAACTTGGTATCTATTGAAAACGAAGTGCAACCAACG
Source organism: Epinotia bilunana (assembly GCA_947049275.1). Classification (NCBI taxonomy): domain Eukaryota; kingdom Metazoa; phylum Arthropoda; class Insecta; order Lepidoptera; family Tortricidae; genus Epinotia; species Epinotia bilunana. The sequence goes on along the minus strand of OX346261.1, from coordinate 23,620,333 downwards.
GCTTTTTCTTTTTGGTGCGTTGATGTCTATTACCTTTTGACTTTCTCATTACGGCGTCCTATTGATCAAATTCATTATAGTTCAATAAAGGCGCCACGTGATTGGTCAATTTCATTTTAGTTGTCCCAACAGTTTCGAAATGTTGAGTTGGGAGCTCCATAGTAAAAAATATGTGATTTAAGTTTGGTGTACGAAGTCTTAATTCAAACATTAAGGTCGACGAGTATAAAAACAATCTATTATGAAAGATTGAAACCAAGTAAACCAACGTCTTTAGAATACTGGCACTGCCATAAAAACATCATTAATACAATATCGCAAAATAAACAAACATCTGTGTGACACCCACCAAGACATCATAAACAAGGAGTTGTAGGCAGGTCCGGTGAACATTGATTTATGATCGTTAACTGCCACGGGTGCCAGAATCGACCAATGCATGTAAACAGTACGAAACCAACATATTTTTTAACGCTTGCCATTGTCATAATATTGCAAAATAAACAATCATTGGGTGACACCGACCAGGACATCATGATAAACAAGGAGTTGTTGGCAGGTCCGGTGAATATAAGTACGAAGGCGAGACTAGTGGCGCCCGGCCTGGTTGCTCCCGGCACCGTCTCACTCACATCGACGGAGCTATACTTCGAAGTGGACGAGGAGGACCCGGAATATAAGAAGATTGACAGTGAGGTAAGGGCACATTCATTAAAATGATTATTTATTTTTCTCAAACATGCAACGTTCTGTTCTTCGTAATGGGCTTCGAAGTGTCACGTTTCTGGCGGAGCGAGATGAGAGATCCGTAATGGCATTTCATACAAAATTGGAGGCCTGCAAGACGGTCTTTTTTATTTAATTTCCATTCTACAATTTGTGACAGGATCACGGCGTTCAGCCATGGAAATTAAAGTTTGATTTCTTGGAGTTTTTTTAATTTATTTCATTGCATGCTTGAGAAAAGCACTATACATACCTTGGTGTGAAAAGGGGTTGCCAGCCTCTGTAGTAATGTAATATTAATCATTATTTTCCGTCTTAAATTATGTGGAGATCTGAATTTGTCACGAACGTGGCAATAGCATTCAGCGCCATCTATTTGAAGCTATCGACATCGCCAAGTTGTATAATGTATTTCTCCCCCTGAGTTCGTGGCAATTGTGGAGCTTTTGTGGGAGTTGTAGTTTACCTGAATACCGATAGGTGACGCTTATTCGTCATATCTAATGTAGCGACACCTGTAGTCTGATTAGGGCACTAATTTTTAGTGACGAATTATCACTGTCAAAAAAAATTAATCTTTACAAAATAAAATAAAAAGGAAAAGTCTGTAAGGTTGAATTTATTTGCAATTTTTACCGTTATATAGAATGGACTTATGGGATGGATATAGTCTATACATATTTAATGATTACCGCGGCTCCTTCAGGATTCTCTATAATAGGTACTTACTCGCGCGGACTGCGGAGCCGCGCTGGCAGCAAGTCAACTATACATATCCATATATAGAGGCTTAAATACGCAAAGCAGGTAATAAGCAAGTTTAATAAACGAGATCAGTAACCTAACTAGTGGCCCCGTGAACTGTAGACATCGAGAGTACCTATATATATATTTTTTTAAACATTTCTAAACACTGAATGGACAAAACATCCTCACCTGCCACAAAATTTCATGAGAATCGGTTGAGAAATGCGACCCGTAGAGGGGAACAGCCGGACATCAATTCGCCAGCCATTCATACGAAAGCTTTATTGCGCAAGCTGAAACGGAGAATTTCGTTCGCTACGCTTGATCGTTCAACAATTACGGAAAACAGCGAATTGCAGCACGGAAGAGCTTTGTCATCTATAGCTTTCGTAGTGATCTGTTTTGAACTTTTGACCATAGTTTTTACTCGGATAATTTCTTATTCTTGCTTACTGATGCTAATGGAGACTGCAATATAAATACGAACGTTGCCGACATAAACACATGTGACATGACACTATAAGACGGATTTTAACAGACGAGTTTTTTAAGTGAGCGAGTCGCATGCGCGACAGCATATTACTGTAACGGTTGACTCATATCACTTAATAAATAATACGTTTTCATTTTTTTTTCTTACATAGGTATTCATTGTATGTTTGTGGGTAACACGTTGTAAAATTTAGTGATAACCACCAATTGTATGTTAACCTGTTGCTACTGGTGGGAACCTTTAATTGGCTTTCTGTTACTTAAGTTATATAACTAGCTTATATTATTATTTTGAATTGTTAGCTGTTGGTTCTCCGAATAAGAAATAAATAAATAAATAAACGAGTACGACGGTAAAACATGACATAGCATAAGAAATAAGCAACTTGGAGGGCTTTCATCAACTAGATCAGTAACCCCCCATACCAGGGCATACGCACCATAACCTAATTAAGCTGACCAGGGTAGCAGCAGTCGGGAAGACGTGAGCCAATTGTCGAGATTGAACCGCCGCGCCGGGCCCCGCGGGGGAGGCGCGCGGCGGGGCGCCATTGTCTCGCCGGCCTGCGGAGATGCCCCACACGCCGGTTGGATAGGGAGGGGATTAGGTCTAGTCGATAGCCAAAAAAAAAAGAATATCAAATAGTCAATCTTACACAAATTGACCTAGTCCTAAACTAAGCAAAGGCCGTATTATGGGAACTAGGCGACAATATTATAAACTTAAATAAATAAATACTTGTACACAGAAAACATGCATGACTCAGGAAAACATATTCGTGCTTAAGTCCCCAGTAAGCTCAGCCGAATTCCACCTTCCCATACAAACGGAGTTACGTTCTCATTTTAAAACTACGTGTTGGATTGTGACGAAACTTTGCATATACAATGATATGAGGTATATCTCTGTCTGTAATTAGTTTATATGTTTCCAATTTATAAAACAAACGAAATGCAGCAAATACATTTTTTTTATGAAAAATTTAAATTCGCAGTATATTTTTTGCTATGGTATCTGAAGCTACATAAACTTATTACAGACCTGGATATACCTCATGCCATTGTATATGCAAAGTTTCGTTACCATCCAATACGTAGTTTTAAAATGAGAGCGTAACTACGTTTTAATTCGTCTTCAATTTCATTTTATCTCCTGTGCCTCGTTTGCAAGAGTCTCCATGCGCCCTAAGGTATTTTTTCGTATTTCTTGAAGTGATTTTGTAGTTTTTAATTGATAAAGTCATCGTGGAACAATTAAAACATTATATCGTCGAAAACATTTGTAGCCCGGCGGTACAAACGGCGGTCGCAGAGCCGATGTGCCTGAGTTCGAGACCAATCGACGACCGACATGCACTTTTTGTGTAGGTTAAAAATTCATAGTGAGTACATTTCCAAAACGCCTAGTAGAAGAAGACTAGCATGGAATGTTGTAGAGAAAAAGTAAGCGAATAGAACATTCGATGCTAATGCAAATTTTAAAGACGTCGATGCGACGAAACGTGGACGTAACATTATCTGGAAAAGCCCATGCTATAAGTACTCAAAACAAATGAGTAATGAAATGAACATCGAATTGAAAATCGAAATTAAGAACTAGAATCTTCGGTAATTATTATGGTATGTGGTGCTATATGAGGGGACCACGTTCACGGTGTTGTTATTTATTATTATAACTTTATCCTACCCCCCCCCCCCCCATGTTCGTAACACTTAACAAAAAAACTGCACCTGTTTACTTGATTTGTGGTGGTCTAAGGAATCTCTTAGTAAAAACAACTGGCTCATAACAAAAATGAAAAAGAAAAACCGTACATCGATAAGCCACGCGCGCCGCCCTGGCGTGGCGCCTCGCCGCGGGGCCGTATTGTTCGAATCCTAAGTGCCTCATATTCGGTTACCCGCCTCGCGCTATACATATCGATACGCATCCAGCGCAGCACGACACAACCTTATAACACAACTACATTATGATCAATTTGGAAACGTATGCTTGAGGGCATAAGGTTGCTTTTTGAATTGTGGTATGATTGGTGGTTAAGATGGTTTGGAGCGGAGCGAGCTATCATAATTTTCAATTTTACTACTCCTTGAATACACGAGAGTTAATAAATTACCAGACAAAGCCGCGCGTCGCGCCTTATCCGAAGGCTGGTTTGTCATGCGATTGTCTCTGATTCTCTTGTAATTTATAATATTTGTTTAATAGCCACGGGAACATTACCCGTTTTTTATAAAGCTATAAAGCAGGATATTTATTGTGTGGGTTCGGTTAATACGCTGTAATTCTCGTGTCTGGGCCGACGGGGGCGTTACGAGCTGTTTACGAGTTGAGGACACTAAATACTTGTATCTAATCTATCAGATTAATTTTGTATCTAATCTAATACATAAAATCCGAAGTTCATGACGTAATAAATCAGCCTATATATGTCATACTGCTGGACACAGCCCTCCTCTCATGGATGAGAGGGAACGGGCAGTAGTCCCCACGCTGGCCCAGTGCGGGTTGGGGACTTCACATACACCTTTGAATTTCTTCGTGGATGTATGCAGGTTTCCTCACGATGTTTTCCATCACCGAAAAGCTAACGGTAGATATCAAATGATATTACGTACATAAGTTCCGAAAAACTCATTGGTTCGTACCGGGATTCGAACCCACGACTGCCGTTTGACAGCCGCATGCCTGAACCGCTAGGCTTAATTGAAAATCTGCTATATAAAATACGAATCTACCGTCTATAAATAAATAAATAAATAAATAAATATTAGGGGACAATCTTACACAAATCGACCTAGTCCCAAACTAAGCAAAGCTTGTACTATGGGTACTAGACGACGATAAACATACTTATATAGATAAATAAATACTTAAATACATAGAAAACATCCATGACTCAGGAACAAATATTCGTGCTCATCACACAAATAAATGCCCTTACCGGGATTCGAACGCAGGACCTCTTGCTTCGTAGGCAGGGTCACTACCAACTAGGCTAAAGCGGTCGTCAAATAATATATCGTCAAGTATAAGTTTCAGTTGACGAGTAATCCTATACTGATATCATAAATGTGAAAGTTTGTATGTTAATATTATTATACTGAGTATTATTTAAAGGCTTGGAGATCTGGCTCTATTTGACCAACTCGATCTTGGGTTCCAATCCCGGTAAGGTCAAATATTTGACTGATGAACATGAATATTGTTCCTGCGTCTTGGATGTTATTAATGTATTCAAGCATTTATGTCTAAATTAAATATTTCGTCGTCTAGTATACCTACTCATAACACAAGCCTTATTGAGCTTAATATTATGTAGAATTCATAATAATATTATATAGAGATAATGTTGATTATTTTATTATGAATGATGAATATTTTAGGATCAACAATAGATATACATATATATACTTACATATTTATTTAAAACACAAATTGACATATTGACTTGTAAGACTGCCCTTGGGGCCTATTTGCAGAATATGTATTTTGTTTTTGATTGCTAGTTCGATTTATGTAGGATTGTCCGCTAATTTATTTATTCAGCCATTGATGACCTCCCACCAAACCACCTGTGGATACTGTACCGCGTTAGTGGCGCTGTAAAAAAAATAAAAATTGAACTGTTTATTTCAATTAAAAACAAGTTATTATATGTTTCATCACAAACTTAACTGCTAATCTTAATTATAAAAGATTTTTGAGTTAAGGAGCCTGCCTTATAACTAGTTAATCCTAATTAAGTGTAATAATTTAACTAACTTAATTAATTAGCTTAATTTGACTTTCTTGTGCTTGCCTAACATGTGTCGTTTAACTATATTTTTAATTTGTGCTGCAGTTTGACCCTCAATTGAGCTTGATAAATCATCAGGGAATCTATTTAAAGTACTGTAAAAAGTCGCTTGTAAGGGATACCTTGATTCGAGTCGACCACGCCCCCTTTGGCAGAGACACGCTTATGCCTTCCGCGCACGAGTAAAAGACATGCAACACTTCGGGAAATTACGATGTAATTAACTCGATTGTGTCGTAAAATAATGTATTGTTTGAGTAGGCTCAGTAAAAAAGGAAAATAAAGACCCAACTTTGTTTTTTTTTTCTATCGAGGACACTTTTAGTCAATCATGTATCGATTAAATCAGATAAACAATCACATAGTCAATAATCATATATCTGAAAATCAGACCTTATTGTTTCTTAATGTAGTCAAAACGGCGTTTCAAAGCACGCGATAATTTCCAATACTACACCCCCTTAATGTGATTGATTTTTTATAAAACTGTCATTGTAGTTGGAACCTTCTACTGGACGGCAGAGTTGATTTTTGATCGGACTTCTTTGATACAATTCGGCCAACTGAAATAATATGTATAACCGCTCACATGCACTTCTGCGCGAGCTTCGCGCCGCGCCGATTTCGAACCGTGTCCGAGATATTATTTACTGCGACTAATTCAACCGATTTCGACGATTGTAAATTGAATTCGTAATGGGCTATTTTATTTGTTTATGCTAATGTCTCGTTTTAATTAGGCGTGTCGTGCTCGCGGCGGAGAGAGACAAAAACACATTCCGGTGTCGCGGGCCCGTCGATTTATTGGGGCATATATCATAATTAGGACTATGAAATATGTTTTGTTAGTTTTTCTTGAGGTCGAACCTTTTTATCGGTTTATCTGGGTGGCATGCGTGTTTTGGCTTTATTTTTAATTATTTAAACGTTGTTTCACAAAAAATACTACCGTTCATGCCAATTTGTACGTGTAGCTTTTTTTTTAAATTATTTATTTAAGTACTCACTCTTTTCATCAAGTATGTAAGGTGAGATGTGTGCTATGATGCCTGAAATCCTACTAATATTATAAATGCGAAAGTTTAGATGTTTGGATGTTTGTTACTCAATCACGCTTAAACGGCTGAACCGATTTGAATGAAATTTTGCACGAAGATAGTTTATAGCCTGGATTAAAATATAGGATAGTTTTTATCCCGGGTCCACGCGGACGAAGTCGCGGGCGGAAGCTAGTATAGGTCGACCGTTTAACTTAGTCCTCGCCTGCGCGGGGCGTGGGTGCAGGGGTATGACGATAACGGAGCGCGCGCGGCGTGCGGGCGCCGGGCTAGCCTCCCGCACGTTGCCCGCGCCCCGTTATTCTTATAAATTATATCAATACAATTACATTTTTTAAATATTTAATGCACTGCAAATCAAGTGTAAAAATATGGGTACAACTTACTCGCAAATATGTCCCATCACTCTTATGTCAGCGGATTAAGGTTTTGATACATATTTTTGCTTGACTCTACGTATATCTGTAGCTAGACAAGTATTTTATTTCATGTTATAAACAAAATTAACTGATGTGTAGCTAAATCATGACCTACCTCAATAATCTTAACTTACACACCACACTCCCTAATGGGCGGTTTAGCGTGACCGTATACCTATTCCTAGCACCGCAGCGCTCAAACCCATGAATGCCAGTGACTGTACAAACGACAATACTGTTAACTGACCATCCTGTGTTTATATAGAACCTTATTACAATGCACTTAAGGTGCACCGATGGTCAGTTAGCTGTGTTGTCGATAGTACTATAATTATCGGATTGCCTCGCCGCTGAGAAAAGGATTCTGCGTAATGGCCACATGTAAATAAATACACGCAAATAGGCCACCTGGCTATCCGCGCATGCAAATACATATCACAGACGTATTAGGTAGATCACGCAAAGGCACCTACTTCGCCAACGACCACCGGTCCATACGTTTGTATAATTAGTTTTTTTAACAGCCGATATTTGACAGCCGTCATCAGGGTACCGTCAATGATGACATCATCATCAGCATCGTAAACTTAGGAGCCGGGCTCTTGTCGGTGGAGTAATCGCCACTCTGTTGTCTCTGCCACTGTTTTAAGCTCTTGGCACGACATTACAACGACTCACGACATTTCGGTGTTCGATTACGAGTAACTTTTAATTTTAACTTTTAATTGTACTTTAATTTTGTTCATTTTGTAAATTTTTGTAAATTTTTGTAAATGGGTTATTATTATTACCTAAATAAACAATTATTTTATTTTATTTTATTTATTTATTACATTAATTTTCTCTTTAGCTTGGTTCATAAACGCACGTGTTGGTCTTCCCTTTGCCTCTCCTTCCTTCTATTTTTCCTATGTCATGATTATGATGACACAAATATTAATATGCAAATATTGGATGTAAGGGCAATGCTCAATACTCAATCATTTATTGCATTCCACAATGTTAGTTTACGGGGTTTTAGGTAAATTTGGGCACCGCAACATTAGTGAAGAGAAGACGACTTACATACTTGTGTAAAGCACAGCAGCGGGCATTTTCACTATAGCCGATTTCTCATTCAATATTTTCCAACTTTAAATGGATACTTATAGGATAATAGATAATGTATTAAAGGATAACAGGATAGCACGCAATCCGTAATGAACATACATATTTTTTTTGCTAAGGTGGTGGCGCCCCGCCTGATGGCAAGCTGACACTGTCGCCTATGGTCGCACGCGCGCTGCCGACTTGATTGATTTGAGGATTCTTTGTGTTGACAGCTACAGACAAATGCTCACTCTTAACCCTTCCTCCGGAGCTCGGGTGGAGGTACCTACTATCCCAGTACATGTACAGTATGCAATTTCTATTAAAATGAATGTCTGTGATATCATGATTGCCTGGTATTTAGTTGGTAAATACTAATTAAAAGTATTGCAAACTTAGCGGATACCCGGACGTTCAATTTGCAGTTATCATGGATACTTTACGTTCTTGATTGCATCTGGTATTTATATAAATGTATCTACTTAACTACGTGGGTTTGAACTGGTATTAAATGTTACCGGATTTCAAGCAGTTTATACATTAGTACATAGTTTTATATCGGTGTGGTACTAAATGTATAAAACTTAAAAGGCGTGGTTAAAATCATTTTTCTACAAGTTCACCGAAACAAAAAAAAATACGGTTTTCTAAATTTTTCATTTATCTGTGCTGTAAGACATTGCTTTGTACCAAATTTCAAGATTCTGAGTTCACGGGAAGTACCCTGTAGGTGTTGATTCCCTTGCGAGTTTCGATAATTTGGAAATTTGCGGCATAAACGGCTGTATCTTTTGATTGCGTTGGCTTAGAAGTTTGATTTTTTCACATCTTCAAGGGACAGTAGACTCAGGTCTACTGTCCCTTGAAGATGTGAAAAAATCAAACTTACTTTATTTAGTATACATTTTAGCTTACGCCACCACGACGTTAGCTTGATACCTCCACGCGTTCCTGAGAAAAAGATTATTGAAATGAAATGAAATGAAATTAAATTATTTATTAAAATGCATGCGGAGATTGGGTTACAATTGCAGTTACTCTTGCAGCTCTGATAGTCTCACCAAGTCCTACCTTTACATTTACAAACTATAGGCAAGAAGCTACGTATTTAAAAATCTTATTAATATATACATGTCAGATTTTAATATCAAAATAAAATAAAATAATAGTGCAATACAGAAATTGGAATTAAAAATTGTCATTCAGAAATTCATTAATATTATAATAACATTTATCAGTAAGCCATTTCTTTACAGTTGACTTTAATATTTTTAAATTCTGGCCCTTAAACGAGTCTGGTAACTTATTATATATCTTTATGCACATGCAATGTGCATTTTTAGATGATAGTGCAAGTCGTACCGCCGGCTTATAGAGTTTGTGTCTGTATTGTGCCCGCACTTTACTAGTTCGCAACTGTTGTACTTCCAAAAAAATAAATTTATATTTGTGCACGAATACAGAGGCCTCTAAAATATACATACAAGGGACGGTAAGAATACCATTATCTTTGAAAAATGGTCGACATGATTCCATATGGTTGATCCCGAATATTGCTCTGACACCGTTTTTGGGTAAGGAATACCTGGTCTCTGTCTGTACTGTTTCCCCACAAAACCAATCCATAACGAAGAGTTGAGTCTACATAACCATGATAAGCTAACTTGTTCTTGACAGACTTGCTAAGTTCTTGACAGACGGACGGACGGACGGACAACAAAGTGATCCTATAATGGTTCCGGTTTTTTCCTTTTGAGTTACGGGACCTTAAAAAAGACGCCACCGCACTTGTGCACGCTCTGAAGTCGTTAATAAATATAAATAATAAATATATTAGGGGACAATCTTACACAAATCGACCTAGTCCTATAGTAAGCTCAGTAAGGCTTGTGTTATGGGTACTAGACGACGATATATATAATAGATATAAATACTTAAATACATTAAAACATCCATGACTCAGAAACAAATATTTATGCTCATCACACAAATATTTGCCTTTACCGGGATTCGAACCCAGGACCTTCAGCTTCGTAGGCAGGGTCACTACCCACTAGGCTAACCGGTCGTCATTAAGCGTTAATAAGCATCCATAGGCTATAATGTCCTAACATAAAGCAGGCTGCATGCTTGTTTAATACCCTTGTCCGTTGTTCCGAGCAAGATTCGGACGCCATGTTGTGAATTTCACTAAAGCTATTTATAACATTAAGTCATCAAGTCATCATCTTCCTAGCGTTATTCCCGGTTGTGCCCTAAAGGAGCCTGGGGTCCGCTTTGTCACCTAGTCTCAAGATTTGTCATAGGCACTAGTTTTACGAAAGCGACCGCCATCAGCAGTGATCGGAATTAGGTGAGCCAAAATACCTATTCTTCGCAAGAGGACATAATATAAAGTGGTTGCAACCGGGTAGGAAAACAGAATTTTCTCTTAAATACCGGGTATTCGTTATTTTTCCGGGTACCAGTCGTAATGTTCAACATATATGTTTTTACTTATAGAACGGGATGTTTAATGTTAATCTAAAAGTTATAACCATTTCATACTTTTTCCTTCCCTTTTTACTACAAACTAACATAAACAATCCCGTACTATGAGTAAAAATATGTATGTTTAACATTACGACTACTTATAGTACCCGGACAAATATCGATTACCCGGTGTTAAAGAAAAAAATATTTTTCTACCCGGTTGTATCCACTCTACATTATGTCCTGTTGCGAATAATAGGTATTTTGGCTCACCTAATTCCGATCACTGGCCATCAGACCTTCCAACCCAGAAGGAAAACTAGACCTTATTGGGATTAGACCGCTTTCCTCACCATGTTTCCCTTCACCGAAAAGCTAACTGTAAATATTCCGTACGTAGTTCCGAAACACTCATTGGTGCGAGCCGGGATTCGAACCCGCGACCGCCGCTTGACAGCCGCATGCCTGAACCAGTAGGTAGGCTACCGCCGCTTCGCCGATAACATTAAGTGATTTACCATTTTCTTGTTATCAGTTTCACTAATTTAACCTGCACCAAACAGATTCATTTTAGCCCAAGTGGTATACTGGCAGAGAATGCCATATGCCATTAAGTCCGCCATTTGTGCCTATTTCGAGCTATATAAAGAAATAAACGTTGACTGACCAGGATATCATAGCTTCTGAAAGCATCACCATTGTTCTCACGTGCACTCGGATGAGGTAGCCTCATAAATAAACATATTACGTCACACCGACGGCTCCCGGATACCTGACACGTGTCACGACATGACATACGATTTATAATTTCTCCCTAATTAAAACGAGTCAATTTCAACCTTCGTGCTTTGATGTGAGGTTTAATTTTGATTGATACTTTCGTGTCTGCGGTTGTTTTGTGGGCTCGATAGGCCTGTCGTTTCTGCATTCTATATCACGTTAGATCTCTGGTGGTGATAAGAATTGTTTTGATTTTGACTTCTCATTTCTAAATGTAGATAAATGGTGGGAGATTCTTTGAATTTATTGCCAGCATTAATACATAGGTATACAGCGTGTAACATCCATTAGAAAATGCATTTTAAGTAATGATAGCTTTAAGTACTGTGAACCGTTTTATCTACAAAATATAACAATTACATACATACATACATTCACGCCTTTATCCCTAAAAGGGGTAGGCAAAGCACATGAAACTTGTGTTCCAGTACCACTTTTAGCATAAATGTGGGTATAAAAGATCGACAAAATGTGATATCGCTGTGACAGGTTGCTAGCCCATCGCCCACAACACACTTCAACCCTGTTCCCTTAGTCGACTCTTACGACACCCACAGGAAGAAAGAGGGTGGTGCTATTCTAACCCGACACCACACGGGGGATATAACAACACTAACAATTAACTTTTATAATAGAGGGTTATGATTTTTTATAAATTTTTTCGAGCAACTGGTAGGATTTATTTGACATTTCAGAGGCAGAGCTAGTTTCAAATGTTTCTGTCAGTTATTAGCTTTGTTACATTACGTGCCGAATTAATTTGTAGAAAAATAAAATATCATAAATCATAAACGTTATATCCGTCAGACGCCAAACTAGGCCGAGTCTGTATCTCGGCCGCCGGCGAGTGCGATTAACACAAACTACTTATAATATACTTTTCTTATACTTCAAATATAACCGTTTTGTTTTGCAGTACAAAAACTAACTTCTGTTTCGTTCAAAGTAAAATTAAGATGACGTGCTTGCGTGCGTGCGTGCGTGCGTGCTTGTGTTTGTGTGTGTTTGCGTTCATTAGGGCTTATACATTTGGCTCTTAATATATAGGTTCTTATGGAAGTCACACACTGTAGATCAGATCTGTTTTAATAATAGAGAAGTGCTATTGAGTGTGTTAAACATGTTGATGCGTGCAGCAGGAGCAAATAATGAAACAATAAATGATGCAGCAGCTTATCAACTGTCATCATTAAATGTTTAATAAAAACCTTTTAGTGTAAAAATCACCCGGTATGAAGTAATTATCGTCAATAAAGTGTATATGCATGGCTGAACACCTTTAGCATTATTATTAACTTTCATAAGTACTCTCAGGCATAATAACAAGCTCTCTCCCCCTTACATTTTTTCGCGAAAATACGCTCGTCTATCGTGATATTTAGGTTTATATGATAAGGGTTATATATAGCTGCACCAAATATGCCGCACTTTGTTTCGGTTTTGCTAAAAAGGCTAAATAAGTGAAATAATTGAAGAATATTTATTTAAAATATGACTTTTGGAGAAATTTTAGATTTAATATTACATAATAACTAAAATATTTTCTTAAGATGTCTATTTGATCTGTCGACAACCCTCTTTTACGTCATCTCACATTAGGGAGTATTTAGGTAGGTATTGTACTAATTAACTGGTAAAGAATAATATCGATTCCTTCAAAGTTCATATTTATGTTGCATATGTCCCAATTAAAACATTGACATAAGAGTGTGTATTAACGCCGTATCCGGAGTTACTTGTTATTTGTGCAAAATGCCCCGACGTACTACATTTATGATAATATAATAATAATAATAATGGAGGACGCAATCCATTAACGAAAACTGCATGCGCGCCTACTATGGGGCGACAGAGGGAGGAACTAATCTGTCCGCGTACCGTGTCCGGATGCTGCCTCTGTTCCAGGCGCTTGAACGCAGCGTCTATCGGATCAGGTGCGCTTCATCCAGCGGCACAAGCGGTTGGATGACGCCACGCTTGATCGGCTACGCCTGGAAGTACTCTCTGCTCGTGCGGCCTCTACCTCGGCGCAGGATCCGCCCGCCTTGTTGCCGGCTCCAATGTCTACTCCCGACCTGGCATTGGGGGCACCGCGGGTTGATCTTAGTGCTAACGAGGAGGACTGTGCGAATCAGAGCATGAGTACCCAGACCAATGAGCAACTGAGGAGGCCTTTGGAAGATGCGATTACGGGGTATCGTTCCACAAACAACTCTAGGCCACGACTACCACGCCTGCCCGTAAATAGACGCAATCTAGCGTTAATGGGAGCTCGACCCGTATATACGGGCTAGTGAAGACTTACTTGATACTCACTCAATCATGTACTGCGGGGCCATCGCGGCGTTCCATGTTGCTCGCGTCAAGTTTCCGGACGCTGACCGTGCACCAAGGACCGCTGGGGGTGTCCCTGCATGGCAAGTGCGGATTGAGCGTCGTATCAATACGTTTAGGACTCTCATTGCAAAGCTGATCTGCTTCAGGGGGGGCAACAACCGCCCCCGAGTCATGCGCTTTGTGAACCAGGCCTTCGCGGGAACTGGTATCAGGCCCCGCGACTACAAGGCCTGTGTCACCGAGCGCATTGACTTTCTGAAGCAGAAAGTCTATGCATGGGCAGGCCGTATTCGCCGCTACAGAGAGCGAGTGGATCGATACCAGCAGAATTGCCTTTTCCAAAGCGATCAAAGGAAGGTATACCGAAAGTGGGAGGGAGCCGACCTTCGTGTGTCCGACGGACAGCAGCCGGATGCTACTGCCATGGTTGACTTCTGGCGTAGTATCTGGTCAGTGCCAGTCGAACACACCGAAGGCGAGTGGATGAGTGTTGTCGAACGTGGGTGTGAGTTCATCGAGCCCATGGGGACTGTTACCATCAGCCCCGAGGACGTTAGTCGTGCCATCCGTTTGGCCCCGAACTGGAAAAGTCCTGGACCGTATGGATTACATAACTTCTGGCTGAAATGGTTTCGATGCCCACACCTGCGTTTGGCAACGCAGTTCCAGCAAGCCCTTGAGCTCGGTTCCCTACCATCTTTCTTGACAACTGGTATCACCTCCCTGCTCTATAAGTCCGGTAGTACCACGGAAGCGAAAAACTACAGACCCATCACGTGCTTGCCTACGCTGTACAAGCTCCTTACATCTATTTTGAGAGCAAAAATTAACGCACACATCGTTGCTAACAACGTTTTGGCCCCTGCTCAAAATGGATGTAGGGTTGGATCTCGTGGTACTAAAGAGCTCCTCCTCATAGACATGACCATTTGCCAACGAGTCCGGCGGAATAGGGGGGCCCTTTCGGCCGCCTGGATTGACTACAAGAAGGCCTATGATTCGGTGCCTCATTCATGGCTCAGGAGGATCTTAGAGTTGTATAAAGTTGATGCACTTCTAAGATCCTTCTTAGGTGCTTGCATGGGGGAGTGGACCACAGTCCTTCGTCAACCGGGGGGAGGAGATTGCCCTTCTGGTCCGCAGGACTCTATAAGGATTGAACGTGGGATCTTCCAGGGTGACAGTCTGAGTCCTTTGTGGTTCTGCCTAGCACTGAATCCGCTTAGCACCCTGCTGAAGGATTCGGGACTAGGTTGCCGGCTTCGGAGGGAGGGTGAGGTCATTTCTCATCTGCTCTATATGGATGACCTTAAGCTATTTGCACCGAATGGACATAACCTGTTGGAACTACTGAAAACAACATAAGTCTTCAGTAGCGCCATCAAAATGGAATTTGGTGTCGATAAGTGTGCGGTCATGCATGTACAGCGGGGGAAAGTTGTAAATTCAACAAATTTGCAACTTTCTGAGACAATGTCCCTCAAATCTATCTCCGAAGCAGAAACCTATAAGTATCTTGGTATGTCACAGTCATAGGGTATTGAGGGTGAGGGCGTAAAGCGGGTGGTGAAGGAGCGCTTCTTTTGTCGCCTGACCAAAGTACTTAATAGTCTTTTGTCAGGCGGCAACAAGGTGCGTGCCTTCAACTCTTGGGTGATGCCCTTGCTTACTTACTCCTTTGGCGTACTAAGGTGGACTCAGACTGAGCTGGATGCCCTGGATCGAAGCGTCCGAGTACTGCGTACTGCGCATCGCATGCTACACCCACGCTCGTCTGTTATGAGACTGTACATCTCGCGGAAGTGTGGAGGTCGCGGCTTTCTAAATGCCAAAGACCTCCACAACCGCGAGGTGTGCAGTCTCAGGGATTATTTCCTAAACAACGAGTGTGGGATGCATCGTGACGTAGTAGCAGTAGACGGAAACTTCACCCCGCTCTCCTTGGCAAACGAGAACTGGCGCAGACTTAAAGTAATGAGCGTCGAGGACCGCAGGGCGGTGTGGAGGAGCAAGGAGCTACACGGGCGGTTCTACAAGGCCCTCACAGGCCCCTATGTAGATCTGCTCGCGTCGGTGAACTGGCTACGTTTCGGGGATCTCTTCGGGGAAACCGAAGGTTTTGTTTGTGCAATTGCGGACGAAGTTATCATGACGAACAATTACCGGAGGTATATCCTGAAGGACGGTACGGTCGACATTTGTCGGGCATGCCGCCGTCCCGGGGAGTCACTCAGGCATATTATCTCCGGTTGTGGTCATCTTGCTAACGGCGAGTACTTGCACAGACATAACCTTGTAGCCAGAATTATTCACCAGCAACTTGCTCTGCTATACGGTCTTGTGGTCTCCGAAGTGCCTTACTATAAGTACACACCTGCGCCAGTTCTCGAAAATGGTCGTGCCACGCTCTATTGGGATCGATCTGTCATCACGGCCAGGACTATTCTTGCCAATAGGCCTGATATCGTGCTGACAGATCGATCGAAACGCCAGGCAGTGCTCGTCGACATCACCATCCCCCATGACGAGAACCTCGTGAAGGCCGAGAAGGACAAAGCCAGCAAGTACCTAGACCTAGCTCACGAGGTAACCGCCATGTGGGATGTTGATTCGACGATCATCGTCCCGATAGTCGTTTCGGCGAACGGTTTAATAGCGAAGAGTCTCGACCATCACCTCAAGAGACTCTCGCTAGATGGCTGGATCAAGGGCCAGATACAGAAGGCGGTACTCCTGGATACTGCGCGGATAGTCAGGAGGTTCCTGTCTCTGTCGCCCTGACCGCCGGTAGCTTAGGCCCCGTCTCGCTGCCGGCTGCACCCTAGGTTAGGTTTTTATAATGATTTTATGTTTTGTATGTATAGTTCTATATTTTACTTTTTATAAATTTATTGTGCAAACCTAACTTAAGATGAAATATGAATAAAGAGATAATAATAAATTCTTTATTTAAGACGACACCATCACACACACACCACACACCACACATATACACCTTTCACAAGTGTATGTTTTTCCTGAGCTTTTTTTTTGACAGTATGTAATATTATTAATGTATGTCATCACCAGCGTTCTCTTAGATTAGTTGTATTTTAATTGTCACGGTTTGTTGGGCACTTCACACACACCTTTACGCGTCCCGCTGCTGAGCATAGTTCGCCCAGGTCCCAGCTGGCCAACCCACCGGTTGGGGACTTCACACACACATTTACGCGTCCCGCTGCTGAGCATAGTTCGCCCAGGTCCCAGCTGGCCAACCCACCGGTTGGGGACTTCACACACACATTTACGCGTCCCGCTGCTGAGCATAGTTCGCCCAGGTCCCAGCTGGCCAACCCACCGGTTGGGGACTTCACACACACATTTACGCGTCCCGCTGCTGAGCATAGTTCGCCCAGGTCCCAGCTGGCCAACCCACCGGTTGGGGACTTCACACACACATTTACGCGTCCCGCTGCTGAGCATAGTTCGCCCAGGTCCCAGCTGGCCAACCCACCAGTTGGGGACTTCACACACACATTTACGCGTCCCGCTGCTGAGCATAGTTCGCCCAGGTCCCAGCTGGCCAACGCACCGGTTGGAGACTTCACACCTTTGAATTTCTTCGCAAACGGGTGCAGGTTTCCTCACGATGTTTTCCTGCACTTGTGGCAAATAATATCAAATGATATTTTTTACGCTTAATGTTTTAATTGTCAGTTACATTATAATGTTATGGAATGTCACGCAATAAGGGTGATATTCCACCTGTCCAAGATATTTGTCCAATGTGCATTTGATTAAAGAAATTTGATGATTGAATCTAATATATAAGGAACAACTAGTACGGCGAAGAAATTTGATCAAAGATTGGATCAAAAAATTGGACAAAGAAATGGGATAAGTGGAATACCACCCTTAGATATTAAACAAGGTTGTACAGTACAGAGACATTGATGTCCCTGCGAGCCGGCGCGGGCGCAGTATTTAGGCGCCAGATGCGGATAGCCCCCGCTGCGGAGATGCGCATCAGTCCCCATCTTCAGATATCGACGTGTCGTTCGCTTTTTGTCTCCCTCGTGCAGATTTTTATCGCGTTTGTTAAACTTGACTAGGGAAAACCGTCGCTCGTAAATTCTACAGCTCGTTATAGTTACGACATGTCTTTTTCTGGATTAATCGTAAAGCTTGTTTTACTTTTAATCTTTTATGTCGTTGAATTTTATGGCAACTTGTTTTTATTTTAATTGGTTGTGTTGTTTGTTTTATTAACTACTAGCTTCCGGCCCGCGACTTCGTCCGCGTGGACCCGGGTTAAAAACTATCCTATATTTTAATCCAGGCTATAAACTATCTTCGTGCAAAATTTCATTCAAATCGGTTCAGCCGTTTAAGCATGATTGAGTAACAAACATCCAAACATCTAAACTTTCACATTTATAATATTAGTAGGATACTAGCTTCCGCCCGCGACTTCATCCGCGTGGATCCGGGATAAATCTATCCTATATTTTAATCCAGGCTATAAACTATCTTCGTGCAAAATTTCATTCAAATCGGTTCAGCCGTTTAAGCATGATTGAGTAACAAACATCCAAACATCTAAACTTTCACATTTTTAATATTAGTAGGATGAGATGGTTCTAAATTATTACTATTTATCTATGATGCTCTACTGTTTTCAATTATACTTAACTTTTGTTGAATATACATAAAATGTCGTAATATAAAGTAACTCGTAGATCCTTAAACTACGTTAACATCCCATCTGGGGTTATTTTCTTCCCTGGGCCCTCTCAGTCATAACATAAGTTTTTCTATCCTACTAATATTATAAATGCGAAAGTTTAGATGTTTGGATGTTTGTTACTCAATCACGCTTAAATGGCTGAACCGATTTTAATGAAATTTTGCATGATGATAGTTTATAGCCTGGATTAAAATATAGGATAGTTTTTATCCCGGGTCCACGCGGACGAAGTCGCGGGCGGAAGCCAATAAATCACAAAATACCTCTTAATTAGTCGCCACACGCAATAGACCGCATATCGCAGTTAGACATAATTACCAGGGTTGCATACCGCGGCAAGAGGTTGTCAAACAAGCTGCTCCCGGGGGATCTTAATGACGGGCGGAACCGCCTAATTGCTCCGCCGAGGAAAAGTCATATGGCCCTGGTTAAACGAGGAAGGAAACGCCCTCCCTTGAGATGCTGATACAAATGGCGTGTGAGATACTTTTTTGTACGACACGACACCTGTTGGTTTGGGATCGCTTTAGTTTTTAACTCAGTTTAATATATTTTAGGATATGTCCAATCAGGCCGTTAGCTAAAATTTTGATCATAATTTGAATAAATCGGTGCATTATTTGCATCTGCGTAACTCGCCATTACAAAAATTCCATTTCCTTGACAAACATGACTTAACACACAGGTGTCCCTTAATTCTTGATACAGATACAGTTTTTGCATCTTAGGGTAGTAAGTATTCCACTTGTCCAATCTCTATATCTTCAATCTTGGATCAAAGGGTCTAGCAGGCTAAGCTAACGAGAGTGGCCCCCGACGAGGAATTTGGTAACTCTTTCAGGTTCAGGTGGTGTACTGGCAGCTCCTAAGAATACTCCATGCTTAATATCAGTCCTCGATCTTCTTTTGTTTTCGAGTAATTTAGGATAATATAAAAAAACAGGGTGTCATTTCAAGTGCCATATTAGGTAAACTGTTCAAGATAGAGTAACCAAACAAAATCATCATGAATAAAAATAGAATAGGCTACAAAGTGCTTATATTCAACCAACACCATGTCCTTAAAGAAGATCGAGGACTGATATTTAGCATGTAGTGTTCTTAGGAGCTGCCAGTACACCACCTGAACGAATTACCAACTCCCTCGTCGGGGGCCACTCTCGTTAGCTTAGCCTGCTAGACCCTTTCTTTGACGTAGTAGAAGTTCCTCATATATTTGATCAATCCTATTTCTTTGATCAAATGGAAATGAAAAATTTGTATACATATCGTTGACGTCGGCTAGGTACACAAGTAACGCTTTTCTTATGCTGTTAATTAAATTACATACATTGATTTGTGTGTATCAAGTTCGGAAAAGGTTTACGCACCGCCCTAGGTATGTAATCTTCATCAAACCAGCATTTTGGTGCTACTATCGACCTCCTTTCCGTATATTAAGTCAACATGAGTTTATCAACCAACAACGTTGCAAGTTTGCGTGTCAGTAGCCGCAGTTTATTGATTATTTCCTGTATCACCATTTGACCTTAACGTAACGTTAAAAGTTTTCTATCGATTGCGGAATCTATACATAAACAAAAGCCGACTGATCCCGACCGCAGACGTGCGCACGCGAGCAACTTGCCTCGTTCCGGGAAACGTGAGACGTTGTTATATTCCCCATACACGCCACCCAGGTTAGCATGAGTTTTATAAAAGATGATTTTATTAGGGATCGGAAACTGATTTACCTAAACATTTGCAACGGCAAGGATTTGTAGCTCTTTAGAATGATATACGTGTTACGTTTTTTCAATAATTTGTCAATCCCTTCGTAGGAGCATCGCTGTAGGCAACTTACAAAAGTTACAAAGGATGACATTAGAAATTAAACATCTTGCGTTATACTAGCGATTATGCATAACGCGACACGACACCTATTAGACGCGACAACGACGCCGTCTGGGCGTTTAGCCGCCTACCTCCCCCGAATATTGATGCATCTAGAAGCACATTAAAATTGTACATTTTTAACATGGCGCCGACATAGCAGCACGTATCGTCGAACAATGGGCCATGAACAACTGCGCGCAATATCAAAATAAAGTCATCTCACACGTGATAAGCAAGCCAGCCGCTCCGAACGCCATCAACGAAATATGCTAAATGTTCTCGGAATCGCTTTTCGAAATAGCGGAATTACTCGTGTGAGATATTCCCGCTTGGATTTCTCACATTATTTGCTTTTACAATTTGTCATTTGGACACCAATTGCAAGTCAAGTACTTACATTTCAATACTGAGAACTGTATTTGCATCTAGGCAAGCGTAAATCGCCCATCCCGCCTCTAAGATCCGGTCGCGATAACTTGATCATTACGATTAAAATAAGCAAGACTAAGATCGCATAGCATTTCAGAAGTCATCGTTACGTCTTGAGAAGGCAATTTCGCCATGCAGGCCGCGGGCAGGTCTTGGACAGCTCGTGTGTGCCTCGGGGCGCGCAGCGGGTGGCCCGGCACCGCTAACATACCTCCTGACAGCGCATGCAGTCCTGTGAATGATTTGTTAGTCGTGTGGAGTATTTGAGGGAAATGCTAGTCGTGTCAACAAGATGATGATAAAATGATAAATAAGGGAACCTACACCTACACAGCCATTGCAAGAAATATCAGACATTTATTTAACTAGCGTGTATACGAAGTACGAAGAATTGAATTTATATCTACGTATTAGCGAAAGGTGCTTGGAAATAAACTAAATGACTACCGTATTGGTCAGACCACAAATCAATCATATAGTTAATGAGAGGTATCTCTTTGATAGACCAGGCAAACTACTTACAGAACGTGCTCATCTATTACGCAGTCGGACGTTATCCTGCATTCTTTCTAACTCATTACTTATTATTAAAAGTAGCTACCGTTACCGTTCGATCGAGTTTGGAAAGCGCAGATAGGCTAGTAAAGCCTTGGTATATTATTTTATACAATTATGTATTAAACATATAGTTTTTATTTAAAAACTACTCAACGCCTTGAGTAATTGTGTAATTTTCAACTCATTTAAATTTTAAATACTTAGCGGTTGTATTTGGCGGGTAAACGATAATAGATGACAAAGTAGGTATATTAATGGAATGTGTTTGTAGTATTGCCTATTAAGGAAATATAAACGGTTATAAGTATACAAGCCGCTGCTGGTGTTGATATAATAATAACAAAACCGTTAAGAGACGGTTATAAAACTACTTAATTCACGTATTGAATAAACACCTTTTAGATAATTTAGCAGCTAGAGCTATCAGTCCAGCTCTGAGTTCTTATCCCGGTAAGGGTACACATTTGTGTGATGAATAGGAATATGTGTTGCAAAGTTATAGATTATAAGTATTACGTCTAGTACCGCTAAGACCGATTACACACGTGATTTTTTCTACGCTACAAACGCGATTCAGACTTGGTAAGTAGGTACAGTATCGTTGCAGGTGATCTATGGTTAGTTTCGCGCGACAGTAGCGCGTCCGCCCGTTCTGTTGCAGTGTATACCGCTCTTAAAGCCTTATAGAGCTTAGCGACTGGTGTAAGATTGCCCCAAAAATATTTACTTCTTTATATCATTACGTACTTGTCAGAGTTGGCCGCTTCCGTCAAAACGTCAAAATACAAAACCATAGATAACGAACATGCCACTTCTGTCTGTCCGTGTGTCATCGCGCCATGTAATTGGTAATTTATATGTAAAACGGTGCGCGGGCGGCGCGCGTCAATCACGCGCGATTAATCGTACAAATAAATAATAAATCGACTACCTACTACTGTATTTTAAATGCCGGGGAATATGAGTCTCTCCGACTACTGATCTGCCGATTCTATAATTTCTTTAGTTGTTTGTGTTTTGAATCGGTATGGGTAAGGCTGCCTCCACTAGAGCTAAGCTATTATAATACTATTAAGAGAGATAGAGAGGGGAGGTCCTATATTAAGACATGTAGGGCACAGCGGAATGTTATTTCGCTCATATTTGGAGCAGCCCAACTGGAGATGTGAGTGCACCTCACAGCAGACCGCCGCCATAATAATCTGTGGGTATATGGTGTTGTGTTCCTGGTGGTGATAGTCAGGTCGCAGAGCTCCCAAAGATGCTGTGTGGAGTGGGACCTGCATTTGTCTCTAGCTGTCCACACAACCAATCCCTAAATCAACAACGTTGTCATTTTTCCGGAGTCATAAGCGTCTGTAGACTACGGTGTGTGCTTACCATAAGACAGCTGTATGCATGTTTGCCATAGGCTTGTGCTTGCTCGTTCTTTTACGGGAGCGCTCCGATCTCGTTCAATCGGTTTGAGGAACTAGTTCGGTCTTTTAGTTCCTTCGCTCTTTTAGGTCAGTGTGGGAGTGGCCGTTAGTTAAGCACTGTTTGATTCAGACGGTGCGCGCCCGCGCGATGTTACCCGGTTGCGTCACCCGTATCTCGTTCCGTTCCACTCTCGCTCTGCTGCTGAACTAAAGACCGAAGACCGATTAAGATCGTGATTGACGAACTAGTTCTTTTCGTTCTGAGATGGGAATTCATTCCTGATAGTTCCTAGTTCCTGACCGACACAAGCTTAGTTTGCCACTGTCGTACCTAGTATTGAAAGAAATGATTTGTTAGTAACTCGTTCCGTTCTCGAGGAGGCCGACCGATCGCACATATATCTCCGCAAATTGAAAACTTTACTGTCGACCCCATATATCAGCATCACTAATTGTTATTCGGTAATTGGTGCTGCCGTAAATCCTCGGCACATTCACGCGGGCGGTCATAAAACGCCGGTAGGCGCCGGTTATTGGCGGCAGAGTGCTCCGCTATAAAAGTTTTGGTACATTTGACTTGACGTATTGACAGTATGCGCAGTATGCGAAGTATGCAGTGGGCGACATTGCACGTACCGGCAGGCGCAGCATGGCTAGACCCACCAAGGCGGACTGATGACCTCCCTGAATGCGGATGGCACAGGATCGGTCATTGATGCACTTTTTGGGGGAGGCCTATGCAGTGGACGTCTTTCGGCTGATATGATGATGATGATTTATAGTATATTACAGCAGGTATCACTTAGAATCGTAACTTCGGGGCAAGGGACTTTTGGCCAAGATGGGATTTAACTATAGGACAACTTAATCTAGAATGTGTGGCGTGGATGATGCAACACTTATTGTGCGACTGCCATGCCCTTGCCTGACAAAAAATGAATTACTTTGACAACCGTTACTCAGAACCAAAGGAATTCTAAATACTTACTCCTGCTGAGCTCCGTCATCCAGTTTGCGAAAATGATGGAGCGAGCTTTAGAGTAGACGTTGGTTGTACGCAATCTGAGGACGAGGCCTGACTCGCGAAGAACGACCGCGGGCGACAAATGTCAAACCAATATGATATCAGTTCAATACGTCGCATCAGATAGACCTTCTGGGGAATCTCGTTAGTGTCTTTGTCTTGATTTTACTGTGGTGCTGTGACGTCAGCTGACTGATATACAATACTAACGGTTCTCAAAAATAATACGTTCTTATAGTTGGCACTCGTTGTCATACCCCTAATTCATTTCAAGCATAGCTAGCTTGTCAATCAATTGATAAGCCCTTTTATTCACTGAACTAAATAAGGGCCTATGAATTTATCGCGTTGAGAAATCGCTTATAGTTATTTAAGGCTCGCTATAAATAATGACCAGTGTGAATGCGGCCTTACCAATAAAGTGGGTACAAAGAGTGAAGTTGACAATTTTTACAAACAAATCCTCATATTTGTGATCCACGGACCATTTCCGTTCGAACTGCGAAGTTGAAATTCATGATAACTATTAGTTCCAAATTAATTAACTGCTTTTACTAAATTACCCGCATCGTACTTTCCATAAGGATAATGCCCTAATGCCCTTGTTTAAATAATTTTTACCCTCAGAATCCTCCTACCGCCTGTTTGCCTGTGGCAGGTGAGTCGGCGCCTCGCTCCCCGGATAGCGCCCTCTCAAACTCCGATTAGCCTGATTACGAACACATGCCTCCCTGGTATCTAAACCGCTTATTATCGGCCAATTGATTGGTTTTATGGCATTGTCTGTAGTGTTGTGTTGTTTTATTATGCTAGACGATTAGATTTCAGGTGAAGGGGGTAACTACAGTGGCCGGTTTAACGAAGCTACGAGTATTTAAAGTGCAATCTGGTAACTGAAGCGCTTGAATAGCCTATTTTCGTCTATCACAATTAAATCTTGAAAGTATGTTATTTCTATAGCTTTGACTTTAGGAAATACGAATATAATACTATTTTGTTATGAAAACATAAGAAATATTTTTAGTTTCAAAATTAAAATCGTATATTTATTATCTGTATGTCACGTGACCAAAAACGCTGACTGCCATTCTGTCTTCTGTGAGTGACGTCAGAATAGCAAATACAAAAACAAGTTTTCGGTGTAAACAACAACAAAAAGTTAAAAAATATTAATAGTGGACTCAAATTGTATTTATTTAGATTTGATACGCTATTTTACGCCATCTACGATGGAGGTTGGATTTGTAAAAGCTGACAATACAAATCTACCGAAAATAGCAGTAATGATTGCAAAGTTCTTTGCGTATAATACAGATTTATTTTCTACTGAATGCAGAAATATCAAAACAGCTTTGTAAGTATATTCTGTTTCATTTTCTGAAACTATATTAGAACAATATAATATTGTATATTTCCGATGATAAGTTTACATGTTTCGAGGAGTCTTCAACGTTGAACTATTACAAGTTGGCGCAACACCAACGATAACGAGTATGAAAGCTCATTTTAGTTAGAAAATCCATGAAAAATCAGAACTATCAGAAGGCATAGATTAGAAGTAACAGAAGTGCATGCACATTTGACGTGTATCTTCTTAGTAGTCTGTGGTTTGTTATCGCAGTTATGACGTCACGATAATGGCGGCTGCCTTTTTGGCCCGAATATATAATGTTCAAATTTCAACCATTATTTATTTGCTTAAAGCGATATTATTTTGAGGAAATAAAAATACCAGTTGACTATCGAATCTATGCGAACATTTGAAAATATTTAAAAAAAAATCGTAGAATAGCCTTTTGTAGCGACTGGGTATTTGAACAGTGTTTTTAGTTTAAATTGTAAAAATGTAACTCTTAGTTTCTTGAAATGGACCATAGGACAGGTAAACAGATGTAACTGTAGGGGGATGCGATTCGAAATAATCTACCTATGTTTTTTTTAGTTTCTGACTCTGCCCCTTTTATCCAAGGCTGGTACTGTTGGTAGAAAGACAGAAACTACATGTTTACGGCCGTATTCATAAACGTTCTACAAGCCTATTTTTACTAAAATGGCGTTTAAATTTATTTGTCCTTATCTGTCACTTAGACATTCGTGTTCGTGAAAAAGGGACAAATGACATTTTATTTAGCAGAGGCATTTTAAGTTTTATGAATAATAGACATTACCCGTCTACGACACACAAATCCATCAGTGTGGCTACGACAAAAAAACACTGTCCATTGTCGGTTATTGCGGGTAGTGTAGTTAGGTACCTATGTAGTTGCGTACAGTTTATAAAAACGCATGTCCTATCCTATAGCTATACTATACTATTAAACCAGCAATATTTGTATATTTATTTGCAATCGCGTTCTCGGAAACGGCTCTAACGATTTCGATGAAATTTAGAATATAGCGGTTTACGGGGGCGAGAAATCCATCTAGCTAGGTCACACTAGGCCTACTTATGGTTAGTAGGCCTACTTGAATAAAGATCGTGTCCTGGAAAAATCGTTTCCTCCGTATTTTCTCTATTTTCACCCGAGCAGAGCTCGGTCGCCCAGGGATTACATTACTTTCAAACATAGAATGTCTATACGAACATTCCACTACTATGTATCTATACAAGGGGGGGCTTAAGTATTTTACCTACACATCTGTCATTTCAGTGGGTTTTTTTTACAGTTGGTATACCTGTACGCATCAGGTTTTGATGAAAATGACGGCAGCTACAACAGAATTACACGGAATTATTCATTTGACGGCCGATTGATGTCCATTTAATTACGGCCGTAACATATATTGAAAAATTATAACTGGCCATTAAGAAATGCTTATTTAATTGCTGCCTGTCCTTTTAATGTTCCGTAAAATTGCAGAAAATGTTTTCTTAAAACGGCATGCATTATCCCGCAACTGCCGTACTTATCGAGAACTATAAATTATTGGAGAACAGTACAGATAAATGGACAATCAGACATTTGTCGGGTTGGACGTGCACACCTTGCATGCCTAGGTCGTTACTTCGTTCAGTTGGCATCGAGGTGTGTTGCAAGTGAGGGTTCCAATATAGAATTTGTAAGTCGATTTCAAGGTGTTGATGCTGGAGCTACTAATCAAACCTCGGTTAAGATGGGATTGGAGGTGACATATAAATACGTCATGTGTGTACACCCATTGCCAAACTCATCGCGGTTGAGTTATATTATATTTGACAATACCTGTCAAAATTACTATTCACGGCCACCGCAGGCCGCGCCAGTCTGTCAGATGCATGTTAAAGCATCCAAGAAACTGGCCAGTTATTTTTCTATTTAATTAAAATGTACAATGTTGCCATTTAACAACATAGAAATACGTACTCATACATACTCGTAGTAATATCGACACGTGAGCTTGTGACTGATGAAAACTGTAGTTTTTTCAGCTGATAAAAAATCTAAATAATCTCAAAGGTACGACTTAGTTACCGAGGAATAAATATATCAGCTGAAGAGAAGTAAGCAAGCTTTGCACACCATCAATGAATATAATATGTTCTTAGACATTGCAAATTAAAATATCTTAACGTATCTATTCAAAAAAGAAAAAGCGAGGATTGCAATGAATAATGATCATTGTTTATTATGGAAATGTTGTTTTTTTTATGTTTATTCTGCAGGTTAAGTTAGTACAAGTAACTATATTTCTTCTCCTAATAGGGGTACATGCTGTTCTCTACCCTTGTGACAACTTCTCATATCATGTGAGTTGGCAATAATAAGTGATTATAATTTAATTTAATTTAACAATTTTTCCCCGTCACAAAAAGTGCACGACGTGGCATATATTTCCCTTATGGATTATTTCATATTTAAATTCTATCATTGCCTCTCCGGTGGAAAACCTTCATTATAGAACATTGGAATTTTTTTAAACGTTTCACACAAAAATGGTGACTGCAATGACTCGCACATTGTATGGTTTCGAACCATTTGGGACATTTAACAGTTCAATGACTTTGTCATAATGTGGCTGTAAGATTCTTACCAGCGAGACACAAAAATAATATAAAGCGCCAACAATGAAAAAAACCGCGTGCTGGTAACACGAAATACATAGCGGCGTAACAGGTAGGTACTTATAACTGATAGCTTGTTCCATAGGTAAAATTGTTGCCATATAAATAAATTGCAAAAAAAAATATCGTGACACGACGCGCTATAGGCAAACTACACGGATCGAATGAAATGGTTACATCGTCCAGCAGTGGACGGCTTTCGGCTGATATGATGAAGGCCAATCGACGTGAGATCTACGTCATCGTGACAAGGCTGTATGATTTAAATCTCGCAAAGTACCCCAGACCCACGAACGACTCATCATAACTTATGATAAGATAAGATAAGATAAAAATCATTTATTCACGTAGGATTACATAATCACTTTTGCATCGTCAAAGATTATACATTGTATCTATATATCCGTTTTATCACCAATATTACCATTCTGTTACACAAACACATACACATTTCCTAATTAAAATCCTACTAATATTATAAATGCGAAAGTTTAGATGTTTGGATGTTTGTTACTCAATCACGCTTAAACGGCTGAACCGATTTGAATGAAATTATTTGCACGAAGATAGTTTATAGCATGGATTAAAACATAGGATAGTTTTTATCCCGAGTCCACGCAGACGAAGTCGCGGGCGGAAGCTAGTAATGAATATGTCACCTAATTCTAAGTAATTCAATGTATGCCTGTTTCAATTATTATCAAGGTCTTTATGTAGTCCTATAGGGGGCCAGTCATCTTTATCATTTAAAAACTCTTCAACGGTATAATATGCCTTTTTCAGTAGGAAAGTCTTTAAATATGTTTTTACCCTAGGAAAGGGTAACTTTAGTGCTTCCTTGGGTAGTTTATTATAGAAATGAATGCATTGACCCAAAAAGGATTTACTGACTTTCCTAATCCGAAATTTGGTTATTGCAATTTTGTGTTTATGCCTCGCACTGTGCATTTTACGGAACGTGTCTACATTTTTAGAGCATACATAATGGTATCATTAATGTACTGTGATGCCATTGTTAAAATATTTATGTTTTTGAAATGTTCTCTCAGTGATACACGTGAGCCCATATTGTATATCGACAGTATTGCTCGTTTTTGCAAAATGAAGATGGTTTGTATATCAACAGCTTTGCCCCAAAGTAACATTCCGTATGCCATTACGCTGTAGAAGTAGCTGAAATACATGCAAGTTAAAATGTTCTTATTTCTTCTTCGTACTCTCCTAATAGGAATATACATAGATGCAGGAATGCTCATTCTAATTCGAAAAAAAATTAATTTCGAAATAATATCTACTATAAACATCCTTTTTTTCTGAGAACGTCCAATTAAGTATCAACATCTTACATTCCTATTGTTATAAATTGAAGTTGAGCTACCCCTCGTAAACAAGGCTGAGGACGTATCGCATCTCATTAGCGACCAGGATTAGCATAACACGGCACCGTGTCGCGGGACCAGGCGCCCTGCATTATGCAGGAGTGCAGCATGTGGTCGCTGATAGGGAACTTCAGTTCCGGTAGGAAGGGGCATTCGCATCGTACTTGTATTATGGGTCTAAATTTAATTTTGGTAAGGTACTGTGGCACAACCAAAGACGATCGTGTCACATATAAATCTTAACGAAAAACGTGGCAACGGCTACGTTTATTTAGCCTCCTAGATCCCCCGGTCTAAACTGTCAACCTGATAAATAAACACCGAGTCACAAATGGCCAATCAGCGATCAGTTTTGCAAGGGGAAAACTCCATGTTTTTTTTAACAAATTTTCCGACATCAAGAGATGTACTTATCAGTTTTGGCACAATCGATATCTCCAGGATCCAGGAGGTTAGTTTACATTACGACGTGTGCACAGGTTTTCGAAAGTGCTTTCAAAAGACGTTAATCTTCGAATACCTAATACGGTAAAAAGTTTTTGCTAATATTGTATGTTACTTAACGCACAATTTCCGCCGTGACACATCTATTTGGTTGTGACACGTTGCAAAAAAAAATACCGGCCTCTGGGCCCCTATATCTACTAAATCTATATTTACAGAGTTTATTTTGAGTATGCCTAGCTGAACAGAACATAATATGAAAGCCTGATGTGCAGCACAGTAAAACTTTTTTTTCGTGTGAACAATTCGAAGAACACACTCGCTAGGTCAGGTGTTCCCGAGCATTAACCCTACTCGATTATTAATTTATTTACATGTAGTTTCAAAACTTTCTTAGGAATGCCCAAGACTCGCCGCGGGGAATTCGGCCTGGTCCTCTTTTTTTATTTGAACAAGCTCCGTAAAATAAAGTAAAAAATTAAAAGTGGTTGCTTTGGCTGTATGATGGATGGCACGGGCGCGGCGGGGGCGGAGCGCCCATTAAAAAACAATAAGGTATAGGCGGCCAGTGTCCGCCGCAATTTGTATGGCCCAGTACTCATCTCTATACAACTCGCTCACGACCTTTGCCCACACACGATTCTCAATCTTGTAGCTCTCGATTTAAGGTTGAAGTTATGTTAGGTTGGATGCGGGAAGGATCTATCCTAGTTTGGATAATGAAGATTGTTTTTGACGGGCGAATTGTTAATTTGTTTATAATTGGTGGCTGACACGTGTCTTGTTTGTTTTGTGGTTAGTGACCGGGGGCGTTGAGGTTCCTTTTCAATAACTACAAACTATGTTGGACGTGAAGACACTACCAAACGTCTGTTTTGTTCTCTTTTTTCTTCAATCATAATGTGAAGCTCTTGTCGGTGGAGCAAATCACTAACCATTTCTCTCATATGGCCATTGTTTTTTTTTTTGTTATGATGCGACCTTAAGGTTTTCCTTCTTTGGCTCAAACGAGATTCCTATTGGCCTTCCCCTCAAAGCTCCTCTTAACAGATCATCGTCATCATCAATTCATCATCATATGAGCCGAAAGATGTCCACTGCTCAATACTCGTAGATGTCTCACCATTATTATATCTCTACTTTTATCCATTATTAGCTACAGGTTTATTGTACAATGGTATCTATTACTTACATAATGTCTCTTCTGGTAACGCTTGTAGCAATACAATTCAATTGAAGTATTTTATTGCGTTCGTGTTATAGCTTGACTGGAAAGTGTTAATTTATGGAATACATTTTAAAAAACGTGTAGTGTTTTGAAAAGTATGATTATGAGACAAAAGGAACAGCACATTAATAATGCATATATGAATTGTGTATTATTTTTCATATTTATTGTTTACAGGTAAGTTATCTGCACAAAATTACACGATCACGACTTGGCGAGCAAAAGGTAAGTGTTTTTGGTTGAAAACACAAACTCTAAAATACGCATCCATTTAAATCAATACAAAATATTTTCCCGTTCCACTATCGTTAGTTATTTTGGCAAATTAAGGTAATTTAGCATCGAGATACAATTACGAATTCTGCATTTTACCATGTTATTTACACTGGAAGTTTCCGAACAAACGTATGATAAGATTTTGTAAAAGTTAGTTGTTATTGCCATTAGTCGCGTGAAAATTAAAGCAAGTGTTCGGAAAACAAGACAATGGGCGGATTCTATTAGTGGAAAGAGGAGATGGCAGGTTTCTTCATTGTTATTCAATCATCGGTGCAACTATTTAACTCAATGGCGGAAAGCGACGCTGTTGCATTTACCATCTTATGAAAAACTACCATTTCCGTATGAAAAGTAAAAACAATTAACACATTCTAGGCCGCGCAACGCTACTTGCGCTACGCCATAGCACGTAAAAGTGTTTTCCCGCTCTGTAGCGGAAATCGCACCTAGAGGCATGGCTCACATGTGAGGTGTTAACGATGTAATGGAATACGTTCACAATGGCGACATTCAACTGCTATTAGGGTTTTGTACTGCTTTTATTTTTACATATTACTTACCTAAATACTAAGTTAAATTATTATAGTAAGGTTTGGTTATGGAGAAGTCGTACAGCCAATCTCTTTGTCTTGTAAGCCTTTTTAATCGTTCGTAATGACCACTTTATTCGTATGATTGACTTTCACTTACCAAGGCATCACGCAAGAAAGGAGCATATATTATTTAAAAAGTGCTCTTCGCTCCCGTCAAAGTAGAAACGTCAGAAATGCCCGGCGACGGCTGTCTGGCTCCAACCGGCAATTAGTTGTTGAAAGTTTTGGCAAGTTAACCCTCTATACCTCAATAACATCAATTTAAATATTTCAAATAAATTTTGATAGAACTTATTAAGATAAAAAACTTAATTTCTTATTTTTTATTTATCTTGATTATTTTATGAGAAAAATAAGAAAAAGGGAGTGTTGCTCGTAGGCAACAGTGAGTAATAAGTATAATGAAAATGCCCAAAATCTTCAGTCAACTCTTCAGCCAACCCTTCAGTATCAGGATCAAAAATCAGTCAAAATCTAATTCATACTCACTCTCATCATCATTGAAAATGGCCGCGATGATGTTGATATCTCGCAAACATCGTTTACTAGACATCCTAGAATTTGTTCTAGGATGGAGTATGGCCGTTAAATATCATAGTTACCATACTAAAATTTTACCCTTTCACGTCAATGTAGCTTGGAGGATACAAACACGAAGTGTCATCGACCTTGACAAAAACCAGAAATTACTTGCAGATAACAATGTATGCTACTTAATATATCCTTTTACCTCAACGTTTTTAATACTATCAGACAATAAAATCATCAAATAATAAGAATAATAAATAAGAGAAGAGGCTTTCCATGGCTATCCAGCGTGGGAATGCCGCCAGTATTATGGGGACTTTTGCACCAGGAACGGCTGGGGGCGATTAGTTATAATTAGGTAATTTGGGGTTTTAATATTGTAAACTTGTTTATGTTATTATTTTTAAAATTTAATTAATTATAATAAAAATATTTGAAAAATAAGAGAATATAAATGTATAGTATGTAAGTTTTCATTTGAATAAATACAAAAAAAACAGGTTTTTAAAAACCACGAATACTTGTTTTTCAAAATTCGCCGAAACACTTAACAAATGTTGAGTTTGAGCATGTAACGCCATCTAGTTGACTTTTTTGAAACGTCTTGTCTATACATTGGTGTGTAGGCGATAAGCTATAATGCATTATAACGCGTTTAAAATTTTCCTCTTAAATTGACGAAGGGTATAAGAGTATGTTGCCTGTAGGCAACACCATGATACAGAGGGTTAAGTTTGAGGATACCCAAAAAATTCTTGAAAAGAAAAGGCACTGAGGGCGGGCATACATATAATGCCAAGAAATAGCGTTAAACAAGAAATATGACAAAAAGGGAATTGAAACTGCAGCGCGCTTGCTGCTACTCTAAACTTTTCCTTCTATCTCTTATTTACATCAAATAACATTTTCTTTTGATACCACGACATTGAAATACAAAAGACAAACAATTTTTACGTTCAAGTTTGAGACTTATCTTTTACGGTGGTGAAAAGGAGCTAGATACAATGTTAACACGGAAATGTCATGCGTGCAATGAATACGTGTGTCCCCGTAAGCGCGTGTAATAGCGGGCTCCCCTAGTTGATGTTGCCCTGATCACTATAATCTGGCGATGGCCGCGGAACGCCGTATATCACGTGAAATGGACCGCCCTGCCCGGTGCGCCTGCGATGCCGATTGGGCACTGTAACGTTATTGCATCTAAAACACCGATTAAGTAAATCCTATGACAAGCAATTATATTTATTTACTAATATTATAGAGACGAAAAGTCTGTGAGATTGTATTATAAGTTTGTACTATAGGGGTTGATCTCCGGAACTACTCATCCGATTTCAAAAAATATTCTCCGAATACGAGTATTTTCAACTCAAAGTATTTATTTAGTAAATTAATTTGAACAGTCTCATACCACTGTAAATTATTACATTCCGAAATGACTCGAGCCAACACAATTACGAATAATTGTCTTACCTACCTCGCGAATCGTATTCTACGTTACGGGAAGGCACCACTCCAATGATTACAGCTCACACATCGCTTAGGGCCGCCGGGCCGGGCGCGCTACCATCTTCGCGTGTGGTCCATGGTCCACCACCTTCTCTTAGTCTCCTGCAACAGACTGTACACGATACTTCATGATTCATGCTTTCCTAGTACCATTTGCAAGGTTTCCATGAAATATGTTTTTTTTTTATACTACAACGGTGGCAAAAAAGCACTCTGCCTGATAGTAAGTAGACGCTGTTGCCTATTGAATCCAGAAGAATCACAAGCGCGCTGCCGAGCCTTTTCTGATTTGTGGATTCGTCGTGTTGGTAGCTAGAGACAAATGCAGGTCCCCTCATTCTCAACACGGCGCATCCTTGAATTTGTTTTTTCTTATAATAAACATTGTGGAATTGTTACGACATTTCTTTTTCACACAACTTATCGACAGTTATGTCCTAATACTTGCAGACGTTGAACTTAGGTTCAGTTATTTCATCTCATGTTCGCAAGTGAAACCTAACTTACAATGCGGTTACCATTTGTTAGTGTTACGGTCTTTTAATATTCTGCACACATCAATTGCGTCTGTCCTTAAATTTATGTCGTTGTGAAGAGTACCGTTATTCTCGTCTAAAGTATGGAATGCAAAAAGTTTATGGTCTTTTGTCATGGCCAGAGTTCTTTAGCGATTGTAGGTATGTTTGGCTAGTGCTCCTTCCGTGTCTTTGTATCAAAGAGCATAATACGGATAATACCTAAGTAAACTTCCGCTCGATAAATATATATATTGTAAGCATAGACTCAAATAAACAACCCGTGGATGGATGTGGATGCAAGGAGCTGACTGAAGTTACTAAAAGATTCCAAACGGACACGACCTTCAGCAATTAAAACCACGCGGCCTTTGAGTTGATTGACCAGAAGATTGCTTCTAGATGTCATCATCATCATCATCCTATCAGCCGAAAGACGTCCACTGCTGGACATAGGCCTCCCCCAAAGAGTGCCACAATGACCGGTCCTGCGCCACCTGCATCCAGCGGACTCCCGCGACCTTTACCAGGTCATCAGTCCACCTTGTGGGAGCCTACCCACGCTGCGCCTTCCCGTACGTGGTCGCCACTCGAGAATCTTTCCGCCCCAACGGCCTTCGGTTCTACGTGCAATGTGCCCCGCCCACTGCCACTTAAGTTTAGCGATTCGGAGGGCTGTATCGGTTACCTTGGTTCTGCTGCGGATAGCCTCATTTCTGATGCGATCGCGCAGAGAAACTCCCAACATGGCGCTCTCCATTGCTCTTTGGGTGACTTTGAGCCTTCTTATGAGGCCCATAGTGAGTTTCACATTTCCGTGCCATACGTCACGTACTTCTAGATACTGTACGAGTTACAGCTATTGCTCTTCGAGCTGTCGTCATAGGACCAGACAGATCAAAACTTTAAAAATATATTCATGTAGTTTTTGGCTTTAATATGATTTCGCTAAACCAATTTCAGAAACTCATAAAATATGTAAATATATTCTTATAATTTAACGCGAAAAATCAATTTTCACTTAACGCGTTTTTGGTAATTTCTCAGCACAATAACTCAACTCGGGCTATCGTGTGTGCCAATAAACAATAAACAACAATTTTCCCATACCTTTACCGCACACATATTCTGCCGGAACATACGTCTCTAAAGCTTGTGCAATAGAGCATTTAATCGCGTGATTCATCCGCATAGGTAAAATGGTTAAGTCGCAGTGGAACTTTCATTCCCGATCGTTCTATGCGGTTTTCACAGGTCCTATCGCTTGTTACATAGGGTTGCAATTTGCTTGCACAAATGTAAGATGTGATCGCGTAGCGCATAACTAGTTGTCTGGGTGCGTATTAGCAGAGCGCGCTGGTCTTTTTGGCCGGCCCTAATTGTAGGTTCTCGACGCCTCGTATGAATACTGCACTCGTTTGTAGGGTTGTCCAAAACTTTTATGATAGCCTGGTATTCAATTTCTTTTACAATTTCTCTTTATAATTGAATCACGGTGGAAGTCAGAAGTATTTAGGAATGCTTACACATAAACTCAATAATTCATTTTTCTCAAACATGCTCGGAAAGCGCCGCATTTTGTTTGAAAAACGTACACGCGAAGTGCCAAATTTTAATCCGCCATCATTTAAAAAGTTAAGTCTCTTTCCTGCCTAGGACGGAGTATAATAAATAACCCATACAAAACCCATTATTTCCCGCTGCGTTAAACTTTTTAAAATCCTGATAGCGCCATACTAAATCGAGACGGCTAAGGAAAAATCACGTTCAGCCAAAGACAATCACCCGCGACCCGCGCGGTTTTCATAGTGATATTTTTTTAATATTTTTTTTCACTCTATTGTTTATGGTTAGAAGAAAATGAAATTAAAAAGTTTAAACCGTAAGTAAATTCATTTATTTGAGATAAATGAAATATGAAATTAATTAAATGCTTAATTACTTGAAAAACCGCATTGAGTGTAAAATATAGTGTGAAGTGAATACCGCTATTGAAGGAATTCGTAGAAAGAATGCTTACAGCTAAATCATAATACAAGTATTACCGCGTTATTAGGTATGTCAAAATATGTTTTTTGTAATGTCTTTGCATTATTTCCTCACATGTTTGGAAAAAGCCTCGACCTGCCAACCACCTCGTCAGGCAACCCCTTTCTTTCCGCGCCTCGGCAATAATGTACAGTCGAGTTCTCCAATATCTACACAGACAACCTTTGAAAAATCTATACAGAGACTTTATGGTTACTGACATAAGACACATGTGTAGATATTTTTGAAAGGTTGTCAGTATAGTTATTGGAGAACTCGACTGTACCTACTATTTTGTATGGTTTGAAAAATGAATAATAACTACCACACTCTTCAAAAGCCATGATCATCGCTTGAAACCCTTGCTATGCTCCAGATTCATTATACATATTATTTGTAATAATAACATATTTTTGGAACAAAATCGAATTCGAATACCTCTTATTGCAATTTTGGCAGAAATGTACCTGGTACTTTTCACTACGGAGAGGAAATAAATATATTTTTCCCATTAATGGAAACAAAAACTGTGTAAGAAAGTAAACTAATGGCCGGTTCCAATAATCAATCCACCGATAGTTTTCCTTTCCGGCAGTTAGATTTTGGAAGATTACCCGTAGAAAATGTGTCAATATGTAACTGTTGGTAAGGAAAACTATCGGTGGATTGATTATTGGAACCGGCCATTAGTTTACTTTCTTACACAGTTTTTGTTTCCATTAATGGGAAAAATATATTTATTTCCTCTCCGTAGTGAAAAGCACCAGGTACATTTCTGCCAAAATTGCAATACATCTTCGAGAGCCTGACCTACTGCTCGGCCGGCCCTCGATCTCACCTGTCAGTCTTCTTGCATACAAGCCTCTATAACTTGTGTCGTCGTTCAAACTAGAAAACGATCATCCCTGATGACAACCACCTTAATCAAATCATACACAAATCAAACAATTACATACAACTAGCAATTAAAACCAACCAGGGTCGCAGCACCACATAGGAGTTGGTCGTTGCTCAGGGGCTGGGCGGTGCGCACGCGGGCGGTAATCTGTCGGCGCCGTGTGTGGCGCCCCTAACTCAGCGGGCGCGCCACTGACGGGTTAAATTGAAAAATAAACATGGTGAGTGATGGGAAAATGAGCGGCTGACGTACTGACCACTACCAGGATCCTATAACTTCCTTCAAGACAGCCTGCGAGACCGAGACGTGTTTATACTGTTTATATAGCTGCGTCCTTGTCTCGTGGGTTTAAGATGAACGTTTTAGGTAATCGCAGTAGACGGACAGGTTGTTCACTCCTCGGCGATGGGAAATTTGCACGGTTATTGAAAACGAAATATGGGCTTGCGCAGCGCGGCGATCGCTCATAATTGCGATTTGGAAGCGAGCCCGGTTTTATGATTGACTCTGGGACAAGACGATTAAAAATCGCATAGTATAAATTTTACTTGGACGAACTACTCGCGGATTTATAACATAGCAGAATCAAGTAAAGAACAGGCATTACAAATGGAAATTTAAGTGTGGCTTCAATAGCACTTTCACTATCTACTATTTGCTTGAAGACATATATATATATATATATACAGGTTTTCAAACTCTTTCCGTGGCTCCACCGACCACGGGTGGGCCCCACCATTATTATGAGCTACGGAATATAGACTATCGACAACACAGCTAACTGACCATAAGTGCACCTTAAGTGCATTGTAATAAGGTTCTATATAAACACAGGATGGTCAGTTAACAGTGTTGTCGTTTGTACAGTCGATATTGTCTAACCTCGCAATATAGTACAGTCGATATTGTCTAACCTCGGAATATAGTACAGTCGATATTGTCTAACCTCGGAATATAGTACAGTCGATATTGTCTAACCTCGGAATATAGTACAGTCGATATTGTCTAACCTCGGAATATAGTACAGTCGATATTGTCTAACCTCGGAATATAGTACAGTCGATATTTTCTAACCTCGGAATATAGTACAGTCGATATTGTCTAACCTCGGAATATAGTACAGTCGATATTGTCTAACCTCGGAATATAGTACAGTCGATATTGTCTAACCTCGGAATATAGTACAGTCGATATTTTCTAACCTCGGAATATAGTACAGTCGATATTGTCTAACCTCGGAATATAGTACAGTCGATATTGTCTAACCTCGGAATATAGTACAGTCGATATTGTCTAACCTCGGAATATAGTACAGTCGATATTGTCTAACCTCGGAATATAGTACAGTCGATATTGTCTAACCTCGGAATCCGGGGAGTTTGATGAAATATGGTACGAATGTTCGTTGGAAGCCCTGCTTTCGTCTTCCGAAAGTCCCCAGGTCAGGACCTCGTAGAACGCTATCTTGGAAAATGTACTCCATTCATAAGAAATTCAGGTTTTGTTCGTAAACTACGTGCTCTATGACAACATGGTCTAGAGCGACATTAAAGCTGAATAAATTCTACACAAGCCTGTAGTACACAACCTTGATGAGAAAACGTGTCTTCATGTAGAAAAATGCATCCACATGTGAGATTTTTCCTCAATGCCCTTCCAGGGAAGATTCTCCGAATTTGGCTCGAGAGAATTTCAAATCCATTTTGATTTACACAAAAGGATATGGATTTAATTGTTCGTTAAGTATTAATCTGATTGACCTGGATGTGGTACTGTACTAATAGATGTATACGATAAAGTGTGTGGGAAGTTGTGTGCCGTACCGATATGGCGTAGTTTTCCAGAGCATGGAGGTAATGTATAAATTGGCGCCTAATTGAAATGATATATCCAAACGAATATCAACCAGAAGTTAGTTAAGTATAGTATTACGTGTGTGTTTGCATGCGAATGTGCTTTATTTAGTAGTGTGTAGTTGGTTTTCGCTATCCTAGGGTTGTCTGGAATGCTCTTTAGCGATAAGAAGCCTTGTAATGCGCCTCTACTTGTAATCTGTGTGTTCTTTACTAATACGAGTCCTATCGTTGAAGGCTCATCGCAATCGATTTGATCGTCCCTTAACTGATATTCAACTCCATTATCGAGCCCCGAAGTCGGGTCACAGATGAAGTCACTTGGGCCGCGAATAATCGTTTAACTTAAAGGTACGATTGGTAATTAATTACTGGCAGAATAAACAAAAGGAGGCCATAAATCGTGGGTATGACGCGCAGGCGCAAGCGCCGGCGGCGCCCGCACACTTGGGAGAGGAAATATCGTATGTGTGACTGACTAATACGTACTTAAAAGAAATACCGGATAATACTAAGTGTACCTATGTACGAGTATGTATGTATTCTTTCATTGTACATGAAATGAGGGATTTCTTTCAGCTAATCTATGAGCACTTGCGTGGAGATAGAGATTTACCACGTTATTACTAATTACCGCTAATTCCCCCGGGTGATCGGGGTTAGGTGATGAACGTGGACAACAGCAGATTTCCAGGCTAAACGAAAAACACGTACAAAACGATTACAATTTGGTATCTGTATAATTTTTAACAAAAGTGCGCGTTAGTAATAAATTATTTGCTTGTATTCTGGCAGCAACAAAAAATTATGTTTTTTTTATTTATTTGTTTATTAGGCTCACACAACAAATTACAGTCATACATTGAGTACATTAAAAGCTTAGTGTCTAGATCTGGACTACAATTCTAAACAGTGTGTGCACAGAAAGATTAATAACTTAGACAAACTTATTAGGTGGCTTACTAGGTAGGCTTAGATTAGGTTGTGATTATGAATTATGATGGGCTGGCTATTCAAAAATGTAAAATAACAATGACGCAATGGCTGTGAGAGTAGCAATTAGCGTTGGTTACAGTTTATCAATCAATAGTCCAACAATACATTTTATAATTGTACTAATTTAGGCTTTACATACATACATCCTACATTTCAACACATCAAGGGATGATTTCCCAGTCAAAAAGTGTCCAGGTCCACCTCCAAGACTTAAACTATCTTAATGTTATACTTTGTTCCTATACCGGTTCGAAGGTATGTTTAAGCGAAACAAGGTACCAAATAGACACAGACAGACTAATACATCACAACATCGCACGGCTCACGCCTGAACTCTGACTGGTACAGATTAATATTCAAATTGACCCTTGCACGACTTATTTGAATACACTTGTACAAACCACAATCCAAGCTAAATTGCCAACTGCAGTATGAGCAGGCTAGGCTGAATGCACGCGAATATCGCATCAGCGGCCTCCGGGTCACTGACTCCGCCGTAGGTATAGTATATTGCATTATGCACTCGGTCCTAAAAGCCTCTTATCAGTGGATGTCCGAAACCACATTGATAAATGCAACGAGTGAGTGGGCGCTGGAGGGCGAACCTTGCAGACGTATTACCTTCGAGGGGTTCCGTAGTAGTACTCAAAAGCATAGACACGTAAATACCTACAGGGGAATAAAGGACGATTGTCTCAAACCCAGTAATCGTAAGCAACGTCCGTTAAAATCGGATTGTATCCTTGATGTGTGGAAGCTTTACTGTTTTCTATGGGATGCCAGTTGCCGGCGCCATACTTAACGATTACTGGCCGGTGGCCTGTAAAATGTGGTTAATGCAACCCACCCTAAGACTCGTTTACATGCGCGGTCTGACATCTTCATGCTAAAGTATAGCGATGTCATGGCGAACTGTCAGAGCCGGCGTTTAATCCTCGATATTTTGCAGCAACTTGGCGCGCATTGAACCAAGTTCGTGCCAAAATACAAAACCCATTCGAATTCGATACTTTTAGTAGAGTTCGCCCCCAGCTTAGGGTTTCCGGTTTTGCGTGTGCGTCGGTCGCGTCGTTCGCGGCGGTGTGTTTGACCGCGATACGCTAAAAGCGCCAATCTGTCCCGGCCCCATGATACTGGGGACATGCATAGGGTAGGCTCACATGACGGTAACCAAAGACCATAACGCACCGTTTTCAACCTTTTTCATCACGCAGAAAATAAATTCGCAATCCAACCCTCCGCTATTCCTGTTAGCTTACCTAAGTTTTGAATGTTATAAATATTGAATCCTCAGTTACCTCAATTTTACTTCAAGATTAAAGCTCCAACTCTAAAGGCAAGAGGTTGAAAATCACTATTATACAGTTATAAAGAGAGTGCTGAAGAAAAGATTAATGTGAATTCTTCTTTCCATGCATTTCAATGGGCGGAAACTGCTGATTGATATGCTGATAATATTGATGACGTGCACTGATTATTTATTACTTCTTTTCGACATTATTTTGTTCAGTAACAAAAGTTAAATGTGCCTACCATATAATGCGATGTTTCTTCTATGCCACAACCACAATAATGCGCGCATATCTAACACGTCTCTACATATTTGTAGGACTGTCAGGACGTGTCAAATATTTTTGCCCGCTTTGTTAATTATGGCAAGTTATACTGTACAGTCAGCATCATAAGCATGTATATTGTTTGGAGATAATGTTGAAAAGTGTATAGGTACATCATCATGTCA
This sequence comes from Epinotia bilunana, assembly GCA_947049275.1. Classification (NCBI taxonomy): domain Eukaryota; kingdom Metazoa; phylum Arthropoda; class Insecta; order Lepidoptera; family Tortricidae; genus Epinotia; species Epinotia bilunana. Next base: position 23,578,347 of record OX346261.1, on the reverse strand, counting down.
ATAGTTCTTGATCTGCATCTGCAGGTATTGCAATAAATGCGTAATGGTTGCAATAAGCTAGTGGCAGTGGCCACTCCATGTGACCCCGGCCCCCTAATGCACCGGCATAATGTTATGCGCCGCCCGCGGCCCGCGGCCCGCGCACTGATAACTTTGCTAATGAGAATCGCTATGCATACATATTCTTAAACACATGTAGCGATGCCGTATCTCTCGCCATTTTTTTCTCTGCTTTACAAATGTTTATTAAAATAGATATCAATATTCAATCCTCTTTAATTGTATTTCTATTAATGAATAAAACAGTTTTTGTTTAAATCATGTAATATCAATTAAGCGTGTCGCAAACAGAACTCGTTACGAAGTAAGTGCTCAATATGTTACAAACAGTCATTTTGCAACTTGTATCACTTTTTAACGAACTTTTATTCAAAAAGATATAAATATGTATTCAATTTAATTATCTGAATATGAATGAATGAACAAAAAGCACTTGTAAACGACCTACTCTTTACGAGGTCTGTGATAAACATTCAGCTAGCGACAGCATAACTTTTCACTACTTATGAAATGTTTATTAAAAAAGATATGAATATTCTTTGTGATTACACATATATTGTCCTTAGTTGTCTTTGTTAATGACTAGAAAAAGCTTTTGTTTATACAGCATAACATCGATTAATCGTACCTACCTAAAACAGAACTCGTTACGAGGTAGAAAAATTACCCGAATGTAATTAAAGTAAGTGCCCGGGCAACCCTAGAATTACCCCGCCGCCTGATTCGTTTTTAACAGCTCCTTGCTTATAATCGCCTGGTACCTCGCTCGATAAACTTTGAGTACCTTTGTTTGTTTCTTGTCTTGTAAACAAACATGTATTTATTTACGTAATATGAAACTTTGAATGGGAAATTATTCCGTTTGTCATCGCTAAATTGCAATGCAATATCAATACACTTTATTGCTGTTTTTGTAAATAGTTATTAATAAGCATTCCTTCGGTAATCCGTATAAATAAAACATAGCGCCCCTTGACCTTATTAGCTGGCCCGGCCACAGGCTCCTATTTGCAACTTTGTCCGCTAAATTATCATACTAGGCTTTGCCATGCTTTCTATTTTATCCCACCGAAAACATGAATGTGAAAATGGGAGCCAAGTCCAATATTTAGAATATGCGTGGTTGTCAACTTTGCCGACAAAAGAATTGAGATCTAAATGGGTGCCAAGTTCAGTAGATAATCCTAAAATAAAATGTATCCATCATCAGATCGTGACCAGAGGCTCTAGTATAAGTTTTACCGAAACAAAACGTTACGACCGCGTTCGCGTTTAGCTGTCAAATCCAATACAAATTGAGGGTAAAACGCAAACGCGATCGTAACGTTTTGTTTCGGTAAAACTTATACTAGAGCCTCAGATGACAATTGTACTTCACTAAATCAGTTCTACGTCACCAAATGGTGTTTCTCAAGAGATAATGCATGTGTTACCATACAAATTACCCAAAGCCTTACAGGTGTGCCTGTAATATATGAAGAGTTCTCTCGATTCCTTCAGGACTCCATCATCAGATCCTGACCAGATGACAATTCTACTTCCTCTAAATGGTGCTTCTCAGAAGCAAATGTGCGAGTTCATATACGATACCCAAATCTCTGTAGGTGACCCTATAACATTTGAAGATTTCCCTCGATTTCTCCACGACCCCATCATCCTGAACTTGATCCTGACCCTGAGCTGATAACAGTAGTCCCATCACTTCGGAAGTCCCTTTCAAGAAAAAAATGGTTTTTTTTCAAATCGGTTTATAAATGATAGAGTTCTGAGGTAACAAACATAAATAACGATAATAATAATACTTGAAAGTTTCCCATTTTTTGACTTTTTTATTTGTACGTATACAGTGTGTCCCAGAACTCAACGATAACCTGGTACCGGGTGAGAGGCCAAGGTATACCAATTGTGAAAAAAAAAATTGACATGGTTTTTTTTCTTAATTTTTCCATAACTGGTATAACTTGGCCTCTCACCCGGTACCAGGTTATCGTTGAGTTCAGGGACACCCTGTATACATACAATTATCCGGCTGGAAGCCAAATTTCAACTTTCTGATCTATCAGTCAGCTAATAACTATCTATATAAGTGAGTGATAAAAATTCCGACTTTTAGACGTTAATATCTCAATAACCATTTTACCTGTATTTATGTAATTTCGGATTCTAGTTATTCTAAGGGGTTTTAAAACATACAAAATTTCATGTTTCTATGTTATATAGATTTTGATATATTAGGAGTCAAAAGTGGCTCCAAATGGTTCGTGTAAATATACACACGGCTGCAGGCTGCTGCGTCGCGAAGCGAAGAGGAACGCTTTGAACTTGGCTAGACGCGCTGCCGCGTCTCTAGATCTAGATGCTCATCGATACTACCAATAACAAGATCTTTAATATATTCCGTAAATGATTTACATAGCGTATATTTAAATAGAAATGGTCACGGAAATTATCTCGATTTGAGTGAATATCTAATTTCCTCTTTAAAACGTGTAACGTCATTTGAAATGGTAATTCTTTTATTTGGTAGTAATAAAAGATTTTATAAAAAAGGTTCTTTATGATGCGGAAAGCGTTTTTGTTTTCATGGTAAAGGTGTGCATTGTTTTTGTGGCGTGCATTGAGCAGGCCGTCGGGCCATAAAGCGGGAGTCAATCCCCGGTCTAATTATTTTATGTAATCAGTAAGAACCTGCATGAGAGCCGTGACGATATCAATAAACTCGTAGGTAGCTAGCTACTTCAGAGAAAAATAAATAGCAAATAAGTATATCACTCTATCTATAAATGTATTATTCGATCGGAAGGCCTTCCTTAATTAGGCGTTAGCTAATAGTAAAGTTAGAAATGAACTCTACAATGTAATCCTTTATTTACGAAACAAGAATGATAAGGTAGGTACATAAAAATATCCGCAACGTAGGCTTCGTCAATCGCGTACAAACAAACATCCCCTTAGGTAACTACAATGAATGTGTTAATAATATGTTTAATATTATCAAAATGTCACAGAATCACCAATTAATGAGTTGGCTAAAACGAATCCTGCTAACCACCCCTGAGCTAATTTTTATAAAATTTTCAGAGAAAGTCATTTTTCGCAGACGGTGTCAGTTTTCGTGGCCCGCACATTCGTACGTCAACTATAAAAGCACGTTGAGTCTTTGCCAAAGAAAGGGGAATGATTGACCGCTTCCTCCTCACAAACGGTCGCGTTTTGATTTATGCCCTAGAGCAAGACCCTTTGTTTTATGCGCCTCTGGTGCCTTCATTCAATTCGGCCATTAATTTATGGTAATTTAATAAGGTATGTTTGTTTTTTGGTAATTAAAGCCATGAAATATTGCGGGACATAAATTTCTTTAATAAGGGAAACGACCTATAATTCTTTATCTGATCTTCGCTAGAGACCTATTTTAATATTAGACTAAAAATAAAATTATTTTATTCGTCTAAGGCTGTTATAAAAACTCGAATGACGAATATTTATATTAATAAATTAAGTTGGGTCGCCCTGTCCGCGCCGGGCAGGTTAAAGTGATTAATATTGTTCATCTCGTTTAATTAACTGAGAAATCTATTTTTTATACCTCTTAAGTAAAACCTTGTCCTCTTAGGATGTAACATTAAATATATACTTTAGCGCATTTGTTTTATACTAAGGCGCAAGCAACATCCATCCATAACCAGTTGTTAAGTTGCAATTTATATGCATTTGGTCATAGTCTTATCAGCGACACCGTTTAATAAATACGTTTTACGATACAATTTAGTGAATAATTTGTCATCATCTTTATTTTCTTTTCTTTGTCGTCCTAAGTTAGTTCGGAAGTCAAACTTGTGTAAAGTTTAAATATTGTAAACCTTTCTAACGTCATGTAATAAGCCTCTTCCTCTATAAATGATGATGTTTTAATATTAAGTTTTTGTGGTATCGTCGTGTGTGACCAGGACGTCATCAATTAGGCGGAGTATATCGATGGCCGGTCGCTTCCTGCTGGGACGGCTGGAGTGACTTGCCTCGAAAGCCACATGCGCGAGTCATCGTGATCGTGACCCGTGAAATCATCTTTCTATCTCTGACCTTTCATGGCTTTAGAATTAGAAATAATATAAAGAGTAACAACGACTTAGTAGTTTCTACATAAAAATCGGAATGATTTAGGTTAGGTACTAAGAAAGTTATAACTATTGTTCTTTACAAAGAGCTACGTCACTAAAATATAACCTAAATATAGCATGGTGCAACTGCTTAAGTCGCCTTTGGAACCCATTTATTTCTCTTTAAAATTATATTTGCATATAGCGCTCCCGACATTGAGTAAACTATACTAAAAATAGGAATTTTATTGCTCTTGAATTATTCCAAAATTCAGGTACCAACTGCCAAATACGTCATTGTCAGCAATTAAAACAAAAATCGTCTTTCCAGTGGTCAATAGTTAAGGGCTTATGTTTATATATAATATGTTTTCATCGCATAGAATTTAAGAAGAAACGACGCCGTTTATGCGCATACAGAGTTCAACCAAAAAGTAAGCTTTATAGCCCTTAACTTTGACAATGTCCACCGAAGAGACGCGAACCAAAATCTGACAATGACCCAAATAACATTTTATATTAACCCAAAGCTCTGTATGATCCATAATTTAATTACCTAGAAAATGTTAATATGGCCCGGCCCATCTAATTTCGTTATTAATTCTTCATCGTATTTATGTTCAGTTCATGTACGTTAAATATTCCTTCGCGAATAGATGGCCCATGAAATTGATTAGTATGAATGTGTAATACATTTTGTTAATATCAAATGGCGAATGGATTGTGAGAACAGCTTTTAGGGAGAACGTTAGGATATATCAAGTGTCATTTTTAGAACATGACAATTCATTGAACGCTCGTTTGAAAAGTTACTCCACTACCCTGCATCAGGAGTCGTAATTGTGTAACTTTTCAAAGTCCTCAATGAACATTGTGAAGGTAATGTGTATTAAAATAGAGCAAGTACAGTTTCCTATCGATATGAGGACCCTACTTACTCAATGATATAGTTGTTAATTTTCCCTATTACGTTGGTACCCGGTATAGGTGCACTAGCATGAACATTATGTGGCCTTGGCAGTACATAGCAACTTTATCGAGTTTTGATAAATAAGTATTGCGTTTCTTGCTACTTTACTTTCCTGGAACAATGTGCATGTCTTCCATCCAAATCTACTTTTACCAGGAATGCTTACGTTAAAGCTAAAGTTGCTAGACCTCATTTGAATCTCGTGTGCTCAGGCAGCTGTTTCGCCGACCGATGCGATTCTCAATCTTACCTCGCCCTACTACTCTTCTCCAGTATATCTTGATCCGCCCAAGCTCCGTAACAACCACGCGTAATAGGAGACTAGTCTTATACTGGTCTGTCTCCGGCGTGTTTTCGGTAAGCGTTGCGAATACCAGCTCAGATGCGTTTGGCGCGATGGTAGCGTGATACGGCGTTCTCGGAACCGCGGGCGTCGATTAATACCTTCTAAGGAGAACCAGGGTCTGTTCCCTCTCATGACAGCCTGGTATTTTGTTTTTGAATAAGCCCTTTAAAGACCAATTTGTGTTAGAAATAGGGCAAGCAGTTTTCATGATGTTAATTACTAATTCGCTACAGGGTGAACATTTGAACAACGCAAAATGTTAATCTACCGGGTTTGCACTTTTATTGTTTAACTTACCCTACACTGCTATCGATATTATCTAACCAATTATTACAAACAAATGTGTACCTATGTTTTTTATTAAATAACGCAAAAGCGGCTAAACAGATATGCTGGATTAAAATTGGCTCACGTAGAGTTTAGAACCAACATTAAAACATATTAAGATAGGTAGTACCTACTATTAATGATGCAAATTATCCCTAAGGGTATGAAAATACGTGACAGAAGTTGGTGTAAGAGTTCTAGCGGACGGAGTTGTCAGTGAAAACTATCATTTATAATCGTTTTATTGCCATTAAAGAATTATCCCCGTTTATTTTAGTAAAATTGATTTCGGGGTTAGAATTTATGGTTATTGATTTAACGTCTAGTTTTTTAACAACAGTGTGTCGAACACCAGGAGCGCATCAATCGCTCACAGCTTCTGATCCGACCCGGTGATATTTAATGGCCACCTCTGACCTCTGACAGCGATGCCCGCTCGGTACGCCGTGTTCCGGATGGAATGCGCTTTGTTTTAATCACTCATTTGTCATGCTCCTCCACTCAATGGTATCCTGGCCTTATAGCATTTCAATATTTATTTTTATTAGAGTACCTACCTACTGCTTGTGTTTTGATTTTTCTTCTCATCGACTCAATATCACGACCCAAGCTCTGCTGTCCCCTTTTTTTACTTCCGATTTAGACATCGTCGTCCTTCTATTATTTTCCCGGTTCTAGGTACCTTAAAGGAACCCGGGGGCCGCTTTGAACATATGAGACGTCAATGCCTGTATAGGTTAAATAAATGAACGTATCATTCATTCATGTAACCAGTATGTTTAAAAATCTTATTAGAATCAATTGTACTCACATAGTCGTATTGTAATTTAAAATAAAAACCCTTTTTTTTCATTGTTATGTTATGTCCATGAAGAGCAATTTCTGCAAAAGAAAGCGTAATTCGTCGCCGCGAGGGGGCACCGCGGCGACGCGGGCGCCGCGGGCGCTTGTAATTGCCGCCCAATGTTTGTTTTGTTCACCCCTTAACTCTTCACGCTCTCCCCGGCCCGCTCGCACCCGCCCATCGGTACATCGCGCCGTCCCACTCCCACCCACCGGTCTCCTGCTACTTGAAGTTTATATTTTATCACAGTTAACTCTTCGATACCTTAAGACGCCCTTCATGACTTATACTGCTCCGCTGCCATTCGACTTTCATGTTTATACGGATTGGTGTAAAGATAGAGTTTGGGTTGTGTAGTTTTTAAGTTAGGGGTTTTGGTGTGTTGGTTTGGAATCGTTAGATTAATAGTCGCTATTCAGTTTATATATCGTGTAAGCGATTATTGATTGTAATTATCATGGCGCCCTAAGTTAAATACCGGGCGATCACGCGATGGCCAGGATTTATGGCGCGGCCGAGACGCGCGCCTCGCCGGGTCTGCGTCCGCGCACCGGTAATTATAACTACAATTTACTATTCGATTACTGCAATTGCTTCTAAAATCCATAATGTCTCTAACAAGCTCTATTGCAATATTAGCAACTTTTAACTATAACAATCAGAACGAATTGCTACTAAGATTTCCCATTTCCTTACAAGCGGATCTGGTTTATTGCTCTTCACTGTATATTTTTTTACTATATTGGAAAGTAAATAATTAAATTAAGAAACATTAAAAACTTTATTTTAATAATGCATTATTTGACTGAAATGCTTTTGTTGATTAAAGGAAATGGAGTAGGTAGGTAAGTAGATGCAAGAGAAAATACACAAACAGTTCTATGCAGCTTTGTATATCTAGAAAGGCACATATACAAATGATTTTTCTTGAGTTTTCTTGGTGGTCTCGCTTTGCCTAATAGGAACGACAGATCAGGGCATAGGAACGTAATGGGAAACATCGGCATTAATTAATCTATCTAATTATTATGATTTATGTATGTACAGTCAGCTGCAGAGAAACGTGACCCCTCTGCATAGAAGTTTGTATGCAATATATGTGACTGCTATTATGAGTATATTTTTTTAATTAAAAAGAATTTAAAAAAATCTATTATATGTACTTAAAATATGCCTAAATGTATTTTAAAGTGCAAGTTTTAGTCTAATAATTTGAACACAATTTATTTACTTAGTCATATTCAAACGTGCCGAAAGATTCGCCGCAGCGAGGCGGCACGCTGTCTCAGTACACGGAAATAAAGCTCCTAGATGCGCGAGTCTTGTTTTGAACATTTCCTCAGTAATTACTGGATTCGTTTATAGCTTTCATTGTTTCTCTTGTAATTTGACTATCTAGGTTTTTTTACGATTTCGATGCCTCGGGTTTTTATTTTGTAAGTAACCCATTCATTAACAGTCATTTATATAGAAAAGTTGTATTAGAGGTAATTTAATGTCAATCAGCGGCGATACGGTTAAATTGCCAGGTCGCATGTATCCTATACATTGGCCACAAGCTAGTTTTATCGATTCGTGGGCAAATATCACTCTAGCCAGAACAACTGAAACATTTAAAATAGTCGCGGTCTTCGTGGAGATAGTTTCCTCGGCCATTGTAGGCAAATATCACTCCAGCCAGAACAACTGAAACATTTGAAATAGTCGCGGTCATCGTGGAGATAGTTTCCTCGGCCATTGTAGGCAAATATCACTCCAGCCAGAACAACTGAAACATTTAAAATAGTCGCGGTCATCGTGGAGATAGTTTCCTCGGCCATTGTAGGCAAATATCACTCCAGCCAGAACAACTGAAACATTTAAAATAGTCGCGGTCATCGTGGAGATAGTTTCCTCGGCCATTGTAGGCAAATATCACTCCAGCCAGAACAACTGAAACATTTAAAATAGTCGCGGTCTTCGTGGAGATAGTTTCCTCGGCCATTGTAGGCAAATATCACTCCAGCCAGAACAACAGAAACATTTAAAATAGTCGCGGTCTTCGTGGAGATAGTTTTCTCGGCCATAGTAGGCAAATATTACTCTAGCCAGAACAACTGAAACATTTAAAATAGTCGCGGTCATCGTGGAGATAGTTTCCTCGGCCATTGTAGGCAAATATCACTCCAGCCAGAACAACTGAAACATTTAAAATAGTCGCGGTCATCGTGGAGATAGTTTCCTCGGCCATCGTAGGCAAATATCACTCCAGCCAGAACAACTGAAACATAAAAAATAGTCGCGGTCATCGTGGAGATAGTTTCCTCGGCCATTGTAGGCAAATATCACTCCAGCCAGAACAACAGAAACATTTAAAATAGTCGCGGTCTTCGTGGAAATAGTTTTCTCGGCCATAGTAGGCAAATATTACTCTAGCCAGAACAACTGAAACATTTAAAATAGTCGCGGTCATCGTGGAGATAGTTTCCTCGGCCATTGTAGGCAAATATCACTCCAGCCAGAACAACTGAAACATTTAAAATAGTCGCGGTCATCGTGGAGATAGTTTCCTCGGCCATCGTAGGCAAATATCACTCCAGCCAGAACAACTGAAACATTAAAAATAGTCGCGGTCTTCGTGGAGATAGTTTCCTCGGCCATTGTAGGCAAATATCACTCCAGCCAGAACAACAGAAACATTTAAAATAGTCGCGGTCTTCGTGGAGATAGTTTTCTCGGCTATAGTAGGCAAATATTACTCTAGCCAGAACAACTGAAACATTTAAAATAGTCGCGGTCATCGTGGAGATAGTTTCCTCGGCCATTGTAGGCAAATATCACTCCAGCCAGAACAACTGAAACATTTAAAATAGTCGCGGTCATCGTGGAGATAGTTTCCTCGGCCATCGTAGGCAAATATCACTCCAGCCAGAACAACTGAAACATTAAAAATAGTCGCGTTCATCGTGGAGATAGTTTCCTCGGCCATTGTAGGCAAATATCACTTCAGCCAGAACAACTGAAACATTTAAAATAGTCGCGGTCATCGTGGAGATAGTTTTAGTTTAGATATTAGTGAAATTTAGTACGGTCGGCCAATGGAAGTATTATTGTCCTCTGAATTTTTTAGATGATAGTAATCAACTGAAATTCGCCATTACGTTTAGATAAATAAATTAGCGACCGTGTCGGCGCGCAGGCAAAAAGTTTGCGCGCGCGGCGGCTGCTTTGTGAGGCCGTCATTCCGCGCCTTCGGGACTTCGCTCCAAATTGGAGCGGTGCTAAAAAAGTTCTGAGTTTACACTCACTGCAGTATGGCTGGATAGCTCAAAATATATTTTCTCGCTCATAAATGTCATCTAAGGCCACGTTTAAACTCAAGCGACTCCTTCGATACAACGTGCTCTTGTCAGGAGCCATGGAGACATAATTCGCTTGCTCTTAGCCCCTTTAGCTGCATATCTTTTCCTTCTATGCCTCCCTATCGTCCGACTCGCAGTCTCATTTTTCCTACTCATAACGTCTGCAGTTTTTTTCCTTGGCTTCTCTAAGCACCAATTTTTAATGAAGGACGCATAGACAATGTAAGTTGCATGCCTTCTGTATCATAATTCCGTGAAATGTCGCTGGAATATGTAGCTTCAGTTCGGCGTCGAATGCCATAAGTAATAATTGCATATGATTTTGAGATACCGCCATTCGTTTTTCGCTACTTAATCTCAACCTACCAAACCCGCAGTGAAGGACACTCAAAGAGTTTAACTACATAGTAACCTACAGTCGGCATCAAATAGTTAGTAGCGGCGAAAGTAGGCAAATATGCTATAGGACAAGCCTTTATTACCATACGAGTAAATAAATGATTGTTCATTAGCAGTGAAAAGAGCCGCTCTCGCGGAGCTCTTGGGCACGGAATATGGGTTACAATACAGTACAACATTCTATGTTGCTCATCAAGAAAAGTACATAATAGAAAATAAAATTAAATCTAACATAAACAATGCTAGACAACCGACGGTCTTATCGCTAAAACGCGATCTCTTCCTGTCAACTAAGTCATAACCACCATCGGATCATCATGGATATAGAAATGTCGCCGTTGGTTGTAAATAATGGAGGACGGTTTAGCAAATGGCTCGTGTTGTTGTATTCGTGTTAAAGTTGATCTATAAGTGAGTTCTGTGGGCGTAGCGTGGTTGTCATTTTATCACTTATCGCTGTCAATAAGGCATCCGTCACGTTCTGACAAGTGTGCGAGTGCGAGAGTGATGGTTGTCATCCACAAAGATGTGATCAAATGTCAACCATCTTAGGCCTACATCCCGATTGGTGATAATTATACCTAAGTTAAAAATAGGTAACAAAAATGTTGTTCTGAACATGGAGAAGAATAGGCAACTGGAGAAACGGCCATCAGATATAGTTGTTAATTGCTATTACGGAGATAACCCTATGTTACACGAAGTATATGTAACTTGTTGTTTAAATTGTCCCTAATTGGGGCTTCAGTTGGTTTTAATCAAAAACATGTGGAACTGTCGGATCGGTGCTCGATTGGGAAAATTGTCGATTGTTTGCGTCAATCAACCAAAGGAAGATAAGATCGATTCCTTTTTGTGTAAATACGGAAAATATTTTTTTGCCTGCGACTGTAGCCGCGTTAACTTTTGTATCGACTTAATTTCATTCCTTCGCTTTTCATGATAAAACGTACACCAGGTTTTAATACAGGCAAGTTCATCTTAATCCGCTCAGCCGTTTCATACATGTATGAGTAAATACACATTAAAACATAAATTAATTTATAATGTTAGTGGAATCGCAAGATGCAGATGTGAGTATATAGCAGCAACCGCGTTGTAGAGACATAATTAAAACGATAGTAAGAAAACAGTGCACGATATAATGAATAGGACAAATGACCGAAAGCCCCGCCGGCTGGCCTCGCGGCTCGCATAACTGCGATATGATTTATCTACCATTGTGTTCTAAGTTTTTGCGACACGACATCGCGGACCTTTGCGATTTTTGCACTCCTTGTAAACTCCGCAAGAAACCGATCAATACGTTTTACCAAACTTAGAACGAGTTTTAAATAACGTGTTATGTTTGTGGAAAGTTTGGTTAAATGCTATTTCATGAAGGGCATGGATTTGTTAGATTAAATTGAGTTAAACTGTATCATATGATTAGATTAGATTAGATTCGATTATTTATTTCATGATGAAAAATTACATTACAGATTTGCATACATGTCAAAAAAATAAGAATTTTTATCACGATCGTCAAAAACAGAGAAAAATTAAGATAAATTATTAGGACAATGTCAACATATATAAGAACACAACAACAAGGAAATAGAAAAAACAAACCAAAAGCAAAAGAACAAATATATCAACCTCTAGGTATCGTCTGGTATGTAATTTGGAATTGGAGATGATCATTGTACAAACGACAACACTCTTAACTGACCATTCTGTGTTTATATAG